>CM061753.1:234469421-235125015 GCA_030979885.1 Lolium multiflorum
AATTAATTAATGAATCTCGGGGATATGTTATACAACATGATCGATATAGGCCATGTATATTTTAATTGGTGTTAATCTACGGTTTGCTAGCTAGCTGCAATATATAGAGCATGTTTTTATTAGATCGGGTTATAGCTAGCTAGTATAGTTTAGGGTTATGTGTTTTAATTAAGTAGGGTTGATTAGCTAGGGTTAGTTACATATATATGGTTTAGGGTTAATGCATGGCACATTTAATTTAATTAGAGGACCGCGAGGCACCCCTGGCCTGCTCGATGCACAATTAAGTGTCGTTGGCCTATACATAGGGTTTAATTAGGGTTTAGGGTTGGGGTTAGGGTTAGGGTCTAGGCCGGGTTTAGGGTTTAGTGTTTAGGGTGTTTAGGTTTAGGGATTAGGGATTATATATTTACGGTTTTAGGGTTGTTTAAGGTTTAGGGATCATCGATCGAGTGCGCACACACATTATTAGAGGCACCCGCGCCTTTACGCATAAATTGCATGCATATATATGTGTGTTTTTGGCCACCAACGATATATAGATGATCGAGAGAGAGATTGAAATCCCCAAGAATATGTTCAAATATACATTAAAACATATGCACGAATGCATGGTAGGACATGCATGCACACTAATTATATATTTATTATGAGGCAACTTAATCAAATGTGTTTTCATTCGAGAGAACTTGTCAAAATTAGAGTTAATTAATTTATCACGATCATTATATAATTAATTAATGAATCTCAGGGATATGTTATACAACATGATCGATATAGGCCATGTATATATTAATTGGTGTTAATCTAAGGTTTGCTAGCTAGCTGCTATATATAGAGCATGTTTTTATTAGATCGGGTTATAGCTAGTATACTTTAGGGTTATGTGTTTTCATTAAGTAGGGTTGATTAGCTATGGTTAGTTACATATATATGGTTTAGGGTTAATGCATGGCACATTTAATTTAATTAGAGGACCGCGAGGCACCCCTGGCCTGCTTGATGCACAATTAAGTGTCGTTGGCCTATATATAGGGTTTAATTAGGGTTTAGGGTTAGGGTTTAGGGTATAGGGTTTAGTGTTTAGGGTGTTTAGGGTTTAGGGATTAGGGATTAGGGTTTCAGGGTTGTATAAGGTTTAGGGATCATCGATCGAGTGCGCACACACATTATTAGAGGCACCCGCGCCTTTGCGCATAAAGTGCATGCGTATAGTTTAGGGTTATTTGTTTTAATTAAGTAGGGTTTGATCAGCTAGGGTTAGTTACATATATATGGTTTAGGGTTAATGCATGGCACATTACATATAGTTTAAATCTCAAGAATGTTTATACATGATAGGCCATATGTGCAAAGGAATTTTTTTCCCTGTGAACTTGTCAAAATTCAAGTTTATCAGTGCCAATGGAAACTAGTCCAAAAAATTACATAGAGGACCAAAAGTACTAGACAATAACTAATAGAACCTGCAACTTTACAAAAAGGACCCCAAAATATATAGAAGAAAATCAATCGAGTCCTTCTCGACCGCACATCAGATCTCTGCTCCGCATCCTTTCCAGCAACTCCGTCGCCGGGGACGCACCACTTGGGACGGTGTCGCCGGTAGTCGCCGGGACGAAGGAGAAGAAGGGCCTCAGCAACGGCATATTGGCTCTGAGAAGGGCCGCTGAAAGGCCAAGATGTGCACGGGCAAGACGGATGACGCCGTCGTATGCCCCGAGCTTGTGAACTTTAGCAGCTTGACTTCCCCATTGGCCAGATCTGAAGCACTGACCAAAGCAAGCCTCACCGTTAGCGCCATCACATTGATGGCACCAGATCGGGGTTTGGCCGGCAAGATCCGCCAGATTCACCACAGGCCAGATCTGAAGCCGATGACGAGATCCCCGACTCCATTGCGCCATTCTGCTCATGGGAAACACTGGATCTAAGCTTACAACAACACTAACTCCCTCGGATCCAAATTAGCTGACTCAACTTTGCTTATCTAAATATGGATGTATCCACACATGTTTTTACTCTAGATACATACACGTCTAAGGAAAGTTGAATCAATTAATTTAGTTCGGAGGGTGTACAATATACAGAGAGAAGTCGGCCTCGTCTCCGGCCGGCGAGGCCGCCGGAGAGAAGGGGGAGAGGAGCCGGGGGAGTGGGAAAGACTCGAGGGAGAAAGAGAAGAGGAAGAAATGAGAGCTCCCTGGGGAAGAACATTATTTTTGTCGTTCTGCTCGTAGCTTGAAACTGAAAATTTCGGCCGCGCGCCAAATCATCCCGCCGCATCCATTCGAAAATCCCGTGACCAGTTTTACCCTTTTAACCCTGGTCCGGAAGCTACAACCCACCGACCATGGAGGGCTCATTCGGTAACAATGAAATATCTTGCCTAGATCCCGAACCCTCCCCACAGGCCCACACCCACCCACCAACCATTCGCCCCATTAGCTCAAAAATACTCTCACACGCCAAAGCTCGACTCTCTACAGTACTAGATCTGCTTCGCCGCGGCATACTCCTCCACGGCGTAGCCTTGATCGTGTTGGCTGTCCACCCACGATCCGCTCCGCCGCCCTCGTCACCGACGGATCTGCTTCACCGCCGACCTCGCCCCCGACGGATCTGCTTCACCGCCGACTTCGCCACCGACGGATCTGCTTCACCGCCGACCTCGCCACCGACTACCTCGGCGCAGCGGCTGTATCAACTTCACCGAATCCCTTGCCAGCCAACCAGATCTGCTTCACTAACGCCCGCTTCTACTGAAACAGGGTCGATTCATCGTCTCCCGCGTTCGCCGCCGCTGGAATGCAAGTCCGCCCCCGTCCACCCCGGTTAGTTAGTACGCTGGCCGTTAGATCGCGGTGTTTCTTTAGCCATGTTTTGTGTAGTTATTTGCAGATCTCATATGCCGTTAACTTTCTTGATGTGTTGCTTCGCATGAAGTTTGTTTAAATATTGTACAGTACAAAAGCATTATCCGGTCGCTACCATCCTGTTCATTCTACTGACACCTGTGTGCATCCACATATTTATAGCCTTATACCCATTCATTTGCTGCCAACTGTTTTTGTACTGCATGCTATTGTCGCACTGCTTTTATAGTCATGCTATGGGCATTTCCAATCTGCTTGTTCTTATACCACGTCATTAGCTCACCGCTAGCTGCTAGCTGTTTTCTCGTGTCTGCTATTCTCACACTGCTTTTATAATCATGCTATGTGCATTTCCAATCTGCTTTCTATTATACCTCGTCTTTAGCTTATATAGTTATTGCTGCGTGCATGTCTGGTCTTTGTATTATCATAGACTGACTTGTCAATGTTATTTTTCCTAGGGATTGATCATGCGAACCACTTATTAGAACATCCAACATTAACAGCAGGGACGCTAGGGAAGGTTGGAATCTGAGTTCTTGGTTGGTAATTTTGGCAGTTTACTTCCGTAATTATCTATAACCTATATGCATTGTTCCTTATGCAAGAGATTAACACTTGGAACCCTGCCATAGCAATGCCATTCATGCTTTACTATGTTTCTGCCTATTTGATATGTTTGTCTTGGAGAAACTGCGAAGGTGATTTGAACCTGACATTTGGTCATTCTTAATGCCAGTTTACTTTATGTGGAAAACCTTGGCATTACCCTACTCTAAATCTGAATGTCTGAAATTCGTATCTCATGCAAAGCAACATCTAGTTGGTTTTAATCTGATATCTGGTAAATATTGGCTTATTCATTTGGCAGCTCAAGTTTTTTGTTATTTGAAACCAGCTGACTTGGTCTTAAATGTGATATCTAAACATAGATTAAGGACAATGGAGCAGGAGGATTAGCATTTCACTTGATGGCTGAACCTAAAATGACAGGCATGTTGACCACGACTAGTGCACGCAAGAGAAGGACCTGCAGTGAGCCAGTATGTGCTTAGTACATGCATCTTATCTTATCTTGTGCTTATTTCTGCTACATGCTGTTATCTGATCTCTACATTGCGTAATACATGTTTGAATAGTTAATTGTTGTAACTATGTTTGCAATGTTACCAGAATGCAGTTTTAATGAAGCAGTCATCATTAGAAGATAGTCGCCAAAAAAGGATCTGTAGCGACCCTGTGCAACATTATGATGTAAGTTTGTGCTTAGTACAAGTTCCATACATTGTCTTATTTATGCAACTTGTTATTATCTTATATCTACATTGCATAATAAATGTTTGCATAGTTCATCGTTTAACTCTTTTTGCATTATTATCAGAATGCAGTTGTGATGAAGCAATCTTCATTAGAAGTGAGGCCCACAAAAACTTCTGATATTTCTTCTGATGCATCTTCTCATAGCCGTCAACCTAGACCATTGCTTTCATCAAACAGTAAATATCTCAAGGCTGTACTTTATAAAAGACATGGTATTGCTGCTTTAAGATCTGTAGCTGATATGTTGACAAAGAGTACACAAGATTCAATCAAGGCGATTGCCAAATGTCAACGTGTTATTGATGATGCTAATAGAAGTCCTCAATGATTCTATGTAATTTTTTTATTTGGGCACATGAATTGCCTTGTAATTTTCCTACTTGTTTTATTTGTGTATGTAATTGTGTGTATCATTGATATCAGATTTTAGGCTCATGAAATTTAATGCATGTTGACTAGTCAAACAAGTAGGGCACTACAACAGATTGGGCCGGCCCACTTACAGTAGTGTGGGACCCACTTTCATTTTGGGCCGGCCCACTTCTTTAGTAGGCCGGCCCGGTTACACGATAGTGGGATCCACATGCTTATTGGGCCGGCCCACTATCTTGTTGGGCCAGCCCATTTGGTATATGGTGGCCCCACATGGTAAATGGGCCGGCCCTTTAGAAGTGGACCTGCTTTTGGCTGGCCACTATCTTGTTGGGCGGCCCACTTGCTATATGGTGGACCCCACATACTAAATGGGCCGGCCCTTTAACAGGAAGGTGGGACCCACATGGGTTTTTGGCCCGGCCCACTATCTTGTTGGGCGGCCCACTTGCTATATGGTGGACCCCACATACTAAATGGGCGGCCTTTTAACAGGAAGGTGGGACCCACATCTTTTGGCCCCACTATCTTGTTGGGCCGGCCCACTTGCTATATGGTGGACCCCACATACCAAATGGGCCGGCCCTTTAACAGAAAGTGGGACCCACTGTGTTTTTGGCCAGCCCACTATCTTGTTGGGCTGGCCCACTTGCTATATGGTGGACCCCACATACTAAATGGGCCGACCCTTTAACTGGAAAGTGGGACCCACCTGTGTTTTTGGGCGGCCCACTTGCTACACGGTGGACCCCACACACTAAATGGGCGGCCCTTTAACAGAAAGTGGGACCCACCTGTGTTTGGCCCGCCCACTTGCTTCTTGGGCGGCCCGATGGCTAAGGTGGACCTCACATGTTAAATGGGCGGCCCATTTAAGTTTTGACCGATCAACCTTAGAGGTTAGGCCCGGCCAATAACTAATGGACCAGCCCGGCTATATAGTTGACCGGTCAAACTATGTCACTGGCCCGACCGCTTAAGACGTGGCAGGCCCTCGTGTGGGCCTACCATCTACCACGGGGTTTCAGCCGGTTAACGCCGTTAACGGTCTGCGTCTGCGTGTCGGTTGCATGACGTCAGATCCAACGGGCTCCGGAAACACTTGCGCAACGGTCCGAGTTTCCGTGGCGGAAGGGCGCCCAAGCGCGGCGGACCGAAAAAACGTCGTTGGACTTTGCCTGACGCAGTTTCCTACAAGAACCCATATCGTCGGGTTAGGCCATGGGGACGAAAAAAATACCCCCCTTAGCGGACGATTTTGAGACGTTGTCTATCGGAACTTTTCTTGTAGTGATTGAGGTGCCTCAACACAAGAGGTATCCAACATGAGCTCTAACAAGAGACATATACATATATGAAGTTGAGATAGGATGCTAGAAATCATACCCATGTGTAGATATATGATACGGAGATATAGCTTCACACATGATATAATAGTCTTGATCTCAACATATAGAAATCCGAAAACCATAACAATGTCTCACACCACATAGCACATAGTTTTAAACGGAACACAACCAAAGCAAATAGTTCAAATAAGAGGGAACACAAGCAATAAAGGAATGATAAACGCATATGCTTGTGCCCAAACCATGCAAATCCCCGAGAGAGTTCCTAATAGAACACTTCTCCCCCTTTGGCATCGAAACGCCAAAAAGGGGACAAGCGCGATGCTACTCGCCCCATGGGGATCACTCGGAGGCATCATCATCATCGGACTCTTGCGCCTCTTCTTCTTCTTCTTCTTCTTCTTCATCATCATCAGTGTCAGGTGCATCTGGAGAGCGGCGAGTGAGGCTGGACCTTTGAATGCAACTATCAAGATCACTCCACGGAACCTGTGCAGAATGCCACCCACTGTAACCTGGGTGAACTGGAGGCTGAGGAGGGGGTCCTTGCTCACCACTGAGCTTGTGCAGAATAACCGCCTGAGTATGCTTAATCTCAGAACGCTCCCGGCTGGCCGCATAGTTCTCCTTATGGATCTCAATGTTCATGCAAAGGATGTAACGCTGAAACCAACTGAGCCTGTTCACTTGTTTCTTCATAGCAGGGAGGTCAGGATGGCGAGCAGGAGCAAAACCACTAGAACGAGCATCACCCATGAAGGAGTCAGGTGGAGGTACAACAGAAGAGACAGGCTTAAGCTTGTAGGCCTTCTTGACAGAGTGCTTCAAATAAGAGTACCCGCTCAAGTCTTCACCACGCACGCCCGCAGTGTTGTTGATGAGGAGCTGGATGTAAGGCGCATAAGGTATGGTGGTCCGGGAGATCATGGCATCACGAATCTCATGGAAGATGTAGTCCATGATATCAATAGTGAAGTTACGTTCCTCATTCTCATCACGAGCACACCGAAAGCTGAGGTACATGAGGTCCACAAGAGTTCCCCGGAGAGCATCATTGTTGCCACCACTAGGAGCGATGGTGGCCGAAAGAACCTGAGTAACTGACCATAGATGGTAAGCAGCCCCTTGGACTCTCCCACTTTTCCAGCAGATGTATAGAGATCATGCAGTGATTCTTATCTGCCCTCTGAGGTCCATGGAGACGACGGCCTCCTTCTGCAGGAACTCCAAGAATAGCAGCAAAACGGTGCAAGGGGGCACTACAGTGAGTGGAGCCAGACATCCATTCCATAGTACGGTCATCATCAGTCTTGATGGCCAACGTAGCAAAGAACTGCTTCAACAACTCTGGACTATAGTCACATTGAATCTTCATCAAGTCCTTCAAGCCCAACCTTCCAGCAACCCAAATGGCATCCTCAAAGTGATTGTTTTCTGCCAGAACGTCCACATCGATAGCTTGCATGGGACGAACTTTCCCCATGGGCTCATAGATATCTTTATAGATGAACTCCTGCTCCATGCACCAATATTTTCTGCCCTCTGTCTCTTCATCCCTTGGGAGGTCTTCATACCAGTTCTTCATACGGATTGCTTGATAAGAGATAAGGTCCATAGACTTGTAATTTTCCCTTGAAGCCTTGTTCTTGTGCCTAGATGAGGTTGACTTGCGAGGAGCGTTGGACACGAACTCATCACTTGAACGATCAGCCCTTGGGCGTCTCCGAGAGGTACCCCGAGAAGAACGACCTGTGAATAGCAAAGATGGATAGCAAAGAGAAGATAATGCTCATGAGTCATGTATGATACAGTAATGCACTCTAGAAACATACTATAAGCTGGTACAAGTCTAAAACAAGATAGATTGAATCAAAACTGCAGTGGCGATGAAGCTCCAGGCCGGATAATCCGGTGCCCCAAGGGGGCGGATAATCCGGCCGGACCGGATAATCCGGTCCTCGCGGGGGCCGGATAATCCGGCCCTGCGAATCTAGCAGATTTTGCAATCAACAACTTGTCTTGGAACAGATCGGCCTTATAGCATGCAAGAGGAGTACACTACAAGCGATTTGGAACAACTAGACACCAAATCCACCAAGAAAATAGCACATATAAAACACAACACCTAGGGTTAGGGATTGTGAATCATACCCGCATCCATTGCGAAAGCCGCTTGGAGGAGAAGGTAGCTAGGAGGGAGGAGCACCCGATCCACCCAAAAACTCCGGGAGGGAGTGGACGGGGCAACTCCGGCGAGGAGGAGAGTTGATGGCGTGTATTTCACACGTTCGTTGGGCAACCCCAAGAGGAAGGTATGATGCGCACAGCAGCAAGTTTTCCCTCAGAAAGAAACCAAGGTTTATCGAACCAGGAGGAGCCAAGAAGCACGTTGAAGGTTGATGGCGGCGGGATGTAGTGCGGCGCAACACCAGAGATTCCGGTGCCAACGTGGAACCTGCACAACACAACCAAAGTACTTTGCCCCAACGAAACAGTGAGGTTGTCAATCTCACCGGCTTGCTGTAACAAAGGATTAACCGTATTGTGTGGAAGATGATTGTTTGCAGAGAAAATAGTAAAAACAAGTATTGCAGCAGATTTGTATTTCAGTATTAAAGAATGGACCGGGGTCCACAGTTCACTAGAGGTGTCTCTCCCATAAGATAAAAGCATGTTGGGTGAACAAATTACAGTCGGGCAATTGACAAATAGAGAGGGCATAACAATGCACATACATGACATGATAAGTATAGTGAGATTTAATTGGGCATTACGACAAAGTACATAGACCGCCATCCAATTGCATCTATGCCTAAAAAGTCCACCTTCAGGTTATCGTCCGAACCCCCTCCAGTATTAAGTTGCAAAGCAACAGACAATTGCATTAAGTATGGTGCGTAATGTAATCAACAACTACATCCTCGGACATAGCGCCAATGTTTTATCCCTAGTGGCAACAACACAACACAACCTTAGAACTTTCTGTCACTGTCCCAGGTGTCAATGCAGGCATGAACCCACTATCGAGCATAAATACTCCCTCTTGGAGTTAAAAGCAAAAACTTGGCCAGAGCCTCTACTAGTAACGGAGAGCATGCAAGATCATAAACAACACATATGTAATAACTTGATAATTAACATAACATGGTATTCTCTATCCATCCGATCCCGACAAACACAACATATAGCATTACAGATAGATGATCTTGATCATGTTAGGCAGCTCACAAGATCCAACAATGAAGCACAATGAGGAGAAGACAACCATCTAGCTACTGCTATGGACCCATAGTCCAGGTGAACTACTCACTCATCACTCCGGAGGCGACCATGGCGGTGTAGAGTCCTCCGGGAGATGAATCCCCTCTCCTGCAGGATCTCCGTCCCCGAGATGGGATCGGCGGCGGTGGCGTCTTAGTAAGGTTTTCCGTATCGTGGTTTCGCATCGGGGTTTCGCGACGGAGGCTTTAAGTAGGCGGAAGGGCGAGTCGGGACGAGGGCCCCACGCCACAGGTCGGCGCGGCCAAGCCCTGGGCCGCGCCGCCCTATGGTGGTGGCCCCTCGTGGCCCCACTTCGTGTGCTCTTCGGTCTTCTGGAAGGTTCGTGGAAAAATAGGACCCTGGGACTTGATTTCGTCCAATTCCGAGAATATTTCGTTACTAGGATTTCTGAAACCAAAAACAGCAGAAAACAGCAACTGGCACTTCGGCATCTTGTTAATAGGTTAGTTCCAGAAAATGCACGAATATGACATAAAGTGTGCATATAACATGTAGGAATCATCAATAATATGGCATGGAACATAAGAAATTATCGATACGTCGGAGACGTATCAGCATCCCCAAGCTTAGTTCTGCTCGTCCCGAGCAGGTAAAACGATAACAAAGATAATTTCTGAAGTGATATGCCATCATAACCTTGATCATACTATTTGTAAACATATGTAGTGGATGCAGCGATCAAAACAATGGTAATGACATGAGTAAACAAGTGAATCATAAAGCAAAGACTTTTCATGAATAGTACTTCAAGACAAGCATCAATAAGTCTTGCATAAGAGTTAACTCATAAAGCAATAAATCAAAGTAAAGGTATTGAAGCAACACAAAGGAAGATTAAGTTTCAGCGGTTGCTTTCAACTTGTAACATGTGTATCTCATGGATAATTGTCAACATAGAGTAATATAACAAGTACAATATGCAAGTATGTAGGAATCAATGCACAGTTCGCACAAGTGTTTGCTTCTTGAGGTGGAGAGAGATAGGTGAAGTGACTCAACATAAAAGTAAAAGAATGGTCCTTCAAAGAGGAAAGCATCGATTGCTATATTTGTGCTAGAGCTTTTATTTTGAAAACATGAAACAATTTTGTCAATGGTAGTAATAAAGCATATGAGTTATGTACATTATATCTTACAAGTTGCAAGCCTCATGCATAGTATACTAATAGTGCCCGCACCTTGTCCTAATTAGCTTGGACTACCAGATCTTTGCAATGCACATGTTTTAACCAAGTGTCACAATGGGGTACCTCCATGCCGCCTGTACAAAGGTCTAAGGAGAAAGCTTGCATTTTGGATTTCTCGCTTTTGATTATTCTCAATTTAGACATCCATACCGGGACAACATGGACAACAGATAATGGACTCCTCTTTAATGCATAAGCATGTGGCAACAATTATTATTCTCATATGAGATTGAGGATATGTGTCCAAAACTGAAACTTCCACCATGAATCATGGCTTTAGTTAGCGGCCCAAAGTTCTTCTCTAACAATATGCATGCTCCAACCATAAAGGTGGTAGATCTCTCTTACTTCAGACAAGACGGACATGCATAGCAACTCACATGATATTCAACAAGGAATAGTTGATGGCGTCCCCAGAAACATGGTTATCGCACAACAAGCAACTTAATAAGAGATAAAGTGCATAAGTACATATTCAATACCACAATAGTTTTTAAGCTATTTGTCCCATGAGCTATATATTGCAAAGGTAAATGATGGAATTTTAAAGGTAGCACTCAAGCAATTTACTTTGGAATGGCGGAGAAATACCATGTAGTAGGTAGGTATGGTGGACACAAATGGCATAGTGGTTGGCTCAAGTATTTTGGATGCATGAGAAGTATTCCCTCTCGATACAAGGTTTAGGCTAGCAAGGTTATTTGAAACAAACACAAGGATGAACGGTACAGCAAAACTCACATAAAAGACATATTGTAAACATTATAAGACTCCATACCGTCTTCCTTGTTGTTCAAAACTCAATACTAGATGTTATCTAGACTCTAGAGAAACCAAATATGCAAACCAAATTAGCAAGCTCTAAGTATTTCTTCATTAATGGGTGCAAAGTATATGATGCAAGAGCTTAAACATGAGCACAACAATTGCCAAGTATCAAATTATCCAAGACATTTTAGAGTTACTACATGTAGTATTTTCCAATTCCAACCATATAATAATTTAACGAAGATGAAACTTCGCCATGAATACTATGAGTAGAGCCTAAGGACATACTTGTCCATATGCTACAGCGGAGCGTGTCTCTCTCCCATAAAGAATGCTAGGATCCATTTTATTCAAACAAAACAAAAAAACAAAAACAAACCGACGCTCCAAGCAAAGTGCATAAGATGTGACGGAATAAAAATATAGTTTCAGGGGAGGAACCTGATAATGTTGTCGATGAAGAAGGGGATGCCTTGGGCATCCCCAAGCTTAGACGATTCTTCTTAAAATATGCAGGGGTGAACCACCGGGCATCCCCAAGCTTAGAGCTTTCACTCTCCTTGATCATATTGCATCATACTCCTCTCTTGATCCTTGAAAACTTCCTCCACACCAAACTCGAAACAACTCATTAGAGGGTTAGTGCATAATAAAAATTCACATGTTCAGAGGTGACACAATCATTCTTAACACTTCTGGACATTGCATAAAGCTACTGGACATTAATGGATCAAAGAAATTCATCCAACATAGCAAAAGAGGCAATGCGAAATAAAAGACAGAATCTGTCAAAACAGAACAGTCCGTAAATATGGATTTTATTAGGCCACTAGACTTGCTCAAACGAAAATTCTCAAATTGAATGAAAGTTGCGTACATTTCTGAGGATCATGCTCGTAAATTGGCTTAATTTTCTGAGCTGCCTACAGGGAGATAGACCCAGATTCGTGACAGCAAAGAAATCTGGAACTGCGCAGTAATCCAAATCTAGTACTTACTTTTCTATCAAAGACTTTACTTGGCACAACAAAAATAAAACTAAGATAATGAGAGGTTGCTACAGTAGTAAACAACTTCCAAGACACAAATATAAAACAAAAATACTGGAGTAAAAACATGGGTTGTCTCCCATAAGCGCTTTTCTTTAACGCCTTTCAGCTAGGCGCAGAAAGTGTAATTCAAGTAACATCAAGAGACGAAGCATCAACATCATAATTTGTTCTAATAATAGAATCATAAGGTAACTTCATTCTCTTTCTAGGGAAGTGTTCCATACCTTTCTTGAGAGGAAATTGATATTTAATATTACCTTCCTTCATATCAATAGTGGCACCAACGGTTCGAAGAAAAGGTCTTCCCAATATAATGGGGCAAGATGCATTGCATTCAATATCCAAGACAACAAAATCAACGGGGACAAGGTTATTGTTAACCATAATATGAACATTATCAACTCTCCCCAAAGGTTTCTTTTTAGCATTATCAGCGAGATTAACATCCAGATAACAATTTTTCAATGGTGGCAAGTCAAACATATCATAGACTTTTTTAGGCATAACAGAAATACTTGCACCAAGATCACATAAAGCATTACAATCAAAATCTTTGACTCTCATTTTAATGATGGGCTCCCAACCATCTTCTAGCTTTCTAGGAATAGAAGTTTCAAGTTTTAGTTTCTCTTCTCTAGCTTTTATGAGAGCATTTGTAATATGTTTTGTGAAAGCCAAATTTACAGCACTAGCATTAGGACTTTTAGCAAGTTTTTGCAAGAACTTTATAACTTCAGAGATGTGGCAATCATCAAAATCTAAATCATTACAATCTAAAGCAATGGGATTATCATCCCCAAGGTTGGAAAAAATTTCAGCAGTTTTATCACAGGCAGTTTCAGCAGTTTTAGCAGTTTCAGGTAATTTTGCGCGCTTTGCACTAGGAGTAGAAGCATTGCCAACACCAATTATTTTACCATTGATAGTAGGAGGTGCAGCAACATGTGAATTATTATTGCTAGTGGTGGTAATTGTCCAAACTTTAGCTACATTTTCCTTTTTAGCTAGTTTTTCATTTTCTTCTCTATCCCACCTAGCACGCAGTTCAGCCATTAATCTTATATTCTCATTAATTCTAACTTGGATGGCATTTGCTGTAGTAACAATTTTATTTTCAATATCCCTATTAGGCATAACTTTTGATTTCAAAAGATCAACATCAGAGGCAAGACTATCAACTCTAGAAACAAGAATATCAATTTTATTGAGCTTTTCCTCAACAGATTTGTTAAAGGCAGTTTGTGTACTAATAAATTCTTTAAGCATGGCTTCAAGTCCAGGGGGTGTATTCCTATTATTGTTGTAAGAATTCCCATAAGAATTAGCATAACCGTTACCATTATTATAAGGATATGGCCTATAGTTATTACTAGAATTGTTCCGATAAGCATTGTTGTTGAAATTATTATTTTTAATGAAGTTTACATCAACATGTTCTTCTTGGGAAACCAATGAAGCTAATGGAACATTATTAGGATCAACATTAGTCCTATCATTCGCAAGCATAGACATAATAGCATCAACCTTATCATTCAAGGAAGAGGATTCTTCAACAGAATTTACCTTCTTACCTTGTGGAGCTCTTTCCGTGTGCCATTCAGAGTAATTAACCATCATATTATCAAGGAGCTTTGTTGCTTCACCAAGAGTGATGGACATAAAGGTACCTCCAGCAGCTGAATCCAATAAATTCGAAGAAAAATTTAGTCCTGCATAGAAGGTTTGGATGATCATCCAAGTAGTCAGTCCATGGGTTGGGCAATTTTTAACTAGAGATTTCATTCTTTCCCAAGCTTGAGCAACATGTTCATTATCCAATTGTTTAAAATTCATTATGCTACTCCTCAAAGATATAATTTTAGCAGGGGGATAATATCTACCAATAAAAGCATCCTTGCATTTAGTCCAGGAATCAATACTATTCTTAGGCAGAGATAGCAACCAATCTTTAGCTCTTCCTCTTAATGAGAAAGGGAACAATTTTAATTTTATAATGTCACCATCTACATCTTTATATTTTTGCATTTCACATAGTTCAACAAAATTATTGAGATGGGCAGCAGCATCATCAGAACTAACACCAGAAAATTGCTCTCTCATGACAAGATTAAGTAAAGCAGGTTTAATTTCAAAGAATTCTGCTGTAGTAGCAGGTGGAGCAATAGGTGTGCATAAGAAATCATTATTATTTGTGCTAGTGAAATCACACAACTTAGTATTTTCAGGGTTGGCCATTTTAGCAATAGTAAATAAAGCAAACTAGATAAAGTAAATGCAAGTATACTAATTTTTTGTGTTTTTGATATAGAGTGCAAGACAGTAAATAAAGTAAAACTAGCAACTAATTTTTTTGTGTTTTGATATAAGTGCAGCAAACAAAGTAGTAAATAAAATAAAGCAAGACAAAAACAAAGTAAAGAGATTGAGAAGTGGAGACTCCCCTTGCAGCGTGTCTTGATCTCCCCGAACGCAGAAAAAGAGCTTGATGGCGTGTATTTCACACGTTCGTTGGGCAACCCCAAGAGGAAGGTATGATGCGCGGTAGCAAGTTTTCCCTCAGAAAGAAACCAAGGTTTATCGAACCAGGAGGAGCCAAGAAGCACGTTGAAGGTTGATGGCGGCGGGATGTAGTGCGGCGCAACACCAGAGATTCCGGCGCCAACGTGGAACCTGCACAACACAACCAGTACTTTGCCCCAACGAAACAGTGAGGTTGTCAATCTCACCGGCTTGCTGTAACAAAGGATTAACCGTATTGTGTGGAAGATGATTGTTTGCAGAGAAAATAGTAAAAACAAGTATTGCAGCAGATTTGTATTTCAGTATTAAAGAATGGACCGGGGTCCACAGCTCACTAGAGGTGTCTCTCCCATAAGATAAAAGCATGTTGGGTGAACAAATTATAGTCGGGCAATTGACAAATAGAGAGGGCATAACAATGCACATACATGACATGATAAGTATAGTGAGATTTAATTGGGCATTACGACAAAGTACATAGACCGCCATCCAACTGCATCTATGCCTAAAAAGTCCACCTTCAGGTTATCGTCCGAACCCCCTCCAGTATTAAGTTGCAAAGCAACAGACAATTGCATTAAGTATGGTGCGTAATGTAATCAACAACTACATCCTCGGACATAGCGCCAATGTTTTATCCCTAGTGGCAACAGCACAACACAACCTTAGAACTTTCTGTCACTGTCCCAGGTATCAATGCAGGCATGAACCCACTATCGAGCATAAATACTCCCTCTTGGAGTTAAAAGCAAAAACTTGGCCAGAGCCTCTACTAGTAACGGAGAGCATGCAAGATCATAAACAACACATATGTAATAACTTGATAATTAACATAACATGGTATTCTCTATCCATCGGATCCCGACAAACACAACATATAGCATTACAGATAGATGATCTTGATCATGTTAGGCAGCTCACAAGATCCAACAATGAAGCACAATGAGGAGAAGACAACCATCTAGCTACTGCTATGGACCCATAGTCCAGGGGTGAACTACTCACTCATCACTCCGGAGGCGACCATGGCGGTGTAGAGTCCTCCGGAGATGAATACCCTCTCCGGCAGGGTGCCGGAGGAGATCTCCGTAATCCCCGAGATGGGATCGGCGGCGTCTCGGAAGGTTTTCCGTATCGTGGTTTTTCGCATCGGGGGTTTCGCGACGGAGGCTTTAAGTAGGCGGAAGGGCAGAGTCGGGGGGCTGACGAGGGCCCCACACCACAGGTCGGCGCGGCCAAGCCCTGGGCCGCGCCGCCCTATGGTGGTGGCCCTCGTGGCCCCACTTCGTGTGCTCTTCGGTCTTCTGGAAGGTTCGTGGAAAAATAGGACCCCGGGACTTGATTTCGTCCAATTCCGAGAATATTTCGTTACTAGGATTTCGAAACCAAAAACAGCAGAAAACAAGGCACTTCGGCATCTTGTTAATAGGTTAGTTCCAAAATGCACGAATATGACATAAAGTGTGCATATAACATGTAGGAATCATCAATAATATATGGAACATAAGAAATTATCGATACGGCGAGGAGGAGAAGTCTCCGGCGACCTTGAGAGGAGAGAGAGGAGAGAGAGGCGCGTGGGGGGTGGTATGAACCGTTTGCCCCCCGCGGCCTCGTCCTCAGCCCTTTCAAGATCTGCCCAGGCCGGATAATCCGGCCCTAGTTTAGGGCGGATAATCCGGCCGGGCCGGATTTTCCGGGTCGCCAGGGGGCGGATTATCCGGTGTTCTGGAAAATTCCAGAACACCGTTAATCCCGCCTATCTTTAGTTGGTTATTTGCGTACCCATATGTGGTGCAATAAACTATCACCTCACATATAAGATGCAAATTTACCAATAAGATGGGGCAACCTAGATCATCCGACCGAGAAACCTCACACTCCAAGTTTTTTACCAAACATGACAAATGAGCAAGATGGAAATGGCTTATAGATGAGTGTAGGCTTGGGTTTAGAAGACTCAAACTGTTAATGGTACATGATCACTCAAGTTTGCAAGATATGAGCAAATAAGGCCAAACTAGAGTGATTTCCCATAAGAACATGGAGTTGTCAAATAAAAGGCGATAAGATCCAAATAACTCCAACTCTTCACAAAGAAGAGTGTGGTGGCCTAGGCCACCATATATGAGTATTGTGGCATGGCACCGCGAAGATATATCTTGGGTCCAAGCCACTACTCATCATTGACGCTCACATATCAACATGATATTAAGAGAATGATTTCTTAATGTTGGCATTATGGGGGAGGGATAGCTCAATAATTTAAACCGCACTCCCCCTATTTCCATGCCCACATCTAAACCAAATAAAGTTTTGAGACAAAGGTGTGTTTGCAAGATGGTCAAGCTATACTCCTTGAATCAATGATATTTAGCTCATTCCTCAAATAAGTGAACCTTGCTTCATCAAGAGGCTTCGTGAATATATCGGCAAGTTGATCTTTGGTTGGAACATAGATAAGCTCAATATCACCACGGGCAACATGATCCCTAATGAAATGATTCCGGATCTCAATATGCTTCGTTCTTGAATGTTGCACCGGATTATAGGCAATCTTGATGGCACTTTCATTGTCACATAATAGAGGCACTTTGTCACAAATGACACCGTATTCCTTTAAAGTTTGCCTCATCCATAACAATTGAGTGCATCCACTTGCGGCGGCAACATATTCGGCTTCGGCGGTGGAGAGAGATATACAATTTTGCTTCTTAGAAGACCAACACACCAAGGACCTACCAAGGAATTGGCAAGCCCCGGAAGTTGATTTCCTATCATCCTTGTCACCCGCCCAATCCGCATCGGTATAACCATTGAGAATAAAACTTGAGCCTTTGGGGTACCAAATACCATATCTTGGGGTATCAACCAAATATCGAAAGATTCTTTTGAGAGCCATCATGTGGCTCTCCTTAGGAGAAGCTTGATACCTTGCACACACACCAACGCTCAACACTATGTCCGGTCTAGATGCACAAAGGTAAAGCAAGGATCCAATCATGGAGCGATATACCTTTTGATCCACCTATTTACCATTGGGATCTAGTGCAAGATGACATTTGGTAACCATAGGAGTGGCCACACCCTTCATCTCGGTCATCTTGAACCTCTTGAGCATGTCTTGGAGATATTTTGCTTGGTTGATGAAGGTTCCTTCCCTCAATTGCTTGATCTCAAAACCGAGGAAGAACTTCATCTCTCCCATCATAGACATCTCAAACCTATCGGTCATAAGCTTTGAGAATTCATCATTGAAAGCTTTGTTAGTAGAGCCAAATATAATATCATCAACATATAATTGGCAAACGAAAAGCTCCCCATTGACCCTCTTAGTAAAAAGAGTGGGGTCGATTAGCCCAACATCAAACCCACGGTCTACCAACAATTCCTTAAGGTGCTCGTACCAAGCTCTAGGAGCTTGTTTGAGACCATAAAGTGTTTTATCAAGCTTGTAGACATGGTTAGGAAAGTTGAGATCCTCGAACCCCGGGGGTTGCTTAACATAAACCTCTTCATGCAAAGGACCATTAAGAAAAGCACTTTTCACATCCATTTGTTGTAACTTAAAGTTATGATGCGAAGCATAAGCAAGAAGGATACGGATGGACTCAAGGCGAGCCACGGGAGCATAGGTTTCTCCAAAGTCAATTCCCTCAACTTGAGAGAACCCTTGAGCCACCAATCTTGCCTTGTTCCTCACAACATTTCCAAACTCATCTTGCTTGTTCTTGAAGATCCATTTAGTGCCTATAACATTGCGGCACTCCTTTGGCTTCTTAACTAAAGTCCACACTTTGTTGCGCTTGAAGTTGTTGAGTTCTTCATGCATAGCTTCCAACCAATCCGAATCTTCAAGGGCTTCAAATACTTTCTTGGGTTCCACTAAGGAGATATAAGCATGATGATGGCTAAAGTTCGCCAATTGCCTTCTTGTGGAAACCTTTGCCCTTACATCACCAAGAACCTTGTCATGAGTGTGTCCACGAAGTTCGAGGTTCCTATCTCTTCTTGCTAGACGACGGGCCTCGATCTCCTCCTTGGTCTTTCTAGGCCTTGGAGGTTTCACTTGATCAACTTGATCATTTGGGTCCCCGTCTTGACCTTGAACTTGAGCTTCCTCAATTGCTTGGGGTTGCTCATCCTCATGTGCTTGATCTTGAACAATATTCGGAGAAGGGCAAGAGTTGATTGGATCCTCATTGGAGCCATTATGAATGCTTGGTTGATCTTGACCTTGATCTTGTCCTTGATCTTGCACACAAGAGGGAGGGTCTTGTTCTTGTTCTTGGGTTGGTGCATCATTTGCTTCACTAGGTTGGGTTTGTTGATGTTGAGAGGATGAGGGCTCCACCGTGGTAGAGCATAGTTCTTCCCGAGACGCCACACCGTGTCCCTCAATGGGGCGGAAAATCCCACACCCATTCTTACTATGGCATCTTGAGGTATTTCATCACCTGCACAAACATCAACTTGCCCCACTTGGGAGCCATCATTTTCTTCGAACCTCACACTACAAGATTCAATGATAATCCCGGAGGCTATATCAAAGACTCTATAAGTGTGAGATTCGGCACCGTAACCAACAAATATACCCTCCAAAGATTTAGGAGCAAATTTAGACAAACGAACTCCTTTGATTTTGTAGAAACACTTACACCCAAACACCTTGAAGTATGAGATATTAGGCTTGTTCCTGGTGAGTATTTCATATGGAGTCTTGTTCAAGCCCTTGCGGAGATAGAGCCGGTTAGAGGAGTGGCAAGCGGTGGAGATGGCTTCCGCCCAAAAGTTATAGCGGGATTTATACTCCGCCATCATAGATCTTGCCATATCCATAAGAGTCCGGTTCTTCCTCTCCGCAACACCATTTTGTTGAGGGGTGTAAGCAGCGGAATATTGATGTCGAATCCCCTCATCACTAAGAAAATCATTGAGTGTATAGTTCTTGAACTCGGAGCCGTTGTCACTTCTTATTGCCATAATGAGGAGGTTGTGTTGGCGTTGCACCTCGGTAGCAAAGTCAATGAATATTTGTTGAGTCTCATCTTTCGTCTTGAGAAAGTAGACCCAAGTGTATCTTGAGTAATCATCAACAATCACCAAGCAATGTTTCTTCGCACCAAGACTTGCATGAGTAATGGGACCAAAGAGATCCACATGAAGGAGCTCCAAGATCCTCTTGGAAGAGATGATAGTCTTGCTTGGATGCGGAGAGTCGTGCATTTTGCCTTCAACACAAGCCCTACAAACACGATCTTTGGCAAAAGACACATTTTCCATTAGTCCCACAATATGGTTCCCCTTGTGAAGACTTTGCAAAGTTCTCATGTTGACATGGGCTAGGCGGCGATGCCACAACCAACCCACGTCCGCCTTTCCGAATAGGCACATCGCACTTGTCGTGGTGGTCCCCGAAAAGTCCACCACATACAAGTTGTGTTCGCGATACCCAACGAAAGCGACTTTTAGAGTCTTTCTCCACAAGAGGACCACAATATCATTATCAATAAAGACGGCGAAACCCATCTTGCCAAGGGCGGAAACGGAAAGCAAATTGTAACCAAGGGTTTTGACAAGCATGACATCCACAAGAGTAATGTTGTGTGCAACCACAACCTTGCCAAAACCCAATACCTCGGATGTAGAATTATCGCCAAAGGAGACGGTGATATCATTTATGTTAGGCCTCAACTCCTTGACGAGGTTCTTGCCGCCGGTCATATGACTTGTACATCCACTATCAAGTACCCATTTTGAACCTCCGGCGGCATAGTCCTACATAAGATCAATTCTTGGATTTAGGTACCCATTTCACAATGGGTCCTCTTTTGTTAGCAACAAGGGTCTTTGGGACCCAAATAGACCAAGCAACATAACCATCATATGGGCCAACATATTTAGCATAAACATCACCATAATAATCTTTAAATAAAACATAGTGAGGGTTAGCAATTCCCGCATCATCATCATTCATGGTTTTGCCCTTGGAGGCTTCACCATTAGTGACGGCTTTCTTCTTCTCTTGTGCGGGCTTGGCCTTTTGCTTGTTTGCCTTCTTTGCCTTGGCATTATAACCAAGGCCCTCCTTCCCATTGTTTGATCTTTGCTTACTCAAAAGATCATCCAAAGAAAGTTTACTTTGGGGAGAGGAGGCCTTAGCAAGTTCATCCTTCAACCTAGCATTTTCCTCAACAATATTTGCATGATCACATAGAGGAGTAGAGGAACTAGGCACATCATATGTAGCAAGCCTAATTTGAAGTTGCTCATAGGATTTGGATAGGAGAGTGAATTCACTCTTCAAAGCTTTGTGAGCTTTGTCTAGTTCATCTAGATCCTTCACAAGTTTCTCATGATCAACCTCAAATTGGGCCTTTTCCTTTTTAAGCACTTTAGTCTTAGCCCTAGCAAGATCTCTAGCTTTTGTGAGCTTGTTAATTTTATCTTGAGGCTCTTCAAGAGTTTCTAGCCTCTCCTCAAGAGAAGCTATAGTTTCTTGACTTTCCTCAAGAGCATTTTTAAGAGCATGGATTTCAAGAGAGTCTTCTCTCTCTATTTGACCCTTTTTCTCAAGCATATCACTTTGTTGAGCTATACGAACCATGAGGTTTGAAACATGCTTTTTAGTGTTACCTTGTAGGTTGAGAATGAAATCATCAAAATCTAGCATTTCTTGTTTCACTTTTAGACTAGCATCATCAACCCCTAGATCACTAGATATGTTAGGCATAGAGGGGCTAGGAGATGATACCTCGGAGGATTTAGCCATGAGGCAACTTTCTTCCTCCACATGAATGACTTCATTGGGGGATTCACTTGGTGATGAAGAGTTAGTGGAGAGGGAGGCAAGAGCGACCAATCCATTAGAGGTTGCATCTTCTTCATCATCAACATCATCATCTCCGGAGGTATACTCTTCTTGAGTTGATAGCACAATAGGTGTGTCCAAGGAGGACCTTGCCATGAAGCAATGTGCATTCTTGATATGAGGGTTCTCATTGGGGAGATTCAAAGAGAGATGAAGAGGGTATGTTGGTGGTGACGATGGCGGCCAATTCCTTTGAGCTTTCTTCATCTTCATCACCACTAGAACTTTCAACTTCATCGGATGAATATTCTTCCCTTGTTACTAGCACAACTCTTGAGGGCCTCTTGCCCTTCTTGGTCTTGTTGTTGTAGAACTTCTTGTTGGGGGCTTTTGAATATTTGCCCTTTGTGTCTTTGCTCTTGTCCTTGGGAATGAGCCTCCCATTATGAAGCTCTCTATTTTCATAGGGGCATTCGGCAATGAAGTGGCGCTTGTCATCACAATTGTAGCATGATCTTGTCTTTGGACCAAAGCTAGTGAACCCACTTTTGTTGTTCCTCTTGATGTTGTCTTCCTTGGCCTTGGAGGGATCAACCCAAAAGGATTTTGCATGGAAGGCCATGTGATCATGGTAGTGGCATTGCAAATCTTCCGGATAGGACATACTCCAAGATGCCCTATAAGATTCTTGAGGAATCACTTCTTCAATGGAGTTGACCACCAAGGCAAGGTTGGAACCTTTTGCCATCCCAAGAGCACGATTGCGAGAATCATGAGAGGTTTCC
Source organism: Lolium multiflorum (assembly GCA_030979885.1). NCBI lineage: Eukaryota > Viridiplantae > Streptophyta > Magnoliopsida > Poales > Poaceae > Lolium > Lolium multiflorum. Next base: position 234,491,744 of record CM061753.1, read on the forward strand.
TCAAGCACTTTGAGAGCTTGCATCTCGTGCACGACTTGTTGAGAGGTGAGAGAGGAATAGCATTCCCTCCCCACAAGAGTCTTGACATCAATGGGTACAAATGGCATCATGCATTCAATGTACTTCTCCTTGATCCAAGAGTCATTGATGTGGGTGGCACCGATAAGCCGGAAGGCATCGGCAACGGTGAGAAGTCTTCCATACATGACTTCATGATCTTCATCCGGTAGCCTCATGAACCCTTCGGCTTTGTTCTTAAGAGCATTATACTTGTTCCTCCTTGTGCTCTCACTTCCAATGCAACTCGCGGCCAAACCATCCCAAGCTTCCTTGGCGGTGGTGTAGTTCCGAACACGATGCAAGTCCTTTGTCCCCACACTAGTTTGAATCATGTACAAGGCGGTGTTGTTGAGTTGACTATCAACCGCTTCTCTTCTAGTCAACTTGTCGGGGTTGTATGGCTTGAAGCCCTCCAAGATGATTCTCCAAAGTTCATTGGAGGCACTACAAACATGAGAGCGGAACTCAAATTGCCAAGTATCGAAATTATCAATGGAAAACTTAGGTGGGTCTCCCCGAATGTTCAAATGAGGATGGGGAACCGGTATATCGGGAGATAGAAAAGATGGAGCTACTCGATTGTAGCTATCACCTCCACTAGTTCCCCTAGGAGATGTAATAGTGTTTAAGTTATCACCTTCCACGGGTTTGGTAGATGAGGGTAAGTCCGAAGCATCTCCCTCATCTAACGCACCCGTGTCCTTTACCTCTACACTAGGAGCCTTGGGAAGGGCCGGAGCCAAAAGCTCGGCAATCATCTTTTTCATGCTTTCCATTTGGGCTTCCATGGAGGACTTCAACGAATTGAAGTCTTCCATGGAGACCGTCTTGGCGGCCCCTTCCGAGGACTCCTCGTCCGGCATACTCTTAGGCGGTTAAGCCCGAAATAAGAGCCGAGGCTCTGATACCAATTGAAAGGATCGTATGCCGCACCTAGAGGGGGGGTGAATAGGTGCTAACCAATTTTTAGTTCTTTTTCAACTTAGGCTTGACACAAAGGTAAATTCTCTAGATATGCAACTAAGTGAATTTACCTATATGACAAGATTATCAACTAAGCAAGATATAGCTACGCAATAGGAGATAGAATGGGATAGAGGTAACCGAGAGTGGAGCACGCGATGACACGGAGATGATTCCCGTAGTTCCCTTCCTTTGCAAGAAGGTACGTCTACGTTTGGAGGAGTGTGGTTGCTACGCAAGCCAAACCAACAGCCACGAAGGCTTCACTCAGATCTCCTGTGAGCAACGCCACGAAGGCCTAGCCCACTTCCACTAAGGGATTTCCTCGAGGCGGAAACCGGGCCTTTACAAGGTTCTTGGGGCACACATCCACAACTGAATTGGAGGCTCCCAAATCTGTAACAATACAACAATCAACAACAACACATCAACAACAAATCAACTAGGGAACCAAATAGGAACACTAGCATGAGATCCCTCAAACAAATGAGGGGGAAATGAAAAACGCTTCGGTGAGGATGTAGATCGGTGGCTTCTCCTTCGAATCTCCAAAGATCAAGAGATTTGGTTGGGGGAGGAAGGAGATCTTGCAAATCTTGTGTTTCTTGAGGTGGCTCTAATGGAGGTGAAGCTTGGCAGATTTCTTGTGCAATGATTGAGCAACTTGTACCAATTAAAAGGATCTATGCCGCACCTAGAGGGGGTGTGAATAGGTGCTAACCAATTTTTAGTTCTTTTTCAATTTAGGCTTGACACAAAGGTAAATTCTCTAGATATGCAACTAAGTGAATTTACCTATATGACAAGATTATCAACTAAGCAAGATATAGCTACGCAATAGGAGATAGAATGGGATAGATGTAACCGAGAGTGGAGCACGCGATGACACGGAGATGATTCCCGTAGTTCCCTTCCTTTGCAAGAAGGTACGTCTACGTTTGGAGGAGTGTGGTTGCTACGCAAGCCAAACCAACAGCCACGAAGGCTTCACTCAGATCTCCTGTGAGCAACGCCACGAAGGCCTAGCCCACTTCCACTAAGGGATTTCCTCGAGGCGGAAACCGGGCCTTTACAAGGTTCTTGGGGCACACATCCACAACTGAATTGGAGGCTCCCAAATCTGTAACAATACAACAATCAACAACAACACATCAACAACAAATCAACTAGGGAACCAAATAGGAACACTAGCATGAGATCCCTCAAACAAATGAGGGGGAAATGAAAAACGCTTCGGTGAGATCGGTGGCTTCTCCTTCGAATCTCCAAAGATCAAGAGATTTGGTTGGGGGAGGAAGGAGATCTTGCAAATCTTGTGTTTCTTGAGGTGGCTCTAATGGAGGTGAAGCTTGGCAGATTTCTTGTGCAATGATTGAGCAAAGGGGTAAGGAAGAAGAAGAGGGGTATAAATACCCCTCCCCAAAATCCAGCCGTTGAGCTTTCGGGGGGCCGGATAATCCGGCCTAAGTTAGGGCCGGATAATCCGCCCCCCCGGATAATCCGGCCTCAGGTACAAAACCATGACAATGTCCGGCAAATGTCCGGCCCTATACCAGAGCCACTTTTCTTCAGGTCCTTAGCCATTTTCGAGGGGGCCGGATATTCTTGAAATATCCGGCCCGGATATCCGGCCCTGGGATAATCCGGGACAAATAAAATATCCGGGCAAATGTCCGGCCCCTATACTGAGCTGCATTTCCTCAAGTCCTTAGCCGAAATTCTGGGGGCCGGATATTTTGGAAATATCCGGCCCGGATTATCCGGCCTGATGAACATTTTTGCAACTGTCTTTTTGACAAAACTGACCACATCCAACACACATCTAAATGTATCTATGTAAATCCTGTATCACTTAAACAACCATTAGTGTATCACATATATTGACATCAAACACACAAAACATAATATGAGAGATGTTCTTTCACCATGCTGCCCCCATCGGCAGGGCGTTTCTGGCGGGGACGAGGTCTTGAGGGACCTCGCGATCGCCCTCGCGACCGCCGCTCTCAGCCCGCACGGCCTCCTGGCGGCGAGATCGTACGCAGCCGCGGACGCTGCGACCTCCTTCTTCGGCTTCCTCTTGCGGCCGCGCGCCGGTGATGATGAGGCGCGTGCCCTCACGGATGACGAGGACGCCGCTGCTGCACCCTATAGTCGGCGGTGGCGACGCCGCTCCTTCTTCACCTCCGTCCTGGTGTCGCTGGAGGAGCCACCCGGAGCGGGATGCCGACTCGACGCCGACCCGAAGACGACGATGCCATCCGCCGTGGCATCCACGAGCTCCCGTGTCGGCCGCAACACGAAGGTACCGGGCTGCCGCCCTCGATGTGCGCGAGCACGATCGAGGGTGCGGCCCGGCGCGCTCCACCACGGCGGCGGCCGGCGGCGTTGTTGCACGCGGGAGGAGGAGGTCCGTCGTAGGCGGCGAGCTCGCGTTCGTACCTGCGCCGGAAGAAGTCGTTCCACGCGACGTAGTTGTCGGGGTAGAAGCTTGGCTCGGCGCGTGCTCGTCGCTGAGGGTCTCGATCACCGCGTCGATCTCGACGTCGAGTGTCGCCTCCCACCGGCGGCGGCATGATCGGGACGCCCCCCGCGCTCAGGCGCCAGCCTCCGGGCGCGCGGAAGTCCAGAGCGCCGGGTAGCCCGCCATGTGCAGCAGCCTCGTCTCCAATTGGTGCAGAGACCTCCGACCGGCCGTTGTTAGCCGCGCGCGCCGTAGCCCGCCATGGAGCGAGGAGTATTCGGGGAGAGAAGACTAGGGAGAAGGGAGACAACGGTGGTGAATGCGGCCATACGCGGTATGTCCGCGATAAATAGAGGGAGACGCGCATGAATTCGAGGTGACGACATTAACTCGCCGCGTGGAAGCTACGCATCCAGCGAAGACGACCGGCGGCAGGCTTTTACAGCGCGCGGAAGACGATGCGATGAAGACAACGATAAGCCTTTCTCGCTGATAAGTCGGGGCCACCTGGTGTGCCGGAACTTTCCTCGACGTTTCCGGGCTTTTGTTTCTTCCGGACTCGAGCGCGCCCCAGGGGGCCACGGATGATATGGACTCGCCGGATAGATGAAACCCCAAATTCGGGCGAAAACGAGATCCGGGGGTGCGAGGCCATTTTTCGCCTCCGGATGAAAAAGTTGCCGGGGCCTCGTCGGGAGACGGCTGGAGGTGCTCTAATAAATCTAAAATTTCTCGCAATTTTTTCTAGCTATGCTCAGTTTGTGAAACGAAAGAGTCAAAAACTCTGGAACAAATCCCGTAAACTGGTACCGTAAAACCGAATGCAAACTCCGTTTTGCGGTAGCTATCTGGTAGAGTTGCTCCTATGCTGTCAAGTCCAAAGCAACTCATCTCTGTACGCCGCGTAGTGCAGGTGCAGACAGACCGGCAATGCTGGTTACTACTTCCGATCAAGTCAAATTTCCATGAGTTTGAAAAAGGTCAAATTTCCATAAATAACTCACCTTCCAAATTTCTGACAGACCGGGTTACGAAATCGGTGCTGCCTTGGTAAAAAAGAAACGCGGCGCTGCGCCTAGCCATATGGTAACTGGAGCTACTTGCACACGGTGATTTCTTTCCAAAATTGCCGCGTTAATGAGATCCAAATTTTACACGGAGCAGCAAAAAACCGGAACTCTGCCGCCATTTATGGCAGTTCCTCTCCGTCCTTATATACCCCAGCCCCTTGCCTTTGTACCTCCATCCCGCCGCATCGAGCCATCAGCCATAGCCACATAGAGACAGGCAAGAAGCTGAGCAAACAGCAGCCGCCGCCGCCGCGCTTTAGCTTTAGCTTCCTCCCACCCATGGCGCGGCCACCGCTCCTCGAAAACGGCAAGAAGACCAAGGGGCGGCAGCGCAGGGAGCTCCGTCGGGTGGATGACAAGGAGCGCCGGCAGGTCACCTTCTCCAAGCGCAAGACCGGGCTCTGGAAGAAGGCCTCTGAGCTCGCCCTGCTCTGCCACGCCCGCGTCGCCGTCGTCGTCGTCTCCGAGGCCGGCAGGGCCTTCGCCTTCGGCAGCCCCTCCGCCGACGCCGTCCTGGGCGGCGACACCGACGACGCCCCCGCGGACTGGGAGGGCATGGAGGCGCTGTCCCGGGAGGCCAAGGAGAGAGCCGCGGAGGTCGAGAAGGAGGCCGAGCGGATGAGCGCCGCCGGGAACAAGGTGCTCGAGCTGCAGAGGCAGACGGGCAAGCGTTTCTGGTTCGAGGTCGATACGGCCGCGCTCGGCGAGGAGGAGCTGCCGGTGTTCGTCAGGGCGCTCCGACGCCTCAGGGACAACGTCGGCCGCCGCGCCGATAAGAAGTAGCCAACTCCGTGGTCCACCGCCGCAGTAGAGAAGCCCTAGTGCTTCTGTTAATTATTATTAGGCTAATGTTTGCTTAGTTAGCTAATTTACGTGCCACTAGTAGTCATTTAGTTCTACTTACTCGCGTTTTGGTAATACCCTGTAAGTTATGGTGCAACCGAAATCCCTCTATGTATTTTGCTTGTCTCCGCTCCTACATTCTTTATCCCAATTCTGAAAGTTTTTTAGCGGGGAATTCAGTCGATCAATCTGATAGCACTTTTTATGTAAGTATATAGATTTTAACTCAACTTTTGCCACAAATCATGCCTTATTAGATCAACTTGATGAACATAAGATTTGATGCCAAATTAATTGTTGACTAAAGTACACAACCCATAGCCAATATATATAGCCACGTTGTGTGTTGCTAGGCATCGCACAGCCGCTTTGGAATAACTCAGTCACCTCACTAGTCGTCACCTAAAAGTTTGCAGCATTTTGAAAATTGAGGCAACAAAGAAGTGATTTTTTGGAAGATGTTGCAAACTTGCAAAAAATATTCATGTGAAAAATAGTAATACAACAAAAAGTGGTTATAAATTTTTTTCGCTCCTTGTAAAGATCATAAGACATACCAAATCTTGCGAAAAAAGTCAACAAAAATTTGCAGCATGGGAGGCCAATGCTTGCAGCACCTTGCAAGAACCTTCACAACAGTTAAGCAAAAAAATGTGGCAAAGCCTAGAATCTACGTAGCATCTTGCCGGTGTGTTCGCACCTAAGTTGGAGGGACTTATGCAACATCAACCAAAGCAAAATTACTAAACTCGTATGGTCATCTATGGTGGCTCTGAATTCCTTGATCTAGCTTTGTTAGAGCCTCGATCACGGGCTCTACTTCGGTTGATCAATTTGATAGCACTCTACCACATGGTATATGTGGTGAGCAATCTACAATTTGATAGCACTATTTTATATACTAAGTACAGATCATTACCTCAATTTCACCACAAATAATGCATTATTAGATCAACTCGATGGACATAAGATTTGATGCCAAATTAATTGTCAATTGAAGTACATAACCCAAAACCAAAATAAGTTTCCTTTAGGACATGCTACACCTTTTGTGAAAGACCAAGACAAAAGCAGCAACGCAAATATCCCTGCTTACCGCTCCGGTGGCGGGAGGGGGTGGGGACCTCGGACCTACGCTCAGCGTTGTAGTAAGGTCCAAAAAGTTAGATTTTGGTCAGCTGGCAGCGACACAATGGTTGCTATGGTCACTCTGTGTGGGATACAAATAAGGTATACCCGCCTCCTCGTCCACCTCACCGGTGGCGCTGAGGAGGGTTGGGAATCGTCTAGTCGCTGCTCCCATGGAGTGGTGGAAATCATCCAATCCGCGTGTTACAGATTTAGTTTCAGAAGATTCAGATGAATTGAAAGGTCCAATGTCGACAACTTCGGCTCTAGGATGTTGGTTCTTAGAGCACAAGACTTACCAACGTCATCAATAATGTCAGGCCGGCTCCGGTAGGAGAGCGGCGACAACAGCGTGTCAGCGGTGGTCACTAGGTGGTCCAAGGAACTCGATGTAACTTTTACTATGTTCGGAATGCTTTGTACTTTTTCTGAACTTCTATAATTAATCTAAAATTTCTCGCATTTTTTTCTAGCTATGCTCAGTTTGCGAAATGAAAGAGTCAAAAACTCTGGAACAAATCCGGTAAACTGGTACCGTAAAACCGAATGCAAACTCCATTTCGCGGTAGCTATCTGGTAGAGTTGCTCCTATCATAGGAGTCCTATGCTGTCAAGTCCAAAGCAACTCATCTTTGTGCGCCGCGTAGAAGGTCCAGACAGACCCGGCAATGCTGGTTACTTCAAATCTACGGAGTAGTAAATTTCCCCGAGTTAAAATAACAAGTCAAATTTCCATAAATGACTCACCTTCCAAATTTCTAACCGACCGGGTTACGAAATCGGAGCTGTCTTGGTGAAAAAGAAACGCGGCTGCGTCTAACCACATATGGTTATGGTAAGTAACTACTGCGAAAGGTGATTTCTTTCCAAAATTGCCGCGTTGATCAGATCCCAAATTTAACAGGGAGCAGCAAAGAATCGGAGCTCTGCCGCCATTTATGGCAGCGACTCTTCCTCCTTACCTTCCCACCTCCATCGCTTCGCATAGAGCCATACAGCAAAGAGAGCGAGAGGCAAGAAGCAGAGCAAAGAGCACCCGCCGCCGCCGCCGCGCTTTAGCTATCGCTTCATCCCATCCCATGGCGCGCCCACCGCTCCTCGAAAACGGCAAGAAGACCAAGGGGCGGCAGCGCAGGGAGCTGCGCCGGGTGGAGGACAAGGAGGCCCGGCAGGTGACCTTCTCCAAGCGCAAGGCCGGCCTCTGGAAGAAGGCCTCCGAGCTCGCCCTGCTCTGCCACGCCCGCGTCTCCGTCGTCGTCGTCTCCGAGGCCGGCAGGGCCTTCGCATTCAGCAGCTCCTCCGCCGACGCCGTCCTGGGCGGCTGCGGCGACAGCGACGCCCCTGAGGAGGACTGGGAGGACCTGGAGGCGCTGTGCCGGGAGACCAGGGAGAGGGCCGCGGAGGTCGAGAAGGAGGCCGAGCGGATGAGCGCCGCCGGGAACAAGGTGCTGGAGCTGCAGAGGCTGACGGGCAAGCGCTTCTGGTTCGAGGTCGATACGGCCGCGCTCGGGGAGGAGGAGCTGCCGGTGTTCGTCAGGGCGCTCCGACGCCTCAGGGACAACGTCGGCCGCCGCGCCGATAAGAAGCAGGCAACTCCGCGGTCCACCGTCGCACTAGAGAAGCCCTATAGACCCTAGTGCTTATCTTAATTATTACGGAGTATTAGGCTAATGCTTGCTTAGTTAGCTAATTTACGTGCCGCTAGTAATCATTTAGTTCTACTTACTCGCGTTTTGGTAGTATCCTGTAAGTTATGGTGCAACCGAAATCCCTAGATGGTTGAGTTATTTTGCTTGTCTCCGCTCCTACATTCTTTATCCTAATTCTGAATGTTTTTTAGCGGGGAATTCAGTTGATGAATCTGATAGCACTCTTTATGTAAGTATATAGATCTTTAACTCAACTTTTGCCAAAAATCATGCCTTATTAGATCAACTTGATGAACATAAGATTTGATGACAAATTAGTTGTTGACTAAAGCACACAACCCACAACCCATAGTCATGCTGCGTTGTGCTAGGTGTCGTGCGGCCGCTTTGGAATAACTCGGTCGCCTCGCTAGCCGTCACCTAAAATTTTGCACCATTTTGAAAATTGATGCAACAAAGAAGCCATTATATGCATCTATCTTTTGGGGGGAGGTGTTACAAACCTGCAAAAACGATTCATGTGAAAAATAGTAATGCAACAAAAACTGGTTATGCAATAAATTTCGCTCCTTGCAAAAACATCAGACATAGCAAATCTCACGAAAAAGTCAACAAAAATTGCAGCAATGGAGGCCAACGCTTGCAGCAGCTTGCAAGAACCTTCACAACATTTAAGCAAAAAAATTGTGGCAAAGCCTAGAATCTTTGTAGCATCTTGCATGTGTGTTCGCAACTAAGTTGGAGGGACTTATGCAACATCAAACAAAGCAAAATTACTAACCTCGTATGGTCGTCTATGGTGGCTCCGGATTCCTTGATCTAGCTTTGCTAGAGCCTCGATCACGGGCTCTACTCTAGTTGATCAATTTGATAGCTATCTACCACATGGTATATGTGGTGAGCAATCTACAATTTGATAGCACTATTTTATGTATTAAGTACAGATCATTAACTCAATTTTACCACAAATAATGCATTATTAGATCAACTCGATGAACATAAGATTTGATGCCAAATTTATTGTCAACTGAAGTACATAACCCAAAACCAAAATAAGTTTCCTTTAGGACATGCTACACCTTTTGTGAAAGACCAAGCCAAAAGCAGAACACAAATATCCATGCTTACCGTTCCGGTGAGAGAGGGGGTGGGTCATAACCCACAAGTATAGGGGATCGCAACAGTCTTCGAGGGAAGTAAAACCCAATTTATTGATTCGACACAAGGGGAGCCAAAGAATATTTGTAAGCCTTAACAACGGAGTTGTCAATTCAGCTGCACCTGGAAACAGACTTGCTCGCAAGAGTTTATCAGTAGTAATAGTTTTATAGCAGTAGCAGTGGTGAAATATCAGCAGCAGTGTAACAAAGACAAAAGTAGTGATTATAGTAAACATCAGGATTAAAATACTGTAGGCACAGGGATGGATGAACGGGCGTTGCATGGATGAGAGAAACTCATGTAACAATCAAGGTAGGGCATTTGCAGATAATAATAAAACGGTATCCAAGTACTAATCAATCCATAGGCATGTGTTCCATATATATTCATACGTGCTCGCAATGAGAAACTTGCACAACATCTTTTGTCCTACCAGCCGGTGGCAGCCGGGCCTCTAGGGAATCTACTGGAAATTAAGGTACTCCTTTTAATAGAGCACCGAAGCAAAGCATTAACACTCCGTGAACACATGTGATCCTCATATCACCGCCTTCCCCTGGTTGTCCCAATTTCTGTCACTTTGGGGCCTCGGGTTCCGACAAAATACGTGTATACAACTTGCAGGTAAGATCATAAAACAATGCATATCATCATGAAACAATAACATGGCACTCGGGCCCTAGTGACAAGCATTAAGCATAACAAGTTGCAACAATATCATAAAAGTACCAATTACGGATACTAGGCACTATGCCCTAACAATCTTATATTACATGACCAATCTCATCCAATCCCTACCATCCCCTTCAACCTACAGCGGGGAATTACTCACACATGGATGGGGGAAACATGGCTGGTTGATGGAGAGGCGTCGGTGGTGATGATGGCGATGATTTCCTCCAATTTCCCGTCCCGGCGGAGTGCCAGAACGGAGTTTCTGGTCCCGAGACGGAGTTTCGCGATGGCGGCGGTGTTCTGGATGTCTTCGTGATTTCGACCAACCCCCGTGCGTTTTTAGGTCAAAGACCTTAAGTAGTCCAGAGGGGGGCACCTGGGGCTGCACGAGGCGTCGCCACCATAAGGCGGCGCACCCCCCTCCTAGGCCGCGCCGGCCTATGGTCTAGAGGCCGTGGGCCTCCCCTGGCCTGCCCTTCTGGCTCCGTGATTCTTCTGGGAAAATAGGCCCTTCGACATTAATTTCGGGGATTTTCCTGAAAGTTGAGTTTCTGCACAAAAACGAGACACCAGGGCAATTCTGAAAACAGCGTTAGTCCGTGTTAGTTGTATCCAAAATACACAAATTAGAGGCAAAACAATAGCAAAGTGTTCGGGAAAGTAGATACGTTTTGGACGTATCAACTCCCCAAGCTTAGCTTATTGCTTGTCCTCAAGCAATTCAGTTAACAACTGAGTGCGATAAAAGAACTTTCACGAACACATTTGTTCATATGATGTAAATATTCTCATGATATGGACAAGTACTTAGGCAATTCATAATAAGATACATGCAAATAAAGTCATCTAATAGCTATGTCAATCATGGAAAAGGTACCAACAAATTAATAATAAGCATCATGAATCATGTCTATCAGCAGGATTGCAATGTTCATAAAAGGATATGATAAAGTGGTATCTCGCTTGCCCGTATTTGTACAGCAAAACATAAATGCTCGGGCACCTTTGAAGTTCATGGAAAGACTGGAAGTAGAGATTATCAAAGATAAAAGCATCAAAGTTATACCACAGTTAATCACATTTTGGGACAAGCATATTATACTAAGAATGACAATTGTGCTCTCAAGAAGGTGCTCAAAGAAAGGATGGAGACTCAATGTAAAAGTAAAATTGACCCTTCGCAGAGGGAAGCAGAGATTAACATGTGCTAGAGCTTTTCATTTTTAAACAAGAGTATAATTATTTTGAGAGGTGTTTGTTGTTGTCAACGAATGATAGTGGGTACTCTAACTACCTCGTCAACCAGACTTTCAAGAGCGGCTCTCATGAAGGACGTTATCTCTACCAGCAAGGTAGATCATCCTCTTCTCTTTTGTTTACACACGTACTTTAGTTTTATTATGGATGACACTCCCCCAACCTTTGCTTACACAATCCATGGCTAACCGAATCCTCGGGTGCCTTCCAACATTCACGTACCATGGAGGAGTGTCTATTTGCAAATTAAGTTGCTTACTGAATCAAAGGCAAAACATGTGAAGAGAATTATTGATGAAAGTTAATTAATTGGGGCTAGGAACCCCGTTGCCAGCTCTTTTTGCAAAATTATTGGATAAGCGGATGTGCCACTAGTCCATTGGTGAAAGTCTGTCAAGTAAATGACAAGGTTGAAAGATAAACACCACATACTTCCTCATGAGCTATAAAACATCAACACAAATTGAGAAGCATTTTGAAGGTTTAAAGGTAGCACATGAGAATTTACTTGGAATGGTTTGAAATGCCATGCATAGATATTTATGGTGGACACTCTGGAATAACTTGGTTTTCAGGGTTTTGGAAGCACGAGCAGCGTTCCCGCTCAGTACAAGTGAAGGCTAGCAATAGACTGGGAAGCGAAAATCAAGAGAGCAAGAATCGTCATAATCATGCTTGCGACAAAATAAATTAACAGAGGCATAAAAGTGATACAAGAACTCTGAGACAAAGTAATTCATTGAGGATTAATTGACTTTTGTTCAGTCATATGCATGCGTGAGCATGTGCCAAGTTGATTCAAGTGAATTATTCAGAGGAGGATACCACAATGTCATATCTATCTATGAATAAAACAATGCAAGCAAATATTTATGACATGCTACTCATATTAATAGATTGGAGCTAAACATGAGAGATCATGAACTACTAGACTTTCTTAAATGACATATACCTCACATGAACCAACTAAGCATGCTCACATGGATGAGTATATGTACAAAAATGAAAACAAATAGAGTTCATACCAGCCTCTCACCACAGTCGGATTGTCGTAGATCGTCATTATTGCCTTTCACTTCTGTAGCTTGAATAATATGGAATGAAAACCAAGCTCCAACCACCGAAGACCTCTGAGCTCCATAATGAACTTTACAAAACCAAAGAAGAACAAATATTTTTTTTGGTGTTTTCGAATTGGAAATAAGAACAAAAGGAAACAAGCAAACAACGCAAAATCTTTTTGGATTTTCTTATAGCAAACCAACGATAGCAAATAAATCAAAATAGGAACAAGAAACCAAAATAAGCAAATGGTAAAGAGAAACAACAGAAATATTTTTGGTCTTTTTGTGTTTTAGGAAAGAAACAAAGCAAAAACAAGAAAATGAAAACTAAAAGAGTCGCATAAACACAAAGCAGCAGAAATTCGTCAAACTTGACAGCAGTACAGTAATCGATTTTTAAGAAATTCTTCCGCTGCCCAGCTCGAAAAGTGCTCAACTGATGAAAGTTAGATAATAACCTGGGGAACATGCACAAAAATTGGCTTCGTAAAATAACGTTCTGGCTGTTTTTGAGAATTTTTTTGGTATCAGTCCAGAATCTGTTTTCAAACAGCACTTCCCCAAATATCATCTCCCTCTTATTAGAAAACCACTTTAAGAAACTAAACAAGTATGTACAAGTATCCAGAAATTATAATATGCAATGAATGAGTGATGCCGGTATACCTCCCCCCAAGCTTAGGCTTTTGGACTAAGTGGAGATCAACCCCAGCGAGGGTCAGGGTTCCACGCCGGTGGATCGTACATGGTGTAGTCATAATAAGGTCCCTGTGCAGAAGAAAAGGGTGAAGGCTCCACATTCCCAAAATGTTGATGTGAAGAGCTCGCTGCATCGGATGACAAGTCGAGGTGTTCCTCGGCCTCCTCCGCGCCGTCCCTTACATGATGGCCATCCCCCTCTATGTATGCATTTAGTTCCTCTTCCGTGACCGACCAATTTTCCCTGGAAGCAAGGTTAAACAAAGCAGGTGCAGGCAATCCTACTAGTTTTTCAGTTCTTTTAGTTGTTCTCCAATTTTTCTTGTAAAATGTTATCTCATAAGACAGGTTACTCAGATTAGATTGGTTAGAAACAAAGTCATGTTTTATCATTGAAACAATATCGAGTTTCTCTACAGAGAGCTGAACATCAAGAGGGTGAGGTTCTACACCATTGATACGTCCAAAACGTATCTACTTTCCCGAACACTTTTGCTATTGTTTTGCCTCTAATTTGTGTATTTTGGATGCAACTAACACGGACTAACGCTGTTTTCAACAGAACTGTTTTGGTGTCTCGTTTTTGTGCAGAAATCCAACTTTCAGAAAAACCTCGGGATTTTGACAGAAGGCCCTATTTTCCCAGAATACTGACGGAGCCGAAGGACAAATAAAGTGGAGGCCCGAGGGCCCCACACCATAAGGCGGCGCGCCTAGGGGGCCGCGCGGCCCTATGGTGTGGCCCCCTCGGCCGGCCTCCGACGCCCTCCTTCGGACTACTTATTGGCATCGACCTAAAAACGCACGGAGAGAAGTCGAAGTCGCCAGAAACCTCCGAACGCCGCCACATCGCAAACTCCGTCTCGGGAGCCGGGTCTCCGTTCGGCACTCCGCCGAGACGGGGAAGTGGAGGAGATCATCGCCATCATCACCGCCAACGCCTCTCCATCGACCAGCCATGTTTCCCCATCCATGTGTGAGTAATTCCCCCGCTGTAGGCCGAAGGGGATGGTAGGGATTGGATGAGATTGGTCATGTAATAGCATAAGATTGTTAGGGCATAGTGCGTAGTGTCCGTAATTGGTACTTTGATGATATTGTTGCAACTTGTTATGCTTAATGCTTGTCACTAGGGCCCGAGTGCCATGATCTCAGATCTGAACATGTTATTATTTCATCATGATATTCATTGTTTATGGTTGACAAGGGATTAACTTGTCAATGCCTACGGGTTATAGGCTAGGGTTTAGTTAGAAGTAGAGGGCAAGTAGATCTCGAAGGTTTCAGCCGAAAAGTACTCGACGATTATGAAAACTAGGGTTCGACGTGTCAACGTGGTGAGAATAATGGACCCACAAGGCAGAGAAATCTCGGCTATTCATGGAATTGAAGAAAATTTGACAAAGGAAAGTATGTCGACAAGGAAAATAAAAGGAGAATGGCGACAGGAGAAGTTATTTGAATACTTCGGGAGCCTTTGGTCAGAAACAAGTTTTTGCCCAAATGCTCGGGGGCTACTTCGATAAAAGTAAAATTTCGACTATGGCAAATATAGAAATTGTGGGAGCCTACAACCAAGCACAAGTTCTTGGCTGTAGCCTCGGGGGCTACTCCCATCGGGAGCGCTGTTCGCGCACCCGAGAGAGAAAAAAAAAGAAAGAAGAAGAAATAAAAGAGCGAATATCGGAAGTAATGGCAATATAGCGACAAGATGGACTAAAATGTTGAGCCTACAACCAAGCACAAGTTCTTGGCTGTAGCCTCGGGGGCTACTCCCATCGGGAACGCTGTTCGCGTGCCCGATGAAATTTAAAAAGGAAGAAGAAATAAAGATAGAAAAGCAAGAGAGTATATTTCGAGTTATAATTAACTCTACATATACTCCCATCGGGAGAATAATATAAGTCATATTTGACTCGATAAAATGTGCCATTCCAACAGCCGGAAAGCACTCGACAATATATTCTCAGAACGCCAAAGTTGCGATCAATTTCTGAATGCCGCAAATTTGCGAAGGTAAGACCCCAGATCCATTCTGCTGGGCGTGGCATCGCCGAAGACTGCGCTCTGCTTTTATCCGTATCAACAGATACGAAGAAAAATCCTAACGGACGCGTTAGGTACCCGATAGATTTAACTGGGACTCGACGAATGGTAAGACCTTAAGCGGCACCGTCGGAGTTTACACCAGATCCCGAGATCATGTCCAGGGACGTGATCTTGAAGTAGGTTTTTGCGGATTGCCACTAGAGCAGTTAACTAGTACCTGATCCGTTAGATGAACTAGCCCCAACTACCGTTATCCCTGTACAATATAGAATTTATATGAAGAAATATAAAACAGTTTAAGTTGTCAAATAAAAATAAACAGTGGAGATTTTCCCATTCTACGATTCAAGCAAAATCTCGGGGGCTACTGACATAGGCATCCCGAATGGGCCTGCCAAAGATAGTACCCGAGGTTTAATGAAGGCCCACTACCCGAAGAATAAGAAGGTTCGAGAGCCCAAGATATATTAAGGAAAGTAGAGTTGTAATAGGAAGTGTTGTCTGTAATCTGGCGGGATGAGTTAGAAACCGTCCCGGACTCTGTAACTTGTACAAAACGAAACCCTCGGCTCCACCTCTTATATAAAGGGGGAGTCGAGGGACGAGGAAATCATCGAATCATTGTTCACAAACCCTAGTTTTCATAATCGTCGAGTACTTTTCGGCTGAAACCTTCGAGATCTACTTGCCCTCTACTTCTAACTAAACCCTAGCCTATAACCCGTAGGCATTGACAAGTTAATCCCTTGTCAATGGTCTTACCTGCAAGTTGTATACACATGTCGCTGTCCGGAACCAATGGCCCCGAAGTGACAGAAATCGGGACAACCGGAGGGGATGGTAGTGACGTGAGGATCACATGTGTTCACGGAGTGTTAATGCTTTGCTCCGGTACTCTATTAAAAGGAGTACCTTAATATCCAGTAGTTTCCCTAGAGGCCCGGCTGCCACCGGCTGGTAGGACAAAAGATGTTGTGCAAGTTTCTCATTGCGAGCACGTACGACTATATATGGAACACATGCCTATTGATTGCTTAGTACTTGGATACCGTTTTATTATTATCTGCAAATGCCCTGCTATGATTGTTACATGAGTTTCTCTCATCCATGCAACGCCCGTTATCCGTCCCCGTGCCTACAGTATTTTAATCCCGCTGTTTACTAAAATCACTACGCGTCTTTGTTACTCATCTGTTATTTTATTACAGCTACTGCTATAAACCGCACATCGATAAACTCTTGCGAGCAAGTCTGTTTCCAGGTGCAGCTGAATTGACAATTCCGCTGTTAAGGCTTTCAAGTATTCTTTGTCTCCCCTTGTGTCGAATCAATAAATTGGGTTTTACTTCCCTCGAAGACTGTATCCCCTATACTTGTGGGTCATCAAGACTATTTTCTAGCGCCGTTGCCGGGGAGCATAGCTTTATTTGGAAGTTCACTTGGATTGATATTGTTCGCTGCAAATTCTCCATCATGGGTAAACCTCGCGATACTAAGGTCGCCATATTACCATCCACTACAAGACAAGGTACAACTCTGAGTACCTCTGCTGCTCTTGATTCACCATCTGTGATTGATAAACTTGTTTCACCGACACATGCTTCACATGCTGGTACTTCTGCTGAATCTGAAAACTCTCATAATATTGATAATATTTCTGCTGTGCTTGATGATAGTGGTTCATTGGGATCTTTTCTAGATGCTACAATTGCTAGGTCTAGACAAATTGAAAATACTGAAACTCCTAATGTTACTACACCTGTTAATTCACCTGAACATGAATACTCTTGTGATGATCTTGATGAAGATTATGTGGAACTTGATGATGATTTTATTGAAAAATGCAATGCTACTACTGATGCAAGAAAAATTAAAAAGTTGCTTGCAGAACATGCTGTTAGATATAAACTGTCTCCTGATCCTAAATTTGCCACATCTCCTATAAACATTAAGGATAAAGATTATGATTTTTCTCTTGATCTATCTCATATAGCTATTTTTGAGAAAACACCCTTTTGTGGTACTGAAAAAGAAAGTGATGTTGAACACATGATTGAGTTATCTACTCTGAGTAGCTTGTTTTCTGATGATGTTAAGAAGCGTACTTACTTTGTTGCTAAAATCTTTCCATTCTCATTAAAGGATGACGCTAAAACTTGGTATAATAATTTGCCACCTAATTCTATTAAAAGTCCAAAAGAATTGCTTGATGTTTTCTTCCGGAAATACTTTCCTGCTAGTGCTCAACATGCTGCTTTGCAGAGAATTTATAATTTTGACAGGAAGATGGAGAGAAATTGCCCGAGGCTTGGGCGAGATTTTGCTCTCTTATTAGAGCTCAGCCCGACCATGATTTGGAAAAGCATGATTTACTTGATATATTTTATAGTGGACTAACCATTGAGTCTAGGGCATACCTGGATAGTTGTGCTGGTTGTGTTTTCAGGAAAAGAACTCCAGACGAAGCTGAAGAATTATTGGCTAAAATAGGCCGGAATCATGATGATTGGACTACGCCTGAACCAACTCCAACGCCAATATTGAAGAAGAGGGGTATGATTAAATTGAATGATGAAGATATGAGGGAAGCTAAGAAGTCTCTCAAGGAGAAAGGTATTAAATCTGAAGATGTGAAGAATCTACCTCCCATAGAAGATATATGTGAGATAATTCCCCCTTCATCCATGATTGAGGTAAACTCCCTTCAACGCTTTACTAGAGAAGATATTCCGTATTCAAAACCTCCTGCACAATGCTTAGATGAGTTTGATAATTATATTGTTAAGCAAGAAAATTTTAATATGAGAGTAGAGAATCATTTAATGGAAAATTCTCGAGCTATTAGTGAATTGCATGATATTGTGGAGAGAACCTCCAATGATGTTAAGATGCTTGTTAAACATTTTCATATGGTTCAAACTCAAATTGATCAACTCACTAAAGTGCAAAATGACTTGTTAGGAAATAATTCTAAAGAAAAACATGCTTATGAAGTAACAACTAGAGGTGGTGTTTCTACTCAGGATCCTCTATATCCTGAAGGACATCCCAAAAGAATTGAACAAGATTCTCAACGCATTGAACCTAGAGCTCCTTCTAAGAAAAAGAAGAAGAAACATAAAAATGTTGTAGAATCCTCTGAACCTGTTAATGATCCCAATAGTATTTCTATTTCTGATGCTGAAACTGAAAGTGGTAATGAACATGATAAAGATAATGATAAGAATGATACTCCTGATAAAGAAGAGGTTGAAGAAGAACCTGAAAAGCATGCTAAAAATAAAAAGTATACTAAAGAAGATTTTATTGCTGAGAAACATGGTAATGAAAGAGAACCTTGGGTGCAAAAGCAAATGCCTTTTCCTGCTAAGAAACTAAAATCAAAGGAAGAAGAACACTATAATAAATTTTGTGATTGGATGAAACCTTTATTCTTGCAAATCCCTTTGACTGATGCTATTAAATTGCCTCCTTATTCAAAGTATATGAAAGATATTGTTACTAACAAAAGGAAAATCCCCAATGAGGAAATTTCCACTATGCTTGCTAATTACTCTTTCAATGGCAAAGTTCCAAAGAAGTTGGGCGACCCAGGTATACCTACTATTCCTTGTTCTATTAAGAATAATTATGTTAAAACTGCTCTATGTGACTTGGGAGCCGGTGTTAGTGTTATGCCTTTTTCTCTTTATAAGAGACTTTACTTAGATAAGTTGATACCTACTGATATATCTTTGCAAATGGCTGATAAATCTACTGCTATTCCTGTTGGTATATGTGAGGATGTTCCTGTTCAAGTTACTAATAACTGCTTGATATTAACTGATTTTGTTGTGTTGGAAATGCCCGAAGATGATAATATGTCTATTATTCTTGGGAGACCTTTTCTTAACACAGGGGCTGTTATTGATTGCAATAAAGGAAAGGTTACTTTCAATGTTGATGATAAGGAACACACCGTCTATTTCCCCAAGAGGATTGAAAAAGCGTGTGGAGTTAATACTATTTCTAATGTGAGAACTATCAAAGTTGGAACTATCGATTGTCCTATATATGAGCCTAAAGAAGAATATCAAACTCTTTTGATTGGATCCATATCAATACAATTCAAGGTAACATGATTGATTTGAGGTTTATTTCTTCATATGCTATGTAAAATTTATTTGGTGGCAAGACTTGATCAACCTTGTTAACAAATACTTTTTATATGCATAGAGGAGGTAAACAACATCTCTTTCTTCCTCCACTTGCTCTAGTTGCTGTAGCACCTTTATTTTTCAAAGTTCCTTAGTTAATTGGAGATTTCAAAAAATTTCCTGGCCAGTAATAATAAACTTAATACCCAGAAATGTGCATTTTTCAAAGTTTTCAAAAATTCGCAAAAATTACCGTTGGTCCTATTTTTCGACGAGGCACCTGGGAGTACCAGAGGATGACCTGTGGGGCACCACAGGGTGCCACACCACAGGCCGGCGCGGCCAGCAAGGGGGGCGCGCCACCCTGTGGTGTGGGCCCCTCCTTGCCCCACTACTTCATCTCTTTCTCCCAGCATCTTCTCTCTCCCGAAAAAACTCGAACCAACTTTCTCTCACTCGCGTTTTTGCTCAAGAGCTCAGGATTTTTCGATCTCTTTGCTCAGCCCAGATTTCTGAAATTTGGCACATTTGCTCTCCGGTATGTGACTCCTCCGCCTATCCAAGTAGAATTTTGTTTGGTTGAGTATATCTTGAATATTTTGCTGCTGTAGGTAACATGTTTAGTGAGCTTGCATGCTTGTTTTAAGTGGTAGAAATTAGTTTTGATTCATGATTAGTACTCTAGCAAGTTCCTATAGCAGTTCCCCTTGATTATATGTCACCAAATCAAGTTTTATATTGTTTGTTGAAAATTTCAGAAAAGAGATGAAGAAGTTCAACTTTGGAGAATTGTTCAAGAAAGGAACAACCAGCACCGGGAGGCCTTCTAGGACCGCCACCCAAATTAGGCGATCGTACAATGAGGATATCATCGCGCCTAGCTTCGCGCCCGAAGAGGACAATGGGGCTCCTAATGCTTCATCCTTCCCATGTTATGATTTTCTGACAAATGCAGGGATATTGGATGATTTCTTCACCCTTGTCAACAGGGCGGGTTTAGCCACCTACGTTGGAGATGAAAGGGAGCAATACTACATGCTCACCAAAATTTTCGTCGAGAGCTTCAAGTTCCAAAACACGCAATATGAGCCGACAGTTGCATTCAAGATCTATGGTAATCCTGTTACTATGGAATTGGAAGAATTTTGTCGTGCATTGGATATTGCCCCTGTAGGTACAGCAAGGAGGATTGATGACAACCCCCGAGACTTGTTGGAGCTCTATCGAGGGATCACCAATGATGATTGTCGCACCATTCAGCGTGGCAAGATAAGGAACATTCAACTCCCCGCCATTAAATATTTTGCATATTATATTGCCACTAGCATTCTTGGTAGGGAGAACACTAGCAATATTTCTAGTTACCATCTTGCTTTCTTGAATATTGCACTTACTGGACGGACATCTTATCATCTTGGTTCTCTTATTGCTCGCCGCCTGTCTAACAGGGGGCCTATTTTTGGAGGAACTATTGCACTGCGCATTTTAACACATTTAAGACTTCCTCTTGATCCTAATGATGTGCCATTAACCCCTAGGAGGCTTGATATCACTGCTATGAAAAGCCATCATTTTGTTACCACTGATTCCACTAGAGATAACATGGTCTATAGAATGTTGTTTGCTGACGGGGATGAGAAAGAAATCCCTCTTCCCCAGCCAGGTTTGTTCTGTATTGACAGGCAACCATGGTCGCGCACTAAGGAGGAGGTGGATGAACATATGAAGATACAAGATTTCCACCAGCAGCATGACTCCGAGGACGCCGAGCCCTCCTACGACTATACCGTCACGTATCCGGGTGCTTCTTCTAGCACATACCCGGAATATGATCCATCTTCGTCGTACTACGGGGATACTACCTCATGGCCTCGATGGGATTGAACTCCACTTAGGCCAAAAGCCTAAGCTTGGGGGAGGTATACCGGCATCACTCATTCTTTGCATATTATGGTTGCTGGATACTTGTACATACTTGTTTAGTCTCTTTGAGTGGTTTTCTAATGAGAGGGAGATGATATTTGGGAAGTGCTGCCTGAAAACAGATTCTGGACTGTTACTAGAAAAATTCGTGCGCACAGCCAGAACGTTATTTTGAGCTGCCAATTTTTGTGCAGGTTCCCCAGGTTGTTATATAACTTTCATTAGTTGAACACTTTTCGAGCTGAGCAACGTAAGATTTTTGTAAAAATTGATTTCTGTACTGCTGTCAGGTTTTGGCAGATTTCTGCCATCTTGCTTTTCTGTGTTTCTTTTAGTTTTCATTTTCTTGTTCTTGCTTTGTTTCTTTCCTAAAAACACAAAAAGACCAAAATATTTCTGTTGTTTCTCTTCACCATTTGTTTATCTTGGTTTCTTGCATTTGTTTCGCTTTATTTGCTATTGCTAGTTTGCTATAAGAAAACCCAAAAAGATTTTGCTTTGTTTGTTTGTTTCCTTTTGTTCTTGTTCTCAAATTCGAAAACACCAAAAATATTTGCTGTTCTTCTTTGGTTTGTAAAGTTCATTATGAGTTCAATGGTCTTCGGTGGCTGGAGCGTGGTTTTCATTTCATATTATCCAAGCTACACAAGTGAAAAGGCAATAATGACGATCTACGACAATCTGATTGTGGTGAGAGGCTGGTATGAACTCTATTTGTTTTCATTTTTGTACATATACTCATCCATGTGAGCATTCTTAGTTGGTTCATGTGAGGTATATGTCATTTAAGAAAGTCTAGTAGTTCATGATCTTTCATGTCTAGCTCCAATTTATTAATATGAGTAGCATGTCATGGATGTTTGCTTGCATTGTTTTATTCATAGATAGATATGATATTGTGGTATCCTCCTCTGAATAATTCATTTATATTACATGCTCACGCATGCATATGACTGAACAAAAGTCAATTAAGCCTCAATGATTTACATTGCTTCAGAGTTGTATCACTTTTATGCCTCGTTAATTTATTTTGCAAGCATGATTATGACAGTTATTGCTCTCTTGATTTGTCGCTCCCTAGTCTTTTGCTAGCCTTCACTTGTACTGAGCGGGAACACGCTCGTGCTTCCAAATTGAAAACCAAGTTGTCCAGAGTGTCCACCATAAATACCTATGCATGGCATTTCAAACCATAAATTCATGCGCTCATTAAACCTCAAAATGCTTCTTAATTTGTGTTTATGTTTCATAGCTCATGAGGAAGTATGTGGTGTTTAGCTTTCAACCTGTCATTTACTTTTGATCCTCATATGGACTAGTGGCACATCCGCTTATCCAATAATTTTGCAAAAAGGGGATTCCCAGTCCCGAATTAATTAACTTAAATAGATACTCCTGCATGGTTTGTGTTTGTTGGAGGCACCCGATTCGTTAGCCATGGCTTGTGTAAGCAAAGGCTGGGGGAGTGTCATCATCATAATAAAACTAAAAAAAAGGCACTCCTTCATGGTATGTGATTGTTGATTGGCACCCGAGGATTCGGCTAGCCATGGTTTGTGTAAGAAGGGTTGGAAGGAGTGCCACATAAAAATGCAAATAATTCATGGGAGCCGCTCTTGGAAGTCCGGTTATGTAGTTGGTGTACCATTACCATTCGCTGACAACAACAAACACCTCTCAAAATAATTTTACTCATGCTTTACAAATAAAAGCTCTAGCGCATGTTAATCTCGCTTCAAGGGTCAATCTTTTACTTTTATGTTGTGTCTCCATCCTTTCTTTGAGCAGAGCACAACTGTCATTCTTAGTATAATATGCTTGTCTCAAAATATGATTGATTGTGGTATAACTTTGATGCTTTTATCTTTGACAATCATTACTTCTAGTCTTTCTATGAACTCCAGCTCGCATTTATGTTTTGCCGATCAAATATGTGCAAGCGAGATACCACTCTATCATACTCTTTTATGAACACTCCTGCTTATATACATGATTCATGATGCTTATTATTAATTGTTGGTACCTCTTCATGATTGACATAGCTGTTAGATGATCTTATTTCCATATTTATTATGAACTGCTTAAGTATTAGCCATATCATGAGAATATATACATCATATGAGCAAATGTGTTCGTGAAAGTTCTTTTATCGCTCAATTGTTAACTGAATTGCTTGAGGACAAGCAATGCTAAGCTTGGGGGAGTTGATACGTCCAAAACGTATCTACTTTCCCAACACTTTTGCTATTGTTTTGCCCCTAATTTGTGTATTTTGGATGCAACTAACACGACTAACGCTTTTCAGCATCGTTCGTGTCTCGCTTTGTGCAGAAATCCAACTTTCAAAATGATTTTGATAGAAGGCCCTATTTTCCCAGAATAGATGAAGAGGACAAATCAGGGAGGCCCGAGGGCCCCACACCATAGCGCGCGGGGGCCCGCGCCCTATGGTGTGGTTCCTCGCCGCCTCCGGCCCCTCCTTCGATTTATTGGCATCGACTAAACACAAAGAAGTCGGTCGCTGAAACCTAAGCCGCCAGCAAACTCCGCCCCGCAGCGGTCTCCGCCGCACTACGGACGGGAAGTGGAGGAGATCATCGCTATCACCGCCAACCCTCCATCGACCAGCCATGTTTCTATCCATGTGTGAGGGCGAAGTTGGGATGGAGATTGGTCATGTAATAGCATAAGATTGTTAGGGCATAGTGCCTAGTGTCCGTAATTGGTACTTTGATGATATTGTTGCAACTTGTTATGCTTAATGCTTGTCACTAGGGCCCGAGTGCCATGATCTCAGATCTGAACATGTTATTATTTCATCATGATATTCATTGTTTATGGTCTACCTGCAAGCATATACGCTGTCAATAATTAATGGTTCGGGAATCGGGACAACCGAGGTGTAGGATCACATGTGTTCACGTTGCTACCTATTAAAAAGGAGTACCTTATTATCAGTGCTAGAGGGCCACGGGTAGGACAAAAGATGTTGTTCAAGTTTCTCATTGCGAGCACGATATATGGAACACGTGCCTATTGATTGCTTAGTACTTGATACCGCTTTATTATTATCTGCAAATGCCTCGCTATGACAATGAGCTTCATCCACGCTGGGCATCCGGTCCCGTGCCTACAGATTTTAATCCGTTGTTTACTAAAACATCGCCGCTACTGCCGGCCGTGTTTATTATCGCATCGCTATAAATCGTACTCTGATAACCTTAGGCAAGTCTGCTTGTCCAGCTGATTAACTCCAGTTAAGTTTCAAGTTTCTTCCTTGTGTCCCTTGTCGTTTACTTCCCTCGAGACGTTGCGATCCCCACAAGTATAGGGGATCGCGTGTCTTCGAGGGAAGTAAAACCCAATTTATTGATTCGACACAAGGGGAGACAAAGAATACTTGAAAGCCTTAACAAATGAGATGTCAATTCAGCCGCACGTGGAAACAGACCTTCGCAAGAGTTTATCGTAAACAGCTTTATAGCAGAGTGTAGTGAAATAACAAAGAGAGTAACAAAGACAGCAGTAGTGATTTTAGTAAACAACAGGATTAAAATAGTAGGCACGGGGACGGATGACGGGTTGCATGGATGAGAGAAACTCATAACAATCATAGCAGGGCATTTGCAGATAATAATAAAACGGTGTCCAAGTACTAATCAATCAATAGGCATGTGTTCCAATTATAGTCGTACGTGCTCGCAATGAGAAACTTGCACAACATCTTTTGTCCTACCAGCCGTGGCAGCCGGGCCTCAAGGGAAACTACTGGATATTAAGGTACTCCTTTTAATAGAGTACCGAGCAAAGCATTAACACTCCGTGAACACATGTGATCCTCACATCGCTACCATTCCCTCCGGTCCCGACACCGGGGCCATTGGTTCCTGACAATACATGTATACAACTTGCGTGTAAGACCATAAACAATGAATATCATGATGAAATAATAACATGTTCAGATCTGAGATCATGGCACTCGGGCCCTAGTGACAAGCATTAAGCATAACAAGTTGCAACAATATCATAAAAGTACCATCTACGGACACTAGGCACTATGCCCTAACAATCTTATGCTATTACATGACCAATCTCATCCAATCCCTACCATCCCCTTCGGCCTACAGCGGGGGAATTACTCACACATGGATGGGGGAAACATGGCTGGTTGATGGAGAGGCGTTGGCGGTGATGGCGTGATGATCTCCTCCAATTCCCCGTCCCGGCGGAGTGCCAGAACGAGACTTCGGCTCCCGAGACGGAGTTTCGCGATGTGGCGGCGGCTCGGGTTTCCTCTGGCGACTTCTCTTTGTGCGTTTTAGGTCGATGCCAATAAGTAGTCCGAAGGAGGGCATCGGAGGCCGGCCGAGGGGGCCACACCATAGGGCGCGCTCCCCCTAGGCCGCGCCGCCTTATGGTGTGGGCCCTCGGGCCTCCACTTGATTTGTCCTTCTGGCTCCGTCGCACTCTGGGAAAATAGGGCCTTCTGTCAAAATCCCGAGGTTTTTCCTGAAAGTTGGATTTCGCACAAAAACGAGACACCACGCTTCAATAAAACAGCGTTAGTCCGTGTTAGTTGCATCCAAAATACACAAATTAGAGGCAAAACAATAGCAAAGTGTTCGGGAAAGTAGATACATTTTGGACGTATCAACTCCCCCAAGCTTAGCTTATTGCTTGTCCTCAAGCAATTCAGTTAACAACTGAGCGATAAAAGAACTTTCACGAACACATTTGTTCATATGATGTATATATTCTCATGATATGGCTAATACTTAAGCAGTTCATAATAAGATACATGCAAATAAGATCATCTAACAGCTATGTCAATCATGAAGAGGTACCAACAATTAATAATAAGCATCATGAACCATGTATATAAGCAGGATTGCAATGTTCATAAGAGAGTATGATAAAATGGTATCTCGCTTGCCTGTATTTGGCAAAACATAAATGCCGAGGCACCTCTGGAGTTCATAGAAAGACTAGAAGTAGTGATTGTCAAAGATAAAAGCATCAAAGTTATACCACAATCAATCATATTTTGAGACAAGCATATTATACTAAGAATGACAGTTGTGCTCTCAAGAAAGTGCTCAAAGAAAGGATGGAGACACAACATAAAAGTAAAAGATTGACCCTTCACAGAGGGAAGGATTAACATGCGCTAGAGCTTTTCATTTGTAAAGCAGGAGTAAAATTATTTTGAGAGGTGTTTGTTGTTGTCAACGAATGGTAATGGGTACACTAACTACCTCGCCAACCGGACTTTCAAGAGCGGCTCCCATGAATTATTTGCATTTTTATGTGGCACTCCTTCCAACCTTTCTTACACAAACCATGGCTAACCGAATCCTCGGTGCCTGCCAACAATCTCATACCATGAAGGAGTGCCTCTTTATTTTAATTTTATTATGATGATGACACTCCCCCCAACCTTTGCTTACACAAGCCATGGCTAACCGAATGCCGTCCAACAATCACAAACCATGGAGGAGTGTCTATTTAAGTTAATTAATTTGGGACTGGGAATCCCATTTTTTGCAAAATTATTGGATAAGTGGATGTGCCACTAGTCCATATGAGAGTCCGTCAAAAGTAAATGACAAGGTTGAAAGCTAAACACCACATACTTCCTCATGAGCTATGAAACATAAACACAAATTAAGAAGCATTTTGAAGATTTTAAAGGTAGCGCATGAGAATTTACTTGGAATGGTTTGAAATGCCATGCATAGGTATTTATGGTGGACACTCTGGAATAACTTGGTTTTCATGTATTTGGAAGCACGAGCAGCGTTCCCGCTCAGTACAAGTGAAGGCTAGCAAAAGACTAGGGAGTGACAAATCAAGAGAGCAATAACTGTCATAATCATGCTTGCGGCAAAATAAATTAACTGAGGCATAAAAGTGATACAAGAACTCTGAAGCAATGTAAATCATTGAGGCTTAATTGACTCTTGTTCAGTCATATGCATGCGTGAGCATGTGCCAAGTCGATATAAATGAATTATTCAGAGGAGGATACCACAATGCCATACTTACTTATGAGTAAAACAATGCAAGCAAACATCCATGACATGCTACTCATATTAATAGATTGGAGCTAACATGAGAGATCATGAACTACTAAGCTTTCTTAAATAACATATACCTCACATGAACCAACTAAGCATGCTCACATGGATGAGTATATGTACAAAAATGAAAACAAATAGAGTTCATACCAGCCTCTCACCATAATCAGATTGTCGTAGATCGTCATTATTGCATTTTCACTTGTGTAGCTTGGATAATATGAAACGAAAACCACGCTCCAGCCACCGAAGACCATTGAACTCATAAAGAACTTTAAAAACCAAAGAAGAACAGCAAATATTTTTGGTATTTTCGAATTTGAGAATAAGAACAAAAGGAAACAAGCAAACAAAGCAAAATCTTTTTGGGTTTTCTTATAGCAAACTAGCAATAGCAAATAAAGCGAAACAAATGCAAGAAACCAAGATAAACAAATGGTGAAGAGAAACAACAGAAATATTTTTGATCTTTTTGTGTTTTGGGAAAGAAATAAAGCAAAAGCAAGAAATAGCAAACTAAAAGAAACACAGAAAAGCGAGATGGCAGAAATCTGCCAAAACCTGACAGCAGTACAGAAATCGATTTTTACAAAAATCTTACGTTGCTCAGTTCAAAAGTGTTCAACTAATGAAAGTTAGATAATAACCTGGGGAACCTGCACAAAAATTGGCTTCGCAAAATAACGTTCTGGCTGTGCGCACGAATTTTTACGGTAACAGCCCAGAATCTGTTTTCAGGCAGCACTTCCCCAAATATCATCTTCCTCTCATTAGAAAATCACTCAAAGAAACTAAACAAGTATATACAAGTATCCAGCAACCATAATATGCAAATAATGAGTGATGCCGGTATACCTCCCCCAAGCTTAGGCTTTTGACTCTTCTTGATCACATTATATCACCCTTCTCTCTTAACCCTTGAAAACTTCTGCCACACCAAACTTCTCATAAACTTCATTAGAGGGGTTAGTACTCAAAAAAACTTTTAATCCACTTTAGCCCTGTAGTGACACATTGCAAGTACTCAATAAAACATTAGCTACAGCTCTCCACATCTAGAAAGCCTTGCTTAAAGTCCGCAATAGACAATGCAAAAAAACAGAGACAGAATCTGCCAAAACAGAACAGCCAGTAAAGACGAATTTTAAAAAGGTATTTCCGTTGCTCAAATCAGAAAACTCAAAACTAATGAAAGTTGCGTACATATCTGAGGATCATTCACGTAAATTGGCAGATTTTTCTGAGTTACCTACAGAGAATCATACCCAGATTCGTGACAGCAAGAAATCTGTTTCTATGCAGAAATCCAAATCTAGCATCAACCTTCTATTAGAGACTTTACTTGGCACAATAATGCAATAAAGTAAAGATACAAATGTATTGCTACAGTAAGTAAAACAAGTGGAGAAGAAAGAAATGTTGTTTACCTCCTCTATGCATATAAAAAGTATTTGTTAACAAGGTTGATCAAGTCTTGCCACCAAATAAATTTTACATAGCATAAGAAGAAATAAACCTCAAATCAATCATGTTACCTTGAATTGTATTGATATGGATCCAATCACAAGAGTTTGATATTCTTCTTTAGGCTCATATATAGGACAATCAATAGTTCCAACTTTGATAGTTCTCACATTAGAAATTGTATTAACTCCACATGCTTTTTCAATTCTCTTGGGGAAATAGACGGTGTGCTCCCTATCATCAACATTGAAAGTAACCTTTCCTTTATTGCAATCAATAACAGCCCCTGCGTTTAAGAAAAGGTCTCCCAAGAATAATAGACATATTATCATCTTCAGCATTTCCAACACAACAAAATCAGTTAATATCAAGCAGTTATTAGTAACTTGAACAGGAACATCCTCACATATACCAACATGAATAGCAGTAGATTTATCAGCCATTTGCAAAGATATATCAGTAGGTATCAACTTATCTAAGTAAAGTCTCTTATAAAGAGAAAAAGGCATAACACTAACACCGGCTCCCAAGTCACATAGAGCAGTTTTAACATAATTATTCTTAATAGAACAAGGAATAGTAGGTATACCTGGGTCGCCCAACTTCTTTGGAACTTTGCCATTGAAAGAGTAATTAGCAAGCATAGTGGAAATTTCCTCATTGGGGATTTTACTTTTGTTAGTAACAATATCTTTCATATACTTTGAATAAGGAGGCAATTTAATAGCATCAGTCAAAGGGATTTGCAAGAATAAAGGTTTCATCCAATCACAAAATTTATTATAGTGTTCTTCTTCCTTTGATTTTAGTTTCTTAGAAGGAAAAGGCATTTGCTTTTGCACCCAAGGTTCTCTTTCATTACCATGTTTCTCAGCAATAAAATCTTCTTTAGTATACTTTTTATTTTTAGCATTCTTTTCAGGTTCTTCTTCAACCTCTTCTTTATCAGGAGTATCATTCTTATCATTATCTTTATCATGTTCATTACCACTTTCAGTTTCAGCATCAGAAATAGAAATACTATTAGGATCATTAGCAGGTTCAGAGGATTCTACAACATTCTTATGTTTCTTTTTCTTAGATGGAGCACTAGGTTCAATGCGTTGAGAATCTTGTTCAATTCTTTTGGGATGTCCTTCAGGATATAGAGGATCCTGGGTAGAGACACCACCTCTAGTTGTTACTTCATAAGCATGTTTTTCTTTAGCATTATTTCCTAACAAGTCATTTTGCACTTTAGTAAGTTGATCAATTTGAGTTTGAACCATATGAAAATGTTTAACAAGCATCTTAACATCATTGGAGGTTCTCTCCACAATATCATGCAATTGACTAATAGCTTGAGAATTTTCCATTAGATGATTCTCTACTCTCATATTAAAATTTTCTTGCTTAACAATATAATTATCAAACTCATCTAAGCATTGCAGGAGGTTTTGAATACGGAATATCTTCCCTAGTAAAGCGTTGAAGGGAATTTACCTCAATCATGGATGAAGGGGGAATTATCTCACATATATCTTCTATGGGAGGTAGATTCTTCACATCTTCAGATTTAATACCTTTCTCCTTGAGAGACTTCTTGGCTTCCCTCATATCTTCATCATTCAATTTAATTAAACCCCTCTTCTTTACTATCGGCGTTGGAGTTGGTTCAGGCGTAGTCCAATCATCATAATTCCGGCCTATTTTAGCCAATAATTCTTCAGCTTCGTCCGGAGTTCTTTTCCTGAAAACACAACCAGCACAACTATCCAGGTATGCCCTAGACTCAATGGTTAGTCCACTATAAAATATATCAAGTAGATCATGCTTTTCTAAATCATGGTCAGGCAAAGCTCTAATAAGAGAGCAAAATCTCGCCCAAGCCTCAGGCAATTTCTCTTCATCTCCCTGATCAAAATTATAAACTCTCTGCAAAGCAGCATGTTGAGCACTAGCAGGAAAGTATTTCCGGAAGAAAACAGCAAGCAATTCTTTTGGACTTTTAATAGAGCTAGGTGGCAAACTATTATACCAAGTTTTAGCGTCATCCTTTAATGAGAATGGAAAGATTTTAGCAACAAAGTAAGTACGCTTCTTAACATCATCAGAAAACAAGCTACTCAGTGATAACTCAGTCATGTGTTCAACAGCACTTTCTTTTTCAGTACCACAAAAAGGTGTTTTATCAACAATAGCTATATGAGATAGATCAAGAGAAAAATCATAATCTTTATCCCTAATGTTTATAAGAGATGTGGCAAATTTAGGATCAGGAGACAGTTTATATCTAACAGCATGTTCTGCAAGCAACTTTTTAATTTTTCTTGCATCAGTAGTAGCATTGCATTTTTCAATAAAATCATCATCAAGTTCCACATAATCTTCATCAAGATCATCACTAGAGTATTCAAGTTCAGGTGAATTAACAGGTGTAGTAACATCAGGAGTTTCAGCATTTTCAATTTGTCTAGACCTAGCAATTGTAGTATCTAGAAAAGTTCCCAATGAACCACTATCATCAAGCACAGCAGAAATATTATCAATATTATGAGAGTTTTCAGATTCAGCAGAAGTACCAGCAAGTGAAGCATGTGGCGGTGAAACAAGTTTATCAATCACAGATGGTGAATCAAGAGCAGCAGAGGTACTCAGAGTTGTACCTTTTCTTGTAGTGGATGGTAATATGGCGACCTTAGTATCGCGAGTTTTATCCATGATGGAGAATTTGCAGCGAACAATATCAATCCAAGTGAACTTCCAAATAAAGCTATGCTCCCCGGCAACGGCGCCAAAAAATAGTCTTGATGACCCACAAGTATAGGGGATCGCAACAGTCTTCGAGGGAAGTAAAACCCAATTTATTGATTCGACACAAGGGGAGACAAAGAATACTTGAAAGCCTTAACAGCGGAGTTGTCAATTCAGCTGCACCTGAAACAGACTTGCTCGCAAGAGTTTATCAGTAGTAACAGTTTTATAGCAGTGGCAGTAGTGAAATAACAGCATCAGAGTAACAAAGACAGCAGTAGTGATTTTAGTAAACAGCAGGATTAAATACTGTAGGCACGGGGACGGATGACGGGCTTTGCATGGATGAGAGAAACTCATGTAACAATCATAGCAGGGCATTTGCAGATAATAATAAAACGGTGTCCAAGTACTAATCAATCAATAGGCATGTGTTCCAATTATAGTCGTACGTGCTCGCAATGAGAAACTTGCACAACATCTTTTGTCCTACCAGCCGGTGGCAGCCGGGCCTCAAGGGAAACTACTGGATATTAAGGTACTCCTTTTAATAGAGTACCGGAGCAAAGCATTAACACTCCGTGAACACATGTGATCCTCACATCGCTACCATTCCCTCCGGTTGTCCCGATTTCCACTTCGGGGCCATTGGTTCCGACAGCGACATGTGTATACAACTTGCAGGTAAGACCATAAACAATGAATATCATGATGAAATAATAACATGTTCAGATCTGAGATCATGGCACTCGGGCCCTAGTGACAAGCATTAAGCATAACAAGTTGCAACAATATCATAAAAGTACCATCTACGGACACTAGGCACTATGCCCTAACAATCTTATGCTATTACATGACCAATCTCATCCAATCCCTACCATCCCCTTCGGCCTACAGCGGGGGAATTACTCACACATGGATGGGGGAAACATGGCTGGTTGATGGAGAGGCGTTGGCGGTGATGGATGATGATCTCCTCCAATTCCCCGTCCCGGCGGAGTGCCGTAACGAGACTTCTGGCTCCCGAGACGGAGTTTCGCGATGTGGCGGCGTTCGGAGGGTTTCGGCGACTCGACTTCCCCCGTGCGTTCTTAGGTCGAGGCGATAAGTAGTCCGAAGGAGGCGCGGAGGCCGGCCGAGGGGGCCACACCATAGGGTCGCGCGGCCCCCGGGCCGCGCCGCCCCATGGTGTGGGGCCCTGCCTCCACTTCAATTGTCCTTCGTCCGTCGCATTCTGGGAAAATAGGCCCTTTCGTCAAAATCCCGAGGTTTTTCCTGAAAGTTGGATTTCTGCACAAAAACGAGACACTAGAACAGTTCTGCTGAAAACAGCGTTAGTCCGTGTTAGTTGCATCCAAAATACACAAATTAGAGGCAAAACAATAGCAAAAGTGTTCGGGAAAGTAGATACGTTTTGGACGTATCAGCGCCCCTCCGGCCGGCACATGGGGGCAGCCGGGGTGCCCCACTGGTCAGCCCCTGGTGCTCCCAGGTAGCTCTTCGAAAAATAAGACCAACAGTATAATTTTTGTAAATTTTTGAGAACTTTGAAAAATGCACATTTCTGGGTGTCAAAATTATTATTACAGGGCAGAAAAAGATTTTCAAACTCCTAAACAACTAAGCATCTTGCAAAACAAGTAGTGCTACAGCAAGTAAAAAAAGTGGAGGAGGAAAGAAATGTTGTTTAGCTCTTCTATGCATATAAAATATACTTGTTAACAAGGTTGATCAAGTCTTGCTACCAAATAAATCTTACATGTCATAAGAAGAAATAAACCTCAAATCAATCATGTTACCTTATATTGTATTGATATGGATCCAATCACAAGAGTTTGATATTCTTCTTTAGGCTCATATATTGGACAATCAATATCTCCCACTTTGATAGATCTCAAATTAGAAATTGTATTAACTCCACATACTTTATCAATCCTCTTGGGAAAATAAACAGTATGCTCCTTGTCATCGACATTGAAAGTAACTTTTCCTTTATTGCAATCAATAATAGCCCCTGCGGTGTTAAGAAAAGGTCTCCCAAGAATAATAGACATATTATCATCTTCAGGCATTTCCAACACAACAAAATCAGTTAATATTAAGCAGTTTTGAGTAACTTGAACAGGAACATCCTCACATATACCAACAGGAATAGCAGTAGATTTATCAGCCATTTGCAAAGATATATCAATTGGTATCAACTTATCTAAATAAAGTCTCTTATAAAGAGAAAAAGGCATAACACTAACACCTCGCCCAAATCACATAGAGCAGTTCTAACATAATTATTCTTGATGGAACAAGGAATAGTCGGTATACCTGGGTCGCCAAGCTTCTTTGGAACTTTGCCATTAAAAGAGTAATTAGCAAGCATAGTGGAAATCTCCTCATTAGGAATTTTCCTTTTGTTAGAGACAATATCTTTCATATACTTTGAATAAGGAGGCAATTTAATAGCATTAGTCAAAGGGATTTGCAGGAACAAAGGTGATACGTCCCAAACGTATCTATAATTTCTTATGTTCCATGCTACTTTATTGATGATACTCACATGTTTTATACACATTATATGTCATTATTATGCATTTTCCGGCACTAACCTATTGACGAGATGCCGAAGAGCCAGTTGCTGTTTTCTGCTGTTTTTGGTTTCAGAAATCCTAGTAAGGAAATATTCTCGGAATTGGACGAAATCAACGCCCATGTCCTATTTTTGCACGAAGCTTCCAGAAGACCGAAGGAGTCACGAAGTGGGGCCACGAGGCACCGCACAACAGGCGGCGGCAAAGGGGCCAACGCGGCCCTGCTATGTGGGGCCCCCGTGGCGCCTCCTGACCTGCCCTTCCGCCTACTTAAAGCCCCCGTCGTGAAACCCCCAGTACCGAGAGCCACGATACGGAAAACCTTACAGAGACGCCGCCGCCAATCCCATCTCGGGAGATTCAGGAGATCGCCCCGGCACCGGGAGAGGGGAATCATCTCCCGGAGGTCCCTTCATCGCCATGATCGCCTCCGGATCGATGTGTGAGTAGTTCACCCCTGGACTATGGGTCCATAGCAGTAGCTAGATGGTCGTCTTCTCCCCATTGTGCTATCATGTTAGATCTTGTGAGCTGCCTATCATGATCAAGATCATTTATTTGTAATCCTTCATGTTGTGTTTGTTGGGATCCGATGAATATTGAATACTATGTCAAGTTGATTATCAATCTATCATATATGTTATTTATGTTCTTGCATGCTCTCCGTTGCTAGTAGAGGCTCTGGCCAAGTTGATACTTGTGACTCCAAGAGGAGTATTTATGCTCGATAGTGGGTTCATGCCTCCATTAAATGTGGGATGACAAAAAGTTCTAAGGTTGTGGATGTGCTGTTGCCACTAGGGATAAAACATCGATGCTTTGTCTAAGGATATTTGTGTTGATTACATTACGCACCATACTTAATGCAATTGTCTATTGTTTACAACTTAATACTGGAGGGGGTTCGGATGATAACCTGAAGGTGGACTTTTTAGGCATAGATGCATGCTGGATAGCGGTCTATGTACTTTGTCGTAATGCCCTGATTAAATCTCATAGTACTCATCATGATATATGTATGTGTATTGTTATGCCTTCTTTATTTGTCAATTGCCCAACTGTAATTTGTTCACCCAACATCTGCTATCTTATGGGAGAGACACCACTAGTGAACTGTGGACCCCTGTCCTATTCTTTACATCTGAAATACAATCTACTGCAATTGTTCTTCGCAAACAAACATCATCATCCACACTATACATCTAATCCTTTGTTTACAAGAAGTGAGATTGACAACCTCGCCGTTACGTTGGGGTGTTCTCGTGATTGTGTTGTGCAGTTCCACGTTGGCGCCGAATCCCGGTGTTGCGCCGCACTACACTCCGCCACCATCAACCTTCAACGTGCTTGACTCCTACTGGTTCGATTAAACCTTGGTTTCTTACCGAGGGAAACTTGCTACCGTGCGCATCACACCTTCCTCATGCGGTTCCCAACGGACGTGGTCAACCGCACGCATCAAGCAAATTTCTGGCGCCGTTGCCGGGGAGATCAAGACACGCTGCAAGGGGAGTCTCCACCTCCAATCTCTTTACTTTGTTTTTGTCTTGCTTTACTTTATTTTATTTACTACTTTGTTTGCTGAATTATATCAAAACACAAAAAAATTAGTTGCTAGTTTTACTTTATTTACTGTCTTGTTCTCCATATTAAAAACACAAAAAATTAGTTACTTGCATTTATTTTATTTAGTTTACTTTATTTACTACTGCTAAAATGGGTACTGTTGAGAATACTAAGTTGTGTGACTTCACTAGCACAAATAATAATGATTTCCTATTGATACGTCCAAAACGTATCTACTTTCCCGAACACTTTTGCTATTGTTTTGCCTCTAATTTATGTATTTTGGATGCAACTAACACGGACTAACGCTGTTTTCAGCAGAACTGTTCTGGTGTCTCGCTTTTGTGCAGAAATCCAACTTTAGGAAAACCTCGGATTTTGACGAAGGGCCTATTTTCCCAGAATAATGACAGAGCAAGGACAATTGAAGTGGAGGACCGAGGGCCCCACACCACATGGCGCGCTGCCCGTGGGGGGGGCCCGCGGCCATGTGGTGTGGCCCTCGGCTGGCCTCCGACGCCCTTCGGACTACTTATTCGCCTCGACCTAAAAACGCACGGAGAGAAGTCGAAGTCGCGGAAACCCTCCAGAACGCCGCCACATCGCGAAACTCCGTCGCGGGAGTCAGAAGTCTCCGTTCTGGCACTCCGCCGGGACGGGGAATTGGAGGAGATCATCACCGCCATCACCGCCAACGCCTCTCCATCAACCAGCAATGTTTCCCCATCCATGTGTGAGTAATTCCCCCGCTGTAGGCCGAAGGGGATGGTAGGGATTGGATGAGATTGGTCATGTAATAGCATAAGATTGTTAGGGCATAGTGCCTAGTGTCCGTAGATGGTACTTTTATGATATTGTTGCAACTTGTTATGCTTAATGCTTGTCACTAGGGCCCGAGTGCCATGATCTCAGATCTGAACATGTTATTGATTCATGAAGATATTCGTGGTTTATGATCTTACCTGCAAGTTGTATACACATGCCGCTGTCCGGAACCAATGGCCCCGAAGTGACAGAAATCGGGACAACCGGAGGGAATGGTAGCGACGTGAGGATCACATGTGTTCACGAGTGTTAATGCTTTGCTCCGGTTCTATTAAAAGGAGTACCTTAATATCCAGTAGTTTCCCTTGAGGCCCTGCCACCGGCTGGTAGGACAAAAGATGTTGTGCAAGTTTCTCATTGCGAGCACGTACGACTATAATTGGAACACATGCCTATTGATTGATTAGTAATTGGATACCGTTTTATTA
Organism: Lolium multiflorum; assembly: GCA_030979885.1. NCBI lineage: Eukaryota > Viridiplantae > Streptophyta > Magnoliopsida > Poales > Poaceae > Lolium > Lolium multiflorum. Next base: position 234,528,560 of record CM061753.1, read on the forward strand.
TTATCTGCAAATGCCCTGCTATGATTGTTACATGAGTTTCTCTCATCCATGCAACGCCCATCATCCGTCCCCGTGCCTACAGTATTTTAATCCGATGTTTACTAAAATCACTATCGCTGTCTTTGTTACTGTGTTATTTCACTATCGCCATCGTTTATAAAACTGTTACTATCGATAAACTCTTGCGAGCAAGTCTGTTTCAGGCAGCTGAATTGACAACTCAGTGTTAAGGCTTTCAAGTATTCTTTGTCCCCCTGTGTCGAATCAATAAATTGGGTAATACTTCCCTCGAAGACTGTTGCGATCCCCTATACTTGTGGGTCATCAAGACTATTTTCCGCGCCGTTGCCGGGGAGCATAGCTTTATTTGGAAGTTCACTTGGATTGATATTGTTCGCTGCAAATTCTCCATCATGGGTAAAACTCGCGATACTAAGGTCGCCATATTACCATCCACTACAAGAAAAGGTACAACTCTGAGTACCTCTGCTGCTCTTGATTCACCATCTGTGATTGATAAACTTGTTTCACCGCCACATGCTTCAAATGCTGGTACTTCTGCTGAATCTGAAAACTCTCATAATATTGATAATATTTCTGCTGTGCTTGATGATAGTGGTTCATTGGGAACTTTTCTAGATGCTTCAATTGCTAGGTCTAGACAAATTGAAAATACTGAAACTCCTGATGCTACTACACCTGTTAATTCACCTGAATTTGAATACTCTAGTGATGATCTTGATGAAGATTATGTGGAACTTGATGATGATTTTATTGAAAAATGCCATGCTACTACTGATGCAAGAAAAATTAAAAAGTTGCTTGCAGAACATACTGTTAGATATAAACTGTCTCCTGATCCTAAATTTGCCACATCTCCTATAAACATTAGGGATAAAGATTATGATTTTTCTCTTGATTTATCTCATATAGCTATTGTTGAGAAAACACCTTTTTGTGGTACTGAAAAAGAAAGTGATGTTGAACACATGACTGAGTTATCTACTTTGAGTAGCTTATTTTCTGATGATGTTAAGATGCGTACTTACTTTGTTGCTAAAAATTTTCCATTCTCATTAAAGGATGACGCTAAAACTTGGTATAATAGTTTGCCACCTAGCTCTATTAAAAGTCCAAAAGAATTGCTTGCTGTTTTCTTTCGGAAATACTTTCCTGCTAGTGCTCAACATGCTGCTTTGCAGAGAGTTTATAATTTTGATCAGGGAGATGAAGAGAAATTGCCTGAGGCTTGGGCGAGATTTTGCTCTCTTATTAGAGCTCAGCCTGACCATGATTTGGAAAAGCATGATTTACTTGATATATTTTATAGTGGACTAACCATTGAGTCTAGGGCATACCTGGATAGTTGTGCTGGTTGTGTTTTCAGGAAAAGAACTCCAGACGACGCTGAAGAATTATTGGCTAAAATAGGCCGGAATTATGATGATTGGACTACGCCTGAACCAACTCCAACGCCAATAGTGAAGAAGAGGGGTTTAATTAAATTGAATGATGAAGATATGAGGGAAGCCAAGAAGTCTCTCAAGGAGAAAGGTATTAAATCTGAAGATGTGAAGAATCTACCTCCAATAGAAGATATATGTGAGATAATTCCCCCTTCATCCATGATTGAGGTAAATTCCCTTCAACGCTTTACTAGGGAAGATATTCCGTATTCAAAACCTCCTGCACAATGCTTAGATGAGTTTGATAATTATATTGTTAAGCAAGAAAATTTTAATATGAGGGTAGAGAATCATTTAATGGAAAATTCTCGAGCTATTAGTGAATTGCATGATATTGTGGAGAGAACCTCCAATGATGTTAAGATGCTTGTTAAACATTTTCATATGGTTCAAACTCAAATTGATCAACTCACTAAAGTGCAAAATGACTTGTTAGGAAATAATGCTAAAGAAAAACATGCTTATGAAGTAACAACTAGAGGTGGTGTCTCTACCCAGGATCCTCTATATCCTGAAGGGCATCCCAAAAGAATTGAACAAGATTCTCAACGCATTGAACCTAGAGCTCCATCTAAGAAAAAGAAGAAGAAACATAAAAATGTTGTAGAATCCTCTGAACCTGTTAATGATCCTAATAGTATTTCTATTTCTGATGCTGAAACTGAAAGTGGTAATGAACATGATGAAGATAATGATAAGAATGATACTCCTGATAAAGAAGAAGTTGAAAAAGAACCTGAAAAGCATGCTAAAAATAAAAAGTATACTAAAGAAGATTTTATTGCTGAGAAACATGGTAATGAGAGAGAACCTTGGGTGCAAAAGCAAATGCCTTTTCCTGCTAAGAAACTAAAATCAAAGGAAGAAGAACACTATAATAAATTCTGTGATTGGATGAAACCTTTATTCTTGCAAATCCCTTTGACTGATGCTATTAAATTGCCTCCTTATTCAAAGTATATGAAAGATATTGTTACTAACAAAAGGAAAATCCCCAATGAGGAAATTTCCACTATGCTTGCTAATTACTCTTTCAATGGCAAAGTTCCAAAGAAGTTGGGCGACCCAGGTATACCTACTATTCCTTGTTCTATTAAGAATAATTATGTTAGAACTGCTCTATGTGACTTGGGAGCCGGTGTTAGTGTTATGCCTTTTTCTCTTTATAAGAGACTTTACTTAGATAAGTTGATACCTACTGATATATCTTTGCAAATGGCTGATAAATCTACTGCTATTCCTGTTGGTATATGTGAGGATGTTTGATGACCCACAAGTATAGGGGATCGCAACAGTCTTCGAGGGAAGTATTACCCAATTTATTGATTCGACACAAGGGGAGACAAAGAACACTTGAAAGCCTTAACAGCGGAGTTGTCAATTCAGCTGCACCTGGAAATAGACTTGCTCGCAAGAGTTTATCAGTAGTAACAGTTTTATAGCAGAGCAAAAGTGAAATAACAAAGAGAGTAACAAAGACAGCAGTAGTGATTTTAGTAAACAGAGGATTAAAATACTGCACGGGGACGGATGACGGCGTTGCATGGATGAGAGAAACTCATGTAACAATCATAGCAGGGCATTTGCAGATAATAATAAAACGGTGTCCAAGTACTAATCAATCAATAGGCATGTGTTCCAATTATAGTCGTACGTGCTCGCAATGAGAAACTTGCACAACATCTTTTGTCCTACCAGCCGGTGGCAGCCGGGCCTCAAGGGAAACTACTGGATATTAAGGTACTCCTTTTAATAGAGTACCGGAGCAAAGCATTAACACTCCGTGAACACATGTGATCCTCACATCGCTACCATTCCCTCCGGTTGTCCCGATTTACACTGGGGCCATTGGTTCCGGACAGTGACATGTGTATACAACTTGCAGGTAAGACCATAAACAATGAATATCATGATGAAATAATAACATGTTCAGATCTGAGATCATGGCACTCGGGCCCTAGTGACAAGCATTAAGCATAACAAGTTGCAACAATATCATAAAAGTACCATCTACGGACACTAGGCACTATGCCCTAACAATCTTATGCTATTACATGACCAATCTCATCCAATCCCTACCATCCCCTTCGGCCTACAGCGGGGGAATTACTCACACATGGATGGGGGAAACATTGCTGGTTGATGGAGAGGCGTTGGCGGTGATGGCGGTGATGATCTCCTCCAATTCCCCGTCCCGGCGGAGTGCCAGAACGGAGACTTCTGGCTCCCGCGACGGAGTTTCGCGATGTGGCGGCGTTCTGGAGGGTTTCCGGCGACTTCGACTTCTCCCGTGCGTTTTTAGGTCGAGGCGAATAAGTAGTCCGAAGGGGGGCGTCGGAGGCCGGCGAGGCCACACCACATGGCCGCGCGGCCCCCCCTGCCGCGCCGCCATGTGGTGTGGGGCCCTCGGGCCTCCACTTCAATTGTCCTTCTGGCTCCGTCATTATTCTGGGAAAATAGGCCCTTTCGTCAAAATCCCGAGGTTTTTCCTGAAAGTTGGATTTCTGCACAAAAACGAGACACCAGAACAGTTCTGCTGAAAACAGCGTTAGTCCGCGTTAGTTGCATCCAAAATACACAAATTAGAGGCAAAACAATAGCAAAGAAAGTAGATACGTTTTGGACGTATCAACTCCCCCAAGCTTAGCTTATTGCTTGTCCTCAAGCAATTCAGTTAACAACTGAGCGATAAAAGAACTTTCACGAACACATTTGCTCATATGATGTATATATTCTCATGATATGGCTAATACTTGAGCAGTTCATAATAAGGTACATGCAAATAAGATCATCTAACAGCTATGTCAATCATGAAGAGGTACCAACAATTAATAATAAGCATCATGAATCATGTATATAGGCAGGATTGCAATGTTCATAAGAGAATATGATAAAGTGGTATCTCGCTTGCCTGTATTTGATCGGCAAAACATAAATGCCCAGGCACCTCTGGAGTTCATAGAAAGACTAGAAGTAGTGATTGTCAAAGATAAAAGCATCAAAGTTATACCACAATCAATCATATTTTGAGACAAGCATATTATACTAAGAATGACAGTTGTGCTCTCAAGAAAGTGCTCAAAGAAAGGATGGAGACACAACATAAAAGTAAAAGATTGACCCTTCGCAGAGGGAAGCAGAGATTAACATGCGCTAGAGCTTTTTATTTGTAAAGCAGGAATAAAATTATTTTGAGAGGTGTTTGTTGTTGTCAACGAATGGTAATGGGTACGCCAACTATCTCGCCAACCAGACTTTCAAGAGCGGCTCCCATGAATTATTTGCATTTTTATGTGGCACTCCTTCCAACCTTTCTTACACAAACCATGGCTAACCGAATCCTCGGGTGCCTGCCAACAATCTCATACCATGAAGGAGTGCCTTTTTTAGTTTAGTTTTATTATGATGATGACACTCCCCCCAACCTTTGCTTACACAAGCCATGGCTAACCGAATCCTTCGGGTGCCGTCCAACAATCACAAACCATGGAGGAGTGTCTATTTAAGTTAATTAATTTGGACTGGGAATCCCATTGCCAGCTCTTTTTGCAAAATTATTGGATAAGCGGATGTGCCACTATTCCATATGAGAGTCCGTCAAAAGTAAATGACAAGGTTGAAAGCTAAACACCACATACTTCCTCATGAGCTATGAAACATTAACACAAATTAAGAAGCATTTTGAAGGTTTTAAAGGTAGCGCATGAGAATTTACTTGGAATGGTTTGAAATGCCATGCATAGGTATTTATGGTGGACACTTTGGAATAACTTGGTTTTCATGTGTTTGGAGGCACGAGCAGCGTTCCCGCTCAGTACAAGTGAAGGCTAGCAAAAGACTAGGGAGCGACAAATCAAGAGAGCAGTAACTGTCATAATCATGCTTGCGGCAAAATAAATTAACTGAGGCATAAAAGTGATACAAGAACTCTGAAGCAATGTAAATCATTGAGGCTTAATTGACTCTTGTTCAGTCATATGCATGCGTGAGCATGTGCCAAGTCGATATAAATGAATTATTCAGAGGAGGATACCACAATGCCATACTTACTTATGAATAAAACAATGCAAGCAAACATCCATGACATGCTACTCATATTAATAAATTGGAGCTAATCATGAGAGATCATGAACTACTAGACTTTCTTAAATAACATATACCTCACATGAACCAACTAAGCATGCTCACATGGATGAGTATATGTACAAAAATGAAAACAAATAGAGTTCATACCAGCCTCTCACCACAATCAGATTGTCGTAGATCGTCATTATTGCCTTTTCACTTGTGTAGCTTGGATAATATGAAATGAAAACCACGCTCCAGCCACCGAAGACCATTGAACTCATGATGAACTTTACAAACCAAATAAGAACAGCAAATATTTTTGGTGTTTTCGAATTTGAGAATAAGAACAAAAGGAAACAAGTAAACAAAGCAAAATCTTTTTGGGTTTTCTTATAGCAAACTAGCAATAGCAAATAAAGCGAAACAATTGCAAGAAACCAAGATAAACAAATGGTGAAGAGAAACAACAGAAATATTTTTGGTCTTTTTGTGTTTTGGGAAAGAAACAAAGTGGAAACAAGAAATAGCAAACTAAAAGAAACACAGAAAAGCGATGGCAGAAATCTGCCAAAACCTGACAGCAGTACAGAAATCGATTTTTACAAAAATCTTACATTGCTCAGTTCAAAAAGTGTTCAACTAATGAAAGTTAGATAACAACCTGGGGAACCTGCACAAAAATTTTCAACTCAAAATAACGTTCTGGCTGTGCGCACGAATTTTTACGGTAACAGCCCAGAATCTGTTTTCAGGCAGCACTTCCCCAAATATCATCTTCCTCTCATTAGAAAACCACTCAAAGAGACTAAACAAGTATATACAAGTATCCAGCAATCATAATATGCAAAGAATGAGTGATGCCGGTATACCTCCCCCCAAGCTTAGGCTTTTGGCCTAAGTGGAGTTCAATTCCATCGATCCCATGAGGTAGTGTCTCCGTAGTATGACGAAGATGGATCGTATTCCGGGTATGTGCTAGAAGAAGCACCCGGATACGTGACGGTGTAATCGTAGGAGGGCTCGACGTCCTCGGAGTCATGCTGCTGATGGAAATCTTGTATCTTCATATGTTCTTCCACCTCCTCCTTAGTGCGCGACCATGGTTGCCTGTCAATATCAAACAAACCTGGCTGGGGAAGAGGGATTTCTTTCTCATCCCCGTCAGCAAACAACATTCTATAGGCCATATTATCCAAAGTAGACTCAGTGGTAACAAATTGATGGCTTTTCATAGCAATGATATCAAGCCTCCTAGGGGTTAATGGCACATCATTAGGATCAACAGGAAGCTCTAGATGTGTTAAAATGCGCAGTGCAATAGTTCCTCCAAAAATAGGCCCCTTGGTAGACAAGCGGCGAGCAATAAGAGAACCAAGATGATAGGACGTCTGTCCAGTAAGTGCAATATTCAAGAAAGCAAGATGGTAACTAGAAATATTGCTAGTATTCTCCCTACCAAGTATGCTAGTGGCAACGTAATATGCAAAATATTTAATGGCGGGGAGTTGAATGTTCCTTATCTTGCCCCGCTGAATGGTGCGACAATCATCATTGGTGATCCCTCGATAGAGCTCCAACAAGTCCCGAGGGTTGTTATCGATCCTCCTTGCTGTACCTACAGGGGCAATATCCAATGCACGACAAAATTCATCCAATTCCATAGTAACAGGAGTACCATAGATCTTGAATGCAACTGTCGGATTATATTCCGCGTTTTGGAACTGGAAGCTCTCAACAAAAATCTTGGTGAGCATGTGGTATTGCTCCCTTTCATCTCCAACGTAGGTGGCTAAGCCCGCCCTGTTGACAAGGGTGAAGAAATCATCCAATATCCCTGCATTTGTCAGAAAATCATAACATGGGAAGGATGAGGCATTAGGAGCCCCATTGTCCTCTTCGGGCGCGAAGCTAGGCGCGATGATGTCCTCATTGTACGACCGCCTAATTTGGGTGGCGGTCCTAGAAGGCCTCCCGGTGCTGGTTGTTCCTTTCTTGAACAATTCTCCAAATTTGAACTTCTTCATTTTCTGAAATTTTTCAACAAACAATATAAAACTTGATTTGGTGACATATAATTGAGGGGAACTACCATAGGAACTTGCTAGAGTACTAATCATGCATCAAAACTAGTTTCTACCACTTAGAACAAGCATGCAAGCTCACTAAACATGTTACCTACAGCAGCAAAATATTCAAGATATACTCAACCAAACAAAATTCTACTTGGATGGGTGGAGGAGTCACATACCAAGGAGCAAATGTGCCAAATTTCAGCAGAAATCTGCTGAACAAGGAGATCGAGAAATCTGGAGTTCTTGAGCAAAAACGCGAGTGAGAGGAACTTGGTACGAGTTTTTTCGGGAGAGAGAAGGTGCTGGGAGAAAGAGATGACAAAGTGGGGCAAGGAGGGGCCCACACCACATGGTGGCGCGGCCACCTCCTTGGCCGCGCCGGCCTGTGGTGTGGCACCCTGTGGTGCCCCACAGGTCATCCTCTGGTGCTCCCAGGTGCCTCGTCGAAAAATAGGACCAACGGTGTAATTTTCGCGAATTTTTGAAAACTTTGAAAAATGCACATTTTCTGGGTATTAAGTTTATTATTACTGGCCAGGAAATTTTTTGAAATCTCAAATCAACTAAGAAACTTTGCAAATTAAAAATGCTACAGCAACTAAAGCAAGTGGAGGAAGAAAGAGATGTTGTTTACCTCCTCTATGCATATAAGATGTATTTGTTGACAAGGTTGATCAAGTCTTGCCACCAAATAAATTTTACATAACATATGAAGAAATAAACCTCAAATCAATCATGTTACCTTGAATTGAATTGATATGGATCCAATCACAAGAGTTTGATATTCTTCGTTAGGCTCATATATAGGACAATCAATAGTTCCCACTTTGATAGTTTTCACATGAGAGATAGTATTAACTCCGCACGCTTTTTCAATCCTCTTGGGGAAATAGACGGTGTGTTCCTTATCATCAACATTGAAAGTAACCTTTCCTTTATTGCAATCAATAACAGCCCCTGCGGTGTTAAGAAAAGGTCTCCCAAGAATAATAGACATATTATCGTCTTCAGGCATTTCCAACACAACAAAATCAGTTAATATCAAGCAGTTATTAGTAACTTGAACAGGAACATCCTCACATATACCAACAGGAATAGCAGTAGATTTATCAGCCATTTGCAAAGATATATCAGTAGGTATCAACTTATCTAAATAAAGTCTCTTATAAAGAGAAAAAGGCATAACACTAACACCGGCTCCCAAGTCACATAGAGCAGTTTTAACATAATTATTCTTAATAGAACAAGGAATAGTAGGTATACCTGGGTCGCCCAACTTCTTTGGAACTTTGCCATTGAAAGAGTAATTAGCAAGCATAGTAGAAATTTCCTCATTGGGGATTTTCCTTTTGTTAGTAACAATATCTTTCATATACTTTGAATAAGGAGGCAATTTAATAGCATCAGTCAAAGGGATTTGCAAGAATAAAGGTTTCATCCAATCACAAAATTTATTATAGTGTTCTTCTTCCTTTGATTTTAGTTTCTTAGCAGGAAAAGGCATTTGCTTTTGCACCCAAGGTTCTCTTTCATTACCATGTTTCTCAGCAATAAAATCTTCTTTAGTATACTTTTTATTTTTAGCATGCTTTTCAGGTTCTTCTTCAACTTCTTCTTTATCAGGAGTATCATTCTTATCATTATCTTTCTCATGTTCATTACCACTTTCAGTTTCAGCATCAGAAATAGAAATACTATTAGGATCATTAACAGGTTCAGAGGATTCTACAACATTTTTATGTTTCTTTTTCTTTTTCTTAGAATGAGCTCTAGGTTCAATGCGTTGAGAATCTTGTTCAATTCTTTTGGGATGCCCTTCAGGATATAGAGGATCCTGGGTAGAGACACCACCTCTAGTTGTTACTTCATAAGCATGTTTTTCTTTAGCATTATTTCCTAACAAGTCATTTTGCACTTTAGTGAGTTGATCAATTTGAGTTTGAACCATATGAAAATGTTTAACAAGCATCTTAACATCATTGGAGGTTCTCTCCACAATATCATGCAATTCACTAATAGCTCGAGAATTTTCCATTAAATGATTCTCTACTCTCATATTAAAATTTTCTTGCTTAACAATATAATTATCAAACTCATCTAAGCATTGTGCAGGAGGTTTTGAATACGGAATATCTTCCCTAGTAAAGCGTTGAAGGGAATTTACCTCAATCATGGATGAAGGGGGAATTATCTCACATATATCTTCTATAGGAGGTAGATTCTTCACATCTTCAGATTTAATACCTTTCTCCTTGAGAGACTTCTTGGCTTCCCTCATATCTTCATCATTCAATTTAATTAAACCCCTCTTCTTCACTATTGGCGTTGGAGTTGGTTCAGGCGTAGTCCAATCATCATGATTCCGGCCTATTTTAGCCAATAATTCTTCAGCGTCGTCTGGAGTTCTTTTCCTGAAAACACAACCAGCACAACTATCCAGGTATGCCCTAGACTCAATGGTTAGTCCACTATAAAATATATCAAGTAAATCATGCTTTTCTAAATCATGGTCAGGCAGAGCTCTAATAAGAGAGCAAAATCTCGCCCAAGCCTCAGGCAATTTCTCTTCATCTCCCTGATCAAAATTATAAACTCTCTGCAAAGCAGCATGTTGAGCACTAGCAGGAAAGTATTTCCGAAAGAAAACAGCAAGCAATTCTTTTGGACTTTTAATGGAGCTAGGTGGCAAACTATTATACCAAGTTTTAGCGTCATCCTTTAATGAGAATGGAAAAATTTTAGCAACAAAGTAAGTACGCATCTTAACATCATCAGAAAATAAGCTACTCAAAGTAGATAACTCAGTCATGTGTTCAACAACACTTTCTTTTTCAGTACCACAAAAAGGTGTTTTCTCAACAATAGCTATATGAGATAGATCAAGAGAAAAATCATAATCTTTATCCCTAATGTTTATAGGAGATGTGGCAAATTTAGGATCAGGAGACAGTTTATATCTAACAGCATGTTCTGCAAGCAACTTTTTAATTTTTCTTGCATCAGTAGTAGCATGGCATTTTTCAATAAAATCATCATCAAGTTCCACATAATCTTCATCAAGATCATCACTAGAGTGTTCAACAGACTCAGGTGAATTAACAGGTGTAACAGTATTTTCAATTTGTTTAGACCTAGCAATTCTAGCATCTAGAAAAGTTCCCAATGAACCACTATCATCAAGCACAGCAGAAACATCATCAATATTATGAGAGTTTTCAGATTCAGCAGAAGTACCAGCACGTGAAGCTTGTGGTGGTGAAACAAGTTTATCAATCACAGATGGTGAATCAAGAGCAGCAGAGGTACTCAGAGTTGTACCTTTTCTTGTAGTGGATGGTAATATGGCGACCTTAGTATCGCGAGGTTTACCCATGATGGAGAATTTGCAGCGAACAATATCAATCCAAGTGAACTTCCAAATAAAGCTATGCTCCCCGGCAACGGCGCCAGAAAATAGTCTTGATGACCCACAAGTATAGGGGATCGCAACAGTCTTCGAGGGAAGTATTACCCAATTTATTGATTCGACACAAGGGGAGACAAAGAACACTTGAAAGCCTTAACAGCGGAGTTGTCAATTCAGCTGCACCTGGAAATAGACGTGCTCGCAAGAGTTTATCAGTAGTAACAGTTATGCAGTAGTGAAATAACAACAGCAGAGTAACAAACACAGCGTAGTGATTTTAGTAAACACAGGAATACTGTAGGCACGGGACGGATGACGGGCGTTGCATGGATGAGAGAAACTCATGTAACAATCATAGCAGGGCATTTGCAGATAATAATAAAACGGTATCCAAGTACTAATCAATCAATAGGCATGTGTTCCAATTATAGTCGTACGTGCTCGCAATGAGAAACTTGCACAACATCTTTTGTCCTACCAGCCGGTGGCAGCCTCTCAAGGGAAACTACTGGATATTAAGGTACTCCTTTTAATAGAGTACCGAGCAAAGCATTAACACTCCGTGAACACATGTGATCCTCACATCGCTACCATTCCCTCCGGTTGTCCCGATTTCTGTCACTTCGGGGCCATTGGTTCCGGACAGCGACATGTGTATACAACTTGCAGGTAAGACCATAAACAATGAATATCATGATGAAATAATAACATGTTCAGATCTGAGATCATGGCACTCGGGCCCTAGTGACAAGCATTAAGCATAACAAGTTGCAACAATATCATAAAAGTACATCTACGGACACTAGGCACTATGCCCTAACAATCTTATGCTATTACATGACCAATCTCATCCAATCCCTACCATCCCCTTCGCCTACAGCGGGGGAATTACTCACACATGGATGGGGGAAACATTGCTGGTTGATGGAGAGGCGTTGGCGGTGATGGCGGTGATGATCTCCTCCACCCCCGTCCCCGGAGTGCCGAACGGAGACTTCTCGCCCCCGCGACGGAGTTTCGCGATGTGGCGGCGTTCCGGAGGTTTCTCGACTTCGACTTCTCCCCGTGCGTTTTTAGGTCGAGGCGAATAAGTAGTCCGAAGGGGGGCGGAGGCCGCCGAGGGCACACCCACATGGCCGCGCGGGCCCCCGGGCCGCGCCGCCATGTGGTGTGGGGCCCTCGGGCCTCCACTTCAATTGTCCTTCTGGCTCCGTCATTATTCTGGGAAAATAGGCCCTTTCGTCAAAATCCCGAGGTTTTTCCTGAAAGTTGGATTTCTGCACAAAAACGAGACACCAGAACAGTGCTGCTGAAAACAGCGTTAGTCCGCGTTAGTTGCATCCAAAATACACAAATTAGAGGCAAAACAATAGCAAAAGTGTTCGGGAAAGTAGATACGTTTTGGACGTATCAATGTTCCTGTTCAAGTTACTAATAACTGCTTGATATTAACTGATTTTGTTGTGTTGGAAATGCCTGAAGACGATAATATGTCTATTATTCTTGGGAGACCTTTTCTTAACACCGCAGGGGCTGTTATTGATTGCAATAAAGGAAAGGTTACTTTCAATGTTGATGATAAGGAACACACCGTCTATTTCCCCAAGAGGATTGAAAAAGCATGTGGAGTTAATACTATTTCTAATGTGAGAAGTATTAAAGTGGGAACTATTGATTGTCCTATATATGAGCCTAAAGAAGAATATCAAACTCTTGTGATTGGATCCATATCAATACAATTCAAGGTAACATGATTGATTTGAGGTTTATTTCTTCATATGCTATGTAAAATTTATTTGGTGGCAAGACTTGATCAACCTTGTTAACAAATACATCTTATATGCATAGAGGAGGTAAACAACATCTCTTTCTTCCTCCACTTGTTTTAGTTGCTGTAGCATTTTTAATTTGCAAAGTTTCTTAGTTGATTTGAGATTTCAAAAATTTTCCTGGCCAGTAATAATAAACTTAATACCCAGAAATGTGCATTTTTCAAAGTTTTCAAAAATTCGCAAAAATTACACCGTTGGTCCTATTTTTCGACGAGGCACCTGGGAGCACCAGAGGATGACCTGTGGGGCACCACAGGGTGCCACACCACAGGCCGGCGCGGCCAAGGAGGTGGGCGCGCCACCATGTGGTGTGGGCCCCTCCTTGCCCCACTACATCATCTCTTTCTCCCAGCACCTTCTCTCTCCCGAAAAAACTCGAACCAACTTTCTCTCACTCGCGTTTTTGCTCAAGAGCTCAGATTTTTCGATCTCTTTGCTCAGCCCAGATTTCTGTTTGAAATTTGGCACATTTGCTCTCCGGTATGTGACTCCTTCGATTATCCAAATAGAATTTTGTTTGGTTGAGTATATCTTGAATATTTTGCTGCTGTAGGTAACATGTTTAGTGAGCTTGCATGCTTGTTCTAAGTGGTAGAAATTAGTTTTGATGCATGATTAGCATTCTAGCAAGTTCCTATGGTAGCTCACCTCAATTATATATCACCAAATCAAGTTTTATATTGTTTGTTGAAAATTTCAGAAAATGAAGAAGTTCAAATTTGGAGAATTGTTCAAGAAAGGAACAACCAGCACCGGGAGGCCTTCTAGGACCGCCACCCAAATTAGGCGGTCGTACAATGAGGACATCATCGCGCCTAGCTTCGCGCCCGAAGAGGACAATGGGGCTCCTAATGCCTCATCCTTCCCATGTTATGATTTTCTGACAAATGCAGGGATATTGGATGATTTCTTCACCCTTGTCAACAGGGCGGGCTTAACCACCTACGTTGGAGATGAAAGGGAGCAATACTACATGCTCACCAAAATTTTTGTCGAGAGCTTCAAGTTCCAAAACACGGAATATAATCCGACAGTTGCATTCAAGATCTATGGTACTCCTGTTACTATGGAATTGGAAGAATTTTGTCGTGCATTGGATATTGCCCCTGTAGGTACAGCAAGGAGGATCGATAACAACCCTCGGGACTTGTTGGAGCTCTATCGAGGGATCACCAATGATGACTGTCGCACCATTCAGCGGGGCAAGATAAGGAACATTCAACTCCCCGCCATTAAATATTTTGCATATTACGTTGCCACTAGCATACTTGGTAGGGAGAACACTAGCAATATTTCTAGTTACCATCTTGCTTTCTTGAATATTGCACTTACTGGACAGACGTCTTATCATCTTGGTTCTCTTATTGCTCGCCGCTTGTCTACCAAGGGGCCTATTTTTGGAGGAACTATTGCACTGCGCATTTTAACACATTTAGAGCTTCCTGTTGATCCTAATGATGTGCCATTAACCCCTAGGAGGCTTGATATCATTGCTATGAAAAGCCATCAATTTGTTACCACCGAGTCTACTTTAGATAATATGACCTATAGAATGTTGTTTGCTGACGGGGATGAGAAAGAAATCCCTCTTCCCCAGCCAGGTTTGTTCGATATTGACAGGCAACCATGGTCGCGCACTAAGGAGGAGGTGGATGAACATATGAAGATACAAGATTTCCATCAGCAGCATGACTCCGAGGACGCCGAGCCCTCCTACGACTACACCGTCACGTATCCGGGTGCTTCTTCTAGCACATACCCGGAATATGATCCATCTTCGTCGTACCACGGAGATACTACCTCATGATCTCGATGGGATTGAACTCCACTTAGGCCAAAAGCCTAAGATTGGGGGGAGGTATACCGGCATCACTCATTCTTTGCATATTATGGTTGCTGGATACTTGTATATACTTGTTTAGTTTGTTTGAGTGGTTTTCTAATGAGAGGAAGATGACATTTGGGGAAGTGCTGCCTGAAAACAGATTCTGGGCTGTTACCGTAAAAATTCGTGCGCATAGCCAGAACGTTATTTTGAGTTGAAAATTTTTGTGCAGGTTCCCCAGGTTGTTATCTAACTTTCAGTAGTTGAACACTTTTTGAACTGAGCAACGTAAGATTTTTGTAAAAATCGATTTCTGTACTGCTGTCAGGTTTTGGCAGATTTCTGCCATCTCGCTTTCTGTGTTTCTTTTAGTTTGCTATTTCTTGTTCTTGCTTTGTTTCCTTCCCAAAACACAAAAAGACCAAAAATATTTCTGTTGTTTCTCTTCATCATTTGTTTATCTTGGTTTCTTGCATTTGTTTCGCTTTATTTGCTATTGCTAGTTTGCTATAAGAAAACCCAAAAAGATTTTGCTTTGTTTGCTTGTTTCCTTTTGTTCTTGTTCTCAAATTCGAAAACACCAAAAATATTTGCTGTTCTTCTTTGGTTTGTAAAGTTCATCATGAGTTCAATGGTCTTCGGTGGCTGGAGCGTGGTTTTCATTTCATATTATCCAAGCTACACAAGTGAAAAGGCAATAATGACGATCTACGACAATCTGATTGTGGTGAGAGGCTGGTATGAACTCTATTTGTTTTCATTTTTGTACATATACTCATCCATGTGAGCATGCTTAGTTGGTTCATGTGAGGTATATGTCATTTAAGAAAGTCTTGTAGTTCATGATCTCTCATGTTTAGCTCCAATTTATTAATATGAGTAGCATGTCATGGATGTTTGCTTGCATTGTCTTATTCATAAGTAAGTATGGCATTGTGGTATCCTCCTCTGAATAATTCATTTATATCGACTTGGCACATGCTCACGCATGCATATGACTGAACAGAAGTCAATTAAGCCTCCATGATTTACAATTGCTTCAGAGTTCTTGTATCACTTTTATGCCTCAGTTAACTTATTTTGCCGCAAGCATGATTATGACAGTTACTGCTCTCTTGAATTGTCGCTCCCTAGTCTTTTGCTAGCCTTCACTTGTACTGAGCGGGAACGCTGCTCGTGCCTCCAAATACATGAAAACCAAGTTATTCCAGAGTGTCCACCATAAATACCTATGCATGGCATTTCAAACCATTCCAAGTAAATTCTCATGTGCTACCTTTAAAACCTTCAAAATGCTTCTTAATTTGTGTTAATGTTTCATAGCTCATGAGGAAGTATGTGGTGTTTAGCTTTCAACCTTGTCATTTACTTTTGACGGACTCTCATATGGAATAGTGGCACATCCGCTTATCCAATAATTTTGCAAAAAGAGCTAGCAATGGGATTCCCAGTCCCGAATTAATTAACTTAAATAGACACTCCTCCATGGTTTGTGATTGTTGGACGGCACCCGAAGATTCGGTTAGCCATGGCTTGTGTAAGCAAAGGTTGGGGGGAGTGTCATCATCATAATAAAACTAAATTAAAAAGGCACTCCTTCATGGTATGTGATTGTTGGCAGGCACCCGAGGATTCGGTTAGCCATGGTTTGTGTAAGAAAGGTTGGAAGGAGTGCCACATAAAAATGCAAATAATTCATGGGAGCCGCTCTTGAAAGTCCGGTTGGCGAGGTAGTTGGTGTACCCATTACCATTCGTTGACAACAACAAACACTTCTCAAAATAATTTTACTCCCGCTTTACAAATGAAAAGCTCTAGCGCATGTTAATCTCTGCTTCCCTCTGCGAAGGGTCAATCTTTTACTTTTATGTTGTGTCTCCATCCTTCCTTTGAGCACTTTCTTGAGAGCACAACTGTCATTCTTAGTATAATATGCTTGTCTCAAAATATGATTGGTTGTGGTATAACTTTGATGCTTTTATCTTTGACAATCACTACTTCTAGTCTTTCTATGAACTCCAGAGGTGCCTGGGCATTTATGTTTTGCCAATCAAATACAGGCAAGCGAGATACCACTTTATCATACTCTCTTATGAACATTGCAATCCTGCTTATATATATGATTCATGATGCTTATTATTAATTGTTGGTACCTCTTCATGATTGATAGCTGTTAGATGATCTTATTTGCATGTACCTTATTATGAACTGCTCAAGTATTAGCCATATCATGAGAATATATACATCATATGAGCAAATGTGTTCATGAAAGTTCTTTTATCGCTCAGTTGTTAACTGAATTGCTTGAGGACAAGCAATAAGCTAAGCTTGGGGGAGTTGATACGTCCAAAACGTATCTACTTTCCCGAACACTTTTGCTATTGTTTTGCCTCTAATTTGTGTATTTTGGATGCAACTAACACGAACTAACGCTGTTTTCAGCAGAACTGTTCTGGTGTCTCGTTTTTGTGCAGAAATCCAACTTTCAGGAAAACCCTCGGGATTTTGACGAAAGGGCCTATTTTCCCAGAATAATGACGGAGCCAGGACAATTGAAGTGGAGGCCCGAGGCCCCACACCACATGGCGGCGCGGCCAGGGGCCGCGCGGCCATGTGGTGTGGCCCCCTCGGCTGGCCTCCGACGCCCCCGACTACTTATTCGCATCGACCTAAAAACGCACGGAGAGAAGTCGAAGTCGCGAAACCCTCCGAACGCCGCCACATCGCGAAACTCCGTCGCGGGAGCCAGCAGTCTCCGTGGATGGGGAATTGGAGGAGATCATCACCGCCATCACCGCCAACGCCTCTCCATCAACCAGCAATGTTTCCCCATCCATGTGTGAGTAATTCCCCCGCTGTAGGCCGAAGGGGATGGTAGGGATTGGATGAGATTGGTCATGTAATAGCATAAGATTGTTAGGGCATAGTGCCTAGTGTCCGTAGATGGTACTTTTATGATATTGTTGCAACTTGTTATGCTTAATGCTTGTCACTAGGGCCCGAGTGCCATGATCTCAGATCTGAACATGTTATTGATTCATGAAGATATTCATTGTTTATGATCTTACCTGCAAGTTGTATACACATGTCGTTGTCCGGAACCAATGGCCCAAGTGACAAAATCGGGACAACCGGAGGGAATGGCAGCGACGTGAGGATCACATGTGTTCACGGAGTGTTAATGCTTTGCTCCGGTGCTCTATTAAAAGGAGTACCTTAATATCCAGTAGTTTCCCTTGAGGCCCGGCTGCCACCGGCTGGTAGGACAAAAGATGTTGTGCAAGTTTCTCATTGCGAGCACGTACGACTATAATTGGAACACATGCCTATTGATTGATTAGTACTTGGATACCGTTTTATTATTATCTGCAAATGCCCTGCTATGATTGTTACATGAGTTTCTCTCATCCATGCAACGCCCGTCATCCGTCCCCGTGCCTACGTATTTTAATCCTGCTGTTTACTAAAATCACTATCGCTGTCTTTGTTACTCGTTATTTCACTCGCCATCGCTATAAAACTGTTACTATCGATAAACTCTTGCGAGCAAGTCTGTTTGTGTGCAGCTGAATTGACAACTCAGCTGTTAAGGCTTTCAAGTATTCTTTGTCTCCCCTTGTGTCGAATCAATAAATTGGGTAATACTTCCCTCGAAGACTGTTGTGATCCCCTATACTTGTGGGTCATCACCTATGCACACCTATTGCTCCACCTGCTACTACAGCAGAATTCTTTGAAATTAAACCTGCTTTACTGAATCTTGTTATGAGAGAGCAATTTTCTAGTGTTAGTTCTGATGATCCTGCTGCCCATCTTAATAATTTTGTTGAACTATGTGAAATGCAAAAGTATAAGGATGTAGATGGTGACA
The DNA here is from genome assembly GCA_030979885.1 of Lolium multiflorum. Classification (NCBI taxonomy): domain Eukaryota; kingdom Viridiplantae; phylum Streptophyta; class Magnoliopsida; order Poales; family Poaceae; genus Lolium; species Lolium multiflorum. The sequence continues at coordinate 234,547,100 of CM061753.1, forward strand.
TTATTAAATTAAAATTGTTTCCTTTCTCTTTAAGAGGAAGAGCTAAAGATTGGTTGCTATCTCTGCCTAGAAATAGTATTGATTCTTGGACTAAATGTAAGGATGCTTTTATTGGTAGATATTATCCTCCCACTAAAATTGTATTTTTGAGAAGTAGCATAATGAATTTCAAGCAATTAGATAGTGAACATGTTGCTCAAGCATGGGAGAGAATGAAATCTTTGGTAAAGAATTGCCCAAGCCATGGATTGACTACTTGGATGATCATCCAAACCTTTTATGCAGGACTGAATTTTTCTTCGCGGAACTTATTGGATTCAGCTGCTGGAGGTACCTTTATGTCCATTACTTTGGGGCGGCAACAAAGCTTCTTGATGATATGATGATAAATTACTCTGAATGGCACACGGAAAGAGCTCCACAAGGTAAGAAGGTAAATTCTGTTGAAGAAACCTCTTCCTTGAGTGATAAGATTGATGCTATTATATCTATGCTTGTGAATGGTAGATCTAATGTTGATCCTAATAATGTTCCTTTAGCTTCATTGGTTGCCCAAGAAGAACATGTTGATGTGAACTTCATTAAAAATAATAATTTCAACAACAATGCTTATAGGAATAATTTGGGTAACAACTATAGGACATATCCTGCTAGTGGTAATGATAATTCTTATGGTAGATATGAGGAAAAGATGCTAGAAATTGAAAGATCCACTAAGAGCTTTATGCAATCACAATATGAGCAAAATCAATTGTTTACTAAAACTATGAATGAACAATCTACCTTGTTGAAAAATATAGGAAATCAACTTGAGAATTTGAATATGGGGATTTCGGGTTTGCAAACTAAGATTTCAAATGCTGAAACCCGAATCTCATACCTGTCTGCATCACAATCCTCCTTAATTAATAAAATGGCTGCTAAACCTGAGGATATTGAAAATAAAATTGTTACTACAGCAAATGCCATCCAAGTTAGAATTAATGAGAATATTAGATTGATGGCTGAATTGCATGCTAGGTGGGAAAGAGAAGAAAATGAAAAACTAGCTAAAGAGAATAATGTAGCTAAAGTTTGGACTATTACCACCACTAGTAATGATAATGATTCACATGTTGCTACACCTCCTACTATCAATGGTAAAATAATTGGTGTTGGCAATGTTTCTACTCCTAGTGTAAAGCGTGCAAAATTGCCTGAAACTGCTAAAACTGCTGTGATAAAACTGCTGAAATTTTTCAAAATGTTGGGGACAATGATTCCATTGCTGTAGGTCATAATGATTTAGACTTTGATGATTGTCACATCTCTGAAGTTATAAAGTTCTTACAAAAACTTGCTAAAAGTCCCAATGCTAGTGCTATAAATTTGGCCTTTACAAAACATATTACAAATGCTCTCATAAAAGCTAGAGAAGAGAAACTAAAACTTGAAACTTCTATTCCTAGAAAGTTAGAAGATGGTTGGGAGCCCATCATTAAGATAAGGGTCAATGATTTTGATTGTAACGCTTTATGTGATCTTGGTGCAAGTATTTCTATTATGCCTAAGAAAATTTATGATATGGTTGACTTGCCACCATTGAAGAATTGTTATTTGGATGTTAATCTTGTTGATAATGCTATAAAGAAACCTTTGGGGAGGATTGATAATGTTTCGTATTATGGTTAACAATAACCTTGTCCCCGTTGATTTTGTTGTCTTGGATATTGAATGCAATGCATCTTGCCCCATTATATTGGGAAGACCTTTTCTTCGAACTGTTGGTGCCACCATTGATATGAAGGAAGGTAATATTAAATATCAATTTCCTCTAAAGAAAGGTATGGAACATTTCCCTAGAAGGATAATGAAGTTACCTTATGATTCTATTATTAGAACAACTTATGATGTTGATGCTTCGTCTCTTGATGTTACTTGATACACACTTTCTGCGCCTAGCTGAAAGGCGTTAAAGAAAAGCGCTTATGGGAGACAACCCATTATTTTACTTCTGCACTTTATTTTATATTTGAGTCTTGGAAGTTGTTTACTACTGTATCAACCTCTCCTTATCTTTATTTTATTGCATTGTTGTGCCAAGTAAAGTCTTTGATAGAAAAGCCAATACTAGATTTGGATTACTGCGCAGAAACAGATTTCTTGCTGTCACGAATTTGGACCTGCCTCTCTGTAGGTAGCTCAGAAAAATATGCCAATTTACGTGCGTGATCCTTAGATATGTACGCAACTTTCATTCAATTTGGCCATTTTCATTTGAGCAAGTCTGGTGCCTCAATAAAATCCGTCTTTACGGACTGTTCTGTTTTGACAGATTCTGCCTTTTATTTCGCATTGCCTCTTTTGCTATGTTGGATGAATTTCTTTGTTCCATTAATGTCCAGTAGCTTTGTGAAATGTCCAGAAGTGTTAAGAATGATTATGTCACCTCTGAACATGTGAAATTTTATCATGCACTAACCCTCTAATGAGTTTGTTTCGAGTTTGGTGTGGAGGAAGTTTTTAAGGGTCAAGAGAGGAGGATGATACAATATGATCAAGAAGAGTGAAAAGTCAAAGCTTGGGATGCCCCGTGGTTCATCCCTGCATATTTTAAGAAGACCCAAGCGTCTAAGCTTGGGGATGCCCAAGGCATCCCTTCTTCATCGACAACTTATCCTCTAGTGAAACTATATTTTTATTCCGTCACATCTTATGTGCTTTACTTGGAGCGTCTGTTTGCTTTTGTTTTTATTTTTGTTTTTGTTTGAATAAGATCGGATCCTAGCATTATTTGTGTGGGAGAGAGACACGCTCCGTTGTTTCGTATGAACACATATGTTCTTAGCTTTATCTTTAATGTTCATTGCGAAAGTTGAACTACTTCATTCATTGTTATATGGTTGGAAACGGAAAATGCCGCATGTGGTAAATGGTCTAATGTCTTGAATAATGTGATACTTGGCAATTGTTGTGCTCATATAGATCTTGTTTAAGCTCTTGCATCATGTACCTTGTACTCATTAATTAATAACTACATAGAGCATGTTAAAATTTGGTTTGCATGATTGATCTCTAGAATCTAGATATTTTCTGGTTGAGGTGTTTGAACAACAAGGAGACAATGTAAAGTCTTATAATAGCTACAATATGTTCATATGTGAGCTTTGCTGCACCTTTTATACTTGAGTTTGCTTCAAACAACCTTGCTAGCCTAGCCTTGTATCGAGAGGAATTCTTCTCATGCATCCAAATCCTTGAGCCAATAACTATGCCATTTGTGTCCACCATACCTACCTACCACATGGTATTTCTCCGCCATTCCAAAGTACATTACTTGAGTGCTACCTTTAAAATTTCCATTCTTTACCTTTGCAATATATAGCTCATGGGACAAATAGCTTAAAAACTATTGTGGTGAAGAATATGTACTTATGTGTCTTATTTCTTAATAAGTTGCTTGTTGAGCGGTAACCATTTTTTCTGGGGATGCCATCAACTCTTTTACCTTTGTTGAATATCATGTGAGTTGCTATGCATGTTCGTCTTTCTGAAGTAAGGGCGGTTTTCACAAACAAATGGTTTGAGTATGCATACTGTTAGAGAAAAACATTGGGCCGCTAACTAAAGCCATGATTCATGGTGGAAGTTTCAGTATGGACAGCTAATCCTCAATCTCTTATGAGAATAATAACTGTTGTTGAATGCTTATGCATTAAAGAGGAGTCCATTATCTGTTGTCTATGTTGTCCCGGTATGGATGTCTAAGTTGAGAATAATCAAAAGCGAGAAATCCAATGCGAGCTTTCTCCTTAGACCTTTGTACAGGCGGCATAGAGGTACCCCTTTGTGACACTTGGTTGAAACATATGCTATGCAATGATAATCCGTGTTAACCCAAGCTAATTAGGACAAGGTGCGGCACTATTAGTATACTATGCATGAGGCTTGCAACTTATAAGATGTCTTATACATAACTCATATGCTTTATTACTACCGTTGACAAAATTGTTTCTTGTTTTTAAAATGAAAAGCTCTAGCACAAATATAGTAATCAATGCTTCCCTCTGCGAAGGGCCAATCTTCTACTTTATTGTTGAGTCAGTTTGCCTATTCTTTCTATCTTAGAAGCAAACACTTGTATCAATTGTGTGCATTGATCCTTACATGTTTACTTATTGCACTTGTTATATTGCTTTGTGTTGACAATTATCCATGAGATAAACATGTTGAAGTTGAAAGCAACCACTGAAACTTACATCTTCCTTTGTGTTGCTTCAATACCTTTACTTCGAATTTATTGCTTTATGAGTAACTCTTATGCAAGTCTTATTGATGCTTGTCTTGAAAGTATTATTCATGAAAAGTCTTTGTTATATGATTAATTTGTTTACTCATTATCTTCATCATTGCTTCGAATCGTTGCATTCATCTCATATGCTTTACAATAGTATGATCAAGATTATGATAGCATGTCACTTCAGAAATTATCTTTGTTATCGTTTACCTACTCGAGGGCGAGTAGGAACTAAGCTTGGGGATGCTTGATACGTCCCAAACGTATCTATAATTTCTTATGTTCCATGCTACTTTATTGATGATACTCACATGTTTTATACACATTATATGTCATTATTATGCATTTTCCGGCACTAACCTATTGAGGAGATGCCGAAGAGCCAGTTGATGTTTTCTGTTGTTTTTGGTTTCAGATCCTAGTAAGGAAATATTCTCGAATTGGACGAAATCAACGCCCAGGGTCTTATTTTTGCACGAAGCTTCCAGAAGACCGAAGGAGTCACGATGGGGCCACGAGGCGCCGCCACAACAGGCTGCGCGGCCAGCAAGGCCCGCGCGGCCCTGTGTGGGGCCCCGTGGCGCCCCGACCTGCTCTTCCGCCTACTTAAAGCCTCCGTCGCGAAACCCCAGCACCGAGAGCCACGATACGGAAAACCTTACAGAGACGCCACCGCCGCCAATCCCATCTCGGGGATTCAGGAGATCGCCCGGCACCCTGCCGGAGAGGGGAATCATCTCCCGGAGGTCCCTTCATCGCCATGATCGCCTCCGGATCGATGTGTGAGTAGTTCACCCCCTGACTATGGGTCCATAGCAGTAGCTAGATGGTCGTCTTCTCCCCATTGTGCTATCATGTTAGATCTTGTGAGCTGCCTATCATGATCAAGATCATCTATTTGTAATCCTTCATGTTGTGTTTGTTGGGATCCGATGAATATTGAATACTGTGTCAAGTTGATTATCAATCTATCATATATGTTATTTATGTTCTTGCATGCTCTCCGTTGCTAGTAGAGGCTCTGGCCAAGTTGATACTTGTGACTCCAAGAGGGAGTATTTATGCTCGATAGTGGGTTCATGCCTCCATTAAATCTGGGACAGTGACAGAAAGTTTTAAGGTTGTGGATGTGCTGTTGCCACTAGGGATAAAACATCGATGCTTTGTCTAATGATATTTGTGTTGATTACATTACGCACCATACTTAATGCAATTGTCTGTTGTTTACAACTTAATACCGAGGGGGTTCGGATGATAACCTGAAGGTGGACTTTTTAGGCATAGATGCATGCTGGATAGCGGTCTATGTACTTTGTCGTAATGCCCTGATTAAATCTCATAGTACTCATCATGATATTGTTATGCCTTCTTTATTTGTCAATTGCCCAACTGTAATTTGTTCACCCAACATCTGCTATCTTATGGGAGAGACACCACTAGTGAACTGTGGACCCCGGTCCTATTCTTTACATCTGAAATACAATCTGCTGCAATTGTTCTTTACTGTTCTTTGCAAACAAACATCATCATCCACACTATACATCTAATCCTTTGTTTACAGCAAGCCGGTGAGATTGACAACCTCGCTTACGTTGGGGCAAAGTTCGTGATTGTATTGTGCAGGTTCCACGTTGGCGCCGGAATCCCGGTGTTGCGCCGCACTACACTCGCCACCATCAACCTTCAACGTGCTTCTTGACTCCTACTGGTTCGATTAAACCTTGGTTTCTTACTGAGGGAAACTTGCTACTGTGCGCATCACACCTTCCTCTTGGGGTTCCCAACGGACGTGTCAACTACACGCATCAAAAGGTTTCATCCAATCACAAAATTTATTATAGTGTTCTTCTTCCTTCGATTTTAGTTTCTTAGCAGGAAAAGGCATTTGCTTTTGAACCCAAGGTTCTTTTTCATTACCATGTTTCTTAGCAATAAAATCTTCTTTAGTATACTTTTTATTTTTAGCATGCTTTTCAGGTTCATCCTCAACCTCTTCTTTATCAGAAGCATCATTCTTATCATTATCTTTATCATGTTCATTACCACTTTCAGTTTCAGCATCAGAAATAGAAATACTATTAGGATCATTAACAGGCTCAGAGGATTCTACAACAGTTTTATGTTTCTTTTTCTTTTTCTTAGATGGAGCACTAGTTTCAGTTCGTTGAGAATCTTGTTCAACTCTTTTGGGATGCCCCTCAGGATATAGAGGATCCTGAGTAGAAACACCACCTCTAGTTGTTACTTCATAAGCATGTTTTTCTTTAGAATTATTTTTTAACAAGTCATTTTGCACTTTAGTGAGTTGATCAATTTGAGTTTGAACCATATGAAAATGTTTAACAAGCATCTTAACATCATTGGAGGTTCTCTCCACAATACCATGCAATTCACTAATAGCTCGAGAATTTTCCATTAAATGATTCTCTACTCTCATATTAAAATTATCTTGCTTAACAATATAATTATCAAACTCATCTAAGCATTGTGCAGGAGGTTTTGAATACGGAATATCTTCCCTAGTAAAGCGTTGAAGAGAGTGTACCTCAATCATGGATGAAGGGGGAGTTATCTTGCATAAATCTTCTATGGGAGGTAAATTCTTCACGTCTTCGGATTTAATACCCTTCTCTTTAAGAGATTTCTTGGCTTCCCTCATATCTTCATCATTTAATTTAATCATACCCCTCTTCTTCAATATTGGTGTCGGGGTTGGTTCAGGTGTAGTCCAATCATCATGATTCCGGCCTATTCTAGCCAATAATTCTTCAGCGTCGTCTGGAGTTCTTTTCCTAAAACACAACCAGCACAACTATCCAGGTTTGCCCTAGACTAAATGGTTAGTCCACTATAAAATATATCAAGTAAATCATTCTTTTCCAAATCATGTCCAGGCCGAGCTCTGATAAGAGAGCAAAATCTCGCCCAAGCCTCAGGCAATTTCTCTCCATCTTCCTGGTCAAAATTATAAATTCTCCGCAAAGCAATATGTTGAGCACTAGCAAGAAAGTATTTCCGAAAGAAAACATCAAGCAAACCTTTTGGACTATCAATAGAATCAGGAGGCAAACTATTATACCAAGTTTTAGCATCATCCTTTAATGAGAAAGGAAAAATTTTAGCAACAAAATAAGTACGCTTCTTGATATCATCAGAAAACAAGCTACTCAAAGTTGAAAGCTCATTCATGTGTTCTACAGCACTTTCTTTTTCAGTACCACAAAAAGGTGTTTTCTCAACAATAGATATATGAGATAAATCAAGAGAAAATCATAATCCTTATCCTTAATGTTTATAGGAGATGTGGCAAATTTAGGATCGGGAGACAGTTTATATCTAACAATATGTTGTGCAAGAAGCTTTTTAATATTACTTGTACCAGTAGTAGCATTGCATTTATCAATGAAATCATCATCAAGTTCTACATAATCTTCATCAAGATCATCACTAGAGTATTCAACAGACTCAGGTGAATTAACATGTGTAGCAGCATTTTCATTAGGAGTTTCAGTATTTTCAATTTGTCTAGACCTAGCAATTGTAGCATCTAAAAGATCCTAATGAACCATCATTATCAAGCACAGCAGAATTATAATCAAAATTATAAGAGGAATTTTCAGATTCAGCAGAAGTACTAGCATGTGAAGCTTGTGGTGGTGAAACAAGTTTATTTATCACAGATGGTGAATCAAGAGCAGCAGAGGTACCCAAAGTTGTACCTTTTCTTGTAGTGGATGGTAATATGGCGACTTTAGTATCGCGAGGTTTACCCATAATGGAGAATTTGCAGCGAACAATATCAATCCAAGTGAACTTGCAAATAAAGCTATGCTCCCCGGCAACGGCGCCAGAAAATAGTCTTGATAACCCACAAGTATAGGGGATCGCAACAGTCTTCGAGGGAAGTAAAACCCAATTTATTGATTCGACACAAGGGGAGCCAAAGAATAAAGCCTTAACAGTGAGTTGTCAATTCAGCTGCACTGGAAACAGACTTGCTCGCAAGAGTTTATCGAGTAACAGTTTTATAGAAGTAGTGTAGGAATATCAGCAAAGACCGTAACAAAGACAGCAGTAGTGATTATAGTAAACAACAGGAATAAGATACTGTAGGCACAGGGATGGATGAACGGGCGTTGCATGGGTGAGAGAAACTCATGTAACAATCAAGGTAGGGCATTTGCGGATAATAATAAAACGGTATCCAAGTACTAATCAATCCATAGGCATGTGTTCCATATATATTCATACGTGCTCGCAATGAGAAACTTGCACAACATCTTTTGTCCTACCAGCCGGTGGCAGCCGGGCGTCTAGGGAATCTACTGGAAATTAAGATACTCTTTTTAATAGAGCACCGAAGCAAAGCATTAACACTCCATGAACACATGTGATCCTCATATCACCGCCTTCCTCCCGTTGTCCCACTGTCACTTTAGGGCCTCGGGTTCCGGACAGCAATACGTGTATACAACTTGCAGGTAAGATGATAAAAAAATGCATATCATCATGAAACAATAACATGTTCAGATCTGAGATCATGGCACTCGGGCCCTAGTGACAAGCATTAAGCATAACAAGTTGCAACAATATCATAAAAGTAACAATTACGGACACTAGGCACTATGCCCTAACAATCTTATGCTATTACATGACCAATCTCATCCAATCCCTACCATCCCCTTCAACCTACAGCGGGGGAATTACTCACACATGGATGGGGGAAACATGGTTGGTTGATGGAGAGGCGTCGGTGGTGATGATGGCGATGATTTCCTCCAATTCCCGTCTCCGGCCGAACGGAGTTTCTGGTCCCGAGACGGAGTTTCGCGATGGCGGCGTGTTCTGGATGTCTTCTGGTGATTTCGTCCAACCCCCGTGCGTTTTTAGGTCAAAGACCTTAAGTAGTCCAGAGGGGGGCACCTGGGGCTGCACGAGGCGTCGCCACCATAAGGCGGCGCGCCCCCCTCCTAGGCCGCGCCAGCCTATGGTCTGGAGGCCGTGGGCCTCCCCCTGGCCTGCCCTTCTGACTCAGTGATTCTTCTGGGAAAATAGGCCCTTCGACATTAATTCCGGGATTTTCCTGAAAGTTGAGTTTCTGCACAAAAACGAGACACCAGGACAATTCTGCTGAAAACAGCGTTAGTCCGTGTTAGTTGTATCCAAAATACAAAAATTAGAGGCAAAACAATAGCAAAAGTGTTCGGGAAAGTAGATACGTTTTGGACGTATCAGTGGGGACCTTGAACCTGCGCTCAGCGTTGTACGCTAGTAGGAAAATGCTCTTCTGTGGTGCACCATTTTGAAATTATGTGACACACGGAGGGTGCGCCACAGAATTCACGCCACAAAAATTTGAATTCTATGGCGCACGGACCCATGCGCCACAGAAAAGTGACATTTCTGTGGCGCACCAGGCAGGCATGCACCACATTTTTTTTGAATTTTTTAAAAATGGCGGCCAGATCTAGATCTAGGGCTGCCGGAATTTCGCAGGATTATTTTTTTTGAAATTTTCCGGTCGCCGGAGGTGGGTGGTTGGGTGGGGTGGGTGGAGGAGGAGGAGGCCGTTCGGAGGTTTTTGGTGGGTGGGTGGAGGAGGAGGCTGGCCGGAGGTGGGGGGAGGAGGAGGAGGAGGAGGTGGTGGTGGTGGTCGCAGGAGGAGGATAAGGTGGTCGCCGGAGGAGGAGAAGATGGTCGCCGAAGGAGGTCACCAGAGGAGGAGGTCGTCGGGTGTGGAGGAGTAAGAGGAGGAGGAGGAGAAGGGGAAGTGGGAAGGAGGAGAGGAGGAGGAGGAGGAGGAGGAGAAAAGAGAGAGGGAAATGGGCGCTGCCGGAATTCAAATTTCAGCCCAAAATTTCCGTGTCGCATGTGCATTTGGTGCGCCACAGTTTTTTTCGAATTTTTTATTTTTCTAGGAAAAAATCTTGACTTTGCCGTAACTTTTTACTCTTTTGGAATTTGCCGATTCTGTAAATTTAAGAACGGCCATAGGCGGTTGAATTCGGATGTACAATTTTCTCCCAGTCATTTTGATATATTATGCGGGTTTTTTCGAGTTCGTATGCAACCAGAAATCCAGTTTAAAGATTTCATGACCTTTTTTTTACAAAATACAACGACATCCATGTTTTCCAATTTTCTCTACAAATATACCACAATATAAGTACAGTTCAAAGGATTTTTTGAAGTTTTTATAATTTTCTGTAGCTCCATGCGCCACAGAAATGCTGCTTTCTGTGGCGCATTTGGCCACATGCGCCACGTAAGGCATTTCGTGGCGCATTTGGCCACATGCGCCACAGAAAGGCGGCATTTCTGTGGCACATCTAGCTCCATGCGCCACAGAAATACATAGAATTGGTCGGTCGCGGGCCGCTCCAAATTTTAGTGACGTATGGAGAGTTGGTGCGCCACAGAAATACCAAATTCTGTGGCGCATGTAGAGTTGGTGCGCCACAAAAATATCAATATTTAGTGGGCGCATAGGATTTTGTTTAGTGGTGCATAGTTATTTGGTGCGCCATAAAAAGTCATTTCACCTATAGCTAGTTTCTTACTAGTGGTAGTAAGGTCCTAAAAGTTAGAGTTTGGTCAGATGGAAGCAACGCTATGGTGGCTATAGCCGTGATGTACGGGATAAGAATAAGGTATACCCGCCTCCTCATCCATCTCGCCGGCAGTGTCGAGGAGGGTGGGGAATCGTCTAGTTTCTGCTCCCGTGGAGTGACGGATATCATCCAGTTCACCTGTTACCGGTTTAGTGTTAGAAGATTCAGATGAAATGAAGTGTCCAATGTCGACAACTCCGGCTCTAGGGCCCTGGTTCTTAGGGAAACCCAGGGTTTTTATTATCGGCCGGAATTTCCGAGATTTCGGCAAAAACCGCTTTTACCGGTTACCACCGAGAAAAAGAAATACCAAACGAAATTCTCCGGCATTTAAATTATTTGTTCAAATTTAATTTTTTTAAATAAATTTTGACCAAATAGTTAGTTGGTTTGACAAATCTCGGCCGGTATTTGGCCGGCATTTCCGAAATTTCCGAAATACCGGAATAACGATACCCACCGATATTTTTTGCCTACCGAGAAAAAAATCTTGGGGGAACAAGGCTTACCAACGTCATCAACAATGTCAAGCCGGTTCCTGTAGGAGAGCGGCGACAAGGGCGCGCCGGCAGCTCGCTTTGGTGACAGTAGTGGTCACTAGGTGGTCCAAGGATCTCGATGTATTTTTTACTATGTTCGGGTTGCTTTGTACTTCTTGTGAACTTCTATAATAATCTTGAATTTCTAGCATTTTTTTAGTTATGTTTAGTTTGCGAAATGAAAGAGTCAAAAACTCTGGAACAAATCGTGTAAACCGTAAGCGGATACCGTAAAACCGAATGCAAACTCCGTTTTGCGGTAGCTATCTTGTAGATCGAGCTGCTCCTATGCCGTCAAGTGCAAAGCAACGCCGCGTTGTGAAGGTCCAGACATACCGGCAATGCTGGTTACTTCCTCCAGTCTAGTCAAATTTACCCGAGTTAAAATAACAAGTCAAATTTCCATAAATGACTCACCTTCCAAATTTCTGACCGACCGGGTTAGAGATTGCAGCTGTCTTGGTGGAAAAGAAACGCGGCGCTGCGCCTAGCCACATATGGTTATGGTAACTATTGCACACGGTGATTTCTTTCCAAAATTGCCTCGTTGATCAGATCCCAAATTTAACACGGAGCAGCAAAAAACCGGAGCTCTGCCGCCATTTATGGCAGCGCCTCTTCCTCCTTTATATACCCCAGCCTCTTGCCTTGCATCGCATAGAGCCACAGACACAGAGACAAGAAGCAGAGCAAAGAACAGCCCCCGCCTCCGCCGCCGCGCTTTAGCTTCCTCCCATGGCGCGCCCACCGCTCCTCGAGAACGGCAAGAAGACGAAAGGGCGGCAGCGCAGGGAGCTGCGCCGGGTGGAGGGCATGGAGCCCCGCCAGGTGACCTTCTCCAAGCGCAAGGCCGGCCTCTGGAAGAAGGCCTCCGAGCTCGCGCTGCTCTGCCACGCCCGCGTCGCCGTCGTCGTCGTCTCCGAGGCCGGCAGGGCCTTCGCCTTCGGCAGCCCCTCCGCCGACGCCGTCCTGGGCGGCGACACAGACGCCCCCGAGAACTGGGAGGCCATGGAGGCGCTGTGCCGGGAGACCAGGGAGAGAGCCGTGGAGGTCGAGAAGGAGGCCGAGCGGATGAGCGCCGCCGGGGACAAGGTGCTGGAGCTGCAGAGGCAGACGGGCAAGCGCTTCTGGTTCGAGGTCGACCCGGCTGCGCTCGGGGAGGAGGAGCTGCCGGTGTTCGTCAGGGCGCTCCGACGCCTCAGGGACAACGTCGGCCGCCGCGCCGATAACAAGTAGGCAACTCCGCCGCAGCAGTAGAGAGGCCCTAGTGCTTCTGTTACTTATATTAGTCTATTGCTTGCTTACTGCTTAGTTAGCTAACTTACGTGCCATTAGTAATTTTTTTTTGAGGAAGTTACCACGCATACATTAATCAACATTTGGTTACAACGCAGCAACAACACGAACAACCCAGAAGCACCAGCTGGGCCTACATTTTGCACAAAAGACCTTGCGAAAAAAGAAAATTACATTGAAGCCCTGAAGATCTCTGTGCAAGACGCCGATGAGCATCTCCCGCCGCCGCCGCCGTCGAAGACACCGGAAGGGAAGGAGAAGGAATCCACACACCAAAACTCGGAGGAGCACCCTCGCAGACACCGCTGCTTTGTGGACCTCAAACCGCACCCACCGCGCCCGGCGGGATTGCCTCCTTTGGGGAACGTCGGCCGGGGAGAACCCCGTGCTCATCCGAGTCGCCACGCCACCGGAGCCGATCGACAAGGTCGATGGAAAACCAGCGCGTCGCCCGCCCGCAGCCACACAGCCTGCGTCGGCCAAGCCAGTCTCTGGATCCTGCCGGCAATTAGTACCGGCGATACTCCTATACAAATCCCCTCGCACCCCACGCCGGAGATGGAGAAGACGCCGGCGAAGAGGGAGCGGAGAGAGGGGAACAAAAGTCCCCAGCCGAGCCGCCGCCGCCACCTCAACGACTCCGCCTGGACACACACACAGGCCGGCCAGATCTTCGATTGACAAAGGCAGACACCACCTCACCAACCTCAGATCTGGAGGCATATTATTGAAGCCCGCCACCGCCGCCGCCGGAGCAGAGAAGCAGGGAGGGCATACTCTAGCACCGAAGACTGTGCCTAGTCTACTGCTATACAAACCCGGACGCCGGATCCGGCCACTCCTCCACCACCGACGAGCACGAGGCCCTCGGGACGGAGAAGCAGCCGGAACCGGCGCCGGAGAGTTGGTCGCCTCTCTGGTCGCCTCTCTCAGTTACTGTGGAGAGAGATAGGGACGAGAGAGAGAGTGCCATTAGTAATTTAGTTCTACTTACTTGCGTTCGATCTGGTACCGTGTAAGTTATGTGCAACCGAAATTCCTCTTTTGTTGAGACTTATTCTTCTTGTCTCCGCTCCTATATTCTTTGCCCTAATTCATTTGATTTTTTTTATGTAAGTAAGTATAGATCATTAAGTCATTTTGTGCACAAATTATGTGTCATTAGATCAACTTGATGAACACATAAGATTTAATGCCGAAGTAGTTGTCAACTAAAGAACACAACCCAACACCAATATATTTGTGGCGTGCTAGAGGCCGTGCAGCCGCTTTGGGAATAACATGGTCACCCCGTTAGCCGTCGCCTAAAACTGCAGATATGGGATGTGCTTCCTTTTGTAGCTAAACATCATCCACTTAGCAAAAATAATTTACTGTTGCAACATCATGGTAATAATTTTTTCAGGATGATGTCATAAATGTGCAAAAAAATAAATGTTTGCAGCATTTTGAAAATTGAATGCAACAAAGAAGTTATTACATGCAACAATATTTTTCAAAATCTCACGAAAAAAGTTAAACCATGAAGCATGGGAAGCCAATGCAGCACCATGCGAGAACCTTCACAACATTTAAGAAAAAAAAAGTGGCAACACCCAGAAAGTTTGCAGCATCTTGCATGTGTGTTCGCAACTTAGTTGGGGGAACTTATGCAACATCGAACAAAAGAAAAATGGTAACCTTGTACGATCGTCCATGGAGGCCCCAGCTTCCTCGATTTAGCTTCGCCAACCAAGGATCTGCCTTGGAAGAGCCTCACGGCCGCTAGATCCGTCGTCACTTTATCCTCTACCTCGAGCATGGCATCTCAAATCTGAGCTTCACCTTGTGAGTTCCTCCATGGTGGTTTGGGTTGAAGGAAGAGAGAACGTTCTGGTCACCGGTAGGGTTGCAATGCGGACTGGTTTGCAGGATTGTTTGATGTAGCAATTGAACTAGCTATGCCTAAAAAGTAGATCCAAAAAAATAGGAAGGCAAAGAAGAAAAAAAACAGTTTTGCGGGACATGCGGACGCACCGGGCTGCCACCCTAGTCACCTGGGTGTGTGGGGGGAGGAGCTTATTTTTGCAGTAAACCTACACTTGAGACCGATTAGGCGACAAACAAGCAGCAAAACAAATATCCAAAACCAAAATAGTTTCCTTCTGAACATGCTACACCTTTTGTGGCAATGCTATGTATCTGTTTCGGAAATTGAATGTACGTGCCTCCTAGACTGTGTAATATTCTTGGGATTGCAGTAGGTATTGGACAGAAGCCTTGCAGGTCGCTCCAGTTAAACGCTAGCAGTAATAGACACTATGGCAAGGAACTAATTGACATACATTCACAGTTAATTTGCGAGCAACATCATACACATGTGTATCTGTAATTCCAGTAGAAGAAGCAGAACGCATACAAAAAGCAGTTTCTACACTAAGAAAATAGCTCATCCATCTTCTCCAGTTTTCCATTTCTTCTTCGGCAACAACAGAAAGTTCTGACCACTGTTTCTATAAGATATGGCATCCGGAATCTAAGAGCATGTCTAACAGACCCCGTAAAAGGAGCAAACCCGTATAATAACCGCCGATATACGGGTTTCGGCTCTACCCGGCCGTCTAGCACGCCCCGTAAAAACGGCCCCCGCATCGTTTTTTGCTGTTTTCGATTACGGGGCGGGTCGTCGCCCCCTACTTGTGCGGGGTGGGAGCGGGGATAGAGGGCCAAACCGGTATCGCCCACTCCACTGCGCGCGAAGGGTTTCGCTGAAGCCAACCGCCGCCGCCGCTGCCCGATCTCCTCCGCCCCGCCCTTCCCGGCCGGATCCCGCCGCCATGGACCGTCCGCAAGAGCCGCCTACCGCCGGCGGTGCACCTCCTTCGGCCGCGGTGGTTGATGTCCCCGTCGGAGGTCCGCCGAACGCCGGCGCGTGTCGGCCATGATCTCCGCCACCATCCCGTCGAAGAGGAAGAGGATCCCGAAGGTATTCTTCGAAGCACCTGCGGCGGCCGCAGCTTCGCCGACCGAAGCCCCGCCGGCTGGCAAGAAGGGGGGCGTGATGCGTGCAGTTAACACACGTCCGTTGGGAACCCAGAGAGGAAGGTGTGATGCGTAGGCAAGTTTTCCCTCAAAGAAACCAATGTTTATCGAACCTGTAGGAGCCAAAGCACGTTGAAGGTTGATGGCGGCTGTCCGCGCAACACCGTTCCGGCCAACGTGGAACCTGCACAACACAATCAAAGTACGTTGCCCCAACGTAACAGTGAGGTTGTCAATCTCACCGGCTTGATGTAAACAAAGGATTAAACGTATGTGTGGAAGATGATTGTTTGCAAAGAAAAGTAAAGAGCAATTGCAGTAGATTGTATTTCAGATGTAAAGAATTGGACCGGGGTCCACAGTTCACTAGTGGTGTCTCTCCCATAAGATAAATAGCATGTTGTGTGAACAAATTACAGTTGGGCAATTGACAAATAAAGAAGGCATAACAATGCACATACATATATCATGATGAGTACTATGAGATTTAATCAGGGCATTACGACAAAGTACATAGACCGCTATCCAACATGCATCTATGCCTAAATAGTCCACTTTCAGGTTATCATCCGAACCCCTTCCGGTATTAAGTTGCAAGCAACAGACAATTGCATTAAGTATGGTGTGTAATGTAATCAACACAAATATCCTTAGACAAAGCATCGATGTTTTATCCCTAGTGGCAACAACACATCCACAACCTTAGAACTTTCTCTCACTGTCCCAGATTTAATGGAGGCATGAACCCACTATCGAGCATAAATACTCCCTCTTGGAGTTACAAGTATCAACTTGGACAGAGCCTCTACTAGCACCGGAGAGCATGCAAGAACATAAATAACATCTATGATAGATTGATAATCAACTTGACATAGTATTCAATATTCATCGGATCCCAACAAACACAACATGTAGCATTACAAATAGATGATCTTGATCATGATAGGCAGCTCACAAGATCTAACATGATAGAACAATGAGGAGAAGACAACCATCTAGCTACTGCTATGGACCCATAGTCCAGGGGTGGACTACTCACACATCGATCCGAGGCGATCATGGCGATGAAGAGACCTCCGGGAGATGATTCCCTCCCGTAGGTGCCGGAGGCGATCTCCGAATCCCCCGTGATGGGATTGGCAGTGGCGGCGTCTCGCAAGGTTTTCCGTATCGTGGCTCTCATCGGGGTTTGCGACGAAGGCTATATGTAGGCGGAAGTAGGTCGAGGCGTCACGAGGGCCCCACGCTAGGGCCGCGCGGCCCCCTTGGGCCGCGCCGCCCTAGTGTGCGGCGCCCGTGGCCCCACTTCCTTTCTCCCTCGGTCTTCTGAAGCTTCGTGGAAAAATAGGCCCCGGGCGTTGATTTCGTCCAATTCCGAGAATATTTCCTTTGTAGGATTTCTGAACCAAAAACAGCTAAAAACATCAATCGGCTCTTTCATCTCGTCAAAAGGTTAGTGCCAAAATGCATAATAATGACATATAATGTGTATAAAACATGTGAGTATCATCAATAAAGTAGCATGGAACATAAGAAATTATAGATACGTTTGAGACGTATCAAGCAGTTCCTACTCGCCCTCGAGTAGGTAAACGATAACAAAGATAATTTCTGAAGTGGCATGCTTATCATAATCTTGATCATACTATTGTAAAGCATATGAGATGAATGCAGCGATTTGAAGCAATGATGAAGATAATGAGTAAACAAATGAATCATATAGCAAAGACTTTTCATGAATAATACTTTCAAGAAAAGCATCAATAAGACTTGCATAAGAGTTACTCATAAAGCAATAAATTCTTAGTAGAGGCATTGAAGCAACACAAAGGAAGATATAAGTTTCAGCGGTTGCTTTCAACTTCAACATATATCTCATGGATAATTGTCAACACAAAGTAATATAACAAGTGCAATAGGTAAACATGTAAAAATCAATGCACACAGTTGACACAAGTGTTTGCTTCTAAGATAGAAAGAATAGGTAAACCGACTCAACAATAAAGTAGAAGATAGGCCCTTCGCAGAGGAAGCATGGATTACTATTTTTGTGCTAGAGCTTTTCATTTTAAAAACAAGAAACAATTTTGTCAACGGTAGTAATAAATCATATGTGTTATGTATAAGATATCTTATAAGTTGCAAGCCTCATGCATAGTATACCAATAGTGCTCGCACCTTGTCCTAATGAGCTTGGATTAACATGGATTATCATTGCATAGCATATGTTTCAACCAAGTGTCACAAAGGGGTACCTCTATGCCGCCTGTACAAAGGTCTAAGGAGAAAGTTCGCATTGGATTTCTCGCTTTTGATTGTTCTCAACTTAGACATCCATACCGGGACAACATAGACAACATAATGGACTCCTCTTTAATGCATAAGCATTCAACAACAGTTAAAATTCTCATAAGAGATTGAGGATTAATTGTCCAAACTGAAACTTCCACCATGAATCATGGCTTTAGTTAGCGGCCCAATGTTCTTCTCTAACAATATGCATACTCAAACCATTTGATCATGAAAATCGCCCTTACTTCAGACAAGACGAACATGCATAGCAACTCACATGATATTCAACAAAGGTAAAAGTTGATGGCGTCCCCAAACATGGTTACCGCTCAACAAGCAACTTATTAAGAAATAAGACACATAAGTACATATTCTTCACCACAATAGTTTTTAAGGCTACTTTTCCCATGAGCTATATATTGCAAAGGCAAAGAATAGAAGTTTAAAGGTAGCACTCAAGTAATGTACTTTGGAATGGCAGAGAAATACCATGTGGTAGGTAGGTATGGTGGACACAAATGGCATAGTTTTTGGCTCAAGGATTTGGATGCACGAGAAGAATTCCTCTCAATACAAGGCTAGGCTAGCAAGGTTGTTTGAAGCAAACTCAAGTATAAAAGGTGCAGCAAAGCTCACATATGAACATATTGTAAGTATTATAAGACTTTACATTGTCTCCTTGTTGTTCAAACACCTTAACCAGAAAATATCTACACTCTAGAGATCAATCATGCAAACCAAATTTTAACAAACTCTATGTAGTTCTTCATTAATGGGTGCAAAGTACATGATGCAAGAGCTTAAACATGATCTATATGAGCACAAAAATTGCCAAGTATCACATTATTCAAGACATTATACCATTTACCACATGCAGCATTTTCCGTTTCCAACCAGATAACAATGAATAAAGTAGTTCAACCTTCGCAATGAACATTAAAGATAAAGCTAAGAACATATGTGTTCACACGAAACAACAGAGCGTGTCTCTCTCCCACACAAGGAATGCTAGGATCCGACTTTATTCAAACAAAAACAAAAACAAACAAACAGACGCTCCAAGTAAAGCACATAAGATGTGACGGAATAAAAATATAGTTTTACTAGAGGTGACCTGATAAGTTGTCGATGAAGAAGGGGATGCCTTGGGCATCCCCAAGCTTAGACGCTTGGGTCTTCTTAAAATATGCAGGGATGAACCACGGGGGCATCCCCAAGCTTAGACTTTTCACTCTTCTTGATCATATTGTATCATCCTCCTCTCTTGACCCTTGAAAACTTCCTCCACACCAAACTCAAAACAATCTCATTAGAGGGTTAGTGCATAATTGAAAATTCATATATTCAGAGGTGACATAATCATTCTTAACACTGGACATTGCACAAAGCTACGAAAGTTAATGGAACAAAGAAATCCATCAAACATAGCAAAACAGGCAATGCGAAATAAAAGGCGGAATCTGTCAAAACAGAACAGAAAGACGAATTTTTTTGAGGCACCAGACTTGCTCAGATGAAAATGCCCAAATTGAATGAAAGTTGCGTACATATCTGAGGATCACGCACGTCAATTGGCAGATTTTTCTGAGTTACCTACAGAGAACCATGCCCAAATTCGTAACAGCAAGAAATCTGTTTCTGCGCAGTAATCCAAATCTAGTATTGACTTTACTATCAAAGACTTTACTTGGCACAAAAATGCAATAAAATAAAGATAAGGAGAGTTTGATACAGTAGTAACAACTTCCAAGACTCAAATATAAAACAAAGTGCAGAAGTAAAATAATGGGTTGTTGATGTCTACGGGTGCTTCTATTCTTGTAGACAGTGTTGGGCCTCCAAGAGCAGAGGTTTGTAGAACAGCAGCAAGTTTCCCTTAAGTGGATCACCCAAGGTTTATCGAACTCAGGAGGAAGAGGTCAAAGATATCCCTCTCATGCAACCCTGCAACCACAAAGCAAGAAGTCTCTTGTGTCCCCAACACACCTAATAGGTGCACTAGTTCGGCGAAGAGATAGTGAAATACATGTGGTATAAATAAATATAAGCAGTAGCAATGGCGCCAGAAAAGTGCTTGCTGGCGTGCAGTTGATTAATATTGCAGGAAGTAAAGATAGAGTAAAACAGTAAACAAGCAGCGATAGCAGTATTTAGGAACAAGGCCTAGGGATCATACTTTCACTAGTGGACACTCTCAACATTGATCACATAACAGAATAAATAGATAGATGCTAGACTCTACACCCTCTTGTTGGATGATGAACACCACTAATCGTAGGATTACACGAACCCTCAATGCCGGAGTTAACAAGCTCCACAATATTCAATGTTCATATTTAAATAACCTTAGAGTGTAAGATAGATCAACACAATCACACCAAGAACTAACATAGCATGCACACTGTCACCATCACACTATGAAGGAGGCATAATCACATCAATTCTTATCATAGCAATAGTTAACTTCATAATCTACAAGAGATCACAATCATAACCCACGCCAAGTACTACACGATGAACACACTATCACCATTACACCGTGCAGGAGGAATAGACTACTTTAATAACATCACTAGAGTAGCACATAGATATATTGTGATACAAAACACATTGCAATCATAAAGAGATATAAATAAGCACTTCACTATGCCATTCATAACAGTGAATAAGTATTCTGTGAAATATAGCCTAAGAGACCCACACGGTGCACACACTGTCACCTTTACACACGTGGGACAAGGAGTCTCCTGAGATCACATAAGTAAAACCCACTTGACTAGCATAATGACATCTAGATTACAAGCATCATCATATGAATCTCAATCATGTAAGGCAGCTCATGAGATTATTGTATTGAAGCACATAGGAGAGAGATTAACCACATAGCTACCGTACAGCCCCGAGCCTCGATGGAGAACTACCCCTCCTCATGGGAGACAGCAGCGTTGATGAAGATGGCGGTGGTGTCGATGGAGGAGCCTTCCGGGGGCACTTCCCCGTCCCGGCGGTGTGCCGGAACAGAGACTCCTGTCCCCAAGATCTTGGCTTCGCGATGGCGGCGGCTCTGGAAGGTTTTCTCTGGTTTCATCGAACGTGTCGAGGTTTTTAGGTCAGGGACCTTTATATAGGCGAAGAGGCGGAGTCGGAGGGTCGACGAGGCGACGACACACTAGGGGGCGCGCACCGGGCCGCGCCACCTCGCCCCACATCCATCCGGCGCCTGTGTTCGAAGCTTCGTCCAAAAATAGGATGATGGGCATTGATTTCGTCCGATTCCGAGAATATTTCCTTACTAGGATTTCTAGAACCAAAAACAGCAGAACAGAACGGCCCTTCGGATCTCGTCAATAGGTTAGTTCCGAAAACGCATAAATATGACATAAAGTATGCATAAAACATGTAGATATCATCAATAATGTGGCATGGAACATAAGAAATTATCGATACGTCAAAGACGTATCAGCATCCCTGCTTCTGCTCGTCCCGAGCAGGTAAACGATAACAAAGATAATTTCTAGAGTGACATGCCATCATAGACTTGATGATACTATTGTAAGCATATGTAATGAATGCAGCGATCAAAACAATGGTAATGACATGAGTAAACAATGAATCATAAAGCAAAGACTTTTCATGAATAGTACTTCAAGACAAGCATCAATAAGTCTTGCATAAGAGTTAACTCATAAAGCAATAAATCAAAGTAAAGGTGTTGAAGCAACACAAAGAAGAATCAGCGGTTGCTTTCAACTTGTAACATGTATATCTCATGGATATTGTCAATGTAAAGTAATATAACAAGTGCAATATGCAAGTATGTAGGAATCAATGCACAGTTCACACAAGTGTTTGCTTCTTGAGGTGGAGAGAAATAGGTGAACTGACTCAACATAAAAGTAAAAGAAAGGCCCTTCGCAGAGGAAAACATCGATTGCTATATTTGTGCTAGAGCTTTGGTTTTGAAAACATGACATAATTTTGTCAACGGTAGTAATAAAGCATATGAGTTATGTAAATTATATCTTACAAGTTGCAAGCCTCATGCATAGTATACTAATAGTGCCCGCACCTTGTCCTAATTAGCTTGGATTGCCAGGATTATCATTGCAATACACATGCTTTAACCAAGTGTCACAAAGGGGTACCTCTATGCCGCATGTACGAAGGTCTAAGGAGAAAGCTCGCATTTTGGATTTCTCGCTTTTGATTATTCTCAACTTAGACATCCATACCGGGACAACATAGACAACAGATAATGGACTCCTCTTTAATGCATAAGCATGTAGCAACAATTAGTGTTCTCATATGAGATTGAGGATATATGTCCAAAACTGAAACTTCCACCATGATTCATGGCTTTAGTTAGCGGCCCAATGTTCTTCTCTAACAATATGCATGCTCTAACCAATAAAGTGGTAGATCTCTCTTACTTCAGACAAGACGGACATGCATAGCAACTCACATGATATTCAACAAAGAGTAATTGATGGCGTCCCCAGCATGGTTATCGCACAACAAGCAACTTAATAAGAGATAAAGTGCATAAGTACATATTCAATACCACAATAGTTTTTAAGGCTATTTTTTCCCATGAGCTATATATTGCAAAGGCGAATGATGGAAATTTTAAAGGTAGCACTCAAGCAATTTACTTTGGAATGGCGGAGAAATACCATGTAGTAGGTAGGTATGGTGGACACAAATGGCATAGTGGTTGGCTCAAGGATTTTGGATGCATGAGAAGTATTCCCTCTCGATACAAGGTTTAGGCTAGCAAGGTTATTTGAAACAAACACAAGGATGAACCGGTGCAGCAAAACTCACATAAAAGACATATTGAAAACATTATAAGACTCTACACCGTCTTCCTTGTTGTTCAAAACTCAATACTAGAAATTATCTAGACTTTAGAGAGACCAAATATGCAAACCAAATTTTAGCAAGCTCTAAGTGTTTCTTCATTAATGGGTGCAAAGTATATGATGCAAGAGCTTAAACATGAGCACAACAATTGCCAAGTATCAAATTATTCAAGACATTTTAGAATTACTACATGTAGCATTTCCCGATTCCAACCATATAACAATTAACGAAGCAGTTTCAACCTTCGCCATGAACATTAAAAGCTAAGAACACATGTGTTCATATGAACCAGCGGAGCGTGTCTCTCTCCCACACAAGCATTTATTCAAACAAAAACAAAAACAAAACAAACAAACGCTCCAAGTAAAGTACATAAGATGTGACCGAATAAAAATATAGTTTCAAGGGAGGAACCTGATAATGTTGTCGATGAAGAAGGGGATGCCTTGGGCATCCCCAAGCTTAGATGCTTGAGTCTTCTTGAAATATGCAGGGATGAACCACCGGGGCATCCCCAAGCTTAGACTCTTCACTCTTCTTGATCATAGTATATCATCCTCCTCTCTTGACCCTTGAAAACTTCCTCCACACCAAACTCGAAACAAACTCATTAGAGGGTTAGTGCATATTCAAAAATTCACATGTTCAGAGGTGACACAATCATTCTTAACACTTCTGGACATTGCACAAAGCTACTGGAAGGTAATGGAACAAAGAAATCCACCCAACACAGCGAAAGAAGCAATGCGAAATAAAAGGCAGAATCTGTCAAAACAACAGTCCGTAAAGACGAATTTTAAAATGGCACCAGACTTGCTCGATGAAAATGCTCAAATTGAATGAAAGTTGCGTACATATCAGGATCACGTAAATTGGCATAATTTTTTGAGTTACCTACAGAGAATTAGGCCTCGTGACAGCAAGAAATCTGTTTCTGCGCAGTAATCCCAATCTAGTATGAACCTTACTATCAAAGACTTTACTTGGCACAACAATGCAATAAAATAAGATAAGAAGAGGTTGTACAGTAGTAACAACTTCCAAGACTCAAATACAAAATAAAAGTACTGTAGCAAAATAAACACATGGGTTATCTCCCAAGAAGTTCTTTCTTTATAGCCATTAAGATGGGCTCAGCAGTTTTAATGATGCACTCGCAAGAAATAGTAGTTGAAGCAAAAGAGAGCATCAAAAGGAAAATTCAAAACAAATTTAAGTCTAGCATGCTTCCTATGCATAGGAATCTTGTAAGTAAACAAGTTCATGAAGAGCAAAGTAACAAGCATAGGAAGATAAAACAAGTGTACTTGATGCGTGTAATTGACACGTCCGTTGGGAACCCCAAGAGGAAGGTGTGATGCGCACAGCGGCAAGTTTCCCTCAGTTAGAAACCAAGGTTTAATCGAACCAGTTGGAGTCAAGAAGCACGTTGAAGGTTGATGGCGGCGGATGTATGGGCGCAACACCGAGATTCCGCGCCAACGTGGAACCCGCACAACACAATAAAGTACTTTGCCCCAACGAAACAGTGAGGTTGTCAATCTCACCGGCTTGCTGACAAAGGGTTAACCGTATTGTGTGGAAGATGATTGTTTGCAAGAAAACAAGAAGAACAAGTATTGCAGCAGATTTGTATTTCAGATAAAAGAATGGACCGAGTCCACAAATTCACTAGAGGTGTCTCTCCCATAAGATAAAAGCATGTTGGGTGAACAAATTACAATGGGCAATTGACAAATAGAGAGGGCATAACAATGCACGTACATGTCATGATAAGTACAGTGAGATTTAATTGGGCATTACGACAAAGTACATAGACCGCCATCCAACCGCATCTATGCCTAAAAAGTCCACCTTCAAGTTATCATCCGAACCCCTCCGTATTAAGTTGCTAACAACAGACAATTGCATTAAGTATTGCGCGTAATGTAATCAATAACTACATCCTCACATAGCATCAATGTTTTATCCCTAGTGGCAATAGCACATCCATAACCTTAGGGGTTTCTGTCACTCCCCCAGATTCACGGAGACATGAACCCACTATCGAGCATAAATACTCCCTCTTGGAGTTACTAGCATCAACTTGGCAAGAGCCTCTACTAATAACAGAGAGCATGCAAGATCATAAACAACACATAGGTAATAAATTGATAATTAACATAACATGGTATTCTCTATCCATCGGATCCCGACAAACACAACATATAGTATTACAGATAGATGATCTTGATCATGTTAGGCAGCTCACAAGATCCAACAATAAAGCACAATGAGGAGAAGACAACCATCTAGCTACCGCATGGACCCATAGTCCAGGGTGAACTACTCACTCATCACTCCGGAGGCACCATGGCGGTGAAGAGTCCTCCGGGAGATGAATCCCCTCTCCCAGGGTGCCGGAGGATCTCCTAATCCCCCGAGATGGGATTGGCGGCGGCGGCGTCCGGAAGGTTTTCCGTATCGTGGCTCTCGCACTAGGGTTTCGCGACGGAGGCTTTAAGTAGACGGAAGGGCAACGTGGGGGCCACACGAGGGCCCCACACCATAGGTCGGCGCGGCCGGGCCAGGCGCGCCGCCCTATGGTGGCGGCGCCTCGTGGCCCCACTTCGACTCCTCTTCGGTCTTCCGAAGCTTCGTGGCAAAATAGGACCCCGGGCGTTGATTTCGTCCAATTCGAGAATATTTCGTTACTAGGATTTCTGAAACCAAAAACAGCAGAAAACAGGAATGGCTCTTCGGCATCTTGTTAATAGGTTAGTTCCAAAAATGCACGAATATGACATAAAGTGTGCATAAAACATGTAGATATCATAAATAATGTGGCATGGAACATAAGAAATTATCGATACGTGGAGACGTATCAGCATCCCCAAGCTTAGTTCTGCTCGTCCCGAGCAGGTAAAACGATAACAAAGATAATTTCTGAAGTGACATGCCATCATAACCTTGATCATACTATTTGTAAACATATGTAATGAATGCAGCGATCAAAACAATGGTAATGACATGAGTAAACAAGTGAATCATAAAGCAAAGACTTTTCATGAATAGTACTTCAAGACAAGCATCAATAAGTCTTGCATAAGAGTTAACTCATAAAGCAATAAATCAATGTAAAGGTATTGAAGCAACACAATGAAGATTAAGTTTCAGCGGTTGCTTTCAACTTATAACATGTATATCTCATGGATAATTGTCAACATAGAGTAATATAACAAGTGCAATATGCAAGTATGTAGGAATCAATGCACAGTTCACACAAGTGTTTGCTTCTTGAGGTGGAGAGAAATAGGTGAACTGACTCAACATAAAAGTAAAGAGAATGGTCCTTCAAAGAGGAAAGCATCGATTGCTATATTTGTGCTAGAGCTTTTATTTTGAAAACATGAAACAATTTTGTCAAGGTAGTAATAAAGCATATGAGTTATGAAAATTATATCTTACAAGTTGCAAGCCTCATGCATAGTATACTAATAGTGCCCGCACCTTGTCCTAATTAGCTTGGACTACCGATCATCGCAATACACATGTTTTAACCAAGTGTCACAATGGGGGTACTCCATGCCGCCTACAAAGGTCTAAGGAGAAAGCTCGCATTTGGGATTTCTCGCTTTGATTATTCTCAACTTAGACATTCATACCGGGACAACATGGACAACAGATAATGGACTCCTCTTAAATGCATAAGCATGTGGCAACAATTATTATTCTCATATGAGATTGAGGATATATGTCCAAAACTGAAACTTCCACCATGAATCATGGCTTTAGTTAGCGGCCCAATGTTCTTCTCTAACAATATGCATGCTCCAACCATTAAGGTGGTAGATCTCTCTTACTTCAGACAAGACGGACATGCATAGCAACTCACATGATATTCAACAAAGAATAGTTGATGGCGTCCCCAGAAGCATGGTTATCGCACAACAAGCAACTTAATAAGAGATAAAGTGCATAAGTACATATTCAATACCACAATAGTTTTTAAGCTATTTGTCCCATGAGCTATATATTGCAAAGGTGAATGATGGAATTTTAAAGGTAGCACTCAAGCAATTTACTTTGGAATGGCTAAATACCATGTAGTAGGTAGATATGGTGGACACAAATGGCATAGTGGTTGGCTCAAGGATTTTGGATGCATGAGAAGTATTCCCTCTCGATACAAGGTTTAGGCTAGCAAGGTTATTTGAAACAAACACAAGGATGAACGGTGCAGCAAAACTCACATAAAAGACATATTGTAAACATTATAAGACTCTACACCGTCTTCCTTGTTGTTCAAAACTCAATACTAGATGTTATCTAGACTCTAGAGAAACCAAATATGCAAACCAAATTAGCAAGCTCTAAGTGTTTCTTCATTAATGGGTGCAAAGTATATGATGCAAGAGCTTAAACATGAGCACAACAATTGCCAAGTATCAAATTATCCAAGACATTTTAGAGTTACTACATGTAGTATTTTCCAATTCCAACCATATAACAATTTAACGAAGAAGAAACTTCGCCATGAATACTATGAGTAGAGCCTAAGGACATACTTGTCCATATGCTACAGCGGAGCGTGTCTCTCTCCCATAAAGAATGCTAGGATCCATTTTATTGAAACAAAACAAAAAACAAAAAAACCGACGCTCCAAGCAAAGTGCATAAGATGTGACGGAATAAAAATATAGTTTCGGAGGAACCTGATAATGTTGTCGATGAAGAAGGGGATGCCTTGGGCATCCCCAAGCTTAGACGCTTGAGTCTTCTTAGAATATGCAGGGGTGAACCACCTGGGCATCCTCAAGCTTAGAGCTTTCACTCTGATCATATTGTATCATACTCCTCTCTTGATCCTTGAAAACTTCCTCCACACCAAACTCGAAACAACTCATTAGAGGGTTAGTGCACAATAAAAATTAACATGTTCAGAGGTGACACAATCATTCTTAACACTTCTGGACATTGCATAAAGCTACTGGACATTAATGGATCAAAGAAATTCATCCAACATAGCAAAAGAGGCAATGCGAAATAAAAGGCAGAATCTGTCAAAACAGAACAGTCCGTAAAGATGGATTTAATTGAGGCACCAGACTTGCTCAAATTAAAATGCCCAAATTGAATGAAAGTTGCGTACATATCTGAGGATCACTCACGTAAATTGGCTTAATTTTCTGAGTTTCCTACAGAGAATTAGACCCAGATTCGTGACAGCAAAGAAATCTGTTTCTGCGCAGTAATCCAAATCTAGTATTTATTTTACTATCAAAGACTTTACTTGGCACAACAAAACACAAAACTAAGATAAGGAGAGGTTGCTACAGTAGTAAACAACTTCCAAGACTACAATATAAAACAAAAATACTGTAGTAAAAACATGGGTTGTCTCCCATAAGCGCTTTTCTTTAACGCCTTTCAGCTAGGCGCAGAAAGTGTGAATCAAGTAACATCAAGAGTTGAAGCATCAACATCATAATTTGTTATAATAATAGAATCATAAGGTAACTTCATTCTCTTTCTAGGGAAGTGTTCCATACCTTTCTTGAGAGGAAATTGATATTTAATATTACCTTCCTTCATATCAATAGTAGCACCAACGGTTCGAAGAAAAGGTCTTCCAATATAATGGGACAAGATGCATTGCATTCAATATCCAAGACAACAAAATCAACGGGGACAAGGTTATTGTTAACCATAATATGAACATTATCAACTTTCCCCAAAGGTTTCTTTTTAGCATTATCAGCGAGATTAACATCCAAATAACAGTTTTTCAATGGTGGCAAGTCAAGCATATCATAGACTTTCTTAGGCAGAGATAGCAACCAATCTTTAGCTCTTCCTCTTAATGAGAAAGGAAACAATTTTAATTTTATAATGTCACCATCTACATCTTTATACTTTTGCATTTCACACAATTCAACAAAATTATTGAGATGGGCAGCAGCATCATCAGAACTAACACCAGAAAATTGCTCTCGCATAACAAGATTCAGTAAAGCAGGTTTAATTTCAAAGAATTCTGCTGTAGTAGCAGGTGGAGAAATAGGTGTGCATAAGAAATCATTATTATTTGTGGTTGTGAAGTCACACAACTTAGTATTTTTAGGGGTGGCCATTTTAGCAGTAGTAAATAAAACAAACTAGATAAAGTAAATGCAAGTAACTAATTTTTTTTGTGTTTTTGATATAGAAAACAAGACAGTAAATAAATTAAAGCTAGCAACTAATTTTTTTGTGTTTTGATATAATGCAGCAAACAAAGTAGTAAATAAAATAAAGCAAGACAAAAACAAAGTAAAGAGATTGGGAAGTGGAGACTCCCTTGCAGCGTGTCTTGATCTCCCCGGCAACGGCGCCAGAAATTTGCTTTATGCATGTAATTAACACGTCCGTTGGGAACCCCAAGAGGAAGGTGTGATGCGCACAACGGCAAGTTTCCCAGTTAGAAACCAAGGTTTAATCGAACCAAGAGGAGTCAAGAAGCACGTTGAAGGTTGATGGCGGCGGGATGTAGTGCGGCGCAACACCGTAGATTCCGGCGCCAACGTGGAACTCGCACAACACAACCAAAGTACTTTGCCCCAACGAAACAGTGAGGTTGTCAATCTCACCGGCTTGTTGTAACAAAGGGTTAACCGTATTGTGTGGAAGATGATTGTTTGCAAGAAAACAATAAAGAACAAGTATTGCAGCAGATTTGTATTTAGTAAAAATGGACCGGGGTCCACAGTTCACTAGAGGTGTCTCTCCCATAAGATAAAAGCATGTTGGGTGAACAAATTACAGGGCAATTGACAAATAGAGAGGGCATAACAATGCACATACATGTCATGATAAGTACATGAGATTTAATTGGGCATTACGACAAAGTACATAGACCGCCATCCAACCGCATCTATGCCTAAAAAGTCCACCTTCAGGTTATCATCCGAACCCCCTCCAGTATTAAGTTGCAACAACACAATTGCATTAAGTATTGCGCGTAATGTAATCAATAACTACATCCTGACATAGCATCAATGTTTTATCCCTAGTGGCAACAGCACATCCATAACCTTAGGGGTTTCTGTCACTCCCCAGATTCACGGAGACATGAACCCACTATCGAGCATAAATACTCCCTCTTGGAGTTACTAGCATCAACTTGGCCAGCTCTACTAATAACGGAGAGCATGCAAGATCATAAACAACACATAGGTAATAACTTGATAATTAACATAACATGGTATTCTCTATCCATCGGATCCCGACAAACACAACATATAGTATTACAGATAGATGATCTTGATCATGTTAGGCAGCTCACAAGATCCAACAATGAAGCACAATGAGGAGAAGACAACCATCTAGCTACCGCTATGGACCCATAGTCCAGGGTGAACTACTCACTCATCACTCCGAGGCGACCATGGCGGTGAAGAGTCCTCCGGAGATGAATCCCCTCTCCGCAGGGTGCCGGAGGAGATCTCCTAATCCCCCGAGATGGGATTGGCGGCGGCGTCTTTGGAAGGTTTTCCGTATCGTGGCTCTCGGTACTGGGGTTTCGCGACGGAGGCTTTAAGTAGGCGGGGCAACGTGGGGGGCCACACGGGGCCCACACCATAGGTCGGCGCCGTCCGGGCCGTGCCGCCCTATGGTGGCGGCGCTCAGGCCCCACGACTCCTCTTCGGTCTTCCGGCTTCGGGCAAAATAGGACCCCGGGCGTTGATTTCGTCCAATTCCGAGAATATTTCGTTACTAGGATTTCTGAAACCAAAAACAGCAGAAAACAGCAACTGGCTCTTCGGCATCTTGTTAATAGGTTAGTTCCAGAAAATGCACGAATATGACATAAAGTGTGCATAAAACATGTAGGTATCATCAATAATGTGGCATGGAACATAAGAAATTATCGATACGTCGGAGACGTATCATAGCTTCAAAAATTTCAGCACATAGAGAGGTGTTTTAGTAACATGAAAATTTCTACAACCATATTTTCCTCTCTCATAACTTTCAGTGGCATCATGAGCAAACTCAACAATATAACTATCACATAAAGCATTCTTATCATGAGTCTCATGCATAAAATTATTACTCTCCACATAAGCATAATCAATTTTATTAGTTGTAGTGGGAGCAAATTCAACAAAGTAGCTATCATTATTATTCTCATCATCAAATATAGGAGGCATATTGTAATCATAATCAAATTCACTCTCCATAGTAGGTGGCACCAAAAGACCACTATCATTATAATCATCATAGATAGGAGGCAAGGTATCATCAAAGAAAATTTTCTCCTCAATGCTTGGGGGACTAAAAAGATCATGAAAACCAGCTTCCCCAAGCTTAGAACTTTCTATATCATTATCAACAATGGTGTTCAAAGCGTTCATACTAATATTACTACCAGCATGCAAATAAGGTTCCATAGGTTTTTTAATTTTCGCATCAAACCATCCATGTCTTAAATCAGGAAATAGAATAAGAAGCTCATTGTTGTCCATTATGCCTAACTAGTGTAAACAAGAAACAAAAAGATGCAATTGCAGATCTAAAGGAAATAGCTTCGAGTACTTACAACGGCGAAAATAGCTTAGTAGCCGAGATCCGGAGTGTGAGTACCTTTTACCTTTCCTCCCTGCAACGGCGCCAAAATAGCTTGATGTCTACGGGTGCTTCTATTCTTGTAGACAGTGTTGGGCCTCCAAGAGCAGAGGTTTGTAGAACAGAAGCAAGTTTCCTTAAGTGGATCACCCAAGGTTTATCGAACTCGGGAGGAAGAGGTCAAAGATATCCCTCTCATGCAACCCCGCAACCACAAAGCAAGAAGTCTCTGTGTCCCCAACACACCTAATAGGTGCACTAGTTCGGCGAAGAGATAGTGAAATACAGGTGGTATGAATAAATATAAGCAGTAGCAATGGCGCCAGAAAAGTGCTTGTGGCGTGTGGTTGATTAATAGAAGTAAAGATGCAGTAAACAGTAAATAAGCAGCGATAGCGTATTTAGGAACAAGGCCTAGGGATCATACTTTCATTAGTGGACACTCTCAACATTGATCACATAACAGAATAAATAGATAGATGCTAGACTCTACACCCTCTTGTTGGATGATGAACACCACTAACTGTGTAGGATTACACGAACCTCAATGCCGGAGTTAACAAGCTCCACAATATTCAATGTTCATATTTAAATAACCTTAGAGTGTAAGATAGATCAACACAATCACACCAAGAACTAACATAGCATGCACACTGTCACCATCACACTATGAAGGAGGCATAAATCACATCAATTCATAGCATAGTTAACTTCATAATCTACAAGAGATCACAATCATAACCCACGCCAAGTACTACACGATGCACACACTATCACCATTACACCGTGAAGGAGGAATAGACTACTTTAATAACACCACTAGAGTAGCACACAGATATATTGTGATACAAAACACATTGCAATCATAAAGAGATATAAATAAGCACTTCACTATGCCATTCATAACAGTGAATAAGTATTCTGTGAAATATAGCCTAAGAGACCCACACGGTGCACACACTGTCACCTTTACACACGTGGGACAAGGAGTCTCCGGAGATCACATAAGTAAAACCCACTTGACTAGCATAATGACATCTAGATTACAAGCATCATCATATGAATCTCAATCATGTAAGGCAGCTCATGAGATTATTGTATTGAAGCACATAGGAGAGAGATTAACCACATAGCTACCGGTACAGCCCCGAGCCTCGATGGAGAACTACTCCCTCCTCATGGGAGACAGCAGCGTTGATGAAGATGGCGGTGGTGTCGATGGAGGAGCCTTCCGGCACTTCCCGTCCCGGGGCGTGCCGGAACAGAGACTCGTCCCCGATCTTGGCTTCACGATGGCGGCGGCTGGAAGGTTTTCTCGGTTTCGTCGAACGTGTCGAGGTTTTTAGGTCGGGACCTTATATAGGCGAAGAGGCGGAGTCGAGGGTCGACGAGGCGACTACACACTAGGGCGCGGGGGCCGCGCCACCCTGTCTGGGCCCACGGGCCCTCCTCCGGCGCTCGGTGTTCGGAAGCTTCGTCCAAAAATAGGATGCTGGGCATTGATTTCGTCGATTCCGAGAATATTTCCTTACTAGGATTTCGGAACCAAAAACAGAGAAAAAAAGAACTGCCCTTTGGCATCTCGTCAATAGGTTAGTTCCGGAAAACGCATAAATATGACATAAAGTATGCATAAAACATGTAGATATCATCAATAATGTGGCATGGAACATAAGAAATTATCGATACGTCTGAGACGTATCGTTGTCTCCATAAGCGCTTTCTTTCAGCTAGGCGAAAGTGTGAATCAAGTATTATCAAGAGATGAAGCATCAACAGAGAGGTTTGGAGTTTTCTCAACTATGCATTTTATCTTGTCTATGTAAGTTTCAGAGGCTCCTTTTTCATTATTCTTAGGCTTGCTATCCTCATCAAACAAATTTTCGGGAACAAGCCAACCATAGTTATTTTCTAGAGCTTCATGCATTCCTAGGAGCTTACAAGGTATTGTTGTCTTAATCTCCCCACCATCATTAACATTATTAGTGTACCTTATTCTATCCATGTCCATCTTTTCAAGGGTACTAGCAAAGTTGGTATAAGAGCCAAGCATCTTATATTAAATAAAGACCTTTCTAGCCTCTCTTGCTACACCACCAAATTCTTTAAGAAGGGTTTCTAAGACAAAATCTTTCTTTTCTCCTTCCTCCATATCACAGAGTGTAAGAAACATGTGTTGAATTATAGGATTGAGATTAACAAATTTAGTTTCCAACATGTGTACTAAAGAAGCAACAACAATTTCATAAGTAGGAGCAAGTTCTACAAAGTGTCTATCTTCAAAATCTTCAGCTGTACTAACATGAGTGAAAAAAATCTTCTATATTATCTCTTCCAATTCTAGACCCTCGTCCTACCGGTATGTCTTTTAGAGTGTACTTAGGAGGAAACATGATGAAATAAACAAGAGGTAAATAAAGTAAATGCAAGTAACTAATTTTTGTGTGTTTTCGATATGGAGAACAAGACAGTAGATAAAGTAAAGCTAGCAACTAATTTTTTTTGTGTTTTTGATATAGAGCAAACAAAGTAGTAAATAAAATATAGTAAAGCAAGACAAAAACAAAGTAAAGAGATTGGATGTGGGACACTCCCCTTGCAGCGTGTCTTGATCTCCCGAACGGCGCCAAAAGTGCTTGATGCGTGCGTTAACACACGTCCGTTGGGAACCCCAAGAGAAAGGTGTGATGCGTACAGTAGAAATTTTCCTCCGAAAGAAACCAAGGTTTATCGAACCAAAGAGAGCCAAGAAACACGTTGAAGGTTGATGGCGGTGAAGTTTAGTGCGGCGCAACACCAGGGATTCCGCGCCAACGTGAACCTGCACAACACAATCAAAGTACTTTGCCCCAACGTAACAGTGAGGTTGTCAATCTCACCGGCTTGCTGTAAACAAATGATTAAATGTATTGTGTGGAAGATGATTGTTTGCGAAGAACAGTAAAGAACAATTGCAGTAGATTGTATTTCAGATGTAAAGAATTGGACCGGGGTCC
Organism: Lolium multiflorum; assembly: GCA_030979885.1. NCBI lineage: Eukaryota > Viridiplantae > Streptophyta > Magnoliopsida > Poales > Poaceae > Lolium > Lolium multiflorum. The sequence goes on from CM061753.1 coordinate 234,581,580, forward strand.
ACAGTTCACTAGTGGTGTCTCTCCCATAAGATAAATAGCATGTTGGGTGAACGAATTACAGTTGGGCAATGGACAAATAAAGAAGGCATAACAATGCACATACATATATCATGATGACTACTATGAGATTTAATCGGGCATTACGACAAAGTACATAGACCGCTATCCACATGCATCTATGCCTAAATAGTCCACTTTCAGGTTATCATCCGAACCCCTTCCGGTATTAAGCAAGCAACAGACAATTGCATTAAGTATGGTGTGTAATGTAATCAACACAAATATCCTTAGACAAAGCATCGATGTTTTATCCCTAGTGGCAACAACACATCCACAACCTTAGAACTTTATGTCACTGTCCCAGATTTAATGGAGGCATGAACCCACTATCGAGCATAAATACTCCCTCTTGGAGTTACAAGTATCAACTTGGCCAGAGCCTCTACTAGCAACGGAGAGCATGCAAGAACATAAATAACATATATGATAAATTGATAATCAACTTGACATAGTATTCAATATTCATTGGATCCCAACAAACACAACATGTAGCATTACAAATAGATGATCTTGATCATGATAGGCAGCTCACAAGATCTAACATGATAGCACAATGAGGAGAAGACAACCATCTAGCTACTGCTATGGACCCATAGTCCAGGGGTGAACTACTCACACATCGATCCGGAGGCGATCATGGTGATGAAGGGACCTCCGGGAGATGATTCCCCTCTCCGGCAGGGTGCCGGAGGCGATCTCCTGAATCCCCCGAGATGGGATTGGCGGCGGCGGCGTCTGATGACCCACAAGTATAGGGGTGTATCGTAGTTTCTTCGATAAGTAAGAATGTCGATCCCAACGAGGAGCAGAAGGTGTTGACAAGCAGTTTCGATGGAGGATTCACTGTAAATGCTCACAGACAAGTATTCAGGGGTTTTGATGTAACATTGAATAAAGTACGAGTAAGTAAAGTGCGAGAGTAACAATTGCAGCGAGTGGCCCAATCCTTTTTAGCACAAAGGACAAGCCGGTTTGTTTACTTATAATGACCAAACGTTCTCGAGGACACACGGGATTTTAGTCTAGTGCTTTCGCTACATACACTGATTAATCTTCATTGTTTTGATAAGTGTTGTGTGGGTGAACCTATGCTAATGTACCGCCCTTCCTAGGACTAATACATACTTGTGATTATACCCCTTGCAAGCATCCGCAACTACAAGAAAGTAATTAAGATAAATCTAACCACAGCTTTAAACTCTGAGATCCTGCGATCACTCCTGCATCGATATACCAACGGGGGCTTAGGTTTCTGTCACTCCGGCAACCCCGAAATTGGAAAACGAGTACAAGATGCATTCCCCTAGGCCCATAAATGGTGAAGTGTCGTGTAGTCGACGTTCACACGACACCACTAGAAGAATAACACCACAACTTAAATATCATAACATTGAATATTACTCAACCATAGTTCACTACTAACATTTAGACTTCACCCATGTCCTCAAGAACTAAACGAACTACTCACGAGACATCATATGGATCATGATCAGAGGTGATATGATGATGAATAAAAATCTGAACATAAACCTTGGTTCAATGGTTTCACTCAATAACATCAATAACAAGTATAAATCAGTACCGGGAGAGTTTCCCCTATCAAACAATCAAGATCAAACCCAAATTGCTACAGCGGTGACGGTGTCCAGCGGTGGAGACGGCGGTGATGATGGTGGAGATGATGATGATGGTGATGGAGATGATGTCCAGCTCGATGGCGTGACGATGGCGTCGATTTCCTCCTCAGGGGAATTTCCCCGGCGATTCGCCCGCCGAGAGCTCTTTTCTCTCGGTGTTCTCCGCCCGCAGAGGCGGCTGTAACCCTCGTGAGGGTCCCTCTGTGGCTTAGGTTTTCGGGACGAAGAGTTTTGCGAAGAAAAGGAGGCGAAAGGTGTGGGGCCCCACACCACATGGTGGCGCGCCAGACATGGGCCGCGCCGCCCTATGGTGTGGGCCCACCTTGGGTCCTCTCAGCCCCCTTCGCTTCCTTCGTCATCCGGAAGAATAGGATTTTGGTAAAATTTCCTTCCACAGTTGATCTTCCGAAATATTGCATCCTGACGGTGCTTTTTCCAGCAAAATCCTGGCTCCGGTGTGCGATCTCCAAATAATCATGAAACATGCAAAATAAATGAAATAACATAAGTATTGTGTCCCAATATGAAATATATCAATGAATAACGGCAAATTATGATATAAAATAGTGATGCAAATTGGACGTATCAACTCCCCCTTAGACTTCGCTTGTCCCCAAGCGAAACCGAACTCTAAACAGACCACATGTTTATGGAGTGAAGAGTCGATAAATAAAATACGGACAAGAAGCATCATATTCATTCACACAAGACATTATAGTAAACAACTTCCTCATATAACTCAACTTGAAACAAGTACAAGGTAATCACAAATAAAGGTGCATAAGAAATCATAATTGGTGATGGCAAACTTTGTTCTTGGTCAGAGAACATTTAACAAATTATACTTATCTATTGAGCAACGCTCTCATGTTAAAATCTTATGGTAAACTTGCATACTCAATCATATTAATCATTGATGACTTTCAAAGCTATATTCATTCAGGTAAAACTTGTACTAAACAAGAAAGAGTAAAGACATGATGAAGCAAATCACAATATAATAGTTTGATCACAACAACTCAAATGCTTGCTTGAGATGGAGGGAAATAGGTTTACTGACTCAAGATAAAGTAAAAGACAGGCCCTTCGCAGAGGGAAGCAGGGATTAAATCATGTGCTAGAGCTTTTTCAGTTTTGAAGTCATATAAAGAGAATAAAATCAAAGTTTTGAGAGGTGTTTGTCGTTGTCAACGACTGGTAGCGGGTACTCTAACCCCCTTACCAAACAGACCTCCAAAGAGCGGCTCCCATGAAGGACGTTATCCCTACCAGCAAGGTAGATCATCCCTCTTCTCTTTTGTTTACACATGTACTTTAGTTTATTTAAGGATGACACTCCCCCAACCTTTGCTTACACAAGCCATGGCTAACCGAATCCTCGGTGCCTTCCAACAATCTCATACCATGGAGGAGTGTTTATTGCAAAATTAAGTTGCTTACTGATGAATTAGGGCAAAACATGTGAAGAGAATTATTAATGAAAGTTGATTAATTGGGGCTGGGAACCCCGTTGCCAGCTCTTATTGCAAAATTATAGGATAAGTGGATGAAGCCACTAGTCCATTAGTGGAGGCTGCCTAACAAGACTGAAAGATAAAACACCACATACTTCCTCATGAGCTATAAAACATTGACACAAATAAGAAGTAATAAGTTTTGAATTGTTTAAAGGTAGCACATGAAGTATTTACTTGGAATGGCAGAAATTACCATGCATTAGGTAGGTATGGTGGACACAAATGGCATAGGTTTTGGGTTCAGGTTTGGATGCACGAGAAGTATTCCCTCTCAGTATAGGTCTTTGGCTAGCAAGGTTAATTAGCAAGCATAAGAGTTGAGGGAAACAAACGAATATACATGTGATAGAAACAATCATGCATCTTACTTGTAAGCACAAACAGTTTTAACTTTAGAATACTAAGCTAAGAACTGATAAGAAAGATAATAACATCTTCTACATGTATTTCCTCTATTCTTCTTGAACTCAAAGTGTTGTTGCTATTGACCATTGCTAAGTTTGCCAAAACCAAATAGATTTACTCAATGCTCCCAAAGTGGTACCAATACTAAAATCAAGATCAATCATATAGTAGAAATTGCAAACTAAAATAAGGTGTGCAATATGTAAATGATAAGACTTCTCATTAATATTCCATAACAATAACTCACACCAAGGGATACATAGACAAACTAAAGGAGAGATACTTCCACACTGCAACCCATCTTATAAGATAATTTTCCTACACATGATATGACACTACTTGATAGTAAAAAGTAAAAGGTAGTGATGATGTGATACCGCGGCACTCCCCAAGCTTGGAACAAACCAAGGGGATGCCAATACCGATGATGAATTACTCCTTTGGCGATGGTGGTGATGAATTCCCGTCTTCAGACTTCCAAGGAAGAGGCTCTCCATCAACAAACGACATCTTGGTCTCGGGAATCCTGAAACTAGCAGCATGACTTATGTGTTTAAACCTGTTTTCATACTCACAATTCTGATTCTGAACGTCATAGAGTTGAGCTTGGAGTTTGTTGGTGGTGTCGTGAAGTGAGAGGATGTCGCCCCATAGCTTTGCAGTTTCCTTCTCGTGTTCAGCAATGAGTTGTGGAAGATTTCCACCTCACGCTCAGCCATCTTCTTGTAGTTGAAGACCTCTTGTTCTAGCTTCTCCATCCTGTCTTCCAAGCTTCCTTCTCCTTTGGGACCCTGAACATCTTTGATCTGCAGCTCCCCATCAACAAGCAGCAACTCCTTGGGATGCATCCTCAGCTCGTCCATGTACAAGTTGCCAAAGTCCTTGCGGAGGCTGTCCTTCGGAGTTCCTGGCGAAGACATGACACCTCTAGATCCAAAGCGAATCCTGGCAGAAACAGCTCGAAACAAAACACGTCGAGAAAACGATATACGGACCTCCAGGGGTCCGGGGGATTATATAATAAAAAAATTCGGAACAAACGGAAAGTACCAGGTCGAACCAGTAGAAAGGGGCGACAAGGCGGCTGCACCACGGGCGCGGCCAAAGCCGCGCCGGCCTTTGGTGGCACGCCCTCGTGCGTCTTTTCCACTCCGTTTCGATCTCGTAACTTTTCATATTTTCCAAAAACAGCAAAAATATTGTTCGAAAAGTAAATTGCGAACTTTTCATTACCAGTACTGTTACCTATTCAAAGTCGAGTTCTGGCGGACTGTCAATTTGTCCTTTGATGAAAGCCTCCGGTGTTTCCACTTGAATAATATCAATATCAACATTATAAGAATCACCCGAGATATAATGCTTGAGTCTTTGCCCATTCACCACTTGCGTAGCATTGCCTTGGAGAGAGCTAATTTTAATTGCTCCTGAACGATACACCTCCTCAACAACATATGGTCCTTCCCATTTTGAGAGTAATTTCCCTGCAAAGAGTCTAAGACGAGACCGATACAATAGGACTTCATCCCCAATATTAAACTTTCTTTTGATGATCCTTCTATCATGCCATTTTTTAACTTTTTCTTTAAAGAGTTTAGCATTTTCATAAGCTTCACTTCTCCATTCATCTAGAGAACTTAATTGCAGCAACCTCTTATTACCGGCAAGTTTAGGATCTTTATTTAATTCTCTAACAGCCCAATAAGCTTTGTGTTCTAGTTCTAAAGGTAAATGACAAGCTTTTCCAAACCATTTTATAAGGTGACATTCCCATGGGGTTTTTATAAGCAGTTCTATAAGCCCATAGTGCATCCTTCAATTTACTAGCCCAATTCTTTCTAGATTTATTAACGGTCTTTCCCAAAATAGATTTAATTTCTCTATTTGATAATTCTACTTGACCACTAGTTTGAGGGTGATAAGCGGAAGAAATTCTATGATTAATACCATACCTAGCAAGAGTTTTTCTAAATCCTCCATGAATAAAATGAGAACCTCCATCAGTCATAATATATCTAGGAACTCCAAATCTAGGAAAAATAATATCTAAAAGCATTTTTAAAGAGGTCTCACCATCAACACTTTTTGTAGGTATGGCTTCCACCCATTTAGTAACATAATCAACAGCAACAAGTATATGAGTGTTACCTTCTGAAGAGGGAAAAGGTCCCATGAAGTCAAATCCCCAACAATCAAACGGTTCAATAACAAGAGTATAATTCATAGGCATTTCATTGCGTCTGGAGATATTACCAACCCTTTGACATTCATCACAAGATAAAATAAACTTCCTTGCATCCTTGAAGAGAGTTGGCCAATAAAACCCCGATTGTAGAACCTTTTGCGCGGTTCTTTCTCCGGCGTGATGTCCTCCATAAGCACTACCATGACATTTACTCAATATCTCCTGTTGTTCATATTCGGGAACACACCTTCGCATACCATCCACTCCTTCTTTATATAAGTGTGGGTCATCCCAGAAATAATGCCTCAAGTCATAAAAGAATTTCCTCCTCTGCTGAGCTGAAAAGGTTGGAGGCAAGTACTTGGAATAAACAATAAAGTTAGCATAATCAGCATACCAAGGACTGTCTCGCGAGCTCACCTTTATTACAGCCAATTGTTCATTTGGAAAACTATCATTAACAGGAACAGGATCATAAGCAATATTTTCCAATCTAGACAAATTATCAGCAACAGGATTATCAGCACCTTTCCTATCTACAATATGTAAATCAAATTCTTGCAAAAGAAGTACCCATCTAATAAGCCTCGGCTTAGCATCTTTCTTTGTCATAAGGTATCTAATTGCAGCATGATCAGTATGAATTGTAACTTTTGAATCAACAATATAATATCTAAATTTATCACAAGCAAAGACTACAGCTAACAATTCTTTTTCAGTAGTAGCATAATTTCTTTGAGCAGCATCAAGAGTTTTACTAGCATAATGAATAACATTTAATTTTTTATCTACTCGCTGTCCAAGAACAGCGCCTACAGCAAAATCACTAGCATCACACATAATTTCAAACGGTAAGTTCCAATCAGGAGGTTCAACTACAGGAGCAGTTGTTAAGGCTTTCTTTAGAGTTTCAAAAGCTTCCTTACAATCATCATCAAAAACAAAAGGTACATCTTTTTGAAGAAGATTAGTAAGAGGCTTTGAAATCTTGGAGAAATCTTTAATAAATCTCCTATAAAACCCAGCATGACCAAGAACACTACGAATACCTTTAACATCCCTCGGATAGGGCATCTTCTCAATGGCTTCAACTTTAGGTCTATCAACTTCAATACCTCTCTCAGAAATTTTGTGTCCCAATACAATTCCTTCATTAACCATAAAGTGGCATTTCTCCCAATTAAGAACAAGGTTAGTTTCTTCACATCTCTGCAAAACTTTATCGAGGTTTCGCAAGCAATTATCAAAAGAATTCCCATAGACAGAAAAATCATCCATGAATACCTCCACAATACTCTCACAAAAGCCATGAAAAATAGCAGACATGCATCTTTGAAAAGTAGCAGGAGCATTACACAAACCAAAAGGCATACGCCTATAAGCATAAGTTCCATAGGGACAAGTGAAAGTGGTTTTCTCTTGATCTTTAGCTTTAACAGCAATTTGTGAAAACCCAGAATAACCATCAAGAAAACAAAAATGTGTATTTTTAGACAACCTTTCTAACATTTGATCAATAAAAGGCAAAGGGTAATGATCTTTCTTAGTAACCTTATTAACTTTTCGAAAATCAATGCACATTCTATAACCTACAACTACTCTTTGAGGTATGAGCTCATCATTGTCATTAGGAACAACAGTCATTCCTCCTTTCTTAGGGACACAATGAACAGGACTAACCCATCTACTATCAGCAATAGGATATATAATACCAGCTTCAAGAAGTCGTAATACCTCATTTCTTACCACATCCTTCATCTTAGGAATTAGACGACGCTGATGTTCAACAACAGGCTTCGCATCATCTTCCATATTAATGGCGTGTTGGCAAATAGAGGGAGAAATCCCCTTCAAGTCATCAAGAGTGTAGCCAATAGCACCTCGGTGTTTCTTCCAATAACCTTTCTTCTTCAAACTCTGAAAGCTTAGAACTAATAATAACAGGATATATTTTCTTATCATCAATATGAGCATATTTAAGATTATCAGGCAAAGGCTTTAAATCAAAAACAGGATCTTCCTTTGGTGGCGGTGTTGTACCCAAATCTTCCACCGGTAAATCATGCTTGAGAATAGGTTGGCGAAGAAAAATCTCCTCAAGCTCATCTCTTTCTTTCCTAAAAACTTCACTCTCGCTATTCTCCAAATGTTGCTGCAAAGGATTATTAGGAACAAGAACCATAGATGCACACTGCTCCATTTTAAAATCATCACTAGGCAAATCAGCTTTATAAGGAGTTTTGGTAAATTTAGAGAAGTTAAACTCATAAGATTCACCAGCAAATTTAGTCAAAATTTTCTCTTTCTTGCAATCTATAATAGCTCCACAAGTATTTAGAAAAGGTCTACCAAAAATAATAGGACAATAACCACTAGCAGCAGAACCAAGTACCAAAAAGTCAGCAGGATATTTAATCTTACCACATAGAACTTCCACATCTCGAACAATACCAATTGGAGAAATAGTTTCTCTATTAGCCAGAATAACCACATCAATATCTTCAAGTTCACAAGAACCAATTTCATGCATAATCTCCGTGTAAAGCTCATAAGGAATAGCACTAACACTTGCACCAATATCACATAAACCATAATAGCAATGATCACCAATTCTAACAGATAGCATAGGAACACTAACTTGTTTGGGTTTATTAGGATGTGAAACAATATTAGAAGCATCTTCACAGAAAATAATATGATCATCCTCTTTTCAGTCACAAGATCTTTAACTATTGCAACAGCAGGTTCAACTTTTATTTGTTCTTCGGGTTCTATAGGTTTCTTTTCACTTTTATGAACCGCACTATTTATAACAGAGTACTCCTTCATTTTAGCAGGAAAGGAGTTTTTTCAATATAAGCTTCAGGAATAACATGATCAGTTTCAACTACAACACATTTATTAATAGATGAATCAATTTTATCTTTATACGGTTCATGATACTTGTCAAAATTCTTCTTTGGCAATTCATAATGAGAGGCAAAAGCTTTATAAAGATTTGCAACAACTTGAGAATCAAGACCATATGTAGCACTCATATTACGGAATTTATCAGTATCCATAAAAGCTTCAATGCATTTATAATCATAAATTATACCTGATTCTCTATCCTTGTCGTTCTCCCAACCTTCAGTATTTTCTTGGATCCGATCAAGAAGGTCCCTTTTAAACTCTTCTTTGTTTCGTGTAAATGATCCAGAACAAGAAGTATCCAGCAAGGTCTTGTCTTGAAAAGAAAGTCTTGCATAGAAATTATCAATAATAACATTACCAGAAAGCTCATGAATGGGGCATTTGAGCATTAAAGACTTCAATCTCCCCCAAGCTTGGGCAATACTTTCTCCATCATGAGGCCAGAAATTATATATGTGGTTTCGATCCTTGTGAATTTCACTTGGAGGATAGAACTTAGAATAAAACCGGGGCACAATATCATCCCATTCAAGAGAATCCCCATTATCCAATAATTTATACCAATGCGCCGCTTTACCAGACAGCGATAAAGAGAATAGTTTCTTCCTTACTTCATTCATAGCAATACCTGCACATTTGAATAACCCGCATAGTTCATGCAAAAACAGTAAATGATCACCAGGATGGACAGTGCCATCCCCTTCATAGCGGTTATCCATAACACGTTCAATAATTTTCATAGGTATTTTATATGGTATTACTTCCTCACCTGGCGCCTCATCCACTACCGTTGCAGTAGTAGTAGATTTCCCAAATCGAAATTGAAGAGAAGATCTCTCCATAATGACTTATAGCAGCAGCAGAAATAAAATCAGCACAAACAGTAAAGGTTTTCCTTACTAATTCCACTTACCAATAGCGCTTCACTCCCCGGCAACGGCGCCAGAAAATAGTCTTGATGACCCACAATTATAGGGGGTGTATCGTAGTATCTTCGATAAGTAAGAATGTCGATCCCAACGAGGAGCAGAAGGTGTTGACAAGCAGTTTCGATGGAGGATTCACTGTAAATGCTCACAGACAAGTATTCAGGGGGTTTTGATGTAACAGTTGAATAAAGTACGAGTAAGTAAAGTGCGAGAGTAACAATTGCAGAGTGGCCCAATCCTTTTTAGCACAAAGGACAAGCCGGTTTGTTTACTTATAATGACCAAACGTTCTCGAGGACACACGGGATTTTAGTCTAGTGCTTTCGCTACATACCTGATTAATCTTCATTGTTTTGATAAGTGTTGTGTGGTGAACCTATGCTAATGTACCGCCCTTCCTAGGACTAATACATACTTGTGATTATACCCCTTGCAAGCATCCGCAACTACAAGAAAGTAATTAAGATAAATCTAACCACAACTTTAAACTCTGAGATCCTGCGATCCCTCCTGCATCGATATACCAACGGGGGCTTAGGTTTCTGTCACTCCGGCAACCCTAATAAATCGCTACACTAACTCCTCCTTTTAATTCTCTCTCTTTCCTAATACACCAGACTCCTCGTTATCTTCTACCACCATGCATAACCAATCAATTACCGGTTTTAAAGGAGATTGATTGGGAGAGCAATTAATTTGGTGTGAATAGAGGAGCTAATACCATGCGCATGCCATAGCTGGCTCAATCGCCTCCTTTTTTTTTAGCAAACAGGAAACGGATGCTAGGGGCACCTTCGGCAGAAACAGGCTAAACTTTAGCATGCGCCTTATGCTATGAGGAAAAAACGAATTTTTTTTTACGCCTTAAGCTCTGGTACGGTATTTTATAAGGGATCCCTTAACTAAAGGAAGACAACCTTCTCTTTCTATCTTCTCTCTCCTCCAACTAAGCAAAAATCCTATGTGGCAACCGTAAGGGAAGGCTGACGTCACCCCATTGTACATGCCCTTACTAACCAGCAAAAAATATTCATGTCAAAAATACTAATGCAACAAAAAAGTGGTTAATCAAGAATTTTCGCTGATTGCAAAAACCATCAGTCGTAGCAAAAGAAAGTCAAAACAATTGCAGCATGGGAGGCCAATGCTTCTAGCGCCATGTAAGAGCCTTCACAACATTTAAGCAAAAAAATTGTGGCAACACCCAGAATATTTGCAGCATCTTGCTTGCGTGTTCGCAACTAAGTTGGGGGAATTTTGCAGCATTGAACAAAAGCAAAATTTATAACCTTGTATGGCCGCCCATGGCGGCTCTGGTTTCCCTAGTTTAGCTTTGCCAACCCAGAATCCACCTTGTCAGAGCCTCATGGGCGCTAGATCCGGAGACAATGAACTCATTCCTCCCACTTCATCCTCTACCTTGAGCTTAGCCCAAATTTGAGCTTCAGCATGTGAGGTCTTCCATGGTGGTTTGGGTTGAAGGAGACAATGAAGGTTACGGTCGCCGGAGTGTTCAGGGGAGGAGCTCATTTTGGCAATAATACTACACTTACGGACTGATTAGGCACAAGAAGCAAAGAAATATCCAAAACGAAAATAACTTTCCTTTGAACATGCTACACCTTTTGCCTCAGGCTTCAAGTTAGTTGCAGTGTCATGTCTATTTGTTTTGGAAGTTGAATGTTCGCGTCTCATAGACTGCATAATATTCTTGGGACTGCAGCAGGTCACCCAGCTAGACGCTAGCTAGTAGTATTAGACATTACGACAGGGAACTATTACTAGAAGAAGCAGAACGCATACAAACAGCAGTATCTCTAATGCTAGTAGAAGAAGCAGAACGCATACAAACAGCAGTTTCTACACTAAGAAACTAGTTCGTCCATCTTCTCCAGTTCTCCATTTCTTCTGCAGCAACAATAGAAAGTGCTGAGTTCTGACTACTGTGTCTATAACTGTAAGATATGGCATGCGGAACCTCAGTTGTATAACCAGTTAACCACACAGGTCCACAGCCATAGAGATTGACAAGTTCACATGGGCTCAAACTTGAGCTTGCATTTCTTCTCTGCTAATAGAACATGTGGTTCTACATACATCTTCCTTCATTCTGTAACAAAAATTCAGAACCTCCAAAATATACGCTCCCCACAACAAAGAACAAAACAACATTCAAATGGAGAACTCCAAACAAAATGAAGTGAAAGTCTCCTCCTGTTTTGAAAATAGTCCCGGTCCGGATTGATAATGGTGATAAAGATTCTGCCTCTACACCATCCTCAAACGGCAGCACCGACACTTCAACAATGGCAGAAACCAGTGCGATCTCCTCCATTGCACCGAAACCATGACAACATAAAAGAAAGAAAGGGAATACACGCATGAAGAATAAATGGGTTTTGGCCTTTTGGGGGGCATGTGCTTAGTAAACTAAACTGGTTCTTCTTGCCACATATCATAGCAAATTTACTAATTTTATGCATGATTGATTAGGCTACGGTACTTAACAAATGCTCATGGGCCATAACTAGCAGGAATGAACAGATACTAGATCATTTAAGAGAGCTATATCGTTTCTCTTTGGGTTCCATATACAACCACATACTACCTCCGTTTTCAAGGAATAAGGTGTCCTTGTTTTACGAGCTTTTTGTTTGACCAAAAATTACTTTAAATAGATAAAGATTGTTTGTATGAAATTCACATCATTAAAAAGTGCTTTTCAATACGAATCCAACGATACTACATACGTATAATATAATCAAGATTTTGTTGCTCAACTTTTATGGTCAAAGTTCGTCTTGGAATACGCGTGTGCCTTATTTTTCTTGAAACGGAGGTAGTATATATATGATTATCACCATATACCAATATACACAGATTTATAATAAGCACTAGACCGGATGGTATATGCACATCTAGTAAGAAAGCGGAATGAAATAAAAAAAACACTATACAAGTCAATAATAATCCAAACTCGACCAGACACTATAAAGATTATGTTACAACTATGAGAACTGGGATCCATACTCAACAGGAAATTGGATTGACAAATACTTCCTATATATCCTGCGCCACATGTAACTTCACTTATACTTTGCAAATGTATTTCGGCTAACTTACAACATTAGCACTATTGTACTTCCTCCTTGTACTGGGACATTCTTCTACTAGTGTAGAGTGTAGACGTGCTGCGGATGTCAACAGAGCACTGCAAACACTCTGCTTTGCGTAATTAATTTTACTGTCTGTCTGCTTTAGCAGTATAAATGTCAATTGAGCATTGCAAACACTCTCAAAGCTGGCAAAGTGCTATGTTAGCAGGAAAACGAAATTTCAACAATACCGCTTCTGATGCCATAGATCAAGGACACTCTGAACTCTATATGTGTATCTTCAGATCAGATGCATCATCACAAAAAAACAGAGGATAAAACCATAACAGGGAGCAATAATTTGTTCTGTTGGGGCTGGCCTCGGCGACACACGCCGAACCAGCCCCTCCGGCGAACAACGCCGCGGCCCTCTCTCTCTCTCGCACGAACAAGGACAGGAGGTGGGAGGCGACAACTGGAGTAGAGAGTAGAGACACAAGAATTTTTCCCGGCCGGCGCACGAACGCCGCCGTGGGCGCACCAACGCCCTAGTCTCTTTTCTTGTCTTCTCGTCACAGTTTACATTGATGCACAGGAGGTTCTTATACACAGGACCTGCTCCACTACACGCACGCACACACCTCAGCACGCGCACGATCTGCCCGCACAGAGCGCTCACCACGCGCACGTCCTCGTGACCCAATCTCCTTCAAACGCGAGCCATCGCTGCTCATCCGCAAGACCTGGGCTTCTTCAGCTGCGCTAGCTACCTCCTTTATCTATGCATGCAACTAACTAACCAAACTAACTCATGCGACACACACGAGCTGACCTGGAACAAACCAAGATCAGAATTATGCTAACATGTTCCAGCTGGTTATTCCTGATTATATGTCATATTCAGATTCAGCAGTAATCAAAAGCATAGACGCATGATGAACACAGAAAAACAAGCTCACAAAGGCAGTAACTAGGTATCAGGAAATTCACCAATCGAAATGTATCTCTGCAATCTACTACAAGGCAATGTACTGTAGATGGAACCAGCTAAACTCTGTAACATCTTATATGCAGCTACGGACAGCTATCCCACTTCCAAACGATAGCCTGATTAAGCAAGCAATGCAGTAACCTGATGGTGTGAACGAACGAACGCGTGCGCCGAAGTACCACTACCGCCGCTGCCGTGCTTTCGGAGCTTTGGCGAGCTTGTCGAGTCGGCGGAGGACGTCGGCCCTGAGCACGTCGAGCGCCGTGGCGAACTCCGGCAGCTCCGCCTCACCGAGCGCGTCCACATCCACCTCCCACCAGTGCTCCCTCCCCTGTTCCTCCTGCGCCGCCTTGACGATCTCCGCGACGGCGCGCAGCCGCGCCTCCTCCTGCGCGACCCGCGCCTCGATGGACCCCGCCTCACGCCTCATCGCCGCCACGCGCGCCGCGGCCTCATCCGCCGTCTCGGTCCCGGCGTCGGCGCCGTTAGCGGCGGGGAGGAAGCTGCGGAAGACGGATTCGACGGTGGGGTTGCCGAAGAGGGTCGGCCTGCCGGGGCGGGGAAGGCGAGGATGGCGAGGTGGGGGGCGAAGAGGTCGGAGACCTCGCGGGCGTCCTGGAGGAGTTTGAAGCGCCGGTACTCGATCCTTCTGTGCAGCTTGCGAGCTTCGTCCTCGCCGCCGACATCGTCGTCCTGCCGCTGGGTGGCCCGCGCCGTCGCCATGTGCTTAGGGATACGAAATGGAAAGCACGGAATCGGAGTTTTCTTAGGGTGTGTTTGGTAATGGAATGGAGTGAAATGGAATGGAATGGAACGGTTCCATACTTGTGTTTGGTTTGGACAAAAATGTGTGATGAAACGGCTAGAATTGAATTCAGCTCACCACTTTACTTGCCTATGGTGAGCATACCTTCCACATGTAACAAAAAATTCGGCAACATTTCTTTTGTATTTCCATCAATATACAGTTACAAATATATACTGACAAGCAAAACACATATATGAATGTTCAACATGGTGCATATTTCAGCCCATACAACCATACAGTTCATTATCAGTCTCACGCGGCGGCTAGTTAATGGCATGGAGCCATAACAAAGCAATATTTAGAGTTCATTACAATCCACTAAATCACGGCAAGTTCACATAACATGCTAGAAATAGTAGTCTTTAACAACACATAACTAAACATGATACCATCATTTCAAATTATAGAACACCCCGAAGGTCTTCTCCACATACCTAGTCACTCAAACCAACTTGTTGTCAGACTATGAACAAGATGAGCATAGTAGTGAGCTATATGTGAATCATCAAATCCCTTGATGGCTGCCAAAGCATCCCACAAGCCATCAGGTATAGCGTCATTGTCTCCACCAGACTCCAAACGTAACACCACAAACACATGGTTTGATTACAATAAAAGGGTACATAGATAACACTACAAATACATGGAGAATGCCACACTCAATGACGATACAAGTATTTCCTGTCCGCCCACATTTGGTTAGCCATTTGTTGCCTACCATCTATTGTGTCCCTATGGTCTCTTGCTTGTTGGCTTTGTGTCTGGATTGGTTGAGTGGTCCATGTCACCTCCGGTATAATAAATTCATCAATTCCTTGAGATAGTGCATAATTATGAAGAACACAACAAGCTACAACAATGTCAACTTGTACCGGGAAAGTAAAGAATGGTGTGGCATCACTTAAAATTTTAAACCTCCTCTTGAGTGATGCAAAAGCTCGCTCAACCGTTACCCGTAGAGACGAGTGCCTAAGGTTGAATAGCCCCTGTGCATTTTGGACGGGATTTCTGCCCACTCATTCAAATGGTACCTCACATTACGAAAATGTGGCAAGAAACCAGGCTTCGCTCCATATCCGGCATCAACTAGGTAGTATTTGCCTAAAAATAAAACAAAGATTGGTGACAACGGTTTGAATCTAAAGGTATAATAGATGCCCCCCATAGGGGGTCTCACAACGATTTGCGCTTCGTGGCCGTTCGATCTTTTCAGGTGGGGTCTTGCAGTGCATCTTGGCTGTTCATTATTTCACTTTGTGGTATAAAAAGGGCTCCCGGCGGTGGAAAGCCCTAGCCGCCACAGCCAAATCCCGTCATGCCATCTTCCCCAATCCCCTGGCTCGCTCGTCCCCACAATCCCCTCGCTCGCCCCACTCCCGTCCTCTTCTCCTCCTCCTTTACCGCCTCTCCCTCTCCCTCATCCTCCAGGCCCCCATCCTCCAATCTCTGTGTTGCCCTCCCTCCCCCAATCTCCATCCCCAACGTAGAGCTCGTGGCCCATGGTGCCCCACCTCCTCTATCCCTTTCTTTTTCATGCCCTAGATCGTCCTTCTACACAGCAAGAATGGCTTCTGGTCTAGGATCTGGAGGAAGAAGAAGTGGTTACAAGAAGAGGAGCAAGAGGAGGAGAAGGAAGAATGAAGAATAGAAGATCCCCACCTTCTCTGATCGATTTCTCTTCATCCATCTTAAAGGGTGAGTTTCCCCACCCTCTATGATAATCCAAGGTTCTGTAAATGGTGGTTCCTAGGTGCATATGGCTGGGGATTAGCAAGATCAAGTGGACTTTAGATGAAACATGTTTCTATATTCCCGTTCTAGACATATAGGTTCATAGATCATCAGTTTCGACTACCCAGTTGGCCGAATTAGAGAATGCTTAGTTGGAGCGATTTGTAGGTCACGTTTTTCCGATTGTTTTGAGTGGTCATTCACTATATTTGGTGCAGCGGTTTAGCTGCAGCGATGAAAACAAGTAAACAAGTTTCTATATTCCCGTTTCTAGACATATAGGTTCACAAATCATCAGTTTTGACTACCCAGTTTGTCGAATTAGAGAAAGCTTAGTTGGAGTGCTTTGTAGGTTTCGTTTCTGCGATCGTTTTGAGTGGTCATTCACTATATTTGATGCAGCGGTTTAGCTGCAGCGATGCAAACAAGTAAACATGTTTCTATATTCCCGTTTTGTAGACATATAAGTTCACAGATCATCAGTTTCGACTATCCAGTTGGTCGAATTAGAGAAAGCTTAGTTGGGGTGCTTTGTAGGTCTTGTTTCTACGATCGTTTGAGTGCTCATTCACTAAATTTGGTTCAATGGTTTAGCTGCAGCGATGAAAACAAATTTCTGGTCAGTTATTGCAAAACAGTATTTTCATAACTTTTGTTTGTAGTTTTTCATAGCTTTGGTTCATAACTTTTGTTCATAGCTTTTGTTAATAGTTGTTCATAGTATTTTTCAGCCTATTAAGATGCACACCATAATATGTACATACATGGTTTCAGCCCAAAATAGCCATGGTGGCCACACTTCACCCTATGTTGATATCCCGCCCCTCCCTATCTAAACCTGGTACTTTATCTTGATATTTCTCAGTGGGGAGATGTTGATTTCTTCAATTCATATTGCCCCACCTCTGGTAAATCTCTTATCGATTTCGTTATGTACTACTTTTTTTTATTTCCAATCATTTATCTCTCAGATTTTTGATTTGTTGTGGTGGGTGTCAACAGTGGAAAGGCCGAGAAGATCGAGTGGTGGGGTTTGCTTATCTGAGAGTAAGAGATGCTTGTTCGTATGTTTTGGTTGTTGTTTTGATTTTTTATTTCAAAGTTTATATAGTGTGTGTAAACATTGGATTATTTGGTGCATATTTTAATGACGGCTTTGCTTGAGAAGCTCATGGTTTCAAGCCTAACAGAGGCTATTGCATCCAAGGTATCATGTGTAACCTGACAGTAGCTACTCCTAAATTATCAGATCATGTCTTGTGTCTATGAGTGTAGATTATCATGGTCTTTCATTAGCAGTCTGACTTTTGGAAGACAGTGATAGTTGTGATCGGCAATCTGATTGTCTAAGAGATGCTAAGAGTTGAAAATCTTCCAGCTAAGCCTGATGAACCATTGTACGATATGTATGCTTGATAAGTTTTTCCTTCTAATATGTGTAGCAGAATGAATTCTGGGCATTGGCTTGTTTAGTAGCAATTCCTTGCAAAATTATTTCTATTTAGTATTTTAATTGCATGGTGTTACCAGGTTACAACTTACCAGATCATAGAACCTGCAGATAGTGACATGATGCTGGCGGGAGGACTGCAATTTCCAAAGGTTTAGGTTTACTATTATGAGGAATAGAAAATGCTGAATTTTGCAATTATATTGTGTATTGTCTTCTTATAATTAAATAACGTGTTTTTCGAGGACTTCTTGTGGTGCGATTAAACCTTGTTTTTGGCGCCTCGCTGACAAAGATTATGCCGCTGTTATAAGCCCGTCCAGGGATGATCACGGCATCACCGGTTGGATGGGTTTGAAGGTATTTGCCAGTTTCCAACTTTGCATGTTTGTTGCCTTTTACTACAGCTACAGTTAATACAGGAAAAATAGTTCATCAGAATGTGCAGGACTTATGATTAGCAATCTGCAATATTTTAGCGTTTCCCTTACTATCCATTAATGTGTTTAATGTATTAATTAATCATTTTACACCAAAGTACTTGACTTTAGTTGCAACTTCGGTGTAATTTATATTCAGAGAATTTACTTTTATTCTGTAGTTGAGTGTATGTGCTTTGATCTGAGGAATTTTGTATTTTATTATGGGTGGTGAAATTTGGAAATGGTCTAATATATTTCATCACTTCTCTATTCTACCTTTTATGAAAACATTCAGGAATCACCGCTCTTCGCATTTTCATTCATTAGTCATTACTTGAGAATATAATGTATTAGTTTCTTGACCTATTTTTATGTAAAGCTGGATGGGTCATATGATCTTCCGTGTTGGGTGAGATGAACTTCTGGTTCCGACATTTGTGTTTTCTTTTGCATATTCTTTACAAGGGTAGTAAATATCCAAGTTGTTAATGTTGTTATCAGATTTCCCCAAGAATGCTGAAACATATGTCCACACGGTATGCATATAATATATTGGCATTTGCATTTTGGTGTTCTGACTATGAGTCGTTTAATTTTAATGATGCATAAAGTTTGCTGAATAATCCTCTACTAAGATGACGCGTAAGGCCTTACTATTTTAGTAGACATTTAAAATGAATGTGTCGGTAAACATATCTGCATGCTCACCACTTCATACATGTATGCATGCTCACCCTTGATTGCATCCCATTTTTTATTCAAAGCCGAGGTGAGGTATTATGCTTGGATGCTTACATTATTTTCCCTTAACTTTGCTTAAATTTGTTTCTTTACTTTGTAGAACATAAGGGACGGAGGTGGCCAGTGTCTATTAAACTTGTTTGACGCTGAAACATACTATTCTGATCTCATGCTTAACAAGTTCATTATATGCCACCACCAGTCTAAGTGAAAACTACCATAAATAGGTAGGTGTTTTCTTCTTATAGTGTTCTGGATGATAGGTGATAAGTTAGGTTAGCAAGGAAGGATTAATCAACCTTTTCGTGAAATGGTGTGCATAGAAAATGTCTTTACCAGTCTGACACTTCTAATTACTCTTCAATATTATATCATTCATATCGGCATAAGTTGACTGAACATGTTCTAAGAATAATAAGTCAAGCCCATAATTTACTTGGTTTTGTGTGGCTTTGTTCTCCATTGCTTGGTTAATTCTTATTTCTAGACAATTGATTCTGGACTTATTGAGGTTGCGCTATTTCAGTCCACACATGAGTTTTTTTATAGTGGTACTATACTTTACATCCTTTACTCATAAAATGGGAGGTGGTTACTGTTACCAGCTAGGTGCAAACTGGGATTCTGACATAGTGGACCTTGTTGTCCTGCTCAAGGATCCAATTTCGGTTTACTGATTTCAGCTGGATATTGGATTCAACTTCTATATTCTTTGAAGTTCAAGACCCATCCCTCCTTCCTTCTAAGTCTGACACAGTTTCTAAGTAAAAAATTAACATGGATCCATGATCAAGATATCCATGTTAATTTTTGACTTGCACTTGCATCTGATCGGATATGCAATTCCAGTCATATGCCTCCTTTCTTGCTACTGCCTACAGTTTTGTCAGGTAAATAT
This sequence comes from Lolium multiflorum, assembly GCA_030979885.1. NCBI lineage: Eukaryota > Viridiplantae > Streptophyta > Magnoliopsida > Poales > Poaceae > Lolium > Lolium multiflorum. The sequence goes on from CM061753.1 coordinate 234,601,359, forward strand.
TTGCTGCATCCATCTTCCTTTATTTTTCAAGATCCTTATTATGCTTTACGTAAATTACTGACTTTCTTGGCCAATGTTCTCCCCCTCGTCTTCATGGGATGAGTCTCGTGAAGTTATGGGGATCTTGGTACTCACTGTATTTGTTTTGTGCATCTGGTGACACTGATTGAATTGTTCATAGTTTTGGTCTTATCTTGATCCTTGAAACTGTTAATTACATTTAGAAGACAAATATGTTTTTAGTATAAACTTTGCGCAAAGTTGACCCTTTTTTACTGGTTATATTGAACCCCTACTGAATACTTAACTTGGGTTTTCTCCGACTGAACTCTTTCTAGAAATGTGTTCAGAAGCTATCAAAATAAAGGATTTTCATTCCACCTCCACATGCAGGCTATTTAGGTAAAAAAACATTAGAGGTTTTATGCAGTCCATCACAAGATGTTCTAGGGTCTTGCTTCCTTTTTTGCGTATATATTATAATATCAGTTTTAACAGATTTGCAAGGGGATTTCTACATGTACATCTGGGAGTAGTTTTGTCAATGAGGTTGTTCTTTTTCATGAACAACGTAAGAAGTATGGTGCCGAACACAACTAAGGTTGGATGCATTTTACTTTGGTTTAAGAACTAAAGTCTGAAATGAAGTAATTGTGCCCATTTTGGGTAAAATATCATGACATGAGCGAGTACCTTAATGGAATGTTATTTCTTAAAACATCAGAACTTGTTTCCATAGAGGGTGACAGATATCAACCAGCTTATTGTTAATGTTGGGCATCAAACGCCATGCCTTGATCCATTTGCTGGCATGTTATTAAATTTGTGACCTATTGATATAATGCTCTTATTTTTCTATTGTTGTTTGTTGTTTTCCATAGCGGGTGGTGGTAGTCACCATTGTGTGGCTCCATGGTTGGTCCCGTTTGGTGCCCAGCTGCCTGATGTTGTTCTTGGTAGTTGCTCTGTACTTTGCTTTGTTTTGGAGATTAGCAGAGGATTACCAGTGAAACCCGAGTTGTGACCCAGCTATGCGATGAAAGGTGATGAAAGGTGTGTGTTCGCATGAGTAAGAATTTTTTCAACATTTAACTTCCAGGCACAGTGCTACATGTTTAGATCTGCTATTGTTATTCCTATGTTACATGCAATAACTTTAGTTTACAAAAAATCGGATAACCATAAGACTGTTTTATCCAAGTTTGTTTTACAGTTCTTCTTAGCTTCATGCTGGTCACGCACGTGATCACGAACAGCCAGAGTGCCTCTCTTCACCTCTGCAGCGCCAAAATGATGTTTTTATCAACTTGAGTCTGTTTACAATCAGAAAGGCCACAGTGTTTGCGGAGTTACAAATCACAACTGAATTACTTTGTGGCCACAATCTCAACTGCTACGGTTCAGTTCTCCTGTTTTTCATTGTTTTCATGTTAGCTCATGGTAACGTTTAAAACATATCATTTTGTTTTGTCCAGTTAAGGTAGAATTTTGAGGGTGTTATTTTCATATTACCAAAAAGAAACATATGTCTGTAATATAATTATTTTACAATATAAGTTCATAAAGCATCCCTTATGGAGGTAATAAGAAACGGCAAGCTGGAGGAAATATCAAGTGATATCCTTCGCTCAAGCATGGAGTCGCGCATGATATCATTTATAGTCTCATTTTCATCTCATTGGGTAGCAGTATTGCTTGAATCGATACAATTTCTAATAAAAAATGATATATTTTGATGTTACATAGGGTTTAGTTTATTCTTTATATATATTTCTGGCTCCTTAGTTGGTACCTAGAATTTCCTGATAGTTAAACAATAAATGCATATTGCGAAGTGACAATGAAATTTATTTTGTTTAGGAGTGAAAACAATTTAACAAGATGCCTGTAATGTAGACTTGAGGTAGCTATACTTGAGATGCATATGAGCATCTATGTTTTCTTATTTACTTCCTTGGATATGTGATTTCGAAAAAACATCTATTCTGATCAATTTGTGTTCGTAGAAATATTTGGTGATCTTATCTTTTAAAATTCGAAGACATGATTCCGACAAATGCTGCAACATAACTGAATGTTCGAACTGCCAGAGCAGTATGCAATTACCGAATCAATGGAGGGTGCTTTGTTTGGTCATGCACTCAGAACAAGGGGATGTTGAGCCTTCTCGAACAGTGACATGATCATCCATGTTTCATTTATAGTCGTTTCCACAGATTTTTCTTAGTTCTGTTCACAGGTTGTAGGGGACTAAGTTGTACTGCTCTGTTCTGTTGGTACTTCAATAAGGATCTTCCAGAGATCAATAAGTTGCTTACAATCGTATTTGATGCATATGAACCCATGGGCTTAAATTTGTCTCCTTGCATCTATGTTTCCTGTAACTGAGCCTAATTGTTGATACTTCCATCTACAGAACATGCTCCGTGTTGTTCAGAGTATTTCACTCCTAAGAAAATCAGCTGCTCAGGTAAGTGTCCAGGTTCGACCAAAGACTGTTTTAAACTGGTTGACTTGGAAATCTGGGAGCACAAGATGTGTGTCCATATAGTCTATATATTGTTTGTGATCATCTTCCTTAAAATCGGTATTTCATTGCAGAAAACTAAGTTCTTCTATACTGTTGTGATCGGTTGGTAAAGTCAGGGAGCGTGCGCCAAGATCGGGGAGCATGTGCGAAAGTAGGGGCGCACACGCGCCAAGGTTATACACTGGTTGCTAAGACATTTACCATTACGAAAGTCGAGGAATGTACGCCTTGGCGCGCCTCTGGAGACCATGCTGTCACTAGGAGTACTTAATTGATTTAGCACCAAAACTTGCAGTCTGTTTTGTGTTTGGATGTATAGATATCCAGGGTTGTTCTATTTATGCTACGGAGTACTTGTTTCATGCAGCCTACCATTCTAAGTTGTCATACTAATGTTTTATCTCTAGCAGGTTCCATAATAGTATAGCTGAATTCGGTGTTTATTTATATCTGTATTGTTCCATAATAGTATAGCTGCAAGTTGTTTCCACCGCAGAAAAAATGTTAGTCAATTCATATTGTTTCCTTACTATATATTTTTGTCACTTAACTGCTAAGCATTTATTTACATCAATCACCACATTTCATACGTGCAGTGCACATACATGATGTGATGCATAATCAACTATCTGTTTCTAGCCCAAGGGTTCATGCCAATGCTTCCTCCACTGCAGGCAAACACAAGTAAATGTTCGATATTTTCTTACTCTAGCTTTTTCACCTAAGTATGTATTCATAGGGCTCATCATGCACCTCAAGAGATACCCTTTGCCATTTTATCCCATATATATGTCAGTGTTCATGTGTCCACCTAATTTTCCATTCCGTGAAAAAATTATTCCATGATTTTATAGATGCCTAAATTCTATATGGGTTTCCTCGTATTGAACCATTAGATCAGAGTAATATGCATAGTCCTATGCACATTTGCTTACCTGAAAATAATGAAGGGTTAATAAGGTGATAGACTACTAGAAGTAGAATGGGCAGGCATAACAAGCGTAGGTTTAATAAACGAACTTGGAGTGGTTGCTGATGGCGAGTCCAAACTGGATGCATCAACTATTAAACCTATGCTTGTTTATTCTGAAGTGTTGTGATTCTGAAGCGGGGTAAGATCTTTCTTTTCTAAAGAATCATATTTGGTTTACTACTTTATGCTTTCAGTCTTTTGGTTTCAGTATATGACTGTACTTTTCTATTTGTACTCTTTTGTGTCATGGCGATAGATCATTAATTAGTATCAAAGAGAGATGTGTGCTACTGATGCAGGTAATCGTGCATTCTCCAATAGGGTTATGCATTTTGTGCAGAAAATAATTGGTGTAGTATATGCTCCAATACCAGTAGTTTTTTTTTCCCGAAATGGGGCAGCCCCAGCCTCTGCATCCAACACCAGTAGACGACTTAAGGATGAATCAAAATGGCTCAGGCAATGGATTTAATTGATGTTTCATATGAGCAGGTTAATTCCTTATGTTCCACTGAGGTTAATTTTCATGCGATAGAGTAATAAACGGTATTACATACATACTCCTAGGCAGTTTCTTTTGTTTGGCACTTTAATTTTACAGCTTCGCTGTTGTGTACTTTCATGTTACTTCTGTAACAATTATATCCTATATGCTCATTGGTGGATTGGGTTAATTTATAGCTAAAAGCTGCAAATTTTGCAGCTATTTTTTATATTTGTGTCCTTTCCTTTTCTTTATAGTCAGCCAGTTCGCACGAATTTCTTTGGGTCATCTTGGTGAAAGTATTACTTTGTTCCCCGATGTTATCTGATGTCCTGTTCTCCTAAGTGGTATTCTTTCTTTGTCCTGACCATATATACATATCTGGGTTACAAACTGTGATCTGGCTTTGTTTTGTTGCAATAGGAGAAGACTGCATTTAACTCACCGTCTGGTTTATGCACCATGTGTCTCCGTACATTTATCCTTTGCCTCTTTACTGATCCTTTTATTTTCTTTGTTGTACATGAGAAGACCATTGTCTCCGCACCGGGGCCATTAGCTTCACTTCCTTGAAGTGCAGATGTGATTGGCATCATCTGTGTTCGCTGTCCCAGGAAGAACTGTTTGTATAGCAAGGAGGGATGTGTTCCTTCCTGACCCAAGGTGGACTACTAATTCTTATCATATGCTTCCTTTATATATATATTTATTACCTGGTTATTGATTTGTCTCCTGCCCTTCGTGTTGCACATGGTGGGCACAAAATTAGAAGGAAATACACTGGTTATAGCTACCGCTGGCCTACAATTTCTTAATCTGAATATGTGACACACTTGCTTCGCTATAGTCCCGATGCATACAGTTTTTGTATCTCATTTTCCATTGAAGTGCTTTTTGGTTTTGAGTATTCTGTACTACAAAGCATGGTCCCAGTTTAGTTTAGGTTTCTACTTTTTCGAAGTAATTTAATCCCAGTGATTTCAGTACCATCTATTTCTTGCTTTCCTTATCACATAATTACCAATCCATTTCTTTCTTTTGGTTTCGAGTGTTTTTTGTCCATTTTGTTTGAGGATGTAACCCCTAGCTAAGTAAAACTATCAGTGACCGGCTAATTTATGGACTACTAAAAAATGAGAATTCTTTGTTGATGCCTCTAATAATTTGGTAGATCTATACATCTCTCACTAATAGTACGATTTTAGAATGTCGCAGCCGGAAACCCCACTGCTTACACCTCCCTGTAAGCTGTAGTAACTTACAGCTATCTTAGTTCCATTATAGCCCATGCTACCGGTTTTGAGTTCTCGAGTGCTGCTACTCGCGGCACATAATATTCTTTGTGAGATAGAGTTATTTTACAAACTAGCCACTTAATTCGCTGGCAATTTTACTGTCAAACCAAACTGCTGTGAATGCATGCTTGTCTCATACTCAACTAACTCCGTATTCAAAAAAAAAAAAACTGAAACCAAACAGAAGTTAATAATTATCTTCTCCATTGCTGAACATAGTCTTTACAGTATATAAAGAAAATGCATGTTGCATGGTCTAAGTTAAGTGACCCTGGTGAATTTTTTTATTTCGTGTACATGACATGCTTGCTGAAATTATAAATTTTTTCCTCGGGTCAGTGAGAGTCTATACATTTAAAACAGACCAGTTCACAATTCTTTTCCATCATTTTACAAAACAATCATACGAACTATAAATTTGTGCGAATTCTACGGGGTCGTGCGCCAAGGCGCACATCTAAATCTAGTAATATATGGACAACTATATCTAAGGCAATTCGTTACCTTCTGGTACTTGTAGACCTCTCTCACGTGCTAATGCATGAGCTAAAACTAATGCATCATGTGATGTCCCCTCTCAACCAGCCAACACATATGTGAACCGGAGGTCAAAATCTACCGCCGCCACCACATTTTGAGTAGCAAATGCCTTCCTACCACGAAAGGAATGTTCCACATCTTTGGTAACAGATGCTCTCACATGTGTACCATCTATAGCTCCAATACAGTCCTATATAGTGAAAGTATTAATAAATAATATGAAGGTTTCTCCTAAATAGCTAAGGAATAGTTTGAACAAATACCTTAAAATATGGGTCAAACCGAGGGTTTCCTGCAATTTTTTCTGGAGTGTCCGGTGAAGGTGGCATGATATATTCATTACGCAGCTCATCAATGGCATGAAGGACGCGCCTAAAGTACACGCTGATTGTCTAGAATGATCTACCAAAATTGGTTGCAACAACCCTATTCTGAACGTTATGTCCAACGGTGTGCAAAAACATCAACAATTGTTGCTCTACACTTACATGAACACTATCTTCTAGCAACTTGCGATCCCTCAATATGTTGCACAACCGAAAGAAAGGAGCTCTTTCAAACCTCAACATATTTCTACATGTGACATCGCATTGCTCAATTTTACTATTGAGATATTCAATACGTTGCCGATCCCTTTGATGCATTGGCCCATAGCTTATACACGCTCTTCTCTTCTTTTTTATAGCCCGAACTGCTACAACAATTGCAGCAAAAACAACAAAAACAGCAGCTCCCCTAATCATTTTTTCCTTCTATCCATCATCTTGGCCATCTACAATGCATTTATTTTGACATAAATCACCACAATACACAGTCAAATTGCTAAACAAAAATCAGACTGCAACATATACCACATAGATTGCTAAAAAAATGTCATGGATTTGAGCCTAACACATGTTTTCAGCTCAACTTTGAAGAGGACAGGGCACATAAAAAGAAGAAGAGCACAAGGCCTATACCGTTGCTGCCTGCCTGCCGCCGTCGGTGCCTGCCGCTGCTATCTTCTTGCCGCTGCTCCGCCCGCTCGCGTCTGGTCGCCGCCTGCAGTTGTCGCTCGGTCGCTGCTCTGCGCGAGATGGGGAGAGGCGGGAGGCGTGGTGGCGCGCGGTGGGGAGAGGCGTGGTGGCGCGGGGTGGAGAGAGGCGTGGCGGCGCGCAGTGGAGGCGTGGCAGCGCGGGGAGGACGAGAGGAGAGGCGCGGGGTGGAAGAGAGGAGGGATACATTGGGTGGGGCTCGCTCGGTGAGGGTAAGGAGTTTTCTTTTTTTCTCGCTCGACGCGGTGTTGATTAGCTGCCCGTTCCACCAGATTCCGCCGATTTGGTGGAAGGGGTGTATTCCGAATCTAAGGGGTATATTCCCTTTTGAGGAACCACTTGCTTCCATTCCTCCCGTCTAACCAAACATAAGAATAGTCTCTAGGAACGGAACGATTCCATTACATTCCACCTCATTCCATTACCAAACACACCATTAGGGATGAGCGTTTACAATTAAGTCTTTTCATTTCGGTTGATTTTACAATTAAGTCTTTTCATTTCGGTTGATTTTAAATTCGGTCCAAAAAAATGAAGAGCCAAGACGACTTTTTTCTGTTTCTTTTGTTGAAGTTCTCCATCTCGAAAGCTACCGCACAGGTACATGATCTACAACGTTTAATTTTGAACAAAACATATGTAATTTTGGTCTTGAAATCATGTATTATGGATTTTTCTTCTCCGTTTGAATTTCTTTGCTTGTTGATAATTATTGGCAGTTAGCCCACCTATAATGCTTGTGAATGATGTTATTCTATGGGATCGGCTGATTTTTCCTTCATGACACAGGAGGAAGAAAATTTTGACGGCGATTTAAAAATCAGCTGACTGACAAATAGACACCCTTTATTAATTCGGCTACATAATAGTTCGAATTTGGGTTCGGTCATGACCGAATAGTGTGGTGGATTATGTCAACATAAAACTATCAATTGGCAGGAATATACATAACAATATCAAACAAAAATATAACCAAGCTATAGCAATTTAATCAACACACAATTAAAAGTAAAAAAATACGATTAACATGCAGATTGTGGCGGTCTCACGTAAAGCTTAGTCAATCCGGTCAATTGATTAATCAATACCTAGTTATAAAAGAGCTAAACTTTCCGCCAAAAGTTTCATCCAACATTTTTTAGAACGGATTCACCCTCCACTAATTCACATGTTACCCACAACAGCCACCATACGGTTCCTTTCTTTTCTTTTCTTCCCGACCGACACCCTTCCTGACTTCACGGTTCCCACCCAACCCAGGCCTCCTCACATACGACGCCAAAGGTTTCCTAATCCCCACCAAATAACTCACGCCATGAGTTCTCCATGGAGAGAAGTGAAGGAGATATGCCCTAGAGGCAATAATAAAGTGGTTATTATTTATATCTTTATGTTTATGATAAATGTTTATATATCATGCTAGAATTGTATTAACCGAAACATTAGTACATGTGTGATATGTAGACAAACAAAGAAGTCCCTAGTATGCCTCTTAAACTAGCTTGTTGATTAATAGATGATTAGTTTCATAATCATGAACATTGGATGTTATTAATAACAAGGTTATGTCATTGTGTGAATGATGTAATGGACACACCCAATTAAGCGTAGCATAAGATCTCGTCATTAAGTTATTTGCTATAAGCTTTCGATACATAGTTACCTAGTCCTTATAACCATGAGATCATGTAAATCACTTATACCGGAAAGGTACTTTGATTACACCAAACACCACTGCGTAAATGGGTGGCTATAAAGGTGGGATTAAGTATCCGGAAAGTATGAGTTGAGGCATATGGATCAACAGTGGGATTTGTCCATCCCGATGACGGATAGATATACTGGGCCCTCTCGGTGGAATGTCGTCTAATGTCTTGCAAGCATATGAATGAGTTCATAAGAGACCACATACCACGGTACGAGTAAAGAGTACTTGTCAGGAGACGAGGTTGAACAAGGTATAGAGTGATACCGAAGATCAAACCTCGGACAAGTAAAATATCGCGAGACAAAGGGAATTGGTAATGTATGTGAATGGTTCATTCGATCACTAAAGTCATCGTTGAATATGTGGGAGCCATTATGGATCTCCGATCCCGCTATTGGTTATTGGTCGGAGTGAGTACTCAACCATGTCCGCATAGTTCACGAACCGTAGGGTGACACACTTAAAGTTGGATGTTGAAATGGTAGTACTTGAATATGGAATGGAGTTGGAATATTTGTTCGGAGTCCCGGATGTGATCCCGGACATCACGAGGAGTTCCGGAGAATAAGATTCATATATAGGATGTTATTTTATGTGAATAAAATTTCGCGGAAGGTTCTATGGAAGGTTCTAGAAGGTTCTAGAAAAGTCCGGAAGAAACCACCAAGGAAGGTGGAGTCCACATGGGACTCCACCTCCATGGCCGGCCAACCCTAGTGGGGAGTCCCAAGTGGACTCCCCTTAGGGGCGGCCACCCCCACATGGGAGGTGGAAATCCCACCTTTGGGTGGGAGTCCTAGTTGGGCTAGGTTTCATCTCCTATGGAAGGTTTTTGGTTCGGGTCTTATTCGAAGACTTGGACACCAACCCTTGGGGATCCACCTATATAATGAGGGGCCAAGGGAGGGGCCGGCCACCCCAAGACCACAAGCTGGCCGCCCCCATAGAGTGGCCGGCCACCCCTCCCAAACCCTAGCCGCCCCCCTTCTCCTCCATATAGTCCGCGTAGTTTAGCGAAGCTCCGCCGGACTTCTTCACCACCATCGACACCACGCCGTCGTGCTGTCGGATTCAAGAGGAGCTACTACTTCCGCTGCCCGCTGGAATGGGAGGTGGACGTCTTCATCAACAACCGAACGTGTGACCGAGTACGGAGGTGCTGCCCGTTCGTGGCGCCGGAACCGATCGTGATCAAGATCTTCTACGCGCTTTGCGGCAAGTGAACGTCTACCGCAGCAACAAGAGCCTCATCTTGTAGGCTTTGGAATCTCTTCAAGGGTGAGACTCGATACCCCCTCGTTACTACCGTCTTCTAGATTGCATCTTGGCTTGGATTGCGTGTTCGCGGTAGGAAAATTTTTGTTTTCTATGCAATGTTATCCTACAGTAGTATCAGAGCCGTGTCTATGCATAGATGGTTGTACGAGTAGAACACAATGGTTTGTGGGCGTTGATGCTCTTGTTATCTTTAGTTGAGTACTTTGCATCTTTATGGCATAGTGGGATGAAGCGGCTCGGACTAACTTTACATGACCGCGTTCATGAGACTTGTTCCTCGTTCGACATGCAACTTGTATTGCATAAGAGGCTTTGCGGGTGTCTGTCTCTCCTACTATAGTAAAGATTCAATTTACTCTTCTATTGACAACATTAGTATCAACGTTGTGGTTCATGTTCGTAGGTAGATTAGATCTATATCGAAAACCCTAAACCACGTAAAATATGCAAACCAAATTAGAGAGCGTCTAACTTGTTTTTGCAGGGTTTGGTGATGTGATATGGCCATAATATGATGATGAATATGTATGAGATGATCATTATTGTATTGTGGCAACCGGCAGGAACCTTATGGTTGTCTTTAAAATTCATGTTGAGTAGTATTTCAAAGTAGTTGTAATAGTTGCTACATGGAGAACAATCATTAAGACGGCGCCATTGACCTTGACGCTACGCCGACGATGATGGAGATCATGCCCGAAGATGATGGAGATCATGTCCGTTCTTTGGAGATGAAGATCAAAGGCGCAAGACAAAAAGGGCCATATCATATCACATATGAACGCATGTGATGTTAATCCTTTTATGCATCTTATTTTGCTTAGATCGCGACGTAGCATTATAAGATGATCCCTCACTAAAATCTCAAGATAATAAAGTGTTCATCCTTAGTAGCACCGTTGCCAAGACTTGTCATTTCGAAGCATCTCGTGATGATCGGGTGTGATAGAATCAACAAGTGCATACAACGGGTGCAAGACATTTGCACATGCGGATACTAAGGTGGCCTTGACGAGCCTAGCATGTACAGGACATGGTCTCGGAACACGTGATACCGAAAGGTAGAGCATGAATCATATGGTTGATATGATGAACACTTTGAGTGTTCGCCATTAAAATCACACCTTGTCTCGTGATGATCGGACTATGGTGTGGTGGATTTGGTTCGTGTGATCACTAAGACAATGCGAGGGATATTGTTTTGAGTGGGAGTTCACCTAGATTTTTAATTATGTAGAATTAAAATTTGAACTCAATTTGTCATAAACTTAGTCTAAACTATTGCAAATATATGTTGTAGAGATGGCGTCCCCAATCAATTTTAACCAGTTCCTAGAGAAAGAAAAACTTAAGAGCAACGGTAGCAACTTCACCGACTGGTTCCGTCATGTGAGGATCTTCCTCTCGGCGGAAATCTGCAATATGTGTTTGATGCACCGCTAGGTGATTGCACAAACTGAAACCGATGAAGTGCTGTTACGCGACTCTCTCGGTACTCTCAAGTTCATCCATCTTACATGGAATCCTCTTCAAAACGTTTCACCATGAGTTGATGAAAGAGTTGAAGACTAAAACTCATGCGGTCGTGGAATGCTATGAAGCATCGAAACAATTCTTCAGCTGCATGATGGAAGAAGGCAGCTCCAGTGAGCACATGCTCGCCATGACCGGGCATGCGAAGAAACTCGACTTGGGAATAGTGATTCCTAACAGACTGGGGATTAATCGTGTCCTTCAATCATGCCACCAAGTTACAAGAACTTTGTGATGAACTACAATATGCAGAACATGAACAAGGAGTTACCTGAACTCTTTGGCATGCTAAAAGCTGCTGAGATTGAGATCAAGAAAGAGCACCAAGTGTTGATGGTCAACAAGACCACCGTTTCAAGAAACAGGGCAAGTCTAAGGAAAATTCAAGAAGAAAGCTGCCACGCCTCCTATGAAACCTAAGAACGGCCCTAAGCCCGATGCTGAGTGTTATTACTGCAAGGAGAAGGGACACTGGAAGCGTAATTGCTCCAAGTATCGGGCTGATCTGAAGAACGGCCTTGTCAAGAAGAAGAAAGAAGGTATATCCGATATACATGTTATAGATGTTTATCTCACCGGGTTCTCGTTCTAGTACTGGTATTTGATACTGGTTCGGTTCATATAGTAACAAACAGAACTAAAGAATAAACGAAGACTACGAAAGATGAAGTGACGATGCGCGTTGGAAATGGATCCAAAGTCGATGTGATCGTGTCGGCACACTTCCTCTACATCTACCTTCTTAGTTTTAAGCCTAAATAATTGTTATTTTGTACCCGCGTTGAGCATGAACATTATATCTGGATATTGTTTAATGCAAGACGGTTATTCATTCAAGTCGAGAATAATGGTTGTTCTATTTTTATGAATAATATCTTTTATGGTCGAGCACCACAAAAGAATGGCTTATTTCTATTAGATCTCGATAGTAGTGATACTCATATACATAACATTGATGCTAAGCGAATTAAATTGAATGATAATTCTACTTATATGTGGCACTGTCGTCTTGGTCATATTGGAGTGAAACGCATGAAGAAACTCCATACCGATGGATTACTAGAATCACTTGACTTTGAGTCACTTGATAGATGCGAAGCATGTCGATGGGAAAAATGACTAAGACTCCATTTTCGGTATGATGGAGCGAGCTATGACTTATTGAAAATCATACATACGATGTGTGCGGACCAATGAGCGTAGCATCGCGCGGTGGTTATCGTTATGTTCTAACTTTCACAGATGATCTGAGTAGATATGGGTATATCTATTTCATGAAACATAAATCCGAAACTTTCGAGAAGTTTAAGGAATTCCAAAGTGAAGTAGAAAATCAACGTAACAAGAAGATTAAATTTCTACGATCTGATCGTGGAGGTGAATATCTGAGTTATGAGTTTGGCATGCATTTAAAGAAATACGAATACTTTCACAATTGACACCGGGAACACCACAACAAACGGTGTGTCCGAACGTCGTAATCGAACTCTCTTAGATATGGTTCGTTCTATGATGTCTCTTACTGATTTGCCGTTATCATTTTGGAGTTATGCATTAGAGACAGCCGCATTCACTTTAAATAGAGCACCATCAAAATCCGTAGAAACGACACCGTATGAATTATGGTTTAATAAGAAACCTAAGCGTCGTTCCAAAGTTTGGGGTCGAAGCCTATGTAAAGAAGTTACAACCGGACAAGCTAGAACCCAAAGCGGAGAAATGCGTCTTCATAGGATATCCTAAGGAAACTATAGGGTATACTTTCTATCACAAATCCGAAGGCAAAATATTTGTTGCTAAGAACGGAACCTTTCTTGAGAAAGAATTTCTCACTAAAGAAGTGACTGGAAGAAAGTAGAACTCGATGAGATTGATGAATCTATACTCGTTGATCAGAGTAGCGCGATACCGGAAGTTGTACATGTACCGCCTACACCGGCAAGAGGAAGCTAATGATAATGATCATGAAACTTGACAGGAAACTGAACCTCGCAGATCGACAAGGGAACGTACCACTGATTGGTTTGATCCTTGTCTAAATGTCATGATTGTGGATAACAATGATGAGGACCCTGACGTATGAAGAAGCGATGATGAGCAGATTCCAACAAATGGCAAGAAGCCATGAAATCCGAAATGGGATCCATGTATGATAACAAAGTATGGACTTTGGTAGACTTACCTGATAGCCGAAAGGCTGTCGAGAATAAATGGATCTTCAAAAAGAAAACAGATGCTGATGGTAATATTACTGTCTATAAAGCTCGACTTGTCGCAAAGGGTTTCCGACAAATTCAAGGAGTTGACTACGATGAGACTTTCTCACCTGTGGCGAAGCTAATCTGAGGATTTTGTTAGCAATAGCTGCATTTTTCGATTATGAGATTTGGCAGATGGATGTCAAAACGGCGTTCCTTAATGGAGACATTGAGGAAGAGTTGTATATGGTACAACCCAAAGGTTTTGTCGATCCTAAAAATGCTGACAAAGTATGCAAACTTCAGCGTTCAATCTATGGAGAAGCAAGCATCGAGAAGTTGGAACCGACGCTTTGATAAGGTGATCAAAGACTTCGGGTTTATACAGTGTCATGGAGAGGCCTGTATTTACAAGAAAGTGAGTGGGAGCTCTGTAGCATTCCTAATATTATATGTAGATGACATATTATTGATTGGGAATGATATAGAACTATTAAGCAGTGTTAAAGGTTATTTGAATAATAGTTTTTCAATGAAAGACCTTCGTGAAGCATCGTATATATTAGGCATCAAGATTTATAGAGATAGATCAAGACGCCTAATAGGGCTATCACATACATGTCTGGACAAGATTCTAAAGAAGTTTAGAATGGACGAAAGTAAGAAAGGATTCTTACCTATGTTGCAAGGTATTGAGCAAGACTCAAGGACCGGCTACGGCAGAAGAAAGAGAAAGGATGAGTAATATCCCCTATGCCTCGGCAGTGGGATCTATCATGTATGCCATGCTATGTACTAGACCGGATATAGCACATGATGTTAGTTTGACTAGCAGATATCAAAGTGATCCAGGAATGGAACACTGACAGCGGTCAAGAATATCCTGAAGTACTTGAAAGAACTAAGGATATGTTTCTTTGTTATGGAGGTGACCAAGAGCTCGTTGTAAACGGTTACACCGATGCAAGTTGGAACACGATCCTGATGACTCTAAGTCACAATGGGTACGTGTTTATATTGAATGGTGCTTGCAGTAAGCTGGGCAAGCTCGGCGAGCACGGTGGCGAAGTTTTCAACAGAATCGAGTACATAGCGGTTTCAGAGGCTTCATCGGAGTATGGATGAAGAGGTTCATTGTAGAGCTAGGTGTGGTTCCTAGTGCATTGGACCCATTAATCATTTACTGTGATAACATGGGTGCCATCGCCAATGCATAAGAACCAAGGTCACACAAGAGGCTGAAGCATATCAAGCTGCGTTACCACTCGATTCCGAGTACATCGAAGATGGAGAAGTAAAGATTTGCAAAGTACACCTGATCTGAATGTAGAGATCCATTGACTAAAGCTCTCCTAGGGCAAAGCATGACCAACACCAATGCCATGGGTGTTAGGTATATTACAATGTAATCTAGATTATTGACTCTAGTGCAAGTGGGAGACTGAAGGAGATATGCCCTAGAGGCAATAATAAAGTGGTTATTATTTATATCTTTATGTTTATGATAAATGTTTATATATCATGCTAGAATTGTATTAACCGAAACATTAGTACATGTGTGATATGTAGACAAACAAAGAAGTCCCTAGTATGCCTCTTAAACTAGCTTGTTGATTAATAGATGATTAGTTTCATAATCATGAACATTGGATGTTATTAATAACAAGGTTATGTCATTGTGTGAATGATGTAATGGACACACCCAATTAAGCGTAGCATAAGATCTCGTCATTAAGTTATTTGCTATAAGCTTTCGATACATAGTTACCTAGTCCTTATAACCATGAGATCATGTAAATCACTTATACCGGAAAGGTACTTTGATTACACCAAACACCACTGCGTAAATGGGTGGCTATAAAGGTGGGATTAAGTATCCGGAAAGTATGAGTTGAGGCATATGGATCAACAGTGGGATTTGTCCATCCCGATGACGGATAGATATACTGGGCCCTCTCGGTGGAATGTCGTCTAATGTCTTGCAAGCATATGAATGAGTTCATAAGAGACCACATACCACGGTACGAGTAAAGAGTACTTGTCAGGAGACGAGGTTGAACAAGGTATAGAGTGATACGAAGATCAAACCTCGGACAAGTAAAATATCGCGAGACAAAGGGAATTGGTAATGTATGTGAATGGTTCATTCGATCACTAAAGTCATCGTTGAATATGTGGGAGCCATTATGGATCTCCGATCCCGCTATTGGTTATTGGTCGGAGTGAGTACTCAACCATGTCCGCATAGTTCACGAATCGTAGGGTGACACACTTAAAGTTGGATGTTGAAATGGTAGTACTTGAATATGGAATGGAGTTGGAATATTTGTTCGAGTCCCGGATGTGATCCCGGACATCACGAGGAGTTCCAGAATGGTCCGGAGAATAAGATTCATATATAGGATGTCATTTTATGTGAATAAAATGTCGCGGAAGGTTCTATGGAAGGTTCTAGAACGTTCTAGAAAAGTCCGGAAGAAACCACCAAGGAGGGTGGAGTCCACATGGGACTCCACCTCCATGGCCGGCCAACCCTAGTGGGAGGAGTCCCAAGTGGACTCCTTAGGGGGCCGCCACCCCCACATGGGAGGTGGAAATCCCACCTTTGGGAGTTCTAGTTGGGCTAGGTTTCATCTCCTATGGAAGGTTTTTGGTTCGGGTCTTATTCGAAGACTTGGACACCAACCCTTGGGGATCCACCTATATAATGAGGGGCCAAGGGAGGGGGCCGGCCACCCCAAGACCACAAGCTGGCCGCCCCATAGAGTGGCCGCCCACCCTCCCAAACCCTAGCCGCCCCCTTCTCCTCCATATAGTCCGCGTAGTTTAGCGAAGCTCCGCCGACTTCTTCACCACCATCGACACCACGCCGTCGTGTTGTCGGATTCAAGAGGAGCTACTACTTCCGCTGCCCATTGAACGGGAGGTGGACGTCGTCTTCATCAACAACCGAACGTGTGACCGAGCACGAGGTGCTGCCCGTTCGTGGCGCCGGAACCGATCGTGATCAAGACCTTCTACGCGCTTTTGCAAGCAGCAAGTGAACGTCTACCGCAGCAACAAGAGCCTCATCTTGTAGGCTTTGGAATCTCTTCAAGGGTGAGACTCGATACCCCCCTCGTTACTACCGTCTTCTAGATTGCATCTTGGCTTGGATTGCGTGTTCGCGGTAGGAAAATTTTTGTTTTCTATGCAACGTTATCCTACAAGAAGTCCAATTTACCACTCTAAACTCGTCTCAAAGTTTAGATTACAATCCTCAACTTTACTTTGGTTCAATCTTCAACCCTGAATTCTATAAACCGTTCAGAATTGAACCTTCTACCCTTTTTGACAAGTTTTGAGCCGGTTTTTCTTGCCAGTTAGCGGTGTTTCTCCCTATATACTGTGCCAACTCATCAACATACAACATACACGGTACATGTACTTCCTCTCTCTCCATATCGCATGATCACCTCATGCCTCACCATGATCGTCTTCCTCCCTGGAACAAGGCCATGGCGACCACAGAGGGGTGCCTCCATCGGACAATAACACCCGGCGTCTGCCCTTTACATCACCTATCGTGTCCAGCCTTCTGCCAGCTCGGGGCAACCACCACGCAGCGAGCCGCGGGAGAGGCATTTTTATTCCAACGGGTGAAGAGTTGAAGATGAAGCATAGAATTGAAGATGAAGTGTTAAAGACATAGTGTATGCAAGGGGTGATTCTGAACCGTTTTTAGAATTCAGGGTTGAAAGTTGAATCAAAGTAAAGTTCAAGATTGTAAGCTGAACTTTGAGACAAGTTTAGGGGGGTAAATTGGACTTCTCTCGTTCTCCATGCCACCAACGCCAACCCCAACAGAAGAAAAACCGAGAAGGGTGGAATAAGCATGAATGCGATGAGGGATTTGTCTTCCGGTGGCGGGTTACCAGGTCATCGGCGAGAGACCCGGCATAGCGTCGCGATCCACAGAGGCATTGAAAGGTCCGGACCAGTAGCGCACGTAGGCAGCAGGAGGACGCACGCAGAGAGCCACGGGCGAGGAGAACGCACGCAGAGAGCCACGGGCGAGGAGAACGGTTCACACTCGACCGTATGCCGCCCCAGACGCCTTCCACCTCATACGTTGTCGTGATTGAGATTTCCCTAACCTCCCACTCTTCCAGCGAGGACCTTCTCGGTCAGGGATGTCGCCCCGGCTTGACAAGGAGGACAACCAGCGGGCGGTAAGCTGCCTGCACGAGGTCCGCTACTGAAATGCGTGAGGGCGGATGCAGCTCTCGGGCACGTGAGTGGAGGAATACACATGCGAGCATACTAGCTGGAGCCACCGCTCCCTGTCCACCTTTCTTGGTCGTGCATCATCTCTGCTGGTTGGCCGTCCACGTTCCCCTGCCCAGCAGCTCTCGACCGAATCCCTCCCCATCTCGCTGCTGCCCTGTCCCGTCGCCCACCCAACTCCATCTTCTGGAACCAATTATCTATAATAGGTTTCTCTTCTTTGTAGGAGAAGGTCCGACGAAACAAATTGATCGGCTATATCGTTAATCTCTATGATAAAAACTTCCCTGGTTGTAGTGAAAGTAAAGGTAACTAAATTTACATTTTGAAAATTATGTACATTTTTTTTTTGAAAAACTGACATGAAAAGTTGTGTACATCAACGGCATGGATGAGCCTAGCAAGTAAAGTTGTGTGTACGTGAAATTTGGAGAATTCATAATTTTATGATAGTTGGTTATTGGTACTTTTCAATAGCCAGTATATATAATGCATGCATTACCGGATTATTACTAAACACATTGTAACTTGTAAGACACATATGACCGCAAAAAACTGGTAGATAGTCAAGGAAACCGTCCAATTTATACTCTAAAAGTTTTTAGAAAATAATCTAACATGCATAATGTTGCACTAGAAATCTCCCTGTTAAGATATTTGTTCGGACATACCCAAATAGATATATCTACCAAACTACTAAATGTATTTGAGCATTAATGCAGGGATGAGTACTTTGTCAGTGCTTGTATAGTAGTCAAAATAACATAGTTTATTACAAGATGCGTGTTTTAGCACAAGGTAAGCCAAATAATTAATATACATTTTGATAAAAATAATGACACAATTAATATTAGTAATATTTCATAGTTGATTAACCATGCAAAATGTGTAATGGGGAAGGTGCATAATAAAATATTTTATACATAAGTATAAAATTTTAGTGTAAATTACTAGTTTGCCTAGATCCAAAACTTATTTGTACTGGCGCTGGCGATGAAGCAAGACAACAAGAAGAATGAGTCTCTAGCAGCATCCATGGCGCCTGCGTGGAAAAAGGCAATATGAGGAGCGCGAGAAAGATCTGGCATGCTGTGAGAAGATGATAGCACAACACGAGAAGAGGGAGCAGCAAAAGTTTGCGACACCTGATTCTAGACTTCTAGCTCGATTAGTACCTCTCGCCTCTAAAATTCACTAGATTTGGATGTGCGCCTTGGCGCACGATCCCGTAAATTGCATGCTAAATTATGTTTTGTATAACAACAATAAAAATAAGGTGAAATTAGGTTTTAGTTTCAATGGTATCTTTTTAGGATTTGCAGAAGTGAGGATGAAATTAGGATAACACACAAAATCACGAACTGAGTACAAATGCATCACAAAAATAGAAGAATATAATACATTAACTACCACTATGGTTCTATTAAGAGCAACAAATATAAAAAAAAGAATCAAAAGCCACATAGTAAGCTTCCTATGGGCATTGTCGCAGCATGGTCTGTTGAGGTTAGCACACAGGAAACGTTTGTACTTGCAACACCAAAAGTTAGCACCGATGCCAAATGAAAAGATGAATTAACACCATTTAAATGTGAGGAAAATCAAAGAAATGCTAAGAAGTGGTGCTTGTTTTTTCGCATTGATGAATTTTTTGTATAACATATATAATAAGCTGAGAAAGCAAAGAGAAGATCATAACATGATTGTTGGAACCAGACGAAATTACAAACATATTAACACATCGAGTGTCAAAAGCAACACAATGGCTGCACTAAAGAGGCTATTAACAACCTTAGACTACATGAGCGTACAACAATTTTTATAGATACAACCTTGGTAATAGGATCTCAACCTCATTTTCTCTAGCCGTTTTTCCAAACACTCACATGCAAGAGATTAAAGTTGATCAATTCAACAAGAGATTCCTTGGATAGTCACCTGCTTGGCGCTGCAGCGCAATATTGATAACCAATGAATGATGAGTTCATATTCATTAACCACACTGAAATAAGATAAAAGACCCATTTACCTGGAAATATAGGTTAATAGGAAACATATAAATGATACCAGTTAGGCATGTCTAACGAAATAAAGAGCGGCTAGCTCAGATAGTGGAGCTAACAAAAATAACTATAACTCACTCGGTTTTCCCAAAGAATCTCAACGTGTTTCCATAAAAGCACTATCACCTCAAAGATCAAATTTTAGCAGCTGGTTGCGGTGAATGCAATATTTAGACCATGAATAGAATGAACATATGGACATAGAAATGAAGCACACGAGAAACATCAGCGACCTTCTTTGAGTCAGGGAGGAATACATACCTCCTTGCTAAGAGCATCTCCAGTCGCGTCCCCCAAACCGTCCCCCAAACCGCGCCGGATTGAGCGTTTGGGGGACGTGTTTGTTCGCGTTTGGGGACGTCGCTCCCAGCCGCGTCCCCAAACGCCGCCCCAATCAGAAATTCAAATAGATGCATTCAAAAGAGATCGTTCCCGCCGATTCGTCGCGATCAGAGTAGCGGCGATCGATCAAAGTAGGGCGCGCGATCATATTACGGACGTGGTGCATGCAAATTAGAAGAAGGGGAAGGGGTGGTCGACGGCGTCGTGTCCGAGTCGACGCAGGCCGTCGAGCACGACGACCTCGTCGCGATCTGCGTTCCGTGCATGGTGCGTCTGCTCCGTCGCCGACGCGAGGCCGACGCAGGTGTGAGAAGACGCGTCGGCCGCTCTTGATGCGTTGCCCGCCGCCGCCGATGCCGATGCGTGCGCCGCCGGCCGCCTCGCCGCCGCCATTTGGCTTCGATGTCGTCGAGGATCCGGCCTTTGAAGAAGTTGTGCGCCGCTCGCGTCCGGGGAGACATTCCCTCTGTCGACGTTCTCGCAGGGACATGTCGTCCTGCGTTTCTTGAGCTCCGCTTCTTCTCCTCTGCCTCTTGAGCAGCTCGGCCCACCTTTGGTCGGTCTTTTTGTCGCGGGAGAGAAAGGTCGAGGAGACGTCGGCGAGGCATTTCGTGATCGACGCGCGTCTTCTCGGACGACGGCGTCGGCCAAGGCGGCCTTGGCAGCCTTTGCTGGGACGCCCTGTCGAAGTTGCCGGCGCGTCCGGATCAATGGCGTCCTTCCCCTTGGACGCGACAAGCGCGTCGCCGCCATTTCTCATTCATTTTGAGCTTGCCATAGCAATGCATGAGCACGAAAGACTTGTGACCTTCCGAGTTCTTCGCGTACATCTCCATGGCCCGATCAAACTAACCAAAGGAAGCAGAGTCATTTCATCGAACACAATGTAGGCGCTACGGATTATGGAAGAGTCGTACCAGTTTGGCGGCGTCGGCGCCGCTCTCGCCTCTGGTTTCTAAGTCGACATGGTACCCATGGAAGGAGTTCACCGACGCCTGGATGATGGCCCATCGCGTCGACATTGCCTTTTGGCTCCTCTTCATTGACACCTTCCTGTAGTCGTTGTTGATGAGCTTGCGCTCATCGAACTCGGCCTTGATCCTCGCCCAGTACTTCCCTTTTTGGTTGGCGCCGATGATGGAGTCATGGCTCACCGTCGCCCACGACTCGCACAGACAACAATCTTCCAGAGGCGTCCACTTCGGGCCTCGTGTGCCCGACGGCTTCTTCTTCTTCTTCTTCGTCCTCACGCCGTCCGCGTCTACCTCCACGAGATCATCGTCACCGGCACCCTCGTCGTCCTCTTCCTCGCCGCCTCTTCGTCCTCATCGTCGTCCTCCTCGTCGTCCTCCACCCCGTCCTCCTCGACGCCCTCCTCCTCAACCCGTCGTCCTCCTCAGCCCGGCGCCGTCGTATTCGAGCGGACCGCGGCCGGTGGGTCGCGTCCGGCTCCGCTCTTGCCGTACGCGGGAGTAGAGGTTGTTGGGGTTGAAGCCGCCGTGCGCGCGCATCCCGGTAGTGCGGCGACAAGTTAGGCGTCACACACCCGGGAGTGGCGGAGGGGCCGTCGTTGTAGAAGGCGGCTTGCGACGGAGAGAAGACTCCCGGAACGTACACCGGCACGTTCGTACTATATGGGCTCGCGTTGGTGGCGGCGATACACCCGGCGATTATGTCTGGTGGGCGCGCCGCCTGAGCCTTCTTCTCCGCTCCGCGTCCTCCGTCCTTTCCGCTCCACGTCGACGGCTTGCGGCGCGCAATCTTGCGCCATTCATCGTCGGTCATTCCTTCGGGCTTCTTCTTCGGAGCCTTCGGAGCCGGCGCCTTCGCGGCGCGAACGGCGCTTCGCATTGCCGGCGGCTTCTTGGCCGCTTTCTTCGCCATCTTTTTGGGGGTTGTCGGCGCCATGGAATGGGGAGAGGGTAGCGGCGGCGGGTGGACGGCGGGAGGGAGAAAGAAATCGGCGGGATATGTTTTGGGAGGCCTGTGCGCGCCGGTATAGGCGCGATTTGGCGGGAGCGGCGGGATTTGGCGGGAGTGTGCGATGATTTTCCCGTGCCGCCACGCGTCGCCGTCGGTTGGCCTCGCTTTCGTCCCGTCCCGTCCGTGGGGACGGGGCTCGGGCGCCGGACACCGTATCGGCCGCACAACAATGGGCTTTGAGGACGCTGCGTTTGTCCGCCCAAATCTTTTGGGAGGGATTTGCTAAGCGAATCCTTTTCATGGGACCATGAAAACAGCAACATCAGAGATTGTTGAAATATTGCCAAGCACATCTGGACATAAGAGAAAGAGAATTATTTGTCTTTGGCCCAAGAGAATAACCAGATAATTTATGACAAAAGTAAGCAGAAACATTGGTGAGCACACACAATGTCGTTCATAAGTCACAGCTGGCACATTGAGACTATATATTTCACCCAAAGAGGGAAAACATCGAGATTGACATATTAACGTTCAATTACCCATGATGCACCAATAATTATAGTAAAACCTGCTGCAACCAGTGTAAGAATTGAGCTTGGTAGCACCGGTAGGAATTCAATAATCTCATACGCTTCACCGTCATGCAAGATATCAATGAAGTTTTTAACAGGTACAAATATAGCACTATTGGTCTAAGAAATACGATACACAATATTATTTTCCTGTCTTAATTCCGATCATTTAATACCATATCTTAAGAAAAAATAAAGCTTTCTAGCTAATTGTACAATGGTGGCACAAATAAAGACATGGGCGTGCATCCAAACTGAAGTGAAAAGTGGTACAAATTGTATTCCTAATTATATTTAAATATTTAGAGCATAAAACATGTCACTTATGCCCTGATGATATCTTTATTCCCAAACTGCACAACACTGACATATAGTGGCATATTATTGAAAGGAAAAGTAGTCACATTCAGTTCCCAATTATATTTTGGAATCAAGATTCATATAAAAAATCATAAAATGTGTTCCTCTATGCAATGATGACTACATTCTGATGCCGAAAACTGGTTTTAACTTCTGGTAAAGCTAAATAAATTATGAAAATAGCAACATAATTGGTTACTCGGAGACAACTTGTCCACACATGTTCCAGGTGTCCTCGCCCTTCAAACATGATCATAACTGTTCGACGACATCCCACAGAGTATCATAACATCAAGAAAAACGCCAACACATATAGTAGCCCAAGCATATCTGGTGGAACCAATACATTATAAAGATATGTCGATTAGTTTTATGGTAACTTCATTGTGAATCACCGACTGGTTTTTATTAATCGTCTTTCTTGGGTGGATAACTAAGCATCTTTAGCAGTAAAAGTAGCAGTAGTATCAACAACAACAAAAAGGAATCCACAAGTTATTATTATTTTTTACTTCAGGCTAAAATGCAGCATCTAATGAGGCAGCGAAATGAGATGAAATTATCTTTAGAGAGATAAAGATTAGAATCTGATGCAAATAAATAATAGCACGCGAAATTAGCAACACCCACACGCAAAGACACAAGGAGGTAAATTGCACGGACAAGTCGACATGAAGAATAAAATTATTAATAGGACTATACAGTTCAGTTGTTACGAATTCAATACAAATAAGAACATGTAAATGTGCAATAGCGAGAGCATTTTTAATAAGTAGGCAGTAGCGCAGACCAAAACACTGATTGTCTACTTGGTGCCATCCTTGATGACAAATGGGGCATAGGTTATGTTCAGGGCAGAGATAATTGTTTTTGCCAGAATATTAGTTCCTTTTCAATTTTAAATAGTTTCTCATATCGGAATACTGAAATTTAGTAAAACCAATACAGGGCTTGTTCCAGAGAAACTATTTCGCCTAGAGATGGAAGGAGAAGCCCATGAAAGGTTTAAATAATACCAACTCAGGAAATGCTCTGTTTATTCTAGAGATCTCTAGGTGCTAAAGTGTCATTCTAGAAAAAAGATTGAGAGAAGAGACCTAGAGACTGACTTCACTTTCTTCCGACATGTACAATGTTATTGGTCTGTATCCAGTCTCTGCTCAAACCAAAAGACCACGCCTGCTTATGTATGTAGACATGAAATTTATAAATTGATAGAAAGCCCTATACTGAACATTTTTTTACAACAAGTTTATTTGTAGTATAAGTAACCAGAAACCAACTATATTGTTTAAGTAAAAAAAAAATGAAGATTGAGATATTTGGGACATATAAAAAAACATATATGAGGTTGCATATGACTAACCAAAGTACCATGAAGGAAATCTTGGATCCATCTCAACCTGTATGAGGCTTCAACCTGTTGACTCAGCTTGACAAAAAATGAACAAGTGATTATCGAGTTAACAAAGGAGCAGAGAAGGAGCATGATTCAACTCAACTAACATTCATGAAGAAGGACATCAAACAATCTCTTGATATTAAAATGCAAGCAGCATAAATATCCTACATAGATCCAACTATATCTTCCATTTTTTCTTCTCAATCATGGCAAGTGAAACAAAATGGGGCATGGGAATGCCTAGCTAAATTTTTAATTTAGTTTACTGGACAATAAAATCGCTACTCAAAAAGCAAGTAAAAATTGTGTATCCCAGTTATATGTGTTCTTACGGTATAGGCCGTGGTGTGGAAAAATAGAGCTGATGAATTATGCTTTTGAACCAGAGAAAATTTGTTGTTTTGCAAACTAAGCAGGACACTACAGGTTAAAATTAATTTTGTCATAAATAAGAGTGGTTTTTGCTCTAATTCACTGGTAGCACAAAAATACTAACTATCAAGCAGGTGTTCCAAATATATATGACAAAGTACCATCAAACATTAGCGAAAACAAACTCATCACAATCAGATTATACCTGAAGCAAAATAATTCGAAGCTAGCATTGCAAGCCCAATGACATGTAAGCTGCAGCACGAACCACCTATCCAAATACGAATAGAAATGTATCTGCATTAAAGATAATAACATTCTAAAAGAGGAAACCATAGGATTTGTGAAGAAAAGACAACAACCAAAGTAACAGACCATTTAAACTTAAGATTGGCCCAAGAAAGATCATCTTCTCCTGAAAAATTAATCAGGCTGAAGGGGGCGACATTCTAAAATGTGTTATCTATAATAAATGAAGCATTCCTTTCCCTGAACAAAGAAACCCAAATGGAAGCTGCAGGTGGCTTTTCTACTTCCGGAAGTTATGGAGTAAAGGAAGAGAATAAACAAAAAGGGACAACATGATATCATCCACAGTCCCAAACAACGACAATTTGAAGTTCCCGAAGAAACATGCGGCTTATTTCCCGAAGAACCAGTGGCAAAACGAGTAGTGTGTTCATATGTTTTCTGTAGTATTTATGCACATGTTTTGAACTTGAAGTAATAGCTGGTCTCCTGGTTGCCTGTCAAAATGCGTTAAACTAAAAGAGGAGAATTGAGCCTCTAGTGTTGCATTGCTGTATTACAACAGCAAAACATCATTATGCGAAATAGAAACCATTATCTAAGATAACAAAGTGGGAAATACTCCATCTTGTATGTGAAACCCAATAGAAATATCAGTTAATTAATGACTTGCAAGAACTATGTCTTACCCCTTTTTATTGAATTCATGTGGATTAGTCACTCATCATCCGGTGCAATGTAATCTAGCTGTTATAGTTAATGATATATCTGTAAAATATCCATAAAAATTGATCATAAACTAAATTATTTGTGGCATATAATGATATATCTGTAGCATCTGAAAACTACTCCAGTTTAATAGTGATAATGTTGAGTCTAGAAATCTAGAAACGGTGCAGCCTGAATGTAAGCTGCACTTTGGTCTGTCTCGCCATCCTTTTACAGACTATACGTCACACATACATACTATTAACAGTATGCATCGTGCACTTATTGTTCTAGCGAATGTGTATGTATTATATGACCAAGAATGACCGAGAAAATTGTAAGCCGAACCTATGAGATGTTAGAAAGGCGATGTTTAGTAGAAAAAACAACTTCACTTTTATAAGAATTTTTCATTTATCTGTCCCTTTGTTTATTGATAACAATAAGGAGACCAGGTATACAAGTAAAACCAATTTAGTGGAGATGAAAGGAAAGGACAGAAACTGAAAGGAGCACTCACTTCGTAATGCACATATGGAAATAGATGGCAATGGGATCTACTTGACATGAAGGAAAATAAAAAGGAAATACCAAAATAAAAAGGAGTATTGGACTGCTCGGAGCTGCGTAATCTCTTCTCATCTCGAAGCAGCAGAAGAATACCTAAAATCACGAAATAAAAAGGAAAGCATACATTATATTTTTCGATAAGCAAGAGAAGGAAGAAGTAAAGCTCAGGGTCAATGGAAACAGAGAAGAATACCTAAAATCACGAAATCACTAAATTAGCATCACCTTATGTGTCTATTTACCGAGCACCCACCCATCAACAACGATCAGCATATGAGTTAAATTATCTACACTATGGGATACTGCGGGAAATGAAAACATGAAAAAAAAAACGTTGCTAAATGAAGAAAAACCAAGAGACATAGCAGTATACTCCTCCGTACGAACAAATGAATTGGATGCTTGCATTTCAGCAAAAAACAAGGCCAACTCTTGCTTTTCCTCGTACTTTTCTTATTAGCTCTACTGGAAGAAAGACCTACCAAAACAGGAAAATTTAATTACTTCACCTCACATAACCTATGAAGGTAATTAATTTACCAAGCACATAAAGAGATTTCAAGATTGAGTTAACTTTTGTAAGATGATATTTGTGTCTTTTTACCCACTGTGAGCAAATGTAAGGCAAGACAAATCGAAGTCCGTGAAGGAGATGTGCCTATCTCTATGAAGCAATATATTCTCTCTCTTTAAGCCTTAGTACAGTATAGCTAAGATAAATAATATCCAGTAAGAGGAAACACACCACGCTAATTTCAGGTGTATTCTAAGCAATAGAATGCGATAAATTATCAAAAAGTGTCAGATGTTTTATCTTGGTAAGGAAACACAACCATTATTAAGGCCCTACTGACAAGCTACAAGGACCAAATTAGCATTGGTACTATTTTCAACACAACAAAGGATCGTTCTTTACATGGTCTTTAAGGCTTGCATGGGAAAGGTGGACATAATTAGCATCTAATAATGCTCACATGCAGCATAATCAAAGACATTTTTATACTTTTTCATGTACACACAATCAAATAGAAGCATTTTGTGAAAAGTGAAGCTCACCGTATGCATTTCCTATCTGGATTTTTCTTAAATCGATCAGTCACAGCAGTACAAAGAATCATATGTAGCCATTTGATGTCAGCGATTTAAATCCCCCGAAGGATTTTTTTTGGATGTACATCATATAGAAAAGCATAAATGTATTTTACATGTACAAGCAAATATAAGGAGCGTGAGTACTGTTCAGGCTGTTGTTGATAAAAAATTGAATAGAAGTATTGCAAGATCTAAATGATGTAGGTCTGACTTAACTTCAGGACAAGTAGTTGAGATCTAGCCCCGGAACCTTGGCACATGACATTGGGGAATATCCAGCAACAATAATTTAGCTATTCCCTGCAAAATAAGAACATAATCCAAGAAATGATTGTCTAGACAGTACTAAGAGACAAATCCGAAATTAGACAGTACCAACCTTCAGTAGCAGGCTAGCAGCACATACGACGATGGCCACTACTCCTTCTCAGCTCCTAAAGTTGTGCCACAAATCCAAAATTAGATTCAATGATAAAACAAAACAAAGTACCAACAACTTGATTTACTACAGACTTGGGCCAAATTTCAGAAAAAATAAATTCTAAACAACAGAGCAAAATCAAACTTACAGGTTTTTTTTGCCAAACACCTTGTAGGCATAGGTAAACTGAAACTTGCACAAACAAAAGTGAGAATATGTGGGGACTGGAGAGATATAAACATGCAAAAAATGGTAGGAATCTATGGGGATTAGAGAGTGGGGGGAGGGAGGGACGAACCTACTTACAGGTATTTTGTCAAGCACCTTGTAGGCACAGATAAACTGAAACCTGAGGCACAAATAAAAATGAGGATATGTGTGGATTGGAGAGATAGAAACATGAAAAAAGATAAGGTTCTATGGGGTTTAGAGAGAGGGGGAGGGAGGAACGAACCTGCAGGTGGATTTGTGCCTGCCGCTGGAGCGGAGGTGCCTTGGCCGGTTACGGCAGCGCATACAACAACCGCCACTTCTACTTCTCTGCTCCTCCTCTTCCTCTCAACCTTCACTATCTGTAGCACATCATTGTGCAGGTTCTCGGGAGTGGAGGCGCAACGCGCAGAGAGGAGAGCAAGAGCGAGGCGGAGATGAGCACGGAAGGAGACGAGGGCGGCGGCGGCGCCAGTGCAGAGGAGGAGGACCGCGCCAGATATTCGTGCGGTGCCTCCCCGCGCGCTCACACCGTGCTTCGCCAGCGGTGCCGCTTCCACGGAGGAGCAAGGAGAGAATGAGATCGAGGGGAGGGAGTGGGAGGCGGAGCGACCGCGCGGGCGGCTGTGGCGGCGGTTGAGCGGGAGGCGTATGGGGAGAAGACGACGGGGAGGGGATTGGAGGAGTAGGGCGTATGGTGGTGGTGCTTTGACCAATCTACCCCGCGCGGCCAAGATCTTTTCGTCGGTGGCGGCAGGCGAGTCCAACCCGAAAACGAGCCACACCGACTGGCGCGTGGACCCGACCGAACGTGGAGCCCAGACACACCCAGACGCGGGTAGATCACAGCCAATGCATGGATTTTTCTAGCGCCAGGGATAGCCGGTAATAAACGCGCGCATGCGAGCCAGCCAACCAGCAGCGCAGCTGCTGCCACAAACAGACGGCCACGATTTAGCCACTTTAAAGATCGGACGGTCCACATTCTTTAACCGCTGTGAGACCCCCCAAGGGCATCTATTATACCTTTAGATTTAGTGTAATCTCTAGTTAAAATATTTATGTCATATTGGAACTAGCTACAATGGGCCAAATCTGAATTTGGTTCTGTAATAATATTGCATCATGGCAAATTTAGTTGTTGAGTTTTAATTTTCCTAGGTAACTACTGGAATAGTCGACACTCGGCAATGTCGGCATTAATACACAAATTTGGATATGTTGTGGATCGCTACATTTGACTCACATCATGGTTAATTCGTCGAGTTGTAGGATGGTATTTATGTAGGGTATATGGCGCGGAGTGACATCATGGTTAATTCTCATATTGTGATAATTGTTTGGCATGGTTGTTTTTACTACTATGTAGTCTAAAAACATCTGTGTGGTCTGGAAGCTGAGATTCTGTTGGCGCTTGGTTTAGTTGCCAATTCCAAAAATAAAACTAGTAAGAATAATGATTGTATTAGTGAGTGGGAGGCTGCCGATGGCAATAAGAGCCTTACAATAATGTTTTTAGTGGTAGATAGATATGTCACATAGGCACATAGCTAATGCTCTAAATCGTAGAGAGCCATTATTTATGTGATCTCTATTTATGGTAAGATTGTACTGTATATATATGCAATGGAAAGGCCCAACCGTAGTTAATCTTCTCACATGCTATCAACCAAAAATCCTAAACCGCTTCTGCTCCTCCTCCTCCAAACTCTAGCCGCTGCAGTCGGCCTCCTCCAACCCTAGTGATTCGAGCCTGCCGCGCCCCACCCCAAACCCACCTATGCATGGGCGCACGACACCGTCATCCAGAGCATCCGCTCCCTCGTCCCGGTCATCCTTGATTGCAAGTGCAACATCTTCCCTAAGTGGTGCACCTTCTTCACTAGCGGCGACACCACCTCCGCCCTCGAGAATCACCTCACCAGTGCGACGCCCCCTATTGATGCCACATGGCTTTGGCTCGACGCCACGGTTTTTGTTCAGTTTAGAAGTATTCAGTTCATCAGTAGTAACTAGTAACGTAGCATTTCAACAAGATATTTGATTTTTTGTATCTACATATTGAAGTATTCAGTTATATCCAGTTTATGGTATGGAAGAGTAAAATCCTTGAAATAATCCTACGTTTCGCGTAGGGTTGCTCTTGTGTTGTTAAAGTGTCAAGTCCAAAGCAACTCCTTTTTGCATGCCACGTAGTGAAGGTCCAGACAGACCGGCAATGCTGGTTGCTTCCGGTCAAGTCAAATTTCCATGAGTTCAAAAAACAAGTCAAATTTCCATAAACAACTCACCTTTCAAATTTCTGACCGACCGGGTTACAAAATCGGCGCTGCCTTGGTAAAAAAGAAACGCGGCGCTGCGCCTGGCCATATGGTAACTATTGCACCCGGTGATTTCTTTCCAAAATTGCCGCGTTGATCAGATCCAAATTTAACACGGATTCAGTAAAAAGTTGGAACTCTGCCGCCATTTATGGCAGCGCCTCTTTCTCCTTATATACCCCAGCCCCTTGCCTTGCACCTCCATCGCATCGCAGAGCCACAGAGACAGACTAAAGAACCAGAGCAAAGAGCACCCGCCGCCGCTGCGCTTCAGCTTCCACCCATGGCGCGACCCCCGCTCCTCGAGAACGGCAAGAAGACCAAGGGGCGGCAGCGCAGGGAGCTCCGCCGGGTGGAGGACAAGGAGCCCCGGCAGGTGACCTTCTCCAAGCGCAAGGCCGGCCTCTGGAAGAAGGCCTCCGAGCTCGCGCTGCTCTGCCACGCCCGCGTCGCCGTCGTCGTCGTCTCCGAGGCCGGCAGGGCCTTCGCCTTCGGCAGCCCCTCCGCTGACGCCGTCCTCGCGGGATGCGGCGGCGACACCGACGACGCCCCCGCGGAGTGGGAGGGCATGGAGGCGCTGTCCCGGGAGGCCAAGGAGAGAGCCGCGGAGGTCGAGAAGGAGGCCGAGCGGATGAGCGCCGCCGGGAACAAGGTGCTGGAGCTGCAGAGGCAGACGGGCAAGCGCTTCTGGTTCGAGGTCGACCCGGCCGCGCTCGGGGAGGAGGAGCTGCCGGTGTTCGTCAGGGCGCTCCGACGCCTCAGGGACAATGTCGGCCGCCGCGCCGATATGAAGTACGCAACTCCGCCGCAGCAGTAGAGAAGCCCTAGTGCTTCTGTTAATTATTAGTCTGATGCTTGCTTACTGTTTAGTTAGCTAATTTACGTGCCATTAGTAATTTAATATAGTTCTACTTACTCGTGTTCTGCTAGTACCGTGTTAGTTATGGTGCAACCGAAATTTCTTGATGGTTGAATTATTTTGCTTGTCTCCGCTCCTATGTTCTTTGCCCTAATTCACTTTTTTTTTTCTGCGGGGAATTCAGTTGATCAATTTGATAGCACTCTTTATGTATATACATAGATCATTAGCTCAATTTTTTCACAAAATCATGTGATATTAGATCAACTCGATGAACATAAGATTTGATGCCGAATTAGCAGTCGACTAAAGTACACAACCCAAAACAATATATGTAATCATGTTGTGGCGTCCTAGGCGTTATGCGACCGCTTAGGGAACTCGCCCCACCCACTCGCCCCGCTGCCATCACCTAAAACTATAGATCTGGGATGCCCGTCCTTTTGTAGCTAAACCCCACCTGCGTAGCAAAAATAATGTAATGTTGGAACATCATTGTACTAATTTGTAAGGAGGATGTCATAATTGTGCAAAAATATAAGTTTGCAGCATTTTGAAAATGGATCCAACAAAGAAGTCTCGGGAAGATGTTAGGGCATGTACAATGATAGGGAAGACATGTCTTCTTTTAATAGTCCACGTCATCTAGAGAAGACAATAAATATTAGGGGTATAATGCATTATCTCTTATTGCCATCCCTTATAATAAATGAGAATTAATTATGTTTAGTAAGAAATTATGTGGTTAAGGGAAGACAAGTCGTACAATGAGGAAAATAGTCTTATCTTATTTTATAAGAGATCATCCCTTACCTAAAGAAATACAACCTTCTCTTTCTTTCTTCTCTCTCCTCAAACTAATCAACAATCCTATGTGGCAACCGTAAGGGAAGGCTGACGTCACCCCATTGTACATGCCCTTACTAACCGTCAAAAAATATTCATGTCAAAAATACTAATGCAACAAAAAAGTGGTTAATCAAATTGTCAAAAAAAAAAAAGTGGTTAATCAAGAATTTTGGCTGATTGCAAAAACCATCAGTCGTAGCAAAAGAAAGGCAAAACAATTGCAGCACGGGAGGCCAATGCTTCTAGCGCCATGTAAGAACCTTCACAACATTTAAGCAAAAAAATTGTGGCAACACCCAGAATATTTGCAGCATCTTGCTTGCATTGTTCGCAACTAAGTTGGGGGAATTTTGCAGCATTGAACAAAAGCAAAATTAATAACCTTGTATGGCCGCCCATGGCGGCTCTGGTTTCCCTGGTTTAGCTTTGCCAACCCAGAATCCACCTTGTCAGAGCCTCATGGGCGCTAGATCCGGAGACAATGAACTCATTCCTCCCACTTCATCCTCTACCTTGAGCTTAGCATCCCAAATTTGAGCTTCAGCATGTGAGGTCTTCCATGGTGGTTTGGGTTGAAGGAGACAATGAAGGTTACGGTCGCCGGAGTGTTCAGGGGAGGAGCTCATTTTGAAAATAATACTACACTTACAGACTGATTAGGCACAAGAAGCAAGGAAATATCCAAAACGAAAATAACTTTCCTTTGAACACGCTACACCTTTTGCCTCAGGCTTCAAGTTAGTTGCAGTGTCATGTCTATTTGTTTTGGAAGTCGAATGTGCGCGTCTCATAGACTGCATAATATTCTTGGGACTGCAGCAGGTCACCCAGCTAGACGCTAGCTAGTAGTATTAGACATTACGACAGGGAACTAATTGACATACATTCACGGTTAATTTGCGAGCAACATCATACAAACAGCAGTAGAAGAAGCAGAACGCATACAAACAGCAGTATCTGTAATGCTAGTAGAAGAAGCAGAACGCATACAAACAGCGGTTTCTACACTAAGAAACTAGTTCGTCCATCTTCTCCAGTTTTCCATTTCTTCTGCAGCAACAATAGAAAGTGCTGAGTTCTGACCACTGTGTCTATAACTGTAAGATATGGCATGCGGAACCTCAGTTGTATAACCAGTTAACCACACAGGTCCACAGCCATAGAGATTGACAAGTTCACATGGGCTCAAACTTGAGTTTGTATTTCTTCTCTGCTAATAGAACATGCAGTTCTTCATACATCTTCATTCGTTCTGTAACAAAAATTCAGAACCTCCAAATATACGCTCCCCACAGCAAAGAACAAAACAACATTCAAATGGAGAACTCCAAACAAAATGAAGTGAAAGTCTCCTTCTGTTCTGAAAATAGTCCCGATCTGGATTGGTGATGGTGGTCAAGGTTCTGCCTCTACACCATCCTCAAACGGCAGCACCGAAACCACGACAACATAAAAGATAGAAAGGGAATACACACAGGAGGAATAAACAGGGTTTTGGCATGGTTGATCAGGCTCAGGTACTTAAGAAATGCTCATGGGTAGTAACTAGCAGTAATGAACAGATACTAGAATCATTTAACGCAGCTATATCTTCTCTCGGCACCAATATGACTACCAGCATATACCAATATACACAGCTTTATAGTAGGCACTAGACCAGATGGTATATGCAAATGTAGTAAGAAAAGCGGAATGAAGTTAAAAGCAACAACAATCCAATTTCAAACTCGACCAGGCACTAGCACTATAAGATTCTATTTAACTATGAGAACTGAGATCCATACTCGACAAGAAATTTAATTGACAAATCTCTCCTATGTATCGTGGGTCACATGTAAACTTCACTTATACTTTGCATATTTGTTTTGGCTAACTAACAGCATTAGCACTATAGTACTTCTTCCTTGTAATGGGACATTCCTCTACTGGTGTAGAGTGTAGACGTGTTGTAGATGTCAAATGAGCACTGCAAACACTCTGCTTCACATAGTTATTTTTGACTAACTATTTGCTTGCAAACATTCTGAAAACGAAATTTCAACAATAGCTCTTCTGATGCCGTAGATCAAGGACACTCTAAACTCTATAGGTGGTATCTTCAGATCAAATGCATCATCACAAAATAAGGATAAAACCATAACAGGGGGCAATAATTTGTTCCAGCTGGTTATTCCTGATTATATGCCATATTCAGATTCAGCAGTAATCCAGAAGCATTTACACCTAATGAACACAGCAAGACAAGCTCACAAAGGCAATAACTAGGTAGCAGGAAATTCACCAATCGAAATGTATCTCTCCAATGTACAAGGCAATGTACTGTAGATGGAACCAGCTAAACTCTGTAACATCTTATATGCAGCTACGGACAGCTATCCCACTTCCAAACGATAGCCTGATTAAGCAAGCAATGCAGTAACCTGATGGTGTGAACGAACGAACGCGTGCGCCGAAGTACCACTACCGCCGCTGCCGTGCCTTCGGAGCTTTGGCCAGCTTGTCGAGGCGGCGGAGGACGTCGGCCCTGAGCACGTCGAGCGCCGCGGCGAACTCCGGCAGCTCCGCGTCCCCGAGCGCGTCCGCATCCACCTCCCACCAGTTCTCCCTCCCCTGTTCCTCCTGCGCCGCCTTGACCATCTTCGCGACGGCGCGCAGCCGCGCCTCCTCCTGCGCGACCCGCGCCTCGATCAACCCCGCCTCACGCCTCATCGCCGCCACGCGCGCCGCGGCCTGATCCGCCGTCTCGGTCCAGGCGTCGGCGCCGTTAGCGGAGGGGAGGAAGCTGCGGAGGACGGATTCGACGGTGGGGTTGCCGAAGAGGGTCGGCCTGCCGGCGGCGGGGATGGCGAGGATGGCGAGGTGGGGGGCGAAGAGATCGGAGACCTCGCGGGCGTCCTGGAGGAGTCTGGAGCGCCGGTATTCGATCCTTCTGCGCAGCAGGCGAGCTTCGTCCTCGCCGCCGACATCGGCGTCCTCCCGCCGCTGGGTGGCCATTTGCTTAGGGATACGAAATGGAAAGCACGGAATCGGAGTTTTCTTAGGGGTGGGCGTTTACAATTCAGCCTTTTGATTTTGGTCTATTTCAAATTCGATCCTCACTGAATGAAGACTAGAAATAAATTTGTTCCATCCTCACCGAGCGGTTGCCGTCCCCCTCTACCAATGAAGTTATGAAGATGCCACGCGTACCGCGTTCCTTGCCTGCCTCCAGCGTATATAAAGAGGTCGCGTGATTGCCCTCCTCATCATCTCCTCCACACAAACCCTAGCCGCCACAACCTTCACCATAGCAACACCTCGCTCTTTCTGTGACGCAACCAGCCCCGCGAGGAACTCCATGGCGGGTTCAGGTGGCCGGCGAGGTGGTCCAGGCTGCGGGTGTGGCTGCCCCCACGGTCGGGGCCACCGAGGTGGAGCAGCTACGGCCCCACGGTCGTCGTTGCCTGCGTCGTCGTCGTCTTCGAAGGAGGGCCGGTGCTTCGAGTTCGTCCTCCGCATCGACCAGGACCCCCTCGGCATCAAGAAGCTCCCTGACAAATTTGCCAAGTTCATCGATGGCGTCGAGACGATCAAGTTGCAGCTACGGGAGGCCAGCTGTAACTTTTGTCGGTGGCCTGTCGAGGTCTTGTTCGACAGGCAGGGCAAGATCTACCTATACACCGGGTGGGATAAGTTCGCCCGCAACCTCGCTCTCGAGCCCGGCTGCCAGCTCACCTTCCTCTATGAGGGGGATGGCAAGATGATCGTCAAGGTGTTCGATGACACATCCTACCGCAGACACTACCACACCGGCGAGTCCGGCTCGAACACCGACAGTTAGAACTATCAGAGTGTTCTTTCTTTGCAGCGAATATGGCCACGTGCCAATTGAAGCCGCTAGTGGAGGTTTCTGGATGTTCGTCCTTGATAGGAACAACATGGCTATCATTGCCAGTTGGATTTTCCAGTTTGGATGATTGAGTGTGCCCGAGAGTGTTCTTTCTTGGCGGCGAACATAAGAAACCTATCTGACCAACACTAGTTAGGTTTCCTCATTTTACAATGTTTTACCACGTTCCTAATTATGTATTTATTTGTGTAATGTTTGCAAGTTTAAATGAAAAAGAGAAAAAAAGTAGGAAAAATAATATGCATCGGGCCGTTGAGGCACCCCAGGCGCAAACGAACGCGCAGACAAAAACGACCATTTTCGCGTCCACGAGGCATCGCAAACGGATGCGCGAGACAATTTGGGCATCCGTTTTGCGTCGCCCCATTGGAGATGCCCTGACCGAACATCGTGGTCGGTTTTGTCAACACAAAAATTGGGACATTGGAGATGCTCTGGAGCTCACTCTCTTAGAAACAAGATTTGGTCCCGCTATATTAATATAGCAATCACATAATGCAACCACAAGAGTCCCGAAACGAAAAAAACATGATAGGGCAATAGCAAACGCACGCCAAAAAAAGAAGAAACAAAATGGATACATAGGAGGGGGTCAACTAAACAAAGGTGACCCGCGACCGTTGCGCCCTCCTGACAAGCTCCACCATGCTCCCAGCCCCGGATCATCAAGTCCCAAACAACACCTTCAAGAAGGAAAGTGACAACGCTGCTACCCAGACCAAATGGTCCTAGGTTTCCCCGACACATAGAGGGAATTGGAATGGTACCACCCGAGCGCGGCACCGCGTTGGTGTCGGGCAAGCCGACAAGGATTTATTCAAAAGAAAAACCCTATCCACAACCCCCGAGCGATCTGTCGCAAGGACGAAGCCTCAAAACCACCAAACTCATTGTCCCCGAGCATGCACAGTACAGTCACAAAGCCACCACCATCGTGCCACCGAGGTTATCGTCACAAGGCCTGCAAGGTACACAAAAAGTAGCCTATTAGGATCAGCAGTACCGCGGCCGCACTGGAGGGAACTACCTGCACCGACAAAGGCGTTAGTCGATCAGACGTAGTCGCAACACACCAATCCCAGTTTAGTCTGGCCGAGCCTAGTAGGCCCGTAAAGCCCTCACGGAGGCACACTAGTCCCAAGAGAGTCGGTCCAAGCCCAGATTGGGTCCATAAATCCCGCCGCCATGCTGCAATAGACTGGCCGGCAGGCCCGAGTTACATCACCGTCACCTGCAGAGCACGTGGTGTGCAGGGTAGGCCCACACGCCCCAACCCAGATCCGGGCCGCCAGGGCTTGGCGGGCGGCGCCCCGTTGTCGCCTGCCGCCAGCGGGGCATCTCCACCGACCGAAACCGGACCTGTGCCGCCGATCGAAAGACCCAGCGTCACCCTCCCAGCGTGCGGTAGAAGCAGGTGAAAGGATCGTATGCCGCACCTAGAGGGGGGGGTGAATAGGTGCTAACCAATTTTTAGTTCTTTTTCAACTTAGGCTTGACACGAAGGTAAATTCTCTAGATATGCAACTAAGTGAATTTACCTATATGACAAGATAATCAACTAAGCAAGATATAGCTACGCAATAGGAGATAGAATGGGATAGAGGTAACCGAGAGTGGAGCACGCGATGACACGGAGATGATTCCCGTAGTTCCCTTCCTTTGCAAGAAGGTACGTCTACGTTTGGAGGAGTGTGGTTGCTACGCAAGCCAAACCAATAGCCACGAAGGCTTCACTCAGATCTCCTGTGAACAACGCCATGAAGGCCTAGCCCACTTCCACTAAGGGATTTCCTCGAGGCCGGGCCTTTACAAGGTTCTTGGGGCACACATCCACAACTGAATTGGAGGCTCCCAAATCTGTAACAATACAACAATCAATAACAACACATCAACAACAAATCAACTAGGGAACCAAATAGGAACACTAGCATGAGATCCCTCAAACAAATGAGGGGGAAATGAAAAACGCTTCGGTGAGGATGTAGATCGGTGACTTCTCCTTCGAATCTCCAAAGATCAAGAAATTTGGTTGGGGGAAGGAGATCTTGCAAATCTTGTGTTTCTTGAGGTGGCTCTAATGGAGGTGAAGCTTGGCAGATTTCTTGTGCAATGATTGAGCAAAGGGGTAAGGAAGAAGAAGAGGGTATAAATACCCCTCCCCAAAATCCAGCCGTTGTATTTCGGGGGCCGGATAATCCGCCCTAAGTAAGGGCCGGATAATCCGCCCCGGATAATCCGGCCTCCAGGACAAAACCATGACAATGTCCGGCAAATGTCCGGCTCCTATACTAAGAAGCAAATCTTCAGGTCCTTAGCCATTTTCGAGGGCCGGATATTCTTGAAATATCCGCCCGATAATCCGCCGGATAATCCGGCCTTCAAGTACAAAACCGGGACAATATTCGGGCAAATGTCCGGCCCCTATACTGAGCTGCATTTCCTCAAGTCCTTAGCCGAATTCGGGAATATTTTGGAAATATCCGGCCCGGATTATCCGATGAACATTTTTGCAACTTTTTGACAAACTGACCACATCCAACACACATCTAAAAGTATCTATGTAAATCCTGTATCACTTAAACAACCATTAGTGTATCACATATATTGACATCAAACACACAAAACATAATATGAGAGATGTTCTTTCAATCTCCCCCTTTTTGGTGTTTGATGACAATATACGGATTTGCAAGAGAATAACTATAGAGGCAAGCATGATGGAAAAAACATAGAGGCACTCCCCCTACATGTGTGCATATAAGTAATTTGCATTTGAATACAAATACACAACACATAGGATTGAGGTGCTGATACGTCTCCGACGTATCAATAATTTCTTATGTTCTATGCCATATTATTGATGATATCTACATGTTTTATGCACACTTTATGTCATATTCGTGCATTTTCTGGAACTAACCTATTAACAAGATGCCGAAGTGCCAGTTCCTGTTTTGTTGTTTTTGGTTTCGAAATCCTAGTAACGAAATATTCTCGGAATTGGACGAAACGAAGACCCGGGGCCTATTTTTCCACGGAGCTTCCGAAGACCGAAGAACACACGAAGTGGGGCCACGAGGTGGCGACACCACAAGGCGGCGCGGCCGGGGCCCGCGCCGCCCTATGGTGTGGCCCCCTCGGCCCCGACTCGCCCTTCCGCCTACTTAAAGCCTCCGTCGCGAAACCCCTGATGCGAAAAACCACGATACGGAAAACCTTGCCGAGACGCCGCCGCCGCCGATCCCATCTCGGGGATTCTCGAGATCTCCTCCGGCACCCTGCCGGAGAGGATTCATCTCCCGGAGGACTCTACACCGCCATGGTCACCTCCGAGTGATGAGTGAGTAGTTCACCCTGGACTATGGGTCCATAGCGGTAGCTAGATGGTTGTCTTCTCCTCATTGTGCTTCATTGTTGGATCTTGTGAGCTGCCTAACATGATCAAGATCATCTATCCGTAATTCTATATGTTGTGTTTGTCGGGATCCGATGGATAGAGAATACCATGTCATGTTAATTATCAAGTTATTACATATGTGTTGTTTATGATCTTGCATGCTCTCCGTTACTAGTAGAGGCTCGGCCAAGTTTTTGCTTTTAACTCCAAGAGGGAGTATTTATGCTCGATAGTGGGTTCATACCTGCATTGACACCTGGGACAGTGACATAAAGTTCTAAGGTTGTGTTGTGCTGTTGCCACTAGGGATAAAACATTGGTGACAAGGGATTAACTTGTCAATGCCTACGGGTTATAGGCTAGGGTTTAGTTAGAAGTAGAGGGTAAGTAGATCTCGAAGGTTTCAGCCGAAAAGTACTCGACGATTATGAAAACTAGGGTTTGTGAACAATGATTCGATGATCTTCTAGTCCCTCGACTCCCCCTTTATATAAGAGGTGGAGCCGAGGGTTTCGTTTTGTACAAGTTACAGAGTCCGGGACGGTTTCTAACTCATCCCGCCAGATTACAGACAACACTTCCTATTACAATTCTACTTTCCTTAATATATCTTGGGCTCTCGAACCTTCTTATTCTTCGGGTAGTGGGCCTTCATTAAACCCCGGGTACTATCTTTGGTAGGCCCATTTGGGATGCCTATGTCAGTAGCCCCGAGATTTTGCTTGAATCGTAGAATCAGGGAAAATCTCCACTGTTTATTTTTATTTGACAACTTAAACTGTTCTATATTTCCTCATATAAATTTCTATATTGTACAGGGATACTGTAGTTGGGGCTAGTTCATCGACGGATCGGTACTAGTTAACTGCTCTAGTGGCAATCCGCAAAAACCTACTTCAAGATCACGTCCCTGGACATGATCTCGGATACTGGTGTAATTCGACAGTGCCGCTTAAGGTCTTACCATTCTATCGAGTCCCAGTTAAATTCATCGACCTAACGCGTCCGTTAGGATTTTCCTTCGTATCTGTTGATACGGATAAAAGTAGCAGCGCAGTCTTCGGCGATGCCACGCCCAAGAATGGATCTCACCTTCGCAAATTTGCGGCATTCAGAAATTGATCGCAACTTTGGCGTTCTGAGAATATATTGTCGAGTGCTTTTCCGGCTGTTGGAATGGCACATTTTATCGAGTCAAATATGACTTATATTATTCTCCCGATGGGAGTATATGTAGAGTTAATTATAACTCGAAATATACTCTCTTGCTTTTCTATCTTTCTTTCTTCTTCCTTTTTAAATTTCATCGGGCACGCGAACAGCGTTCCCGATGGGAGTAGCCCCGAGGCTACAGCCAAGAACTTGTGCTTGGTTGTAGGCTCAACATTTTAGTCCATCCTGTCGCTATATTGCCATTACTTCCGATATTCTCTCTTTTCTTTCTTCTTTTTTTTTTCTCGGGTGCGCGAACAGCGCTCCCGATGGGAGTAGCCCCCGAGGCTACAACCAAGAACTTGTGCTTGGTTGTAGACTCCCACAATTTCTATATTTGCCATAGTCGAAATTTTACTTTTATCGAAGTAGCCCCCGAGCATTTGGGCAAAAACTTGTTTCTGACCAAAGGCTCCCGAAGTATTCAAATAACTTCTCCTGTCGCCATTCTCCTTTTATTTTCCTTGTCGACATACTTTCCTTTGTCAAATTTTCTTCAGCTCCATGAATAGTCGAGATTTCTCTGCCTTGTGGGTCCATTATTCCCACCACGTTGACACGTCGTGCAAGTGGGGGACACACGTCTTCCGCTTTTCCTGGCGCACGTACAGTAACGCCTATTCCATTCCATCCCAGTAAAAATACCTTTTTACCCTCTTTATTTACTAGATCCTTTTCACCGCACGATTTCTTCATCCAACGGTTCATTACTTCTCCCGAAGCCTATATAAACCTTTCTTCAACCTCGGTCCGCTCCTTCGCTCGCGCCGCACATCTGTTCCCCTCTGCGAAAACTCCCCTGCGCCCAACTCTTCCTGATCTTCCGCGCACACGAACATTGCTTCTTCTGCCGTTGATGCCACCACGCACGCGCCTCACTCGCCATAGCACTCCAGAATCCACGATGGCTGCCGAAGATCTTGAGTGGGAGAGATCTAAAATCTCCAACCAAGATGTCAACCTGATGAAAAGGCTTGGCCTCATGAAGAAGGAAGACGCCATCCGCTTTCCCGAAGAAAGCTACCCCAACCCTCCAATGGAGTACCGGTTAGTTTCGTTGATCATCTCATCCGCGGCCTTTCTACCCCAATTCATGATTTCCTCCGCGGCCTTCTCTTTGTCTATGGGATTCAGCTGCACCAGCTGACCCCCAATTCCATCCTTCATATTTCTATTTTCATCACCCTGTGCGAATGTTTCCTTGGAATCACTCCAAATTGGATTCTTTGGAAACGCATTTTCTGCTCCGCCGCAATGGCGCCACAACGCCACCTACAACATAGGCGGTGTTGTTATCTGTGTCCGAACCGACGTTGATTATTTCGACGTCAAATTTCCTGACTCTGTCCAAGGATGGCGCAAAAGGTGGCTTTACATACACGAAGAAAGTGCCAACTCTGTAGAGCACAACATAGTCCCTTTTGATGGAAATGCAAAATTCAACGCCGCCGTTCCTGGGATGCTGAAGCTTCCGAGAAGAGAAAAGGCGACAGAAGCTCTTATGTCTCGTATTCATCAGCTCCAAAATACTCGAGGCAAAGAGTTATCTGGTGTCCAAATCACTGCCTACTTTCTTAGGATTAGAGTGCAGCCTCTTCAGGCTCGCAAAAATCCCCTTTGGACGTATTCTGGTGTTAATGACGCCAATAGGCTCTCCAATGATCTTTCTGTGAAGGACTTGGAGAAGCTTATTCGAAGAATTACCTCGCTAAGCAAGAGGGATCCTATTCCTTCCTCTTGTCGCGTGGAACCATACAGCTCTACCAATCCTCTTCCCGAGGTATTTTGTCTTCTCGAATTTTTATCTTGTTCCGAACTTTCCCTGCATCTCATTGTATTGACATCTCTCTAATTTTCTTTTTACCGCTATTTTTCTGCAGAATCATCCTACTATGGCTTCCCTTCCTCCTCTTCCTGAGGATGGAGAAGTCGAAGAAAGGGGCATTGTCACTGACGACAATGAAGAAGCTCCATCTTTTGTGAATGATCCCGTGGATTCTCGAAAATCCGCGGGATCTTCCGAGGACACTACGTCGGTCCAATCTCCTCCTCCCGCCGTTTCTCCACAAAGGAAAAGGAAGAGGAGTAATGCCGAAGATTCCGGCACATCCAAAGCCGAAGAAGTTGTTCCTTCTCATCCGAAGGCAGCTTATGATCCTTATATTGCATCCCTCGTCAGTTCGTAAGTCGCCTTGATTTCCCCTTATTTCTGTAGTTGAAGTTTTTTCTTGTCTTGCTTTTTATGCTATTGATCCTTACTCGCAGTGATGACGAGGAAGAAGTACCAACTCGTGACGTGGCTCCTCGGACGAGCACGTCACATACTTTAGTTATTTCGGAGAAGCCCGTTGAAGGAGAAGAATCGTCGCCTCCTCAACAAAATGTTGACACATCTACTCCTCCTTCGAGCCCCCTTGTCCCTTCACCAAAAAGGGCAAGGGTTGAAATGATCATTGAGCCTCCCCCTCAATTGAGCAGCTCTTCGTCGCAGCTCTTGGATGATGTAAGTTTGTCGATATCTATATTTCCTCTATTTTGCTTTTTAGGCCCTCACTTTTTTAATGCCGATGTTTTCTCCTGCGTTCTTCTTCTTTGACAGCCCATGATCAAAGATCTTATCCGCATCGGATCTCAATTTATTGGGTACCGCGAGTATGCCAGCAGAACCGAAGGTAATAACCTTTATATTTGCCGTTCTTCCTGGATTTTGCTCCTGTTTGTTTGTCGCGATTTTTGATCTTTCCTCCCCCTTTTTTATCTTGATAGAGAAACTTGCAGAGGCCAATAAGCGTGCCGATGCACTTGCTCAAAAACTGGAGCAAAGTGAGGCGGCTCGCAAGAAAGCCAAACTTATCGCTAGCGAAGCTAAAGCCGAGGCTGATGATGCCAAAGCAAAGGCTGCTAGTGTCGAGGAACTGCAGAAAAGGCTTAAAGATGCTGAATCTGCTTTAGACGAGCAGAAAGCTGCACAAGCTGCTCGTGAGCAAGGGATCCTCAAGCGTCTGAAGTCGCAAAGTCGACGTACTCTGAGTAATATTATCGATCCCTCCTATTTTTATTGTACTTCCTGTTTCTTGGTTTGTGACTAATGTTTTTGTCTCGTGTGGCAGCCCAAACAAACCAAGATTTTGATCTGGAAAATCCCAGCAGTGACCCTCTCCTTGACACTTTCTTCTCTGGAGTTTCATGGACGCGAAATTCGTGAAGGCGTGGCAAATGCTAGTGCGGGTTTGTCGGCGTTGTTCCCCTACTTCTTCCCGAAGAAAGAGGAACCGTCGACTTTCCTTGCCCTTGCCAAGATTTTCAATTCATCAGAAGACCTCGGACTGAAGATGCGTCATGAAAATATGAAGGTTGCTGTCGAAAACACTGTTGCCCTGGTTGCTGACAGCCAACAGACTCTTGATTGGATGAAAGTTGGCGACACCGATCAGATAGAGCAATCGAGATGGAAGTCGCTGATGAAGGCGGCTAAGCCCAACACGAAGAGGATCTTGACGTATCTCGGGATCAAGCCAGCTTCGACTCCAAGCTCATCGAGGCCGGAGGTCTAGTTGCATGCCTCCTTGTTTTTTCTTTCTCTGTTTCTTTTGCTCTTGTCGCCATTTTAGCCTTGGCGACAGTTATCCTGCTAGTCCCTCTGTAAAACTTCTTTTGTAATGTC
The DNA here is from genome assembly GCA_030979885.1 of Lolium multiflorum. Classification (NCBI taxonomy): domain Eukaryota; kingdom Viridiplantae; phylum Streptophyta; class Magnoliopsida; order Poales; family Poaceae; genus Lolium; species Lolium multiflorum. The sequence continues at coordinate 234,645,676 of CM061753.1, forward strand.
CGTGTAAATTATCTAGAAAGTAATGAAATTCCTCTTCGTTCTTATCATTGATCCTGGGGCTCTCTTTTCCAGTTAATATTTGATAATTACTCGACCACTCCTTGCTCTGCCGCTGCTTCACCTGCATCTTCCTTCTCGAAGAAAGTACTAGTCGACCATAATCCCCGAAAGTTCGTCAAGCAAACATTTGTCGGAAGATTTGCAAGAACTTCGACAACAACTTCAATCTATGAAGAAACAAACTTTGGCCATGATGGAACAATCTCGGAAAGCATCTGAACGAGAAAAACTTGCTCTTCATCAAGCCAAAGAAGCTACGGCTGCTAAGGATGCTGCCGTATTAGAAGCAAAGGGAGCCAGGACCCGAGAAAATAGTATGCTCGAGCTGATGCTGGAGGCTAGCACAGATATGTTGGGTACGTTCTTGCGATCTCATGATGCCTTCTCTTTATTTTGTTGTTCCTTCCTTCAAATCTTTTGCCTTGGTGCTTAATAGGCTCGGTTCTTGATGCTGCTGCCGAGGATCAAAGAGTAAACGAGAGAACAAATCGTCTTGTCAATCTCTCCCTTAACCATGGCTGTTTGTTCTGGGCCACTCCTGAACGAACCCAACAAATTGTTAGGTTCCAAGACCGTGCTTGCCAAGTGCGCGAATTTCTCAGTTTTTGCACGACGACGTTAACCCTTGTCTATAGGAATTTATTTCCTCGAAACGAGGTTCCCAAGACTCTTCCTGAATTATTAGAGGTATTCAGAGATGCTCCCCGCATTCACAACTTTGTGCGTGCTCAACTCTCTGCTGGAGCGAGATTTTCCATGATTATGATAAACATCTGTTATCCAAAGTTAGACCTGACGAAGATTGTTGCTGGTTGCCTGGCCAAGAAAACGCGTCGGAAAAATGATATTGACTCAATCGATGCGATGGTAGCTCCCGTGGCCGAATCGATGATAGATGAACTTCTTCGGATGGACTCGGAGTTCTTTATCAAGGGTTCTTATGCTGAACATAAAACAACCAGAGGCTTGTCCGTAGATAGTATCTTGGGATTTAACTGACTTGTATTATATTGGAAACCTTGTATCTCACTCTTTTTTGATTTCCCTCCTCTTTTTTTTTATATTTCCGAAGGAATTTATTGTATATTGTCGAGGCCCTCTATGTTGTTGAAGCCCCCGAGCCTAACTGGGCGAAGGTTGTACTATTTTTTCCTCCTTGAAATCTATCTTTTCTGTAATAAGACATCCTTGTTTTTCCCTTGAATGGATTGCCAATCTTCGAGTATCTTTGATGTCGAAGTTCTGTATTTATATTGCGAGGTTCTTAGACCAAAGCACTTAAGATTTTTGATGTGTACACTATATTTATGATTGCTGGCTTCTGATTTTTATATTTGGCGAGGTATTAATGTACCAAGGCGAAATATTTCAGTGAATCTATATTGTATGTATTTTGAGACTTAGGCGTTTAGCCCCCGAGCGTGTCGAAAAATAAGAAGTATATCTCCACTATCTTTATTATATTGCAGCAACACGAGCCCGCCTCATTAAAAACCTTTCCGGCCCTACTCGGTGCCCCGAAAAAGGAAAAGAGTGCGTCTGAAAACTCGTGGGCGTTTCAGTACATTGAAGTTTTACAAGGACTATATTTTAGCTCTAGGCGTAGAACCGCCGAGTTGCGCCACGTTCCAGGGGTTTTGCTCCTCCACCCCTGTCTTCTTGTCCTTTATCCTGTATGCTCCTCCTCCGATTACTTCCGTGACGATATAGGGACCAAGGCATGGTGACTCGAGTTTTTCATGACTTTTTTGCGTGAGCCGAAGAACTAAGTCTCCCACTTGAAAGGATCTTGGCCGCAAACGTCGACTGTGATAATTCTTCAAGTCCTGTTGATATTTGGTAACCCTCGATAATACTTCGTCTCGAGCTTCGTCGAGTGCGTCTACGTCGTCTTCCAATGCTGTCCTTGAAGCTTCTTCACTGTATGCTGTGACTCTCGGGAATCGTGCTCTATTTCTATTGGTAGTACTGCCTCCGCGCCATGGACCAGAAAAAACGGAGTTTCTTGTGTCGTGTATTTGGTGTTGTTCGGATGCTCCACAACACACTTGGTAGTTCTTCAGGCCAGGTATGTCGAGCTTTTTCTAGTGGTCCCAACAGGCGTTTCTTGATGCCATTGCATAATGCCATTGGCTTTCTCGACCTGCCCGTTGGTTTGAGGATGTGCAACCGACGCAAAGTGCTTGATACCCACTTCTTTGCAGTAATCTTTGAATTCATTGGATGTAAAGTTACTACCATTGTCCGTGACGATGCTATGAGGCACTCCAAATCTGAAGACGAGGCCTTTTATGAATTTTACTGCGGATGCTCCATCTGGCGAATTTATCGGCTTCTATCCAGTTTGTGAATTTGTCGACTACTAGCATGTATTCCTTTCCTCCTGGCCATGATTTGTGTAGCTTGCCCACCATATCGAGTCCCCATTGTGCAAAGGTCCATGACAATGGTATTGGTGCTAGTTCTGCTGCTGGAGAGTGAGGTTTTGCGGCGAACCTTTGACACGCATCGCAAGTTCTTACTATTTCTTTGGCGTCCTCGATTGCTGTCAACCAGTAGAATCCGGCCCGAAAAACCTTGGCTGCAATGGCTCGACTACTCGCGTGGTGGCCGCATATTCCTTCGTGTACATCCTTCAGAATTACTCTTCCTTCTTCGGGTGTTACACACATTTGCAGAACGCCTGAAATACTTCGTACAGTTCTCCTTTGATCACCGTGAAAGCTTTAGACCGTCGAATTACTCGCCTTGCTTCAACTGGATCTGCGGGTATTTCTTTCCTGAGGATGTATGATATATCTGGTTGCATCCAAGGAACCTGTACCATCATTACAAGCTCATGTTCCTCTTCATCCTCCGTGGTTTCTGTGAGGGGTGTCGAAGTTTTTTCTTTTTTGCACCTTTTTGGCTTTGTAGATCTCTCCGATATTTCTTCCCAAAACACTCCTGGCGGGACTGGGAGGCACTGCGACCCGATATTTGCGAGGACGTCAGCTTCATCGTTGCTCAATCTACTGATGTGGTTTACCTCGCATCCATCAAATAGCTTCTCGAGTTCATTGTACACCTCTTTGTACGCTACCATGCTATCATTGACTGCATCACATTGGTTCATAACTTGCTGTGCCACCAATTGTGAATCGCCAAAGATTTTTAGTCGAGTTGCACCGCATGCTTTCACCATCTTCATCCCGTGTATGAGGGCTTCATATTCTGCTTCATTGTTGGATGCGTTAGGGAACGTCATCCGAAGGATGTACTTTAACTTGTCGCCTTCAGGTGATATTAGTACTACTCCTGCGCCAGCTCCTTCTACTCTTTTGGACCCGTCGAAATTCATGGTCCAGGTTCTCGATAAATCTGGGGGTCCTGTGTTTTGCAGTTCCATCCACTCTGCGATGAAGTCTGGCAAAACTTGCGACTTGATTGCTTTTATTTTTTCATACGTGATGTCCCGAGGGGAAAGTTCTATTCCCCAAAGGGAGACACGACCCGTAGCTTCTGGATTGTTCAATATATTTGACAGAGGAGCCTCATTGACCACTATGATCGGGTGTGCCGAAAAATAGTGGCGCAATTTTCGTGCTGTTGTGAATACTCCGTATGCTAGCTTTTGGTACTGAGGGTACCTTTGTTTTGATGGCGACAAAACTTCGCTGACGAAGTATACTGGCCTCTGTACTCCATGGAGTTTTCCTTCCTCTTCTCTTTCGACAACTAGCACTGTGCTCACCACTTGGGGTGTGGCTGCGATATACAGCAGGAGAGGTTCCTTGTCTCTCGGCGCCACCAAAATTGGTGGTGTCGAGATTTTGCGCTTCAAATCCTCGAAAGCTCCGCCTTCCTCGTTCCACTGGAATTTGTCTCCTTGCTTTATCGGAGCGTAAAATGGTAACGCTTTTCTCCCACCGGCGACGAATCTGCTCAAAGCTGCGACTCGCCTTAGCTGTTGTATCTCTTTCAACTTTGTTGGCTTTCTCATTGTTACGATAGCTTGTATTTTATCGGGATTTGCTTCAATCCCTCTCGCTGAGACTAGAAATCCCAGGAGTTCTCCGCTGGGACGCCAAAGGAACACTTCGTTGGGTTCAACTTCCACAAAATTTGTTGAGGTTGTCGAAAGTTTCCTTAAGATCCGCGATCAGTGTTGTCCCCTTTTTTGATGTTATGACAACATCGTCGATATATACTTGCACATTTTTCCCAATCTGTGTCGCCAAACACTTCTGCATCATCCTCTGGTATGTTGCTCCCGCATTTTTCAGACCAAAGGGCATTGTTCTGTAGCAAAACACGCCGTAAGGTGTGATAAACGCGGTCTTTACTTCATCTTCCTCTTTCAGATCTGGTTATAACCAGAATACGCGTCCAGGAAGGAAAGACGTTCGCATCCAGCTGTGGAGTCGATAATTTGATTGATCCTCGGGAGGGGAAAGTGATCCTTTGGACAATGTTTGTTGAGACACGTAAAGTCGACGCACATGCGAAGGACCTTAGTGTTTTTCTTTGGCACCATCACGGGATTTGCTACCCATGTGGCTTCTGGGAATATCTCTTTGATGAAACCAGCTTCTTGTAGTCGATTGATTTCTGACAGCATAGCTTTGCGGTTTGGTTCCGAAAACGCCGCAAAGGTTGTTTGATTGGTCTTGCTGATGGATCCAAATTTAGGTGGTGCTCGGCAAGTTCCCTGGTACTCCTGGCATGTCAGCTGGACACCATGCGAAGATTTCCCAGCTCACGGAGGAACTCGACGAGCGCGCTTTCCTATGCGATATCCATGTTGTTTGCAATGGATGTCGTCTTTTTCGGTCTGTCGGGTGAATCGCACCTCCTTAGAATTTTTCTCTGTATTGAAAGTTGATTCTTTATTTGGCCTTCCAACGTCTGGCAGTACGTCGTAATCAGTCATACTTTTCGACGCCAAATACTCACCTTGCATCCCGAAAGTTTCGATAACCGATGGAAATCCTTGTCGCACTTATCGCCTAAGGCGAAGCTCCTTTGACCGTGATTGGTCCCTTGGGTCCGGGCAATCTCCGCAACAGGTATGTATAGTGTGGTACTGCCATAAATCTAGCATATGCTGGTCGTCCCAACAAGGCGTGGTACTGCGATGGAAAATCCACGACTTCAAATTCCAGTTTCTCGATTCTATAATTTTCTCGGGTTCCAAACCGAACGTCGAGGTTGATCTTCCCCAATGGGTAACTTGGTTTCTCCGGTGTGATGCCGTGGAACCTTGTGTCTGTTGGCTTCAAGTTTGCTAAAGATATGTTCATCTTCCTCAATGTATCTGCATACATAAGGTTTAAGCTGCTGCCGCCATCTATAAATACTCGAGAAACATCAAATCCCGCAATGACTGCTGGTAGAATAAGTGATGACTGCCCTGGTCGAGGAACTTGCTGCGGATGATCCGCTATGGTGAAGCCGATGTCTTGCCCTGACCAATTGAGGTACTCAACTGTTGGTGGAGGCATTTTCTCTGCCATGAACACCTGTCTCGAGATTACTTTTTGAGCTCTGTTGGACGGCCTTCCTTCTGAATCATCGACACCGCTCCGTTTGAGTTAGGATCGACATAAGGTGGTGGTGGAGGTGCTGCCGCTATTCTGAGCCGATGCCGATTGTCGTCCGTAATCGCGGGAGGTGGCGGTAGGTGAACCGCTCCTGGGCTCCCGAGGATTTCTCTGTGCTGCTCGAGCGTGAGCGTTTTCTGCACATCTGAACATTGCTTGAAAATTTCGACGTCTTTCTGCAGTGCCCTGACTGTCTTTTCCCGTTCTGTCGAGGAAAATGCATCTGCACGGTCCGTTCAGCATTTCTTCGGGGGACACGAAAGGTCTTGGAAACCTTGGCCCACTATTTTGTCTGTTGCGGGAGTCGTCCCTATTATCGCTTCGCTGCTCATTGCTTCTCTGATAATCATCTCTGTTGTTTCCTCCTGTGTTTGCCCGAAATCCTGCCGAAATTTGCCCTGGGCGTCATAGTTCGGATACTGCCGAGGAAATCGTCGCCTTGATTGATAATTTCGACCACGGTCCTCCTCTGGCGACCTGTGTCGTTTATTGTGGACATCGTCTTCTCCATCTGCCCATCTATTTGCTATCTCCATCAACGCGGATACTGTCTTTGGATTGGTCCTTCCCAAGTCCTCGACAAAATCTCCACGCCTAATTCCTGCGACAAACGCGTCTATTGCTCTCTCGTCGATATGTTTTCTGCTGAGTTTTTTATGATGTTCCACCTTTGGATGTATTTTCTCATTGACTCATCTGGCTTTTGTCGACACGCTCTCAGCTCTTCTAACGACGCAGGTTTTTTGCACGTGGACCTGAAGTTTTTGACGAATACGTCCTTGAAACTTTCCCAGCTGTCGATAGATCCTGGCGGAAGCTTTTTGATCCAAGATCGTGCGGCTCCACTTAGGTGCACTTGAATACTTTGCATGGCTGTTGCCCTAGTTCCTCCAGTTAACTTCACCGTCTCGAGGTAGTCAATTAGCCAATCCTCCGGATCTTGCAGCCGTCGAATTTTTTGAAGTGATCAGGCAACTTAAATCCCGAAGGGACTCGAGTTTTTCGTACTCTTCTTGTAAAGCACGGCAGGCCGCACATATCCTCGTCGTTAAGCTCCGGGATTGCCGATGATCCCTTCTGCTTTGCCTCGCTCTATCGACCCTTGCTTGTGCTCCGTGTCTCTTGCTCCGCTTGGTCCTTCAGAACTGCCGTTGCTGCCGCAGGTCGTGGACTATTTTGCCTTGCCGCTCTTCGGGAGGCGTTGATACAAACGCTGTTCCCATAGCTCCAACCCCTGCTAACGCCATATTGTATAATGTTTCCCTTGGATCTCCTGGGGGTGGCCTAGATGCGAGGATATAAGCTTGTGTCGCCATATACCCAGCTGGTGTCTTAGGGATAATGTTTCCTCTTGTGTCTATCGACATAAAGGACATGTCGAGGTTTTGAATCAAGTGCTCTCTTTCTGCTTCGGGTATGTGTTGTAACCTTGATCTTCCTCTGTTCCGAGCCTCCCTGTGGCTATCACCCGAAACTCTAGATTGTCGACTTAGATCTGCCCTTCTCCTGCTGGATGCGTGCTGCCTCCTTTCTCCTGTTCAACTCAGCTGTCTGTTTTTCTATTTCTCTGCAGCTCGTGCGAGCCTATATTGATAAGCTTGCAGTTCTTGAGCCGTGGCCGTTGTCGTCATTGGCTCCGAACCATCTAGAGCTTTTGCAGCTCTATCCCAGGCTGCTTGTGGAAGTTGAACTCTGACACGTGGTGTGGGCCCATCATATTTAGTGCCCATACCTCTCCTTAGATCTGAGGGATCGACATAGGGATTACCCAAATCGTCGAAAGCCTCCGATGTTTCTTCTTGATTTTCGATAGCATAAATCTGATGATATTTGTACTCAGATCTATGTTGGGTTTGGTGACATCATTGTTGAGATTGATGAAGACCTTGCCCACTGTGATGGATTTGTCGATGAAGTCATAACTATCGACATCGCTTGAGCCATCGCTTATATATGAGTCCGCAGATGACTCAAACGATGTCGCCGAAGATCTTGGCGAGTTTCTCTCTTGCTCGGTACTGACGTAATGTGTTGCCGGTTTCTTCTTCTGACTCGGTTGACGATGCATAGCTTGAAAAATCGGAATCGACCGCCGACGATCCCGACGAAATCGGAATTTGGACACGATACGATCCTTCCTTCTCGACGCGAAAGTGAAACCTTCGAACGTCATCTCCATGGGCTCCGCCAGATACGCATATGCATCCAAACGGGAGGGTGGGTGAGGAACAAAATCAACAAGACCAGCAGCGATCTGTTTACCTCGATCCATAGTGTTGCTTCCGGTTGACGATGTCGAAGACCTTGAACGTGCCATCGAGATCAGATCCTTACGCCTCTAATTCCCACAGACGCGCCAATTGACAAGGGATTAACTTGTCAATGCCTACGGGTTATAGGCTAGGGTTTAGTTAGAAGTAGAGGGTAAGTAGATCTCAAAGGTTTCAGCCGAAAAGTACTCGACGATTATGAAAACTAGGGTTTGTGAACAATGATTCGATGATCTTCTCGTCCCTCGACTCCCCCTTTATATAAGAGGTGGAGCCGAGGGTTTCGTTTTGTACAAGTTACAGAGTCCGGGACGGTTTCTAACTCATCCCGCCAGATTATAGACAACACTTCCTATTACAATTCTACTTTCCTTAATATATCTTGGGCTCTCGAACCTTCTTATTCTTCGGGTAGTGGGCCTTCATTAAACCCCGGGTACTATCTTTGGCAGGCCCATTTGGGATGCCTATGTCAATTGGCGCTATGTCCGAGGATGTAGTTGTTGATTACATTACGCACCATACTTAATGCAATTGTCTGTTGCTTTGCAACTTAATACTGGAGGGGGTTCGGATGATAACCTGAAGGTGGACTTTTTAGGCATAGATGCGGTTGGATGGCGGTCTATGTACTTTGTCGTAATGCCCAATTAAATCTCACTATACTTATCATGTCATGTATGTGCATTGTTATGCCCTCTCTATTTGTCAATTGCCCGACTGTAATTTGTTCACCCAATATGCTTTTATCTTATGGGAGAGACACCTCTAGTGAACTGTGGACCCCGGTCCATTCTTTTAATACTGAAATACAAATCTGCAATACTTGTTTTTACTATTTTCTCGCAAACAATCATCTTCCACTCAATACGGTTAATCCTTTGTTACAAAGCCGGTGAGATTGACAACCTCACTTTTCGTGGGGCAAAGTACTTTGGTTGTGTTGTGCAGGTTCCACGTTGGCGCCGGAATCTCCGGTGTTGCGCCGCACTACATCCCGCCGCCATCAACCTTCAACGTGCTTCTTGGCTCCTCCTGGTTCGATAAACCTTGGTTTCTTTCTGAGGGAAAACTTGCTGCTGTGCGCATCATACCTTCCTCTTGGGGTTGCCCAACGAACGTGTGAAATACACGCCATCAAGCACATTTTCTGGCGCCGTTGCCGTGAGATCAAGACACGCTGCAAGGGGAGTCTCCACTTCTCAATCTCTTTACTTTGTTTTTGTCTTGCTTTATTTTATTTACTACTTTGTTTGCTGCATTATATCAAAACACAAAAAAATTAGTTGCTAGCTTTACTTTATTTACTATCTTGTTTGCTATATCAAAAACACAAAAAAATTTACTTGCATTTAGTTTACTTGATTCATCATGTTTCCTTTTAATTTTACCACAAAGAACATACCGGTAGGACGTGGGGCTATAATTGGGAGAAACAATATAGAAGAATTTTTCACTCATGTTAGTACCACTGAAAATTTTGAAGATAGACACTTGGTAGAACTTGCTCCCACTTATGAAATTGCTGCTGCGCATTTAGTTCGCTTGTTGGAAACTAAATTTGTTAATCTCAATCCTATAATCCAACACATGTTTCTTACACTTGGTGATTTGGAAGAGGGGGAAAAGAAAGATTTTGTCTTAGAAACCCTTCTTAGAGAATTTGGTGGTCTAGCAAGAGAGGCTAGAAAGATCTTTGCTAAATTTAATATGCTTGGTTCTCATACTAATTTTGTTAGTCTCCTTGAAAAAATGGACATGGATAGAATAAGGTACACTAAAAATACTAATGATGGTGGAGAGATCAAAGTACCAATACCATGTAAACTCCTAGCTATGAATGATGCACTAGAACATAACTATGCTTGGCTTGTTCCTGAAAATTTGTTCGATGAGAGTAGCAAGCCCAAGACTAATGAAAAGGGAGACGCTGAAACTTATGTATCCAATATACTATGCATGGTTGAGAAAACTCCAAACCCCGCTGTAGGTGCACCACCCTTTGATAACACTTGAGATACACTTTCTGCGCCTAGCTGAAAGGCGTTAAAGAAAAGCACTTATGGGAGACAACCCATGTTTTTACTCCAGTATTTTTGTTTTATATTTGTGTCTTGGAAGTTGTTTACTACTGTAGCAACCTCTCCTTATCTTAGTTTTATGTTTTGTTGTGCCAAGTAAAGTCTTTGATAGAAAAGTAAGTACTAGATTTGGATTACTGCGCAGTTCTAGATTTCTTTGCTGTCACGAATCTGGGTCTATCTCCCTGTAGGTAGCTCAGAAAATTAAGCCAATTTACGAGCATGATCCTCAGATATGTACGCAACTTTCATTCAATTTGAGAATTTTCGTTTGAGCAAGTCTGGTGGCCTAATAAAATCCATCTTTACGGACTGTTCTGTTTTGACAGATTCTGTCTTTTATTTCGCATTGCCTCTTTTGCTATGTTGGATGAATTTCTTTGATCCATTAATGTCCAGTAGCTTTATGCAATGTCCAAGTGTTAAGAATGATTGTGTCACCTCTGAACATGTGAATTTTTATTATGCACTAACCCTCTAATGAGTTGTTTCGAGTTTGGTGTGGAGGAAGTTTTCAAGGATCAAGAGAGGAGTATGATGCAATATGATCAAGGAGAGTGAAAGCTCTAAGCTTGGGGATGCCCCGTGGTTCACCCTGCATATTATAAGAAGACTCAAGCGTCTAAGCTTGGGGATGCCCAAGGCATCCCCTTCTTCATCGACAACATTATCGGGTTCCTCCCCGAAACTATATTTTTATTCCGTCACATCTTATGTACTTTGCTTGGAGCGTCGGTTTGTTTTTGTTTTTGTTTTGTTTGAATAAAATGGATCCTTGCATTCACTTTATGGGAGAGAGACACGCTCCGCTGTAGCATATGGACAAATATGTCCTTAGGTTCTACTCATAGTATTCATGGCGAAGTTTCTTCTTCGTTAAATTGTTATATGGTTGGAATTGGAAAATGATACATGTAGTAAAATGCTATAATATCTTGGATAATGTGATACTTGGCAATTGTTGTGCTCATGTTTAAGCTCTTGCATCATATACTTTGCACCCATTAATGAAGAAACACTTAGAGCTTGCTAATTTGGTTTGCATATTTGGTTTCTCTAGAGTCTAGATAACATCTAGTATTGAGTTTTGAACAACAAGGAAGACGGTATGGAGTCTTATAATGTTTACCATATGTCTTTTATGTGAGTTTTGCTGTACCGTTCATCCTTGTGTTTGTTTCAAATAACCTTGCTAGCCTAAACCTTGTATCGAGAGGGAATACTTCTCATGCATCCAAAATACTTGAGCCAACCACTATGCCATTTGTGTCCACCATACCTACCTACTACATGGTATTTATTCGCCATTCCAAAGTAAATTGCTTGAGTGCTACCTTTAAAATTCCATCATTCACCTTTACAATATATAGCTCATGGGACAAATAGCTTAAAAACTATTGTGGTATTGAATATGTACTTATGCACTTTATCTCTTATTAAGTTGCTTGTTGTGCGATAACCATGCCTCTGGGGACGCCATCAACTATTCTTTGTTGAATATCATGTGAGTTGCTATGCATGTACGTCTTGTCTGAAGTAAGAGAGATCTACCACCTTTATGGTTGGAGCATGCATGTTGTTAGAGAAGAACTTTGGGCCGCTAACTAAAGCCATGAATCATGGTGGAAGTTTCAGTTTGGACACACATCCTCAATCTCATATGAGAATAATAATTGTTGCCACATGCTTATGCATTAAAGAGGAGTCCATTATCTGTTGTCCATGTTGTCCCGGTATGGATGTCTAAGTTGAGAATAATCAAAAGCGAGAAATCCAAAATGCGAGCTTTCTCCTTAGACCTTTGTACAGGCGGCATGGAGGTACCCCATTGTGACACTTGGTTAAAACATGTGCATTGCAAAGATCCGGTAGTCCAAGCTAATTAGGACAAGGTGCGGGCACTATTAGTATACTATGCATGAGACTTGCAACTTGTAAGATATAATGTACATAACTCATATGCTTTATTACTACCGTTGACAAAATTGTTTCATGTTTTCAAAATAAAAGCTCTAGCACAAATATAGCAATCGATGCTTTCCTCTTTGAAGGACCATTCTCTTTACTTTTATGTTGAGTCAGTTCACCTATTTCTCTCCACCTCAAGAAGCAAACACTTGTGTGAACTGTGCATTGATTCTTACATATTTGCATATTGTACTTGTTATATTACTCTATGTTGACAATTATCCATGAGATATACATGTTACAATTTGAAAGCAACCGCTGAAACTTAATCTTCCTTTGTGTTGCTTCAATGCCTTTACTTTGATTTATTGCTTTATGAGTTAACTCTTATGCAAGACTTATTAATACTTGTCTTGAAGTACTATTCATGAAAAGTCTTTGCTATATGATTCACTTGTTTACTCATGTCATTAACATTGTTTTGATCGCTGCATCCACTACATATGTTTACAAATAGTATGATCAAAGTTATGATGGCATATCACTTCAGAAATTATCTTTGTTATCGTTTTACCTGCTCGGGACGAGAACTAAGCTTGGGGATGCTGATACGTCTCCGACGTATCGATAATTTCTTATGTTCTATGTCATATTATTGATGATATCTACATGTTTTATGCACACTTTATGTCATATTCGTGCATTTTCTGGAACTAACCTATTAACAAGATGCCGAAGTGCCAGTTTTGTTTCGCTGTTTTTGGTTTCAGAAATCCTAGTAACGAAATATTCTCGGAATTGGACGAAACGAAGACCCAGGGGCCTATTTTTCCACGGAGCTTCCGGAAGACCGAAGAACACACGAAGTGGGGCCACGAGGTGGCGACACCACAAGGCGGTGCGGCCGGGGGCCGCGCCGCCATGGTGTGGCCCCCTGTCCGGCCCCGACTCGCCCTTCCGCCTACTTAAAGCCTCCGTCGCGAAACCCCCGATGCGAAAAACCACGATACGGAAAACCTTCGAGACGCCGCCGCCGATCCCATCTCGGGGGATTCGGAGATCTCCTCCGGCACCCGCCAGAGGGGATTCATCTCCGGAGGACTCTACACCGCCATGGTCGCCTCCGGAGTGATGAGTGAGTAGTTCACCCCCGGACTATGGGTCCATAGCGTAGCTAGATGGTTGTCTTCTCCTCATTGTGCTTCATTGTTGGATCTTGTGAGATGCCTAACATGATCAAGATCATCTATCTGTAATTCTATATGTTGTGTTTGTCGGGATCCGATGGATAGAGAATACCATGTCATGTTAATTATCAAGTTATTACATATGTGTTGTTTATGATCTTGCATGCTCTCCGTTACTAGTAGAGGCTCTGGCCAAGTTTTTGCTTTTAACTCCAAGAGGGAGTATTTATGCTCGATAGTGGGTTCATGCTGCATTGACACTGGGACAGTGACAGAAAGTTCTAAGGTTGTGTTGTCTTGTTGCCACTAGGGATAAAACATTGGCGCTATGTCCGAGGATGTAGTTGTTGATTACATTACGCACCATACTTAATGCAATTGTCTTGCTTTGCAACTTAATACTGGAGGGGGTTCGGATGATAACCTGAAGGTGGACTTTTTAGGCATAGATGCAGTTGGATGGCGGTCTATGTACTTTGTCGTAATGCCCAATTAAATCTCTCTATACTTATCATGTCATGTATGTGCATTGTTATGCCCTCTCTATTTGTCAATTGCCCGACTGTAATTTGTTCACCCAACATGCTTTTATCTTATGGGAGAGACACCTCTAGTGAACTGTGGACCCCGGTCCATTCTTTTAATACTGAAATACAAATCTGCTGCAATACTTGTTTTTACTATTTTCTCTGCAAACAATCATCTTCCACACAATACGGTTAATCCTTTGTTACAGCAAGCCGGTGAGATTGACAACCTCACTGCTTCGTTGGGGCAAAGTACTTTGGTTGTGTTGTGCAGGTTCCACGTTGGCGCCGGAATCTCCGGTGTTGCGCCGCACTACATCCCGCCGCCATCAACCTTCAACGTGCTTCTTGGCTCCTCCTGGTTCGATAAACCTTGGTTTCTTTCTGAGGGAAAACTTGCTGCTGTGCGCATCATACCTTCCTCTTGGGGTTGCCCAACGAACTTGTGAAATACACGCCATCAGGTGCCTCAACACAAGAGGTATCCAACATGAGCTCTAACAAGAGACATATACATATATGAAGTTGAGATAAGATGCTAGAATTCATACCCATGTGTAGATATATGATACGGAGATATAGCTTCACACATGATATAATAGTCTTGATCTCAACATATAGAAATCCGAAAACCATAACAATGTCTCACACCACATAGCACATAGTTTTCAACGGAACACAACCAAAGCAAATAGTTCAAATAAGAGGGAACACAAGCGATAAAGGAATGATAAATGCATATGCTTGTGCCCAAACCACAAACCATGCAAATCCCCGAGAGAGTTCCTAATAGAACACTTCTCCCCCTTTGGCATCGAAACGCCAAAAAGGGGACAAGCGCGATGCTACTCGCCCCATGGGGATCACTCGGAGGCATCATCATCATCGGAATCTTGCGCCTCTTCTTCTTCTTCTTCATCAGTGTCAGGTCCGGAGAGCGGCGAGTGAGGCTGGACCTTTGAATGCAACTATCAAGATCACTCCACGGAACCTGTGCAGAATGCCACCCACTGTAACCTGGGTGAACTGGAGGCTGAGGAGGGGGTCCTTGCTCACCACTGAGCTTGTGCAGAATAACCGCCTGAGTATGCTTAATCTCAGAACGCTCTCGGCTGGCCGCATAGTTCTCCTTATGGATCTCAATGTTCATGCAAAGGATGTAACGCTGAAACCAACTGAGCATGTTCACTTGTTTCTTCATAGCAGGGAGGTCAGAATGGCGAGCAGGAGCAAAACCACTAGAACGAGCATCACCCATGAAGGAGTCAGGTGGAGGTACAACAGAAGAGACAGGCTTAAGCTTGTAGGCCTTCTTGACAGAGTACTTCAAATAAGAGTACCCGCTCAAGTCTTCACCACGCACGCCCGCAGTGTTGTTGATGAGGAGCTGGATGTAAGGCGCATAAGGTATGGTGGTCCGGGAGATCATGGCATCACGAATCTCATGGAAGATGTAGTCCATGATATCAATAGTGAAGTTCCGTTCCTCATTCTCATCACGAGCACACCGAAAGCTGAGGTACATGAGGTCCACAAGAGTTCCCCGGAGAGCATCATTGTTTCCACCACTAGGAGCGATGGTGGCTCGAAAGAACCTAAGCAACTGACCATAGATGGTAAGCAGCCCCTTGGACTCTCCCACTTTTCCAGCAGATGTATAGAGATCATGCAGCTGATTCTTATCTGTCCTCTGAGGTCCATGAAGACGACGGCCACCTTCTGCAGGAATACCAAGAATAGCAGCAAAACGGTGCAAGGGGGCACTACAGTGAGTGGAGCCAGACATCCATTCCATAGTACGGTCATCATCTTTCTTGATGGCCAACGTAGCAAAGAACTGCTTCAACAACTCTGGACTATAGTCACATTGAATCTTCATCAAGTCCTTCAAGCCCAACCTTCCAGCAACCCAAATGGCATCCTCAAAGTGATTGTTTTCTGCCAGAACATCCACATCGATAGCTTGCATGGGACGAACTTTCCCCATGGGCTCATAGATATCTTTATAGATGAACTCCTGCTCCATGCACCAATATTTTCTGCCCTCCGTCTCTTCATCCCTTGGGAGGTCTTCATACCAGTTCTTCATAATGATTGCTTGATAAGAGATAAGATCCATATACTTGTAATTTTCCCTTGAAGCCTTGTTCTTGTGCCTAGATGAGGTTGACTTGTGAGGAGCGTTGGACACGAACTCATCACTTGAACGATCAGCTCTTGCGCGTCTCCGAGAGGTACCCCGAGAAAACGACCTGTGAATAGCAAAGATGGATAGCAAAGAGAAGATAATGCTCATGAGTCATGTATGATACAGTAATGCACTCTAGAAACATACTATAAGCTGGTACAAGTCTAAAACAAGATAGATTGAATCAAAACTGCAGTGGCGATGAAGCTCCAGGCCGGATAATCCGGTGCCCCAAGGGGGCGGATAATCCGGCCGGACCGGATAATCCGGTCCTCGCGGGGGCCGGATAATCCGGCCCTGCGAATCTAGCAGATTTTGCAATCAACAACTTGTCTTGGAACAGATCGGCCTTATAGCATGCAAGAGGAGTACACTACAAGCGATTTGGAACAACTAGACACCAAATCCACCAAGCAAATAGCACATATAAAACACAACACCTAGGGTTAGGGATTGTGAATCATACCCGCATCCATTGCGAAAGCCGCTTGGAGGAGAAGGTAGCTAGGAGGGAGGAGCACCCGATCCACCCAAAAACTCCGGGAGGGAGTGGACGGGGCAACTCCGGCGAGGAGGAGAGTCTCCGGCGACCTTGAGAGGAGAGAGAGGAGAGAGAGGCGCGTGGGGGGGTGGAATAAACCGTTTCCCCCCGTGGCCTCGACCTCAGCCCTTTCAAGATCCACCCAGGCCGGATAATCCGGCCCTAGTTTAGGGCGGATAATCCGGCCGGGCCGGATTTTCCGGGTCGCCAGGGGGGCGGATTATCCGTTGTTCTGGAAAATTCCAGAACACCGTTAATCCAGCCTATCTTTAGTTGGTTATTTGCGTACCCATATGTGGTGCAATAAGCTATCACCTCACATATAAGATGCAAATTTACCAATAAGATGGGGCAACCTAGATCATCCGACCGAGAAACCTCACACTCCAAGTTTTTTACCAAACATGACAAATGAGCAAGATGGAAATGGCTTATAGATGAGTGTAGGCTTGGGTTTAGAAGACTCAAACTGTTAATGGTACATGATCACTCAAGTTTGCAAGATATGAGCAAATAAGGCCAAACTAGAGTGATTTCCCATAAGAACATGGAGTTGTCAAATAAAAGGCGATAAGATCCAAATAACTCCAACTCTTCACAAAGAAGAGTGTGGTGGCCTAGGCCACCATATATGAGTGTTGTGGCATGGCACCGCGAAGATATATCTTGGGTCCAAGCCACTACTCATCATTGACGCTCACATATCAACATGATATTAAGAGAATGATTTCTTAATGTTGGCATTATGGGGGGAGGGATAGCTCAATAATTTAAACCGCACTCCCCCTATTTCCATGCCCACATCTAAACCAAATAAAGTTTTGAGACAAAGGTGTGTTTGCAAGATGGTCAAGCTATACTCCTTGAATCAATGATATTTAGCTCATTCCTCAAATAAGTGAACCTTGCTTCATCAAGAGGCTTCGTGAATATATCGGCAAGTTGATCTTTGGTTGGAACATAGATAAGCTCAATATCACCACGGGCAACATGATCCCTAATGAAATGATTCCGGATCTCAATATGCTTTGTTCTTGAATGTTGCACCGGATTATAGGCAATCTTGATGGCACTTTCATTGTCACATAATAGAGGCACTTTGTCACAAATGACACCGTATTCCTTTAAAGTTTGCCTCATCCATAACAATTGAGTGCATCCACTTGCGGCGGCAACATATTCGGCTTCGGCGGTGGAGAGAGATATACAATTTTGCTTCTTAGAAGACCAACACACCAAGGACCTACCAAGGAATTGGCAAGCCCCGGAAGTTGATTTCCTATCATCCTTGTCACCCGCCCAATCCGCATCGGTATAACCATTGAGAATAAAACTTGAGCCTTTGGGGTACCAAATACCATATCTTGGGGTATCAACCAAATATCGAAAGATTCTTTTGAGAGCCATCATGTGGCTCTCCTTAGGAGAAGCTTGATACCTTGCACACACACCAACACTCAACACTATGTCCGGTCTAGATGCACAAAGGTAAAGCAAGGATCCAATCATGGAGCGATATACCTTTTGATCCACCTCTTTACCATTGGGATCTAGTGCAAGATGACATTTGGTAACCATAGGAGTGGCCACACCCTTCATCTCGGTCATCTTGAACCTCTTGAGCATGTCTTGGAGATATTTTGCTTGGTTGATGAAGGTTCCTTCCCTCAATTGCTTGATCTCAAAACCGAGGAAGAACTTCATCTCTCCCATCATAGACATCTCAAACCTATCGGTCATAAGCTTTGAGAATTCATCATTGAAAGCTTTGTTAGTAGAGCCAAATATAATATCATCAACATATAATTGGCAAATGAAAAGCTCCCCATTGACCCTCTTAGTAAAAAGAGTGGGGTCGATTAGCCCAACATCAAACCCACGGTCTACCAACAATTCCTTAAGGTGCTCGTACCAAGCTCTAGGAGCTTGTTTGAGACCATAAAGTGCTTTATCAAGCTTGTAGACATGGTTAGGAAAGTTGAGATCCTCGAACCCCGGGGGTTGCTTAACATAAACCTCTTCATGCAAAGGACCATTAAGAAAAGCACTTTTCACATCCATTTGTTGTAACTTAAAGTTATGATGCGAAGCATAAGCAAGAAGGATACGGATGGACTCAAGGCGAGCCACGGGAGCATAGGTTTCTCCAAAGTCAATTCCCTCAACTTGAGAGAACCCTTGAGCCACCAATCTTGCCTTGTTCCTCACAACATTTCCAAACTCATCTTGCTTGTTCTTGAAGATCCATTTAGTGCCTATAACATTGCGGAACTCCTTTGGCTTCTTAACTAAAGTCCACACTTTGTTGCGCTTGAAGTTGTTGAGTTCTTCATGCATAGCTTCCAACCAATCCGAATCTTCAAGGGCTTCAAATACTTTCTTGGGTTCCACTAAGGAGATATAAGCATGATGATGGCTAAAGTTCGCCAATTGCCTTCTTGTGGAAACCTTTGCCCTTACATCACCAAGAACCTTGTCATGAGTGTGTCCACGAAGTTCGAGGTTCCTATCTCTTCTTGCTAGACGACGGGCCTCGATCTCCTCCTTGGTCTTTCTAGGCCTTGGAGGTGTCACTTGATCAACTTGATCATTTGGGTCCCCGTCTTGACCATGAACTTGAGCTTCCTCAATTGCTTGGGGTTGCTCATTCTCGTGTGCTTGATCTTGAACAATATTCGGAGAAGGGCAAGAGTTGATTGGGTCCTCATTGGAGCCAATATGAATGCTTGGTTGATCTTGACCTTGATCTTGTCCTTGATCTTGCACACAAGAGGGAGGGTCTTGTTCTTGTTCTTGGGTTGGTGCATCATTTGCTTCACTAGGTTGGGTTTGTTGATGTTGAGAGGATGAGGGCTCCACCGTGGTAGAGCATAGTTCTTCCCGAGACGCCACACCGTGTCCCTCAATGGGGCGGAAAAATCCCACACCCATTCTTACTATGGCATCTTGAGGTATTTCATCACCTGCACAAACATCAACTTGCCCCACTTGGGAGCCATCATTTTCCTCGAACCTCACACTACAAGATTCAATGATAATCCCGGAGGCTATATCAAAGACTCTATAAGTGTGAGATTCGGCACCGTAACCAACAAATATACCCTCCAAAGCTTTAGGAGCAAATTTAGACAAACGAACTCCTTTGATTTTGTAGAAACACTTACACCCGAACACCTTGAAGTATGAGATATTAGGCTTGTTCCCGGTGAGTATTTCATATGGAGTCTTGTTCAAGCCCTTGCGGAGATAGAGCCGGTTAGAGGAGTGGCAAGCGGTGGAGATGGCTTCCGCCCAAAAGTTATAGCGGGATTTATACTCCGCCATCATAGATCTTGCCATATCCATAAGAGTCCGGTTCTTCCTCTCCGCAACACCATTTTGTTGAGGGGTGTAAGCAGCGGAATATTGATGTCGAATCCCCTCATCACTAAGAAAATCATTGAGTGTATAGTTCTTGAACTCGGAGCCGTTGTCACTTCTTATTGCCATAATGAGGAGGTTGTGTTGGCGTTGCACCTCGGTAGCAAAGTCAATGAATATTTGTTGAGTCTCATCTTTAGTCTTGAGAAAGTAGACTGATGACCCACAAGTATAGGGGGTGTATCGTAGTATCTTCGATAAGTAAGAATGTCGATCCCAACAAGGAGCAGAAGGTGTTGGCAAGCAGTTTCGATGAAGGTTTCACTGTAAATGCTCACGGACAAGTATTCAGGGGTTTTGATGTAACAGATGAAATAAGTACGAGTAAGTAAAATGCGAGAGAAATAATTGCAGCGAGTGGCCCAATCCTTTGTAGCACAAAGGACAAGCCGGTTTGTTTACTTATAATGACCAAACGTTCTCGAGGACACATGGGATTTTAGTCTAGTGCTTTCGCTTCATACGGCTAAATAATCTTCATTGTTATGATAAGTGTTGTGTGGGTGAACCTATGCTAATGTACCGCCCTTCCTAGGACTAATACATACTTGTGATTATACCCCTTGCAAGCATCCGCAACTACAAGAAAGTAATTAAGAATAAATCTAACCACAACCTTAAACTCTGAGATCCTGCGATCCCTCCTGCATCGATATACCAACGGGGGTTTAGGTTTCTGTCACTCCGGCAACCCCGCAATTAGCAAACGAATACAAGATGCATTCCCCTAGGCCCATAAATGGTGAAGTGTCATGTAGTCGACGTTCACATGACACCACTAGAAGAATAACACCACAACTTAAATATCACACCATTGAATATTACTCAACCATAGTTCACTACTAACATTTAGACTTCACCCATGTCCTCAAGAACTAAACGAACTACTCACGAGACATCATATGGAACATGATCAGAGGTGATATGATGATGAATAACAATCTGAACATAAACTTGGTTCAATGGTTTCACTCAATAGCATCAACAACAAGTATAGATCGATACCGGGAGAGTTTCCCCTATCAAACAATCAAGATCAAACCCAAATTGCTACGGCGGTGACGGTGTCCAGCGGTGATGACGGCGGTGATGATGGTGAAGATGATGATGATGGTGGTGGTGATGATGTCCAGCTCGATGTCGGTGACGATGGCGTCGATTTCCCCCTCCCGGAGGGAATTTCCCCGGCTTCCTGCCCGCCGGAGAGCTCTTTTCTCTCTCGGTGTTCTCCGCCCCGCAGAGGCGTGTAACTCTTCGTGAGGTACCCCTTCGGCTTAGGTTTTCGGGACGAAGGATTTCGCGAAGAAAAGGAGGCGAAAGGGGGCGTGGGCCCTCCACACCACATGGCGGCGCGGCCGGCCTGGGCCGCGCCGCCCTAGGGTGTGGGCCCACCCTGGCTCCTCCTGGCTCCTCCTTCTGGCTTCCTCCGTCATCTTGAAAAATAGGATTTTTGGTATAATTTCCTTCCACAGGTGATCTTCCGAAATATTGCCTTCTGACGGTGCTTTTTCCAGCAGAATCCTGGCTCCGGTGCTTGATCCTCCAATAATGATGAAACATGCAAAATAGATGAAATAACATAAGTATTGTGTCCCAATATGAAATGTATCAATGAATAACAGCAAATTATGATATAAAATAGTGATGCAAATTGGACGTATCAACTCCCCCAAGCTTAGACTTCGCTTGTCCCCAAGCGAAACTGAACTCGATAGACATGACCACATGTTTATGGAGTGAAGAGTCGATAAATAAAATACGGACAAGAAGCATCATATTCATTCACACAGGACATTATAGTAAACAACCTCTTATAACTCATATTGAAACAAGTATAAGGTAATCATAAGTAAAGGTGCATGAGAAATCATCATTGGTGATGGCAAACTTCGTTCTTGGTCAGAGAACAATTAACAGATTATATTTATCTCATTGAGCAGCGCTCTCATGTTAAAGTTTATAAGGCACAACTTGCATACTCAATCATAATGGTCTCTTCATAATCATTGACAACTTACAAAGCTATATTCATTCAGATAAAACTTGTACTAAACAAGGAAGAATAAAAGACATGATGTAGCAAATCACAATATATTGGTTTGATCACAACTACTCAAATGCTTGCTTGAGATGGAGAGAAATAGGTTTACTGACTCAACATAAAGTAAAAGACAGGCCCTTCGCAGAGGGAAGCAGGGATTAAATCATGTGCTAGAGCTCTTTCAGTTTTGAAATCATATAGAGATAATAAAAGTAACATTTTGAGAGGTGTTTGTTGTTGTCAACGACTGGTAGCGGTACTCTAACCCCCTTGCCAGACAACCTCCTAAGAGCGGCTCCCATAATATTTTCATTTCGTGTGGCACTCCTTCCAACCTTTCTTTCACAAACCATGGCTAACCGAATCCTCGGGTGCCTGCCAACAATCTCATACCATGAAGGAGTGCCTTTTTATTTTAGCTTTATGATGATGATGACACTCCCCCCAACCTTTTCTTACACAAGCCATGGCTAACCGAATCCTTCGGGTGCCGTCCATCAATCACATACCATGGAGGAGTGTCTATTTAGTTTAATTTATTTGGGACTGGGAATCCCATTGCCAGCTCTTTTTGCAAAATTATTGGATAAGCGGATGAAGCCACTAGTCCATTGGTGGAAATTGCCCAATAAGATTGAAAGATAAAACACCACATACTTCCTCATGAGCTATGAAACATTGACACAAATAAGAGATACTAAGTTTTGAATTGTTTAAAGGTAGCACATGAAGTATTTACTTGGAATGGCAGAAAATACCATGTAGTAGGTAGGTATGGTGGACACAAATGACATAGGTTTGGGCTAAGGTTTGGATGCACGAGAAGTATTCCCTCTCAGTACAGGTCTTTGGCTAGCAAGGTTAATTAGCAAGCATGAGAGTCGAGGGAAACAAACAAATATACATATGATAGAAACAATCATGCATCTTCCTTGTAAGCACAAACAATCTTAACTTCAGAATAATAAGCTATGAGCTAACAAGAAAGACAATGAAACATCTACATGTATTTCTCTTTTCTATTTAAACCTCAAAGTGTTGTTGCTATTGACCAATGCTAAGTTTGCCAAAACCAAATAGATTTATTCAATGCTCCCAAAGTGATACCAATACTAACAACAAGATGAATCATAGAGATTGCAAACTAAAATAAGATGTGCAATATGTAAATGATAAGACTTCTCATTAATATTCCATATCGATAACTCACACCAAGGGATACATAGACAACTAAAGGAGAGATACTTCCAAACGCAACCCATCTTATACGATAACTTCCCTATTCATGATATGACACTACTTGACAATAAAAGTAAAAGATAGTGATAATGTGATACCGCGGCACTCCCCCAAGCTTGGAACAAACCAAGGGGATGCCAATACCGATGATGAATTACTCCTGCGGAGATGGTGGTGATGAACTCCTCCCGCGCTTCTTAATAAGCTCCTTCAACTTCAGTTTCTCAGCTTGACAATTCTGCACTAAGATTCGAAGAGATTCATTGTTATCTGAAGTTGGCGATGACGACCTTGTGATGCGAATCGAGTGGTATTCAATCAATCTTCGGAGACGGCAATTCTCCTCCTGGAGTATCTCCACTTCTCTTCTCAGAGCCCGATATTGATCACAAAACTCATCGGTGATCCGTAGAACTTCTTCCATCATGGGGAAGGAGTCGAGGCTAAGAGCGGGTGGTAAAGGTCCCTGCAGGTTATGAGAAAAAGAACGTCGAGTGTCAACAGATCCCACCAAGATTTGCTTGCTCCCTCCGGCTTGCTGCTCTTGTCTTGATGGCACCTCCTTCACTTCTTCCTCCGAAAGCCCCTTGCCCTTGTTGTTGGAGGCCATGGTGCTTCTAGACTAAAAACAGATCCTGGCAGAAACAGCTCGAAACAAAACACGTCGAAAACACGATATACGGACCTCCAGGGGTCCGGGGGATTATATAGCAAAAATTTTCTTGACAAAAGGAAAGTACCAGATCGAACCAGAGTCGGAAAGGGGCGACGGGGTGGCCAAACCCTAGGTTGGCGCGGGCCCGGCTAGGCCGCGGCCTATGGTGCCACGCCCTCGTGCGTCCTTTCCACTCCGTTTCGAACTCGTAATTTCTCATATTTTCCAAAAACAGCGAAAATATTGTTCGGAAAGTAAATTGCGTACTTTTCATTACTGTTACCTATTCAAAGTCGAGTTCTGGCGGACTGTCAATTTGTCCTTTGATGAAAGCTTCCGGTGTTTCCACTTGAATAATATCAACATCAACATTATAAGAATCACCCGAGATATAATGCTTGAGTCTTTGTCCATTCACCACTTGCGTAGCATTGCCTTGGAGAGAACTAATCTTGATTGCTCCTGAGCGATACACCTCCTCGACAACATATGGTCCTTCCCATTTCGAGAGTAATTTCCCTGCAAAGAATCTGAGACGAGACCGATACAATAGGACTTTATCCCCAATATTAAACTCTCTTTTGATGATCCTCCTATCATGCCATTTTTTAACTTTTTCTTTAAAGAGTTTAGCATTTTCATAAGCTTCACTTCTCCATTCATCTAGAGAACTTAATTGTAGCAACCTCTTATCACCGGCAAGTTTAGGATCTTTATTTAATTCTCTAACAGCCCTATAAGCTTTGTGTTCTAGCTCTAAAGGTAAATGACAAGCTTTTCCGTAAACCATTTTATAAGGTGACATTCCCATGGGGTTTTTATAAGCAGTTCTATAAGCCCATAGTGCATCCTTCAATTTACTAGCCCAATTCTTTCTGGTTTTATTAACGGTCTTTTGCAAAATAGATTTAATCTCTCTATTTGATAATTCTACTTGACCACTAGTTTGAGGGTGATAAGCGGAAGCAATTCTATGATTAATACCATACTTAGCAAGAGTTTTTCTAAAACCTCCATGAATAAAATGAGAACCTCCATCAGTCATAATATATCTAGGTACTCCAAATCTAGGAAAAATAATATCTAAAAGCATTTTTAAAGAGGTCTCACCATCAGCACTTTTTGTAGGTATGGCTTCTACCCATTTAGTAACATAATCAACAACAAGTATATGAGTGTTACCTTCTGAAGACGGAAAAGGTCCCATAAAGTCAAATCCCCAACAATCAAATGGTTCAATAACAAGAGTATAATTCATAGGCATTTCATTGCGTCTGGAGATATTACCAACCCTTTGGCATTCATCACAAGATAGAATAAACTTTCTCGCATCCTTGAAGAGAGTTGGCCAATAAAAACCTGATTGTAGAACTTTTTGCGGTTCTTTCTCCGGCGTGATGTCCTCCATAAGCACTGCCATGACATTTACTCAATATCTCTTGTTGTTCATATTCGGGAACACATCTTCGCATAATACCATCCACTCCTTCTTTATATAAGTGTGGGTCATCCCAGAAATAATGCCTCAAATCATAAAAGAATTTCCTCCTTTGCTGAGCTGAAAAGGTTGGAGGCAAGTACTTGGAAACAATAAAGTTAGCATAATCAGCATACCAAGGACTGTCTCGCGAGCTCACCTTTATCACAGCCAATTGTTCATTTGGAAAACTATCATTAACAGGAACAGATCATAAGCAATATTTTCCAATCTAGACAAATTATCAGCAACAGGATTATCAGCACCTTTCCTATCTACAATATGTAAATCAAATTCTTGCAAAAGAAGTACCCATCTAATAAGCCTCGGCTTAGCATCTTTCTTTGTCATTAGGTATCTAATTGCAGCATGATCAGTATGAATAGTAACTTTTGAATCAACGATATAAGATCTAAATTTATCACAAGCAAAGACTACAGCTAATAATTCCTTTTCAGTTGTAGCATAATTTCTTTGAGCAGCATCAAGAGTTTTACTAGCATAATGAATAACATTCAGTTTTTTATCTACTCGCTGTCCAAGAACAGCGCCTACAGCAAAATCACTAGCATCACACATAATTTCAAATGGTAAATTCCAATCAGGAGGTTCAACTATAGGAGCAGTTGTTAAGGCTTTCTTAAGAGTTTCAAAAGCTTCCTTACAATCATCATCAAAAACAAATGGTACATCTTTTTGAAGAAGATTAGTAAGAGGCTTTGAAATCTTGGAGAAATCTTTAATAAACCTCCTATAAAACCCAGCATGACCAAGAACACTACGAATACCTTTAACATCCCTCGGATAGGGCATCTTCTCAATTGCTTCAACTTTAGCTCTATCAACTTCAATA
The DNA here is from genome assembly GCA_030979885.1 of Lolium multiflorum. Taxonomy (NCBI): domain Eukaryota; kingdom Viridiplantae; phylum Streptophyta; class Magnoliopsida; order Poales; family Poaceae; genus Lolium; species Lolium multiflorum. The sequence goes on from CM061753.1 coordinate 234,671,705, forward strand.
CATCTCTCATAAATTTTATGTCCCAATACAATTCCTTCATTAACCATAAAGTGGCATTTCTCCCAATTAAGAACAAGGTTAGTTTCTTCACATCTCTGCAAAACTTTATCAAGGTTTCGCAAGCAACTATCAAAAGAATTCCCATAAACGGAAAAATCATCCATGAATACCTCTACAATACTTTCACAAAAACCATGAAAAATAGCAGACATGCATCTTTGAAAAGTAGCAGGAGCATTACATAAACCAAAAGGCATACGTCTATAAGCATAAGTTCCATAGGGACAAGTAAAGGTGGTTTTCTCTTGATCTTTAGCTTTAACAGCAATTTGTGAAAATCCAGAATAACCATCAAGAAAGCAAAAAATGAGTATTTTTAGACAATCTTTCTAGCATTTGATCAATAAATGGTAAAGGGTAATGGTCTTTCTTAGTAACTTTATTAACTTTTCGAAAATCAATGCACATTCTATACCCTACAACCACTCTTTGAGGAATAAGCTCATCATTATCATTAGGCACAACAGTCATACCTCCTTTCTTGGGAACGCAATGTACAGGACTAACCCATCTACTATCAGCAATAGGATATATAATACCAGCTTCAAGAAGTCGTAATACCTCATTCCTTACCACTTCCTTCATCTTCGGAATTAGACGACGCTGAGGTTCAACAACAGGCTTTGCATCATCTTCCATATTAATAGCATGTTGGCAAATAGATGGAGAAATCCCCTTCAAATCATCAAGAGTGTAGCCAATAGCTCCTCGGTGTTTCTTCAATATTTGCAATAATCTTTCTTCTTCAAACTCTGTAAGCTTAGAACTAATAATAACAGGATATATTTTCTTATCATCAATATGAGCATATTTAAGATCATCAGGTAAAGGCTTTAAATCAAAAACAGGATCTTCCTTTGGTGGCGGTGTTGTACCCAAATCTTCCACCGGTAAATCATGCTTGAGAATAGGTTGGCGAAGAAAAATTTCCTCAAGCTCATCTCTTTCTTTCCTAAAAATTTCGCTCTCACTATCCTCCAAATGTTGCTGCAAAGGATTGTTAGGAACAAGAACAATAGATGCACACTGCTCCATTTTAAAATCATTACTAGGCAAATCAGCTTTATAAGGAGTTTTAGTAAATTTAGAGAAGTTAAACTCATAAGATTCACCAGCAAATTTAGTCAAAATTTTCTCTTTCTTGCAATCTATAATAGCTCCACAAGTATTTAGAAAAGGTCTACCAAAAATAATAGGACAATAATCACTAGCAGCAGAACCAAGTACCAAAAAGTCAGCAGGATATTTAATCTTACCGCATAAAACTTCCACATCTCGGACAATACCAATTGGTGAAATAGTTTCTCTATTAGCCAGCTGAATAACCACATCAATATCTTCAAGTTCACAAGAATCAATTTCGTGCATAATCTCCGTGTAAAGCTCATATGGAATAGCACTAACACTTGCACCAATATCACATAATCCATAATAGCAATGATCACCAATTTTAACAGATAGCATAGGAACACTAGCTTGTTTGGGTTTATTAGGATGTGAAACAATATTAGAAGCATCTTCACAGAAAATAATATGACCATCCTCCACATTTTCAGTCACAAGATCTTTAACAATTGCAACAGCAGGTTCAACTTTTATTTGTTCTTCAGGTTCTCTAGGTTTCTTTTCACTTTTATGAACCGCACTATTTATAACAGAGTACTCTTTCATTTTAGCAGGAAAAGGAGTTTTTTCAATATAAGCTTCAGGAATAACACGATCAGCAGTTTCAATTACAACACACTTATTAATAGATGAATCAATTTTATCTTTATATGGTTCATGATACTTATCAAAATTCTTCTTAGGCAATTCATAATGAGAGGCAAAAGCTTTATAAAGATTTACAACAACTTGGGAATCAAGACCATATGTAGCACTCATATTACGAAATAAATCAGTATCCATAAAAGCTTCAATGCATTTATAATCATAAATTATACCTGATTCTCTATCCTTGTCGTTCTCCCAACCTTCAGTATTTTCTTGGATTCGATCAAGAAGGTCCCTTTTAAACTCTTCTTTGTTGCGTGTAAATGATCCAGAACAAGAAGTATCCAGCAAAGTCTTGTCTTGAAAAGAAAGTCTTGCATAGAAGTTATCAATAATAACATTACCAGGAAGCTCATGAATGGGGCATTTGAGCATTAAAGACTTCAATCTCCCCCAAGCTTGGGCAATACTCTCTCCATCATGAGGCCAAAAATTGTATATGCGATTCCGATCCTTATGAATTTCACTTGGAGGATAGAACTTAGAATAAAACCGGGCACAATATCATTCCATTCAAGAGAATCCCCATTATCCAGTAATTTATACCAATGCGCCGCTTACCGGACAGCGATAAAGAGAATAATTTCTTCCTCACTTCATCCATAGCAATACCTGCACATTTAAATAACCCACATAATTCATGCAAAAACAGTAAATGATCACCGGGTGGACAGTTCCATCCCCTTCATAGCGGTTATCCATAACACGTTCAATAATTTTCATAGGTATTTTATATGGTATCACTTCTTCACCTGGCGCCTCATCTACTACCGTTGCAGTATTAGTAGATTTCCCAAATAGAAATTGAAGAGAAGAGCTCTCCATAATGACTTATGGCAGCAGGCAGAAATAAAATCAGCACAACAGTAAAGGTTTTCCTTACCAATTCCACTTACCAATAGCGCTTCACTCCCCGGCAACGGCGCCAGAAAATAGTCTTGACGACCCACAAGTATAGGGGGTGTATCGTAGTATCTTCGATAAGTAAGAATGTCGATCCCAACGAGGAGCAGAAGGTGTTGCAGTTTCGATGAAGGTTTCACTGTAAATGCTCACAGACAAGTATTCGGGGGTTTTGATGTAACAGATGAAATAAGTACGAGTAAGTAAAATGCGAGAGAAATAATTGCAGCGAGTGGCCCAATCCTTTGTAGCACAAAGGACAAGCCGGTTTGTTTACTTATAATGACCAAACGTTCTCGAGGACACATGGGATTTTAGTCTAGTGCTTTCGCTTCATACGGCTAAATAATCTTCATTGTTATGATAAGTGTTGTGTGGGTGAACCTATGCTAATGTACCGCCCTTTCTAGGACTAATACATACTTGTGATTATACCCCTTGCAAGCATCCGCAACTACAAGAAAGTAATTAAGAATAAATCTAACCACAACCTTAAACTCTGAGATCCTGCGATCCCTCCTGCATCGATATACCAACGGGGGTTTAGGTTTCTGTCACTCCGGCAACCCCGCAATTAGCAAACGAATACAAGATGCATTCCCCTAGGCCCATAAATGGTGAAGTGTTATGTAGTCGACGTTCACATGACACCACTAGAAGAATAACACCACAACTTAAATATCACACCATTGAATATTACTCAACCATAGTTCACTACTAACATTTAGACTTCACCCATGTCCTCAAGAACTAAACGAACTACTCACGAGACATCATATGGAACATGATCAGAGGTGATATGATGATGAATAACAATCTGAACATAAACTTGGTTCAATGGTTTCACTCAATAGCATCAACAACAAGTATAGATCGATACCGGGAGAGTTTCCCCTATCAAACAATCAAGATCAAACCCAAATTGCTACGGCGGTGACGGTGTCCAGCGGTGATGACGGCGGTGATGATGGTGAAGATGATGATGATGGTGGTGGTGATGATGTCCAGCTCGATGTCGGTGACGATGGCGTCGATTTCCCCCTCCGGAGGGAATTTCCCCGGCGGATTCCTGCCCGCCGGAGAGCTCTTTTCTCTCTGGTGTTCTCCGCCCCGCAGAGGCGGCTGTAACTCTTCGTGAGGTACCCCTTCTGGCTTAGGTTTTCGGGACGAAGGATTTCGCGAAGAAAAGGAGGCGAAAGGGGTCGGGGCCCTCCACACCACATGGCGGCGCGGCCGGGCCTGGGCCGCGCCGCCCTAGGGTGTGGGCCCACCCTGGCTCCTCCGGGCTCCTCCTTCTGGCTTCCTCCGTCATCTTGAAAAATAGGATTTTTGGTATAATTTCCTTCCACAGGTGATCTTCCGAAATATTGCCTTCTGACGGTGCTTTTTCCAGCAGAATCCTGGCTCCGGTGCTTGATCCTCCAATAATGATGAAACATGCAAAATAGATGAAATAACATAAGTATTGTGTCCCAATATGAAATATATCAATGAATAACAGCAAATTATGATATAAAATAGTGATGCAAATTGGACGTATCATAGACCCAAGTGTATCTTGAGTAATCATCAACAATCACCAAGCAATGTTTCTTTGCACCAAGACTTGCATGAGTAACGGGACCAAAGAGATCCACATGAAGGAGCTCCAAGATCCTCTTGGAAGAGATGATAGTCTTGCTTGGATGCGGAGAGTCATGCATTTTGCCTTCAACACAAGCCCTACAAACACGATCTTTGGCAAAAGACACATTTTCCATTAGTCCCACAATATGGTTCCCCTTGTGAAGACTTTGCAAAGTTCTCATGTTGACATGGGCTAGGCGGCGATGCCACAACCAACCCACGTCCGCCTTTCCGAATAGGCACATCGCACTTGTCGTGGTGGTCCCCGAAAAGTCCACCACATACAAGTTGTGTTCGCGATACCCAACGAAAGCGACTTTTAGAGTCTTGCTCCACAAGAGGACCACAATATCATTATCAATAAAGACGGCGAAACCCATCTTGCCAAGGGCGGAAACGGAAAGAAAATTGTAACCAAGGGTTTTGACAAGCATGACATCCACAAGAGTAATGTTGTGTGCAACCACAACCTTGCCAAAACCCAATACCTCGGATGTAGAATTATCGCCAAAGGAGACGGTGATATCATTTATGTTAGGCCTCAACTCCTTGACGAGGTTCTTGCCGCCGGTCATATGACTTGTACATCCACTATCAAGTACCCATTTTGAACCTCCGGCGGCATAGTCCTACATGAGATCAATTCTTGGATTTAGGTACCCATTTCGCAATGGGTCCTCTTTTGTTAGCAACAAGGGTCTTTGGGACCCAAATAGACCAAGCAACATAACCATCATATGGGCCAACATATTTAGCATAAACATCACCATAATAATCTTGAAATAAAACATAGTGAGGGTTAGCAATTCCCGCATCATCATCATTCATGGTTTTGCCCTTGGAGGCTTCACCATTAGTGACGGTTTTCTTCTTCTCTTGTGCGGGCTTGGCCTTTTGCTTATTTGCCTACTTTGCCTTGGTATTATAACCAAGGCCCTCCTTCCCATGTTTGATCTTTGCATACTCAAAAGATCATCCAAATAAAGTTTACTTTGGGGAGAGGAGGCCTTAGCAAGTTCATCCTTCAACCTAGCATTTTCCTCAACAATATTTGCATGATCACATAGAGGAGTAGAGGAACTAGGCACATCATATGTAGCAAGCCTAATTTGAAGTTGCTCATAGGATTTGGATAGGAGAGTGAATTCACTCTTCAAAGCTTTGTGAGCTTTGTCTAGTTCATCTAGATCCTTCACAATTTTCTCATGATCAACCTCAAATTGGGCCCTTTACTTTTTAAGCACTTTAGTCTTAGCCCTAGCAAGATCTCTAGCTTTTGTGAGCTTGTTAATTTTATCTTGAGGCTCTTCAAGAGTTTCTAGCCTCTCCTCAAGAGAAGCTATAGTTTCTTGACTTTCCTCAAGAGCATTTTTAAGAGCATGGATTTCAAGAGAGTCTTCTCTCTCTATTTGACCCTTTTTCTCAAGCATATCACTTTGTTGAGCTATACAAACCATGAGGTTTGAAACATGCTTTTTAGTGTTGCCTTGTAGGTTGAGAATGAAATCATCAAAATCTAGCATTTCTTGTTTCACTTTTAGACTAGCATCATCAACCCCTAGATCACTAGATATGTTAGGCATAGAGGGGCTAGGAGATGATACCTCGGAGGATTTAGCCATGAGGCAACTTTCTTCCTCAACATGAATGACTTCATTGGGGGATTCACTTGGTGATGAAGAGTTAGTGGAGAGGGAGGCAAGAGCGACCAATCCATTAGAGGTTGCATCTTCTTCATCATCAACATCATCATCTCCGGAGGTATACTCTTCTTGAGTTGATAGCACAATAGGTGTGTCCAAGGAGGACCTTGCCATGAAGCAATGTGCATTCTTGATATGAGGGTTCTCATTGGGAGATTCAAAGAGAGATGAAGAGGGTATGTTGGTGGTGACGATGGCGGCCAATTCCTTTGAGCTTTCTTCATCTTCATCACCACTAGAACTTTCAACTTCATCGGATGAATATTCTTCCCTTGTTACTAGCACAACTCTTGAGGGCCTCCTGCCCTTCTTGGTCTTGTTGTTATAGAACTTCTTGTTGGGGGCTTTTGAATATTTGCCCTTTGTGTCTTTGCTCTTGTCCTTGGGAATGAGCCTCCCATTATGAAGCTCTCTATTTTCATAGGGGCATTCGACAATGAAGTGGCGCTTGTCAGCACAATTGTAGCATGATCTTGTCTTTGGACCAAAGCTAGTGAACCCACTTTTGTTGTTCCTCTTGATGTTGTCTTCCTTGGCCTTGGAGGGATCAACCCAAAAGGATTTTGCATGGAAGGCCATGTGATCATGGTAGTGGCATTGCACATCTTCCGGATAGGACATAATCCAAGATTCCCTATAGGATTCTTGAGGAATCACTTCTTCAACGGGGTTGACCACCAAGGCAAGGTCGGAACCTTTTGCCATACCAAGAGCTCGATTGCGAGAATCATGAGAGGTTTCCTCAAGCACTTTGAGAGCTTGCATCTCGTGCACGACTTGTTGAGAGGTGAGAGAGGAATAGCATTCCCTCCCCACAAGAGTCTTGACATCAATGGGTACAAATGGCATCATGCATTCAATGTACTTCTCCTTGATCCAAGAGTCATTGATGTGGGTGGCACCGATAAGCCGGAAGGCATCGGCAACGGTGAGAAGTCTTCCATACATGACTTCATGATCTTCATCCGGTAGCCTCATGAACCCTTCGGCTTTATTCTTAAGAGCATTATACTTGTTCCTCCTTGTGCTCTCACTTCCAATGCAACTCGCGGCCAAACCATCCCAAGCTTCCTTGGCGGTGGTGTAGTTCCGAACACGATGCAAGTCCTTTGTCCCCACACTAGTTTGAATCATGTACAAGGCGGTGTTGTTGAGTTGACTATCAACCGCTTCTCTTCTAGTCAACTTGTCGGGGTTGTATGGCTTGAAGCCCTCCAAGATGATTCTCCAAAGTTCATTGGAGGCACTACAAACATGAGAGCGGAACTCAAATTGCCAAGTATCGAAATTATCAATGGAAAACTTAGGTGGGTCTCCCCGAATGTTCAAATGAGGATGGGGAACCGGTATATCGGGAGATAGAAAAGGTGGAGCTACTCGATTGTAGCTACCTCCACTAGTTCCCCTAGGAGATGTAATAGTGTTTAAGTTATCACCTTCCACGGGTTTGGTAGATGAGGGTAAGTCCGAAGCATCTCCCTCATCTAACGCACCCGTGTCCTTTACCTCTACACTAGGAGCCTTGGGAAGAGCCGGAGTCAAAAGCTCGGCAATCATCTTTTTCATGCTTTCCATTTGGGCTTCCATGGAGGACTTCAACGAATTGAAGTCTTCCATGGAGACCGTCTTGGCGGCCCCTTCCGAGGACTCCTCGGACGGCATACTCTTAGGCGGTTAAGCCCGAAATAAGAGCCGAGGCTGTGATACCAATTGAAAGGATCGTATGCCGCACCTAGAGGGGGGGTGAATAGGTGCTAACCAATTTTTAGTTCTTTTTCAACTTAGGCTTGACACAAAGGTAAATTCTCTAGATATGCAACTAAGTGAATTTACCTATATGACAAGATAATCAACTAAGCAAGATATAGCTACGCAATAGGAGATAGAATTGGATAGAGGTAACCGAGAGTGGAGCACGCGATGACACGGAGATGATTCCCGTAGTTCCCTTCCTTTGCAAGAAGGTACGTCTACGTTTGGAGGAGTGTGGTTGCTACACAAGCCAAACCAACAGCCACGAAGGCTTCACTCAGATCTCCTGTGAGCAACGCCACGAAGGCCTAGCCCACTTCCACTAAGGGATTTCCTCGAGGCGGAAACCGGGCCTTTACAAGGTTCTTGGGACACACATCCACAACTGAATTGGAGGCTCCCAAATCTGTAACAATACAATAATCAACAACAACACATCAACAACAAATCAACTAGGGAACCAAATAGGAACACTAGCATGAGATCCCTCAAACAAATGAGGGGGAAATGAAAAACGCTTCGGTGAGGATGTAGATCGGTGACTTCTCCTTCGAATCTCCAAAGATCAAGAAATTTGGTTGGGGGAGGAAGGAGATCTTGCAAATCTTGTGTTTCTTGAGGTGGCTCTAATGGAGGTGGAGCTTGGCAGATTTCTTGTGCAATGATTGAGCAAAGGGGTAAGGAAGAAGAAGAGGGGTATAAATACCCCTCCCCAAAATCCAGCCGTTGTGCATTTCGGGGATAATCCGCCCTAAGTAAGGGCCGGATAATCCGCCCGGATAATCCGGCCTCCAGGTACAAAACCATGACAATGTCCGGGAAATGTCCGGCCCCTATACGAGAAGCAAATCTTCAGGTCCTTAGCCATTTTCGAGGGCCGGATATTCTTGAAATATCCGCCCCGGATAATCCATCCCCCCCGGATAATCCGGCCTTCAGTACAAAACCGGGACAATATCCGGGCAAATGTCCGGCCCCTATACTGAGCTGCATTTCCTCAAGTCCTTAGCCGAAATTCTGGGGGCCGGATATTTTGGAAATATCCGGCCCGGATTATCCGACCTGATGAACATTTTTGCAACAGTCTTTTTGACAAAACTGACCACATCCAATACACATCTAAAAGTATCTATGTAAATCCTGTATCACTTAAACAACCATTAGTGTATCACATATATTGACATCAAACACACAAAACATAATATGAGAGATGTTCTTTCAGCAGGTCCGCCACCGATCCAACTACGGCGGTGGGGGAGGAGAGGAGGGGCTAGGAGCTAGGGATTTGGGGGTCGCCTTTCACGGGCGCCCACGGGGATGACCGGGATGGCGCCCACGGGGATGACGGGCGCCTTTCTGAACTTAGCATAAATTCTGTATTGTGGACTAAAATTCAAAATTTACTTGTGGGATGGGCATCACTCATTTATGCAACGTGATAACCGTATTAATGTTCTTTGGATAGTCTTATATTTTGTATCACATATTTTTGTGAGTGTACAAGTTTTCTCAAATGGGCTTGCCGTTTTTTCTTCAAAACGGGCGGGCGTGCCTTTATATGGTCTAATATACATGGAAACTTGAGCTGCATTGGATATGCACAATGCACAATCATAATTTTGGGATGGAAACGTGCAATTGAAGCACACAATTTTCAAGGATACATCCCTGGAAAGGTGTATCATTTTCATAGAAGTAGCCAAGCAGCTAGTTGACGTCTTTCATCTTACAACGCTAACCCGATAACTAGTCACCTCACACTCTACAAACACAACACACAAGGGCCCACTGACAGATCCTCTTGGGGACTAAACCAGGCCATGGCCTAGTCTTCCCAAACTTAAAAACAATATTAGCAAGGCATCAGCCATCAGTTAGGTACTATTAATTTGTCAAAAATAATTGGCAAGTGACTCAATTCATCCCAGTCTATCCCAACTAGCCCCTCCTTGAGCAACAGCCACGGTCCGCCGGTCCGCCAGTGCAAGGGCCTTGCTCAAAACTGACCCACAAAGCCTAGTCTTGACCAACGCCGATCAACGCCAAAGGACGCTACCTTTTTGCAAACTCTCCTCGCCGATGTACCCTCCACCCTTGATATCCATCCCTTCTAAAATCTATCGGTTTTAACTTGCACAATGACTAATATGGTACATGCACAAATCATAATGAAAAACCAATAACATAACATCACCCACCTATCTCTCCATGCTACACAACAGCACAGCAAAACAGACCAATCCTTTACTGAAAACAATTGAAACCAGAGCTTTCGCCCAGCTCTACTGTGCATTCGATATATTTTGTCTCATCTCTTGGCTTCCGCCTATTTTCTGCATTACTTAAGTTGGAACCAATACAGAACAACATATAGTCTCTACATTCATGTACTGGTATAGAAGTACTATAGATGTCAATTGAGCATTGCAAATACTCTTAGAAAACTGACAAGGTACCGTGTTTACCAGAGAAACAAAATTCCAACAACAGCTTTTCTGATGCCGAAGATGAAGGACACTCTGAACCCTGTAGGTTGTTCCTGATTATGCATATATTCAGATTCAATCATCAAGAAGCGTTTACGCGCGAAGAACACAAAAAGGAACTAGCTCACGAAGGCAGTAACTAGGTAGCAGGAAATTTCACCAACCGAAATGTATCCCCCCTTTGGGGGGAGAGGAACGCCAACCCGCTCCCTGTCCTCCTCCGGGACAGGGGAGCCCAACCCTAGCTCCCGCCGCCGCCACCTAGCCCCCCGCCCCGCTCCCTTGTCGTCTCCCGAGGCCGCCGGCGGCTAAGCCGTCCGCCGCCGATGAAGGGGGCGGCGAGGCCCTATGCCTCTCGGGATCCCGCACGCTCGTCTCGGAGGGAAGACGTCGTGCCGGGCCCCGGAGGCGTCGCCGCCGCCCGCCCCTCCTGCGCCCCTCGCCGGCCTCGCTGCGGCCTCCTGCTCGCCGGCCGACAGCCCGACCTTGGCGCAGTCTGGCTGGGGAGGGACCTGCGGCCCGGGGTCTGCCGCGGTCGGGCCCGATCTGGGCTTCGGCGGGCCTGCGTCCAAGGCGTCGACGGTTGGTGGCCTGGGCTCCCGGCGGCTCAGCGCTCGGCGGCCGGATCTGCTGCCTCTGCGGCAGTCTGCCAGGTTGCGCTTCTCAGGCGTTTGGTGCGTGTTTGGTGGACGGCGACAAGATCCCTTGCTCGGCTGGCTACGCCTACTGCTAGGGCCTGCGTTGCGCATGCCAACAGCATCGACACTCCGGGTGAAAGCCTCGCACCAATTGGTGCCGATGTCGGCGGTGCCTCTGGGTACCATCTTTCCCTGTTGAGGGCTTCATCGGGGAGCTTGGTCTCCTGCTGTCGCGAGTTGTTGCGTTCTCCGGGTGAAAACCTTTGCTCCTCGGAGCGGGCGGCGGCGACACACTGTGCCGTTACCTTCTTGAAGGCGCCGCTTTTGGAGTCTGTGCTCCTCGTGGTGTGGTAGATGCGTGGCAGTGTGCATGGTTGCCTTGTCGTCGAGGATGGAGGATGCCGGGGCGGCGGCCCCGGACGGTTGACGTGCGCCGAGGCGGCGGCCTCGGATGGTCTTGCAGCGATGACTCCATGGGGTGTTGTCATGGTCTTGCAAGGCTTGGGTGGCGTGTTGGTGCTACGTGGGTAGCGAGCTCGTCGGCCCGGCCTACACGACGGGGCGGTCGGTGTGGCTGGCATGTCGGGGCGGCGGCCCCGGATCTTTTGGCGCGGCGTTCGTGGTCTGTGTGTGGTCGCCTTGGTAGTTTGGGCTACAAGACGTCCATGTCGTGCGGCGTTGCGGCTCGGCTCGCCTCCGAGCAGGGGACGCCGGAGCAGCGGCTCCGGGTTTGGTGGTGTGTGTTTGGTCGTCGGCGGTCTGGCATCGTGTGGGCGATGGGGCTCCGGTGTTTGTGCGGTTTTCGGCCGGTTTCCCTTATAAACTCGGCCGCTCTGTATGGTTTTTGGGCCCGGTTTCCCTTATTAACTGAGCCAAATCTTCCTCTATCAATACATCGTGCAGCTCACCTGCCGAATTCTCAAAAAAAAAAAATGTATCCCTGCAATCTGCAAGGCAATGTACTGGAAGAAACCAGTTAAACTCTGAAACATCTTTAGGGCAATCTACGAACCGCTCTATCAATCCCAAACGATGACCTGATTAAGCAAGTAATACAATAACCTGACGGAGTAACAAATTTGCTGTGAGTGGAGGGTTGCGCCCGCGGCCTGGCATGTGAAATGCATGGGGTTTGATCATGTGCTCTCGATCGAATCGCGACATCTGCCACACGCATAGATACTCGGATGGAACGTGCCCCCCATTTCTAATTAGCCACCGGGCTACTGACACACTAGTTAGCTGGCCGGCGGCTAACTTGACACTTTGCCAGCAAGGACAGTATGGCAACTTTGGAAGACAAAAAAAAGACAGTATGGCAACTTTCAGGGCTTTGAGAATACATAGCTCTGCCCTTTAGATACGCGCGCGGCGTGGTCGAAAAAAATTCACAAAATGAATGCTTAATGAAAGAGAGTGCACGCATGGTGAGAAAGACGCGCCTGACGACTTTTGAAGGAATAGACCAAAGTTTAGTCGAACAGGCCTTTATTCACTTTTTTTATGGAACCAAATCTGTATTGTTAGTATTAGAAGGTAAGCAAGAAGATTTCTTCCGAAAAAATGCAAAGAAGACGAGTTGAGCTGTCAATTAAAATTGGCTCGGGCGTGGGGAAAAGTAAATTTCATAAAGCAAATGCAACAAATAAAAGTGAAAGGTGCACCAACCATTATCTCTCCTCTTGTCAGGTACTCCTACTCTTGCTAAAGATAGGAACAGTATGTACAAATGAAAGTGAAAGGAGTGCACATACCTATCTTTTGCTAACAATGAACTGGGGAGAAAGAAAGCTTCAAGGGCGCTTTGTTCTGTCTTTGTCAAACATGCTCGACACTGAATATTTACATTCTTTGCAGCAAAATGATCAGTCACTAAGAATCGGATGACAAGCTCCAAAAATGCACCTCGAAGCAATGGTGACTGTGCCATTAATTGGTCATTCTATCTTAATGCAAACTGTGCAACTGAATGATGGACAGTAGTAGGCAATGTAGCATTTGCTGTACATACTTAATATGGCACTTGTGGTGACAATTTAGAAGTCGATTCCGCTCTAAATGTCACCGGCGGGGATGGCGATACCGACATGCTCGCATCCGTGCGTTCCAACACGCCAACGCACGTCGGCGTAGGCTGACGGCCGAACCTCATCGGAGAAGGCGACCGAACCACCACAACCTCCAGCATCTGGGGCGGCGACTGCGACAACGAACACCGCTCGTCCACCATCCCATGCGTCAGCGGCGTCCGCGACGGAGACCTCGACAGGACGTAGTCACGCACCATGGGTGCCGGTGACGGCGACCTGGACACGACCCTCTCCTTCGACCCGCTCGTCGAGCCTCCGATCCTCAGCGGCGACCGTGCCAAGAAGTCCGCGAAGATCCTCGTCGCCGTAGGCCGCTCGGGCGACACGTCGCAGCGGCGCAGCTGGGGTAGCGGCGGCGACATGGCAGCCCCGCCCGGCCGCACGCGCTCCGGCTCCGGGTGCGCTCGGCACACCGGGCACGACGAGTGCGCGCGCAGCCAGGCGTCGATGCAGCTGACGTGGAAGAAGTGCCTGCACGCCGGCAGCACGCGCACCACGTCGCCATCCTCCAGCTCCTGCAGGCACACCACGCACTCCACCGACGCCGACGCCGCCCTCCCCTTGCTGCCGCTCCTCTTCTTGCCGCCCCAGCTGCCCTGCGGCGACGGCGTCGGCGCCGCTTGCGCCCTGTACGTGAACGTGGGGAGCACGGCGATATCGTCCATGCTCAGCCCGAGGTGGGTGTCGGTAGGAGGGCCGTCGCCGTGGAGAGCGCGCCACTCGGCCAGGAGCGACCGGCCGTAGCGGACGGCCAGGTACAGCAGGACGCCGGCGAGGACGGCGATGATGATGTACAGCAGCGTGAGGTTGGAGCTGGCCGGCCCAGGGCCGTCAGAAACGTCGACGTCGGAAGCGTCAGGCCATGACGAGGGGGACGACATGGCTGCGGCTAAGAACCTGATCCGATTCCGAGGACTTTGTGTGGAGAGATGGTTTATATGAAGCCGATGTTGCGAAAGAATCAAGGAGAAATCTAAACGAAAGCGCCGCACGGAAGGGCTCTCTGTGCGACGGTGCGTCGCGATATGTGCGTCGCCATCTAAGGGCGCGAGCGCACGACCACGTCGCTCGGGTGGACAGCGCTCTGAAGCCCCACATGTCAGCGTCTCAACGTTTTGAATTTCGGGATCCGGGCTACATCCCATTATTTTCATTTTTTTTCTCCCACCGCCCATTTTCCGCGTCGGTTGTCTTATCTTTTTCTGTCCGTCTCGGTGGCGATTTCGGCGGCGGAGCTCGCTCGCCGCCGCTGTTTCTTCCGTTCCTCGCCGACGGCGACTAGATCCGCCGCACGCGCTTACTCGGTGAGTCTCCCCGCATCTGCTGGTGGTGTTTTTAGCCGTTCTCGTCGCCGCATCTGCGTGTATTTTATGCTGGTAGTTCGTCGTCCCCGGCGGTCGGAATCGCTGGTCGTCGGTGGGTATGGGTTTGGGGTTTTTGTCTGGGTGGGCGGCGTTGCGGTGCTCGTGTGGTGCTTCTGCGGCGGAGGGCAGGGGGCTTCCGTGACTGCGCACTGTAAGGCTCGCCCCCCGTGATGGCTCGGGTCAGAGTAGATTCGTCGATGAACACCGGCGCCGCCGTCGAGCTGTCCGTTGAGGGAGGTTAGCTACGGCGAGGAAGCGCTGGGTAGGTCGCTACCGAGGATACCCTGTCGTTTTTGTGGGTCACGCTCCTTGGTGAGGTCTCTGCCGCTGGGGGAGGCCGTCGTCGAGGATACCCTGTCGTTTTTGTGTACGAGACGGCTGAAGTTTGTGTCATTGTGAAGTCGTCGAGGGGGAAGTTACAGTTGGGCACGAATTGCATGAATGCGATGAGGAGGGCACGGCTGTGCTGTTGGTTGCCTAAGGTTCCTCTTCCCTTCCCACTACATCTCTATGACGATGGTGGCAGTCTGGAGTGTTGGTACTAATCTAGCTGCGCGACAAGCTCGTTTTGTAGCTTCTCGTTGGGCATGGCGTCGATGGTGAGTTTGATGGCGGGGTGGGGGGATGGTGGTGACGTGCTTCTTTTGGGTTGCCAGGTTTTGAGGTAGGATTTTTGCGAGGATGCGAACCCCGGGCTACAATTTTTCTACCGATGGAGCATTTTTTTTAGAAGCTCCTACAAGCTTCTTTGGTTTTGCATGATTCCTAGCTCCATTTTTGTCCAGCCATGGCCTCTGTTTTTTGTTGTATTGTCTTAGACTGAGGGATATGAGTTGACTCAGTGGATAAGGAAAATGAGATTAATTTTTTTAAGATCCAGGGGGGATATTTTATGTGGAGTAGAAGCAAAATGAGAACTGGATATGATGTGGAGTCTCTGTTTTTTGATAAGCTTTTTGTAATTATGTTACTCTCATTCATGTTTTTAATAGAGTGGACTTTTTGTTTTTGTTTAATCATAGGTGTTACAACCATGGCTAGGAGGAAGGCAGCGCGGAACAATGCTGGTCATAAAGGGAAAGCAGTTCGTAAGCGTCACCATGTATGTGTTTTCCCTGATATGTAATTCAACAACTGTGGTAGTAGCATGTGAATAACGTGTAGATGCATCTGATGAACCCGGTAGCCATATTATACTAAGCTGGTAGGTTTTTTTTTGTAAACTATTGTATGGTACATGATTATGGTCTGTGGCAGGAGCCATGTTATACTAAGTTGGTAGGTGTGTTTTAAAAATAAGGTAGCTGTATTATGATGGTTTGTTTTATCTGCAATTCATTTTTCCCCTGGTAGCCATGCTGTACTAAGCTGGTAGGTATTTTTTTAAAACATGTTGGCTGTATGATGATGGTTTGTTTTTTATACGCAATTCATTCTCCTGGTAGCCATGTTATACTAAGCTGGTAGGTTTTTTTTTTAAAATATGGTAGCTGTATGATGATGGTTCGTTTTTTATACGCAATTTCATTTTTTCCCTGGTAGCCATGTTGTACTAAGCTGGTGGGTACTTTTTGAAAATATGGTAGCTGTATGAAAACCATGTTATTTTTCGCAAGAAACCTGGGTATCATATTCATTTTAGTTTCTTTATTGTTTTTTCGGCAGGGTTTTAGTGGAGACCGAAATAGGGCTTCTCCAGCTCCTATAATTAAGCTATATAGCAGTTTGACTCAAGATAAGCGTGATGCAATAGTATCAATGGGACTGGGAAGCTTTCTGGATATCAAGTGTGAACATCTGCACAATCCACTTATTAGTTGGTTTGTGCAATGTTACGAACCAGCTAGGAGAGCGTTTGTAGTCCCTTGTCGTGGCGTAATACCTTTGACAGAAGAGTCAGTTTATATCATGACTGGTCTTCCACGGGGGCAGTTAGAGGTTAAGTATTACGCTGATTATGAGTTGGAAGCTGTCATTGCTACAAGGCTTTTTCCTGGTGGAACTATTAGACCAAAGGTTTCCGATCTCGCAAAGATGGTTGAGCAGTATGTGGGGGCTGATGACTCTTTCAAGGAGCTGTGGATGTTGTTCATCATGTCAACAGTAGTAGCCCCTACAACTGATAACAAGATGAGTAACAAATGTTATCCTATGCTGGTAATAACATTTTCCCTTTTTTATTAGTGTTTTTTTAAGTGGTGGTTATCTGTTTTTGTGTTGTGTGTGTGTTATCTCATGATTCTGGTTGGTTGCATTTTCTACCCAGGTCGACATTGCTCGAGCAAATGAATTTAACCTCTGCAAATTTGTTGCCAATCAACTTCATGATCACCTATCAAATCAGAAATACACAAAGGGTTGCTTATTGTACTGTATGGTGAGTTTCTTGTAGTTCCTCTGTATTTTAAACTGAAACAAATGGTTGTTTATTATTGCTCTTTTCTTTTTTCTTTCTACACATTGTTTTTCATGTAACAATCCTAATTTCTGTTTTCTGCTTATCTTTTTTTCATGTGTCTTCATTTCTGTGGATATACAAGTTGAGATATTTCGATGCTCTTAAAACTGATCACTTTGAGCTAGAGCTTGGCAATGCTAATTTTGCTATAAATGCTTGGTCAAAGTTAGCTATTGATGTAGTGGGAGCATTGGATGTTCAGGAGTATGATACAACCACTTTTGGTGTATTGGAGGTTAGCATTTTTGTATATGTACAACTTTCTCCATGCAGTTTTGT
Source organism: Lolium multiflorum (assembly GCA_030979885.1). Taxonomy (NCBI): domain Eukaryota; kingdom Viridiplantae; phylum Streptophyta; class Magnoliopsida; order Poales; family Poaceae; genus Lolium; species Lolium multiflorum. The sequence goes on from CM061753.1 coordinate 234,688,837, forward strand.
ACTCAAATGCATGTAATTCTCTGTATTTTTGTTGCTCACTGTATTTTCATTCACTTTTTCAGTTGAAGGATGAGTATAAAGATGTTGGCGCCCTTGAAATGGGTCTTTTTGGTGGTCCAGATGGATTTGATTCCTGGATGAAGCTTAATACACATCCCAGTTGTACACAAAAGGTAGCTAACTTTGAACACGCTTTTTTGTGTTTTTTGCTAAAGGCGCTGCTGGCTAGTCTGTGTGTTTTGGTTGTGTGTGTGCCTTCAGTTTTTTTTCATGTTCAATTCTGTATTCACATATTTTAGCTTTTGTTTCTTTTTGTACAGCAACGGGTGAAAGCATTCAGTTTAATGCAGAACTTTGCATCAAGTCTAAATGGTCTGTTGAGCAGCCTTGTTCAAGGATTGACACAATGTAGCGACGGAGAATCAAGCGATGATGATGCTGATTCGTATCACGAAGATGTTGACACAGAGGTATCTGAACATGATGCACACGAGAATCATACATATAGAAATGTACCTGCCACTAGGAAAGTTGGATGTGCAACTGGTCATGGAAAGAAGAAGATGCTTGCGCCCCTTCCAGAACTGGCCACAAGGAATGGAGGTCAGCAAGATGGAACTACAAGCCAAGCTAATCTATCTCCTGCTGTTGGAATAGAGAAGAAACTTCAGGAAGATAATTTTAGTAGAGAATCTCCTCCTGCTATGCACTCACAAATAAATGTACCGTCCTTCAGTGACTTGGATGTATCTGATGAAGTGAATGGCGGCGGGAATGAAAGTGAATCACCTTTTGAGTCGACTCCACAATATGATGACAGAATCAGGGGTAGTGCAGCACATCTCGCAGCAAGTCTTAGCAATTGTAAAAGGATGAAAGAATCAGGGTTTCCATCATCTTCTGAAACAATTGCAAACAGTAGGATCAAGAATGTAGTAGCAGCAGAACTTGGAATTCCTGTTCGTGTGTCCGAGCAAGGAAATGACCCTACTGCCATGCTGAAGTTTGTACCTGACCATGGACAACAAGTGTTGGAAACCATTCAAGAAAGGTATTTTGTTTTATCTGGTTTACATGCATGGGAAACTGTGGATTTTTTTAGGTCTTAAGGAAACCATGAAGGACCTGGTAGTTAATGCTAGATAAATGTGATAGTTGAACCAGATAAACTTGGTAGTTATTTCTGTATTAACATGATAAGTTTGCATATATAATATGGTAATTTTGCATGAATAATTTTTCTTTCTATCTATATATGAACACCTGATATCAGTATATTCCTCTGAAGAAGTTGGTAGTTATTTTTTTGGGAAACATGGGTGGTTAATGCTTAATAATATGATAGTTGAACCAGATTAACCTGGTAGGAATCATTGACTTAACATGATATATTTTTTGTGTACATAATCTGGGTAGTAAGTGAGGTTTTCCTGTCTTTTTTTGTTTTTGATGCAGGGATATTGATGATGATCATATAATTCCAAGCAGTGGTAATATTGAATCGAAAGGCAAGGATGTCATCATTGAAGGGTCAAAAAACAGTGGGATTTTGGAGGATGACCATGTGCCTCGAGTAGTATCAAATCAAACTCCAAAGAAAAGGTTACAATCAGTTTTTTGTTTTTGCATAACTCCAAAGAGGATAACCATGACCATGTGTATCATTTTTTTGGAAATGTTGATCTTTTTTTCATGCTGGACATATAGGAAGCGCCAAGGTAAAGCAGCAACTACACCATCAAGGAAGTCTCCAAGGCTTGCTTCTATGAATAGTGATAAATCTGGTAAGGTTGGTGGCAATGATGTGATTACTGAGTCAGCATTACCAGAAGAAGGGAAGTCCTCAAGCACAGCAATCGTAGTATCACCAATTGTTACTACCCAACAAGATCAGAAGGATGGTAGCTACACTGTTGGTGATGGCAAGTCTCTGATAACTGCCATTGCAATTTCTCCTACTGTCACAATGCAGCAAGGCACAAGTTATGTTCCGAGTAGTTCTGGCGATAAGAAGTGCTCATCAGTAGAAGAAGGCGCAACAAAAGAGAACGCTATTCCAATCTCTCCAAATGTTATTGAAGCTCAAGCGTCACACCTTGATGCAAACTCATGCAAATCAATTATGTCCTCTCCAGTAGCACAGAGGCAGTTCAATGCAGGCAATTCTCAATATGGATCACAATGGAGAGTGTCTCCTCTTGTTGGCACTAACTTAGGTATTCCTGGGTTAATGAACCATGGACCTGTTGTCGTGCCACCTGAAATTGAAGATGCAGTTAGGAAATTTTCTGAATCTGTGAAGAAAATGGGAGGACTATCAAGGTTTGCTGCACAAAAGTCAAGCTCAATAGAAGAGATGCCTCTGAAAAGGAAGATGGTGGAAATTGGAAAGGGTGGATCAAGTGGAGCTGTTAGGGACAACCGTATTGGTATGTTCACACCACCAGGTTTTCATCTTGGCTTTAGCTCCCAAGAATCTGCAGACGGTGATATCCAAGTGGATGAGTTTGACAAATATGAGGATGCAGCACCCAATATTGCAGCACCTAATCTTGCAGTACCACTGGCTTGGGCTGAACCAGAACCAGAAGGTACTTTTTGTATGTGCAAATTTTATGGCAAATACTAGTGGTTATTTTATAGTTATTTGTATTTCATTATAGGCTAATCTCATTTTTGTCTTCATTTTATCTGATAGGTCAAATAACTGGAACTCAAGATGAAGCATCAAGTGGTGATGATTTTGAACAAATCCAATTATCTGAGGAGGTACAAGATGTCATGGCAGGGAAAACTGTTCATCTAAGTGAAAATGGTATGGCAGAGCTTGCAAGGTATGAGGAGTTATCAAAGGCATTTATAGCAAGGAAGCGAAAACTTCAAATTGATGCAGCTCCCCTAGCATCAAAAGGAGAAACTAATGTTCACAGTGCAACTCCGAAGGTGTACCCGCATAAAGCTAGAGTGAAGAAGTCATCACATTATATGCAATCACCTTTTGACAGCTCAATCAAAGTTACTGCTGAACAAGAAGAAATCTATCAGAAGATCATGCTTAGCAACAAGCATCAGAGGCCAGTCAAATCGAACATAAGGATGTAAGTTTTTTATTTCATGCATTTTATGTTTATATGCCCTTTTTGTTGTAGCTATAGCTTCATTTTTTTTTGGGTTACACAAGTAAAATACACTGACAGTTTCGCTTACATGAGTGTTTGGTTCTGTTTCTATATCAGGTACCAGATAATAAAATACAATGACAGTTTTGCGTACACGAGTGATTTAGCAAATTCAATTCATGGCAGAGGTGAACTGTCTAATCATTGCATGGAAGTTGCCATAGAGTACCTGCGACGTACTAACACTGTCGAGGGGAAATTGATAGTGCCTTACCAAATTTCTGTCTACCTTATGAATGGGGAATTCGAGAAGAAAGCGGTGGTTTCTCTATTCAAGAGGACCAAGGATTATTCACTAAGTGTGATGAAATTGGTAAGAATGGTTCTCTATTTTTCATGTTCTTAGATCTCTTTTTTCTTTTTTTTCTTGCTCATTGTGTTAACTTTTTTCTCATGTATGTTATCCATTTCAGATTTCATTCCCAGTTTTGCAAGAGATGACAAGGCAGCAAAAGGAAGGTAATCATTGGTACTCCTTGCATATGAACTTTCAAGCTGAAAGGTTCGAAGCACTTGATTCAATGCGGGGCGAAGGTGATGAAGCTCTAATAAGCCACGCAAATGCTCTAATCAGTAGGATTAAGGCACTCTGGAATATACACTACATCACATCTAAGGTTCAAATCCAGAATTGGGATTTGAAAATTGTAAATGTTCCAATTCAGGCAACCATGTAAGTCACAGGATTTTTCTGGTCTGTTTTTCAGCTTTTCTTTTTGTGTTTTCTGTCGCATGCACCATATACTGAATTTTATAAAAAAAATTCCTCCCTGTTTCATGTTTCTAATATGTGACTCTCTTTTTTTTTGGCAGTTTTGATTGTGGGTATCATGCCATATACAATGTTGAGAAATGGGATGGACAGAAAGTTCCTCCACTTGCGAAAGACGATGTGCCTAAGCTACGGAGGGTGTTACCTCACAGGTGGTTGACAGCCGATTTTAACAAAGAGAAAGATAATTGGAAGTGGGTTTTGTTCAACAATGTTGTCCGGTAATACACCTACCCTATATATCCAGATAAACTATCAGTTTTTTCCACTACAACTATCTCTTTTCTTTTTATTTTTATGCAGCTGCCAGGTTATCCAAATCAATTTTTCCATGTAGCCATCAATTTCTTCTATAGAACTATCAAGTTTTTTTCCACACGTCAATATAGCTCTTTTCTATAGAACTATCAAGTTTTTTCTACAATGCCAATGTGTACCTGTAGTAATATGCAGTAGTTTAAAATCTCGGAAGTGGAGGCTTTTTTGCGTTAGGAGGCCGATACGTTACTGACAAGTAGATCCCCCTCTCCCCCCAATTTAATAGCCCAGTAGGTACTTATGCATTCAGAACCTGGTATGTACTCTGTGGAAATCTCATAGCTTGGTACAACTAAGTTGGCAGGTCAGTCTTAGAGAACAAATGGAACAATAACATGTATTTTTTATTTTTGGATTTTTCAATAATAAATATCAGAATCTGGCAGTTTCTCTATGGAAATCTCATAGGTAGGTGCAAATATGTTTGGCAGGTCAGTCCAAGAGCCTAAAAAGGATGTATCATATACATTTTTAGCATTTTTCAGTAATAAATATTAGAATCTGGTAGTTACTCTATGAAAATCTCATAGGTAGGAACAAATAATCTGGTAGGTCAGTTGGAGGACCTAAAAGGTACAATCACATCCATTTTCCTCTGGTATTCCAATAATAAATATTACAAAAATGTCTAGTACTTGCATTCAAACATACGGACAATAATAAATGAAGTACAGTAGCAACGAATACAAGGATCCAGTTTTTTAGTTCTGGACTGGAAGTTCTCCTCTCTGGGGGCACATTCTCAAATCATGTTGAGTAGAGCCACATTGTTTGCAGACGCGTACTTCTTTTCTCCCTATGTCCAGTGGTTTCTGATATGCTTGCTTCCGCTTTCTTCCTTTAGTGTTTGATACGCGAGGATCACGGATATTACTAGCTTCGGTAGTTTCTGAAGTTTGTTCAGCTGCAGTGGGATGTGAACCTTCTGTTTGCACCGCTGGATTTGTGCTTGACGATGGTCCTGTAGGTTTCTTTTGACGGTTAGTTTGTCGTGGTTTCGGACAAGAGGTACCTTCTTCTGGAGGTATCTGTTGTGTATGACAATCTGTGTGTGTTGTTTGGGCTGGAGCAGATTGCGTTGCCTTCCTTGCATCGCTTGAAGCAGATGCCTTCTTTGCTCTTTTTTCTGTTTCTCTTTTCAGTGAAGCCAAGTCTTTCTTCATTGATTTCATGTGGTTCCGAATTATCTTCCTGCCATCTTCGGTTTCATTCCCGCAAAGCGCTAGGCCTTTGAATTCATTGCATGTTACTGCTAGCCACATCTTCTTCTTAGATTCCTCTGGCATAACAGCCGGTTGTCCTGGTAATTCTTCCACTAGGTTTTCTTCAGCGCTCCATGTCCACCTGCGCAACACATATGCCATCGGCATCTGACAAACACCTAGTTGAACCATGGCCTGCATTTGAATGTCATTTTTAGTATTTTTCTCTACAAATTCTTTTTTTTTGAAATCATGAATGTTTTTTAGCAGGCTACCGCGCACAAACAATCTAGAAAGTAAGGTCTAGTTTTTTTTACCTTTAGGATGTGACAGCAGACGATGCCATCTCTTTCAAATTTGCAGCATGTGCATCTGTAAGTTTCATTGGGGGGGTCTGCATAAACCTGATATGTGCTGTTGTGGTAACTTGGTACAAAGTGTGTTATGCAGTACACTTCATATGCATTCTCAGCTACCTGCCTTATGTTGTAAGACATGGTGTACGACATTTCGTACTGAAAGCGGGTGTGTATGTTTTTTGTGTAGAGCTTTTCCATTTGTTTCTCTATTGGGTGCCAAGACCAGCTCCTAGCTGTCAAAAGTGATGAATCTGCCTCTTGTTTCTTCTCTGCTTTCATTATCTTAGCTTGGATATCAGCATACTGAAGAACAAACTCAAGCACATAATTTGAAGGACTTATGTATTTTTTCAGCACCGCATTGAAACCCTCACTCCGCTGAGTTGTTTGTAAGAACGGATAGAACTTGTGCATGAAGTAGGCAGGAACCCATGAACTTCTTTTTCGGTACAAAGCTGCTATCTTCTCATGGTTTTGCACATTGTATTTTTGAATCATTAAGTTCCATCTTGTTTCAAACTCCTGCGGTGTCAAGCTGCAGTTTATGCAGTCATTCATCTCTTCCCGAAGCCCTAGTATCTTTGCAACAAATGGACCAATTTCTTCTGTTGCTTTATCGACAATGTGCCACCTGCAATTACGATGCGTTGTGTTTGGAAACACCTTTTCAATTCCAGCACGCATTGCACCATCCTGGTCTGTTATTATGTTAACTGGTGCTACTCCATCCATTGCAATTAAGAACGACTCAAATAACCATATGTAGCTATCACTGAGCTCATTCTTTAGGAACCCACAGCCTAGTTGTATCGACTGACCATGGTTGTTTATACCAATGAATGGTGCAAAGGGCATCTTGTATGTGTTTGTCATGTAAGTTGCATCAAAAGAAATACAGTCATTGTAGTTCTTGTAAGCTCTTCTTGCTGCACTATCTACCCAGAACAAGTACTGCACACGGTCCTCATCATCAAGCTTGTATCTGTAGTAGAAATCCTTGTCTCGGGACTTCAAGTCCTCAAAGTATTCCATAGTGTTTTGCATGTATACGAACTTGTTCTCTGCCCGAAGTTTGGATCTGAAATTTGCCATGTCTTTTGGTGTGTATGGCACTCCTTCTACTGATTCATATAGTGTAGCCATAACTTGCATCATTTTGCTTGTATCCATGTTTACAGTGTGTAGTATTTTTAAGAACTCTTGGTCTTCTTCCGGTATGTCTCTGTGTGAGCGTAGGAAACCAGTCAACGACCACTTCTTGATTAGAGGGTGATTGTGATCATCACAGAATTCCGTCACCAGCCAGGCACCGTCTCTGAATTTCAATGCCATCCTAGCTGGACAGTCAGTCCTAATGTTGCTGCACTTCATCCTTTCTGGTACAACTGGTTTAGGTTTCTGCGTATCTTCTTTCTCTTTTGCTTGGTGACCTGCTTTATGGCAAACCATAGCTGCTCTTATGTATTCTCCAGTGACCTCGGATTTCTTCCTGTAATTGTATCTGATTCCAAATCCTCTCCTCCTTGCAAATGCCAAGTAGTGCCTCTGAGCATCTTCAAGTGTATCAAATCTCATGTCTGCTCTAGGTGCTTGTGGAGTTGAAACTACTTCTGCATTCCCTTCGATCCCATCGTTCTGTGCAGCCGGCGGAGTTTGTGCAGAACTTGCTTGTGGAAGTGTAATCTCAGTGCACGCTCTGTCTGCTGACATAGCCCTGGAGGTGGATCCTGCGTTGTCCATGCCTGCTTTTTTTGCAAAAAATAATGTACAAGCAAATAAAGATTTGCAAATTATAGTAGCGGTAAAACAGGGGGGTGTTTTTTGTGTGGCAAGTATGATGGAGTAAACTTGGTTGCTTCTTACAATTAACTTGGTAGGTTTTTTCCAGCAGGCTTAGATTTAGCTTTTTACAATTAACTTGGTTTGTTGCTTTTTTAGCTGATAACTGTGATGTATTAAATCTGTTATGTGGGCACAATTAAATCTGGCAAGTATGATGGAGTAAACATGGTTGCTGCTTACAATTAACTTGGTAGGTTTTTCCAGCATGCTTAGAAATTAGCTTTATTACAATTAACCTGGTTTGTTGCTTACAATCTGGTATTTGGGCACAATTAACTTGGTAGTTTTCAATTAAATTTTATCAAATTCATACATGCTTTTTTTAGTTTTTGAGCATGGTTTTTGCTGCAGAATGTAATGGCAAAAAGTATCACTTTGTTTTTTTTTAAAAAACTGCCTAACCTGTGTTTGCCGAAGCTACTTGAACTGATAAAGTAGCATTAGGCACATCTTGCCCTTTGAATTCTGTGATGTTCATCTTCTGCAACCTGCATATCAAAATCTGGATTAGTTTCTAATACTGTTTTTGGTTTTTGTAAATGCAGGAAGTAGGGGGTGTGCTACTTCTTGTATTTGGAATGCACAGTGAAGCACGGATAAGACTGACCAATGTAGAGTGAAGCAAGATGGATGCAGACTGAAGCAATTTGAATGCTGGCTGTGTAGTTATGTGTTTTCTTCCTGTGTTTAGCATGTGGTACTATTGGTTTTAGAAACCCAGCAGGCAAGTGCATCTGGCTCTGTCTTTTCTTTAGGATGTTGTGATGGACATGGTGATCAACTAGAATCTACCAGGCAAGTGTATGTCGTTATGATTTTGTTAGGAACATGATAGTTTTTGTTGGTTTATATGGTGATCAACAAGAATTTATCAGGCAAGTTCTGTTGGTTTTTAGGAACATGACAGGGGTTTCTCCTGATGGATGAACTAAATTCCTGCCAGGGGCAAGTGCATGTTATGCTTCAAAAATACTTCATAGTATGATGTTGTTTCGTAGTGTATGCACATGACGAAATCTACTGTTTAGGGGAACCAAGGGAGGGTCAAAAGTTTTATGGGAGATGGTGTTTTTCCAGATCATACCTGTGTGTTTAGATCTGCAAATTTCCTTTGAAATCTGCTAGTTTCTCCCTCTGGACAAGTGGTCAGCTCATCTGGCAAGGATCTGTGTTCTTCTCTTCTTATCCCGTGTTCTTCTTCTTTTTCCCAGATCTAGTTTCTGTTTTGTTTTTGGAGAAAACGTGAGGAAGAAGAAGATCCACTGATGGGGAGGTCACGAAATTGATCCAGGTCCGAGAAAAGCTTGAGGAAGAAGAGAGTCTCACGTGGTTTTGTCTGCCTGGACGAAATCATGGTAGGGTCCACGTGTTTTCTTGGTTAGAAATATCAAGGCATGGTGGGGCCGGTAGTACAGCTGTCGGTAGACATGCGGTGAAGCCTCACGCTTTTCTTGCGTCCTTCCCGCGCGCGCGACCGAATCACGTGGGTGGGCCCATCCAAAACCGTCGCACGGACGGGGGCTTCGTGCGGCGCCGCCGTGTAGTGCGGTCGTCCAAGAATCAATCAACGAATCATTGGGACATGGTCGCCGTGGGGTTATAAGAAGAAGCATGAGAGCGATTGTGCGTCGCACTCATGCTTATTGCATGATAGATATATTCAGTTGAGTCGCTAGCTGGACGTACTCTGATTGAGGCTGCTCAATATTTTGGGACTTTGCTGCTCGTCGTGTTACAGGCTTACAGCCGTTCCTTTCATCGGGATCTGGCGTAAGCATCTTGCACCAGGTTCTTGTATCCTGCTCAACATTACGGCAGACATGCTTGTCATTCTTGGATTGATTAACCACTAGCAGTAATCACCTTTTGTAGCTCTGGTCTGGTGCAGCAGTTCAGAGTCTTCAGATATGATTGGGTATGACACCTATCGTACGTTGTGAACTGCTCGGTGACTCTTGCTGTTGGATCATGCCGGAATACATTTGAAGTCAAGTTGGCAGCCAAGACACCACAAAAGTTGTTGATTGTGTGGAAAATGAGCCAACAGATAAGAGTATTGTTGTCTGGAAACCAAGGAAAAAAATAGCGCGCTAAATAAAATAGCGTGGCCTTTCAAAATATGCTATGAAGATTATAACGTGCTAATAGCATGCTATTTTACAAAATAGCTTTCACAAAAAGTTAAAAAAATAACAAATATAGTATGCATACTAAGGATTTCAGCAGCTCATAATTATCCACATCACAACGATCAACAAATCAAATTGAAAAAATCCTGATGGCACTGAAAGACAAAGATTTGTCAGCCCAACAAGTAGACAAGTAGATAACTAATTAACCTGCCAACATGCAAACAATTAAAGATCCAACTACATAGCAGGAGTGGAAATTAATAAAAATGAGATGAAATAGATGGATAATGCATGCGGTCATTATCTAGTTCAGAAGAAGAACCGCATATTGCAGCTCATTATAATGAAAAACTAGAAGGAACTTCTTATTCTTAGGCAGATTGCATCAGCAGCTTTTACTCGTTGTGATGTTGATTCTTCTTCTTCAACATGTACCCGTTGGTCGATGTGCTTCTGTGTTTTCCAACGGGTTGAATGGCTACGGTTAGAATGGAGATTTCAGAAGCTCGTAAGCCAAAAGATCTAAAATAGCTAGTCGGCTGCTCAAGTTCCCTGTAAAAACTAGCACCGCTACAACGCTATAAAAATAGTGCCGCTAATAACGTGATTAGCGTTATAGCGAGCCAAATGTGCATAGTGTAGCGTTCAATGTCCAAATAAGTTATAGCACTGCTATAAGGCCGAAATAACGCTCTATTTTTTCGTTCCTGGAAACTCTATGAAGACATGTTTCCTATGGTACTATTACTTAAAAAAGTTGTGAAAGATCAATCAGATCATAATCTTCTTATTTTTGATACTGGGATGCTCTTTATATCAACAAAAATAGAGGTTTCAAATTTGACCGATCTTGGTTGAGAAAAACCTGAGTTTCTTCCTATAGTGAAAAATATTTGGGAAAAACATGTTTAACAGCAGGGACCTTATTGGTGTTATTAATATCAAGTGGAAAAGGCTTAAGAAACATGGTAAATGTTGGTGAGCTAATTTGTTTGGAAACAACAGGAAGAGAAAACTAGAGTTAAGAAGTGAGTTGACCTTAGAGATCCTGGAAGAGAGTGGTGAGCTGACTCGTGAGGAAACAAGTGTATAGAACTAATATTCAAATTTAACTTTACAATATAAATATGAGGAGAGTGGTTCGTCTGCTTTTCAAGCAGCAACCTCCTCCTGGGCCTCAGTAATCTAGGCCCACGGCTGCTTTTCAACACCTGCCAGAGCGTGCAGCACAGCAACCACCTCCTAGGCCTCAGCAATCTAGGCCCAAAGTTGGCACTAAATGCCCCAGATGCATTTTCTTTGGACACCTCCACAGAAATTGCTGGAACAAAATAAAATGTCATTCATGTAATAAGGAAAGACAAGTGAAAGTTGACTAACATTTTTATCCAAGATTCTGGTTTAAAGGCTCATTGGGTGAGAAAGGAAGTGCAACACACCATTAATGGTAATTTTGGATCACAATCAGAGGAAGCTAGCAGAGACCGTCAGATCGAGAAACCAATTGCTCAGATTGAGGGTCCCTTGTTGGATTTGACCTTGGGGTTTTCTGTTTTACCAAGTAAGGATAGTGAGAATTTGGAAACTTTCACTCTTCCTTTTATTTACCAGCCCTCCCCTGACGTTGTCTCTTCAGCTCCCGCTCAATCCCCTCCAGCAAACCCTGACAAACACGCCGGCTCCGCCTCCATCGGCGGCTGATCATGGCGCGCTCATGGCCAACTTCTCCGTCGACCCAGGGCCGTTCATCCCTGGTGACTATCAAGTGCTGCATGTCGACGGACGGCCACAACAATGCCGCAGCCATGTCACCGGAGTGATAGCGCCGTGCCACGAGGACTTGGCCATTGCCACGATTCTGCCATATTTCCCAGGTGACCAACCACTCGCCACTTTATCCGCCAATTTATGGAAGAGGAGACGCAATGTACCCTCAAAATTTCGCAGTGGTGCCCTCTGGGCTCCGCTTATGTATGTGTCAGTGCGGTTGCAGATAGGGACCGGCTTGTAGAGCGCAACCCGCATCAGTTTCAGGGCAGGCAAATTACCTTCTTAGAGCACAACAAGGGGATTAATCATAGAGCTTTCACTTATAATCGCGAGTGCTAGCTTATGTTGCTTGCTTATCCTGCTGATCTTTGGTCTGATGAACACATCAGAGGTGCTATCAGGGATTTTGGGGTACCAGTTGATTGGGATAAAGAACTCAGCTCCTATGTTGCCCTTATAGTTAAGGTGCGTGTTGGGGAGCTTCACCACATACCACATAGCTGTGTTGTCTCCAATGATACAGATATGTTTGCTGCATCTTGGGCAGTCCACATATTTATCCTTAGTCAGAAACTATTCGGTGTTACTCCTGCAAATGAGGAAATGCCTCCAGCTGATGGCTCTACACCTCACCCTTTGCCTGTTGTTCCACACCCTCAGCCACATTAGCAAAATCCTAGCAATGCATGGGGACATTGGCAGCCTGCTCCTCCACAACAGCAACAGCAACAATTCTTTCAGCAACAAAAGCAGCAACAATTTTAGCGGCATGGTGCTTTTGCTGGCCATCACAATCAAATTGGGCAGCCTCTGGATGTCATCTTTGGACAGAATGGCAATGGTTTTAATTTGAATATGCCTCCTATGCATGACATGCCTGACCTAAATGCTTTACCAAACCAGCTGAATCATGAGGAGTTCCTGGAGCTTAATAACGTTATTAATCCCTTGCAGCACATCATTCATCAAGTGCCAGATATCCCCATGCATGATTTTCAGGCCATGATTAATCCCATCATTATGAATGAGCCAGCTAATGAGATGAACATGGAGCAGGCTGAAGACAATCAGAGTGAGCTCACTTTGACTATTAGCTCAGATCCATCTACTGCTTCAGATTCAGCTATTGGTGTCGTCAATCAGGGGATTATTCATCAGAATATTCATATTGGTATGGTCCTTATACAGGATCAAGTGCATGAGCTGTCACTGACAGAAATGGAGGGAAATATGGTTGTACCTATGCCTGATTCCTTTTTCTTTTCAAGAGAGGGTACAATTGCTTGGGTTTCTTATTTTAAGCCCACAACTCCTTTGGTTGCAGCTGTCACTATTCCAGCCCAATGGGCTGATTTCTTCACAGCTAAACTGCTCTCTCCGGAAGACTTTGATTGGGCTAAGAGTATGATGCAGTCCAAGGTTTGGCAGATTCTGAGTGAGGTTGACTGTTCCCAGCATACTTCCTCCAGAGACTTTGTGCTTCCTACACAGTGTCCTGCATCCATACCTCCCTTTTGCCTTCTCGGTAAAGCTTGCTTGGATGCTACTCAGGGTTTTTCAACACCTAGGCTGCTAAACCTAAGCAACTGTTAGCTCCACCTGCCTCTACCTCAGTGGTCCGCAATAAGAAAAGAGCACGCACATCACCTCTTTGTGCCTCTGATGTGAGAAGAAGCCCCAGAATTTCTGCTACAAACAAAGGCTACAGGGCCAAAACTTGTTTTGATAAGAACTGTCTTGCATGTGCTTCTGTAGCTCCTCCTATCAAAAAAACTATGGTAAAAACTCTTTGCAGCAAATTCAGTATCCAAGTGAATGATGAAGATGATGAGTTGCCTCCTGGGAGCTATACTTCTATGCAGACTAGGTCTGCCAAGGAGAAGGATTTGTTAGCCAAGAAGCAGGTTAATGATGCAGACAAGAAATCCAACAGGAAGAAGTAGCTGGCATGTTCTGAAACTTGCTAGTTATCAGCTGCGATCTACAGTTCTTTTGGTAGTATTCAGGGGCCCATGGTCGCCTTTTAGGATTAAATATCAGTCGGATTATTCTTTTGCTATGGAGTGTAATTATTTATACTATCTGCATTACTGCTGCAATCCCTTTTGGACCTATTGCATCTCTCTTTATATGAGATGGTTTCAGTTTATGACTGTACCAGCTGGCAAGAAGTCCCACTTTTTTTATGGATAAATTATTTTGGAAACTGCTGAATTGGAATATAAGGGGAACTAGTGACCTAGAGAAATGGCTTATTATTAAAATAAGAGAAAGTGAATGTCATTTGATCTGCTTCTAGGAAACAAAAAGGGAAAATATTGACTTGCAGTTCTTGAGAAACTTTTGTCTGCGAAACTTTGATTCATTTGTATTTGTTCCCTCTATAGGGAGATCAAGAGGGACATTTACAATATGGGACAACTCTGTTTTTACTAGAAGATGTGTGTTTCAGAACTTTCAGTGGAATTACAATCAACCAAAACAGACTTATTTTGGGCTTTGACTAATATATATGCACCTTGTCAGAATAATGAACATATAGCCTTCTAGAAGTGGCTTAATAATATAGTATTTCCACATGATGAGAATTGGCTACTTATGGGAGATTTCAATCCGATAAGATCACCCCAGGACAGAAATAGGGTAGGGGAAATGTTAATGAAATGTTGTCATTTAATGAAGCTATTAGTAACTTAGGCTTGGTAGATATTCCACTTAAAGACAGAAAATACACTTGGAGTAACATGCAAGATTATCCTCTACTGCAGAGGTTGGATTGGTTCTTTTCTTCTGTGGCTTGGACAACCACTTTCCCCAATACCATGGCAATGCCATTAGCCATGACTACATCTGACCATGTTCCTTGTGTTATTTCCATACAAACCTCTGTACCAAAATCCTCAGTATTCTGATTTGAAAATAGATGGCTTGATCTGCCTGAATTTCTTGCTACTGTTGAGCACACTTGGACACAATCTATTCATTATGCTGATGCTGCAAAGAGGATTACTACCAAGTTCAAAATTCTTAGAAAGGAGTTGAAAAAATGGTCAAAATCTATATCTTCTATCACTAAGGATATTGAAGATCTGAATGCTCTCATATCTCTTATGGATACTATAGAAAACTTTAGAGATCTCAGCAGTATGAAAAGGCAATTTAGAGTTGCAATGAAATTCCATATGGCTGCCCTGTTAAAGCAACAACTTGCATATTGGAACCAGAGAGGGAAAATCAAGTGGGTGACACTTGGATATGAAAATTCTAGATTATTTAACTCTATGGCTACCACCCAAAAGAGGAAGAATCACATCCAAACAATCACAACTGTTGATGGAGCCTCTGTATTAGAACATAGTGCCAAGGCTGAAGTCTTGCTTCAGTCATATAAAGAAAGACTTGGGCAGATTGATAGTATATCTGGTACAACTCAGATTTCTGCTTTACTGACTAGTCATACAAACCTGGCTTTCTTAGAAGCACCATTCACACCAAATGAGATAGATGATATAGTGGCTGAATTTCCCCATAATAAATCACCTGGTCTAGATGGATTCAATGCTGAATTCCTCCAAAAATATTGGCCTATTATTAAAAAGGATTTCTATGCATTTTGTAATCAATTTCATCAGGGATCTGTTTGCCTAGAGAGTATTAACATTTGTTTCATTACTCTGGTTTCAAAAAAGAGAGGATGCAAATACCGTGCATGATTACGGACCTATCTCTCTGCTCAAATGCACTCTGAAACTCCTCACAAAGCTTCTAGCCAATAGGTTGCATGTTGTGATCATGCAACTTATTCATGAAAATCAGTATGGATTCATTAAGAGCAGGACTATTCAATATTTCTTGGCATGGTCTTATGAATATATTCATCTATGTCACAAGAGAAAGAAGGCGACTGTTCTCCTCAAATTGGACTTTGAGAAGGCTTTTGACAAACTGGATCATTCATTCATCCTTGATGTTCTGCACAAAAAGGGCTTTGGTCAGAGGTGGTGCTCATGGACCAAGCAAATTATTGCTACTGCCACCTCTTCAGTTATGTTGAATGGAGTACCTGGCTCTATATTCAAGTGTAAGATAGGAGTGAGACAAGGTGACCCACTTTCTCCCTTACTTTTTGTGCTTGTTGCAGACACATTGCAATCTATGGCGGATCATGCAATGAGAGAGGGATATATTCATAGGCATTTGCCTCTTCAGTGATCTTCATCCTTTCCAATAGTTCAATATGCCGATGACACCCTTGTCGTTATGCAAGCAGATGTACATCAACTAATACATTTAAAGGATCTACTCCACAGATTTGGGGTAGCTACTAGACTCAAAGTCAATTATGAGAAATCCAATTTGATTCCTATCAATATTCCTGATGATAGAGTAAGCTCAAATACCTTTGCTCTCAACTGTTAGCTTGGCAATCTTCCATTTATATATCTTGGATTTCCCCTTAGTATCACCAAGCCAAAAAAGGAATATTTTCTGCCACTGATAATGTGCATCCAGAGAAGGTTACCCTCATGTGCTATGTATTTTAATTATGGAAGCAAGTTAAGGCTTGTAAACTCAGTCCTTTCTTTCTTGCCAATTTTCTCTATGAGTACACTCAAGCTGTATCAATGGGTCCTAGATGAGTGTAACAAATATCGAAGGCACTGCATATTCATAAGTTTTATAACCAGGATAATATTCCTTGGGTAAAATTGGTGTGGGAATCTTATTATCAGAATGCCCTGCCGCTTCTTCGATACAGAGATATATCTTTTTGGTGGAGAGATTGTTTAAAAAACCTTGATATTTACAAGGGAAGGGCATGTTGCCTACTCAATAGTGGGGTAACTGTGCTTTTCTAGACAGATCTATGGACTCTAGAGGTTCTATCAACTAAATGGCCTTCCCTATTCACTTTTGTTAATGATATCACACAATCAGTGCAGAATGTCCTCAGAACAGTTGATCTTTCCTCACTATTTCATCTGACATTGTCTATTGAAGCTATGAATGAATACCAACAGTTCCTTACTCTCATACAAGACACACAACTGTCATCTGAGAAGGACCAATGGATAGTGACTACTGCTGCTCCTGGATATAAGGTGTCGTCTATGTATAATGATTTGATGAAGCAAGGGCATGTACTTCCTGTCATCTCATGGCTTTGGAAATGTTTTTGTTACGAGAAACATAAAGTCTTTTTTGGCTACTTCTTCATATATAATAGACTGAATACCCGAGTTGTGTTGCAAAGGAAGAGCTTCTTCTTGCCTGACTACACTTGCATTATGTGTAATGGATCTGTTCTGGAAACAAGAGATCATCTGTTCTTCTCTTCTCCCTTTGCGGTAGGTTATTGGCAATAGATATGTCATGGATGGTCTCCAGCATTGGCAGCTCGACATACATTGGTCCAGGATATGGTTCAGAGATTGAAATCCCGAATACAACAGCCTTTTTCATGGAGATTATAATGTTAAGTTCCTGGTCCATCTAGACGACTAGGAATGACTTCGTCTTCAAAGGAATCAATCAAATCTTTATCGCTGCAGACGATGGTTTAAGGAGGAATTGGCATTGTTGGTTCATAAAGCTAAGATGAACTCCTATAGTGGCCTTAGGGCCTGGGTAACCAATTTTCTTTAATTTTTTTGGTTTCCTTAGTTTAGCTTAGCATTTTACTTTCTTTAAGTGCTTTCCTCCAGCACTTTGCTTTTGTATATGTTAGATACTGACAAGGTATTAACTTGTAAATGCCTACGGATTGTAGACTTGGGTTTAGTTGGATGTAGAGGGCAAGTAGATCGAAGTTTCAAAGTGTACTCGACAATTATGAAAACTAGGGTTTGTAAACAATGATTCGATCCTCTTTCGTCCCTCGACTCCCCTTATATAGGAGGCGGAGCCGAGGGATTCGTGATGTACAAGTTACAAAGTCCGAGAAGGTTTCTAACTCATCCCGTAAGATTACAAATAAGACTTTCTATTACAACTCTAACTTTCCTTAATACTATCTTGGGCTTCCGAGTCTTCTTATTCTTCGGGTGATGGGCCTTCAATAAACCCCGGGTACTATCTTCGGCAGGCCCATTTGGGATGCCTATGTCAGTAGCCCCCGAGATTTTGCTTGAATCGCAGAGTCAGGGAAAATGTCCACTGTTTATTTTTACTCGACAACTTAAACTTTTCTATATTTCTTCATATAGATTTCTATATTGTACAGGGATAATGGTAGTTGGGGCTAGTTCATCTGACGGATCAGGTACTAGTTAACTGCTCTAGTGGCAATCCGCAAAACCTACTTCAAAATCACGTCCCCGGACATGATTTCGGGATACTGGTGTAAACTTCGACAGGTGCCGCTTAAGGTCTTACCATTCGTCGAGTCCCAGTCATATTTATCGGGTACCTAACGCGTCCGTTAGGATTTTTCTTCGTATCTGTTGATACGGATAAAAGTAGCAAACCGACGTCGAGACGGCGCCACGCCACAGAATAGATCTGGGGTCTTACCTTCGCAAAGTTTTGCGGCATTCAGAAATTGATCGCAACTTCGGCGTTCTGAGAATATATTGTCGAGTGCTTATTCGGCTGATGGAATGGCACATTTTATCGAGTCAAAGATGACTTATATTGCTCTCCCGATGGGAGTATATGCACAGAAAACCAAAACTGATCATGGGTGCATATGCACCCTATATGTATAACACATATTTCAAAAAGTAAAAAATTAGGAACAAAAATTTAGCATGTAGAGGGACACGTTCTATGAGTACACGTAAAGTTTCACGTAAAACCGACTATTTTTGTACCCTATGTAAAAAAGACAAATAATGTCTCGAGAAATAGACTATTTTAACACCAAAAATTTGTCTTTTTAGTACAAGACACAAAGCATATCGGTTTTTTCTGAAACAACTTTGTGAATATGTAACATGTCAAGATATACACGAGGCATTTTTATTTGTATTTTTTTGATATTTAGAAATATATTTAATATGCATTTCAAATAAAGGGTGCATATGCACCCAGGTGTAGAAACACCTTGTCCGTATATGCAGAGTTATTTATAACTCGAAATATACTCTCTTGCTTTTCTATATTTCTTCTCTTCATTCTGTCTTTCTCTTTTTTTTTATAATTTCATCGGGCACGCGAACAGCGTTCCCGATGGGAGTAGCCCCGAGGCTACAGCCAAGGACTTGTGCTTGGTTGTAGGCTCCAATGCATATTTTCTTTCTCTCCCGAAGTTTTATAATTTTTCGGGTGCGCGAACAGCGCTCCCGATGGAAGTAGCCCCCGAGGCTATGAACAAATACTTGTATTTGATCATAGGCTCCACGCCATTTCTATTTTGTCTTTCTTGATCTTTTCGTTTTTCCAAAGTAGCCCCCGAGCATTTGATCAAAAACTTGTATTTGATCAAAGGCTCTCCAATATTTTTGCATGTCGCCTTTTGATGCAGCTGTTGAGTCGAATTTTTCTTTCTGCCAAGGTGACGTTATTGCTGACGATAGCCACGATTATAAGTCCAAAAATTGCGAGAAGCTTTTCACCTGCTGCCTTGCGGGCCCAATTGATCCACTATCTTGACACGTCGTGCAAGTGGGGGACACACGTCCTCCGCTTTTTCCGGCGCACGCACCGTAACTTCCCCAATGTTGAGTTACTTCTTTACCCTTGTTGCTACGTGGCTACCATCTGTCACACATTTTCTCTATCCAACGGTTCGTCGTTTCACCGCACCCCTATATAAGATCGTCTTCTTCCTCCTTGAGCACTTCCGCTCGCGCCGTCCTCCTTCTCGCATCTGCAAATTTCCTCCTGCAATCCACAACCTCTTAAGCTCCTCGCCTCCGCACCCCGCGCCATTGTTGATGCCACCGTGTCGATTGACAAGGCACAGCACGCCGGAATCCTCCATGGCTGCAGCGGATCTTGGGGCGGCGGAGTGGGAAAGATCGAAAATTTCCACTCAAGACATCAACATGCTGAAGAAGCTGGGAATCAACAAGAAACCCAAGGCATTGTGCTTCCCCATTGAAGAGAGCTACCCAACCCCTCCAATGGGGTACCAGGTAAGTTTTGTCGATCACCTCATCCGCGGTCTGTCCGCCCCCATTCATCCTTTTCTACGTGGACTGCTTTTTATCTACGGTCCAACTCCCCACCTCACGCCAAACTCCATTCTTCACATCTCCATTTTCATCACTCTTTGCGAGGCCTTCCTTGGCGTCCAGCCTAACTGGCGCTATGGAAGCGCATTTTCTTTTGTCGCCGTAATGGCTCCCCAATGTCGCCTATAATATAGGCGACGTTGTAATTTCTGTTCGGCCCACCGACTACTTCGACGTCAAACTTCCGACTCGTTCAAGGATGGCGCAAGAAGTGGTTGTACATTCAGGAGGAGAACCATGGATGTGCGGAGGACAACATCCCTCCTTTTGATGGCGCCGAAAAAATCCCGCTCCTGGGACGCGGAGGCCACCGAAGAAGAAAGGGCGTCAACAGAAACCTTGATGGCTCGTATCCACGAGTTTCAAAATACTCGCGGCAAAGAGTTATCAGGTATCCAAATCGCCACTTTCTTAGGACTAGAGTGCAGCCGCTTGTGCTCGCAAATATCCTCTTTGGAAATATGCCGGCGACAAGGACGTAGATCGGCTGTTGGTGGATTTGGAGATCAAGGATTTAGAAAGACTTGTCCGAAAAATTTCATCTCTCAGCAAAAAAGATGCTGTCCCTTCTTCTTGCCGTGTGACACCATTTAGTGCCGCCAATCCACTTCCCGAGGTAATCTTTGTCTATTGTCTTGTTATTGCTTTGTTGTATTTTTGTAACTTCTTTTCTGACATCTTTCCTTGTTTTATTTTGCACAGAATCATCCAGACCTTGTCTCGCTTCCTCCTCTTCCCGAAGGTGGAGAAGTCGAAGAAAGGGCCGTCATCACTGATGACAATCAAGAAGCTCCGTCTTTTGTGAATGAACCCGTGGATTCTCGAAAATCTGCGGGATCTTCCGAAGGCACTGCGTCGGCACAATCTCCTCCTCCCGCTGTTTCTCCAAAAGGCAAAAGGAAAAGGAATGACGTCGAAGATTCCGGCACTTCCAAAGCCGAAGAAGTTGATCCTTCGCATCAGAAGGCAACTTATGATCCATATCTCGCATCCCTCGTCAGCTCGTAAGTCATCTTGGTTTCTCCTTATTTCTTGTAGTCGAAATTTTGTGTCTCATCTTGCTTTTTATGCTGTCGATCTTTAATCGTAGTGATGACGAGGAAGAAGTACCAACTCGTGACGTGGCTCCTCGGACGAGCACGTCACATACTTTACTTGTTTCGGAGACGCTAGTTGAAGGAGAAGAATCCTCGCCTCCTCAACAAAACATCGTCACCACCACTCCTCCTTCAAGCCCCCTTGCTCCTTCACCAAAAAGGACAAGGGTTGAAACGATCATCGAGCCTGCCCCTCAATTGGGTAGCTCTTCTGATTCGCTCTTAGATGATGTAAGTTTTTGACTTTCTTGCTAGTATCCATATTTCCTCTGTTTACTTCTTTTTGTGCCTTCATATTTTTCTCGTGCCGATATTTTCTTACTCTGCTCCTCTTTGATAGCCCATGATCAAAGAGCTTATTCGCATTGAATCCCAATTCATTGGGTACCGTGAATATGCCAGCAGGACTGAAGGTAACAACTTTTTTTGCTGTCATTGTTTCCAATCTTCTTGCTCCTCTTTTTGTTGCAATTTTGACTGTTCTTTTCTATTTTGGCGGAAAAACTTGCAGAGGCCAACAGGCTTGCCGACACTCTTGCTCAGAAATTGGAGCAAAGTGAAACGGCTCGCAAGAAAGCCGAATTTTATGCTAGCCAAGCAAAAGTAGAGGCTGATGAGGCCAAAGCAAAAGCTGCTAGTGTCGAAGAACTGCAGAAGAAACTTGATGATGCTGAGACTGCTTTAAACGAGCACAAAGCCGCACAGGACACCCGTGAAAAGGGAATCCTCAAGCGCTTGAAGACACAAAATCGTCGCTTTCTCAGTAACTTTGTTGATCCCTTCTATTTTTCTTAAGATTTGCTTTCTTTTGTTTTTACTTGCTGTCGACTAACATATAATTTTATGGCAGGTCAAACAAACCAAGATTTTGACCTTGAGAATCCCACCAATGATCCTCTGCTTGACGCACTGTCCTATCTGGAATTTCATGGCCTAGAAGTTCGCGAAGGCGTGATGAATGCTGACGCGGGATTGTCGAAGTTGTTCCCCTACTTCTTCCCAAAGAAAGAGGAGCCGAAGACTTTCCTTGCCCTTGCCAAGAATTTCAATCCACCAGAGGATCTTGGACTGAAGATGCGTCAGGAGAACATGAAGGTTGCTGTTGAGAACATTGTTGCCTTGGTCGCTGACAGTCAACAAACTGTTGATTGGATGAAGATAGGCGACACCGAGCAGATAGAACAATCAAGATGGAAGTCGTTGATCAAGGCAGCCCAACACGAAGAAAATCCTGGCCTATCTCGGGATCAAGCCGTCTTCAACTCCTAGCTCATCAAGGCCGGAGGTCTAGTTGAATGCCTTTGCTTTTTCTTTCCTTTGCTTTCTCTATTTCTTTTGCTGTTGTCGCCACTTTAGCCTTGGCAACAATTACCCTGTTAGTCCCTTTGGAAAACTTCTTTTGTAATGTCCGTGTAAACTTTTCTAGAAATCAATGAAATTCCTCTTGGTACCATCATTGATCCTGGGACTTTCTTTTCCAGTTAATATTTGATAATTACTCGACCAACCCTTCCTCTACCGATGCTTCACCAGCGTCTTCCTTCTCGAAGAAAATATTAGTCGATGATACACCCCTCGAAGGTTCTTCAGGCAAACATTTGTCGGAAGATTTGCAAGAACTTCGACAGCAACTTCAATCCATGAAGAAACAAACTCTGGCAATGATGGAACAATCTTGGAAAGCGTCCGAACAAGAAAAACTTGCTCTCCAACAAGCCAAAGAGGCTATGGCTGCCAAGGATGCTGCTGTATTGGAAGCAAAGGGAGCCAGTACCCGAGAAAATAGCATGCTCGAGCTAATGTTGGAAGCTAGCACAGATATGTTAGGTATGTTTTTCCGACCTCACAATGTCTCCTCTTTATTTTACTGTGTCCTCCTTCAAATTTCATGCCTTGTCGCTTAATAGGCTCGGTTCTTGATGCTGCCGCCGAAGACCGAAGGGGAAACGAGAGAACGAATCTTCTTGTCAATCTTTCCCTTAACCATGGCTGTTTATTCTGGGCCACCCTGAACGAACCCAGCAGATTGTCAGGTTTCAAGATCGTGCTTGCCAAGTGCGCGAATTTCTCAATTTTTGCACGACGACATTAACCCTTGTTTTCAAGACTTTGTTTCCGCGAAATGAGGTTCCCAAAACTCTTCCTGAATTGCTGTAGATATTCAGAGATGCTCCCCGTATCCATATTTTGTGCGAGCTCAATTGACCGCTGGACCAAGGTTTGCCATGATTATGATAAATATTTGTCATCCAAAATTAGACCTGACGAAGATTGTTACTGATTGCCTGGCCAAAAAATCGCGGCGGAAAAATGATATTGACACAATTGATGAGATGGTAGCTCCTGTGGCCGGGTCGATGATAGATGAGCTTCTTCGGATGGACTCAGAATTCTTCGTCAAGGGGTCCTATGCTGAACATAAAACAACCAGAGGCTTGTCCATAGATAGTATTTTAGGCTTTGACTGATTTGTACCATATTGCAAAAACCTCGTGTCTCTATTCTTTTTTTACTTCCGAAGAATTTTGGTGTATATTGCAGAGTGCTCTGTATTGTTGGAGCCCCCGAGCCTTCTGGCTAGAGTATGTACTGTTTTTTCCATCTTGAAGATTTTTCCTTCTGTTGTAATAAGACATCCTTGTTTTTTCATTGATGGATTACCAGCCCTCGAGTATCTTAGTGTCGGAGTTCTATATTTTTGTTGCGAGGTTCTTGGACCAAAGCAATACTATATTTATATTTGTTAGCTTCCGACTTTTATATTTGGCGAGGTATTGGTGTACCAAGGCGAAATATTTCGGTAAGTCTAGTTTGTCTATATTGTTCGTATTTTGAGATTTGAAGGCGTCGAGCCCCCGAGCGTGTCGAAGAATAAGAAGTATATCTCCACTATCTTTATTATATTGTAGCACCGCGAGCCCGCCTCATTAAAAACCTTTCCGGCCCCACTCGGTGCCCCGAAAGGAAAAGAGTGCGTCTGAAAACTCGCGGCGTTTCAGTACATTGTATTTTTACAGAGTAGGACTATATTTCGGCTCTAGGCGTAGAACCGCCCGAGCTGTGCCACGTTCCAGGGTTTTTCGGGAACCCCGTCTTCTTGTCCTTGATCCTGTATGCTCCTCCGTCGATGACTTCCGTGACGACGTAAGGTCCCAACCATGGTGACTCGAGCTTCTCTGTACTTTGCTGGTTGAGACGTAGGACCAAATCGCCGACCTGGAAAGATCTCGGCCGCAATCGTCGACTGTGGTAATTCTTCGATCTTGCTGGTATTTGGTGACTCGTGATAGTACTTCATCTCGAGCTTCAAGTGCGTCGACGTCGTCTTCCAATGCTTTCCGGAAACTTCTTCGTTGTACTCGTGACTCGGGGTAGTCGTGCTCATTTCTATCGGCAGTCGTCGCTCCATGGACCAGAAGAACGGGGTCTCCTGTGTTGCTGTATTTGGTGTTGTTAGGATGCTCCATAACACACTTGGTAATTCTTCTGGCCAGGTATGGCGAGCTTTTTCCAGTGGCCCTAACAAGCGTTTCTTGATGCCATTGCAGATAATACCGTTGGCTTTCTCGACTTGACCATTGGTTTGAGGATGTGCAACTGACGCGAAGTGTAATTTGATGCCTACCGCTGCACAGTACGCCTTGAACTCCTTCGATGTAAAGTTGCTGCCGTTGTCTGTGACGATGCTGTGAGGTACTCCAAATCGAAAAACTATGCTCTTCACGAACTTTATTGCTGATGCTGCATCTGGTGAATTTATCGGCTTTGCTTCTATCCACTTGGTGAATTTGTCGACAGCCACCAACAGGTACTCATATCCTCCTGGCGAAGCTTTGTGCAACTTGCCCACCATATCGAGTCCCCATTGGGCGAAGGGCCACGACAATGGTATTGGCATTAGTTCTGCTGCCGGAGAGTGCGGTTTTGCGGCAAATCTCTCGCACGCGTCACAAGTTCGTACTATCTCTTTTGCGTCTTCTATTGCTGTCAACCAGTAGAATCCTGCCCGAAAAACCTTGGCTGCAATAGCTCGACTGCTTGCGTGGTGACCACATATTCCTTCATGTACATCCTTTAGGATTATTCTTCCTTCTTCGGGTGTGACACACCTTTGCAAGATGCCTGAAATACTTCGCTTATATAACTCCCCTTTGACCACTGTGAAGGCTTTGGATCGTCGAATAACCCGCCTTGCTGCGACTGGATCGTCGGGTATTTCCTTCCTGAGAATATACGATATGTACGTTTGCATCCAAGGAACTTGTATCATCATCACAAGTTCTTGGTCCTCTTCGTTCTCCACGGTTTCTTTGAGAGACGCCGAAATTTTTTCTTCTTTTGCTTTTTTCTGTATCTTCTTCGGCTTCGTTGACCTCTCCGCTATTTCTTCCCAAAATACGCCTGGTGGTATTGCAAGGCACTGCGACCCGATGTTTGCGAGGACGTCGGCTTCATCATTGCTCAATCTACTGATGTGATTTACCTCGCATCCATCAAACAGCTTCTCAAGCTCATTGTACACCTCCTTGTATGCTATCATGCTATCATTGACTGCATCACATTGGTTCATAACTTGCTGAGCCACCAATTGTGAGTCGCCAAAGATTTTTAGTCGAGTTACACCGCAAGCTTTCGCCATCTTCATCCCGTGTATGAGGGCTTCGTATTCTGCTTCATTGTTGGATGCGTTTGGGAACGTCATCCGTAGGACATATTTTAACTTGTCGCCTTGTGATATAAGTACCACTCTGCGCCAGCTCCTTCTATTCTCTTGGATCCGTCGAAGTTCATGGTCCAAGTTCTCGACAAATCTGGGGTCCCGTATTTTCCTATCCATTCTCGATGAAATCTGGTAACTTGCGACTTGATTGCCTTTCTTTTTTCATACGTGATGTCCCGAGGGGAAAGTT
Source organism: Lolium multiflorum (assembly GCA_030979885.1). Lineage (NCBI taxonomy): Eukaryota > Viridiplantae > Streptophyta > Magnoliopsida > Poales > Poaceae > Lolium > Lolium multiflorum. The sequence goes on from CM061753.1 coordinate 234,714,595, forward strand.
CTATTCCCCAAAGGGAGGCACGCCCGTAGCTTCTGGATTGTTCAGATATTTGAAAGAGGTGCTTCATTGACTACTATTATCGGGTGTGCCGAAAAATAGTGGCACAACTTTCTTGCTGTTGTAATCACTCCATATGCTAGTTTCTGGTACTGCGGGTACCGCTGTTTGGAAGGCGATAAAACTTCACTAATGAAATATACCGGCCTTTGCACTCCATGGAGTTTTCCTTCTTCTTCTCTTTCGACAACTAGCACCGTGCTAACCACTTGAGGTGTGGCTGCAATTTACAACAGGAGAGGTTCCTTTTCCTTCGGCGCCACCAGGACTGGTGGTGTCGAGATTTTGCATTTCAGATCCTCGAAAGCTCATTCGGCTTCTTCGTTCCACTGGAATTTCTCCCCTTGTTTTATCAGAGCGTAGAACGGTAGTGTTTTTTCTCCCAACCTGGCGACGAATCTACTCAAAGCTGCGACTCGCCCAGTTAATTGCTGTATTTCTTTTAACTTGGTTGGCTTCCTCATTGTTACGATGGCTTGTATTTTGTCGGGATTTGCTTCAATCCCTCTTGCTGAAACTAAGAACCCAAGAAGTTCTCCTGCTGGGACGCCAAAAGAGAATTTCGTCGGATTCAACTTGAGGCAAAATTTGTCGAGGTTGTCGAAAGTTTCCTTCAAATCCTCAATTAATGTTGCCCCCTTTTTTGATGTGATGACGACGTCGTCGATGTATACTTGTACATTTTTCCCAATCTGTGTTGCTAAGCACTTCTGCATCATCCGTTGATATGTTGCTCCCGTTTTTCAACCCGAAGGGCATTGTTTTATAACAAAATACGCCATACGGTGTGATGAACGCTGTTTTGGCTTCGTCGCTTCTTTTAATCTGATCTGGTTATAACCAGAGTATGCGTCCAAAAAGGAAAGACGTTCACATCCTGCCGTGGAGTCGATAATCGATCGATCCTTGGGAGGGGAAAGTGATCCTTTGGACAATGTTTATTGAGGCACGTAGTGACACATGCGAAGGACTTTCGTGTTTTCTTTGGCACCATCAGGGTTAGCTACCCAAGTGGCCTCGGTAGATATCTCTTTAATGAAACCAGCTTCTCTGAGTCGATCAATTTCGACAAAGATGGCTTTGCGGTTTGGTTCCGAAAAACGCCGTAAAGGTTGCTTGATTGGTCTCGCAATAGGATCCAAGTTTAGGTGGTGCTCGGCAAGTTCCCTGGGTCCTGGCATGTCAGCTGGACACCATGCGAAGATTTTCCAATGCTGCTCACGGAGGAACTCGACGAGCGCGCTTCCTATGCGAGGTCCATATTTGTTGCGATGGACGTCGTTTTCTTCGGATCTGTCGGGTGAATATGTACTTCCTTAGAATCTTTTGCTGTATTGAAAGTTGATTCCTTGTTGGGCCTCCCTACGTATGGCAGCACATCATAATTAGTCATGAGCCTTGACGCTGCGTACTCTGCCTGCATCCCGAAAGTTTCTGATAGTCGATGGAAATCTTTGTCGCACTTATCAGCTAGCGCGAAGCTTCCTTTGACTGTGATTGGTCCCTTAGGTCCAGGTAACCTCCAAAGCAAGTACGTGTAATGTGGTACCGCCATAAACCTGGCATATGCTGGTCGCCCCAACAAAGCATGATACGCGACGGGAAATCCACAACTTTGAATTCCAACCTCTCTATCCTGTAGTTTTCGGTTCCAAACTGTACGTCGAGATTGATCTTCCTGGTAACTTGGCTTCTCCGTGTGATGTCGTGGAAACGTGTGTCGGTTGGTTTCAAATTTGCGAGGGAAATGTTCATCTTCCTTAGCGTATCTGCGCATAAGGTTTAGACTGCTGCCGCCATCTATGAATACTCGAGATACATCGAATCCCGCAATTACTCTGGTAAGATCGTTGCTGATCATGGTCGAGGAACTTGCTGCGGATGATCAGCTATTGTGAAGCCAATATCTTGTCCCGACTGGTTAAGGTACTCGACTGTTGGTGGTGGCATTTTCTCTGCCATAAACACCTGTCGCGAGATTACTTTCTGAGCTCTATTGGATGGTCTGCCTTTCTGAATCATCGAGACCCCTCCGTTAGAATTAGGGTCGACATAGGGCGGTGGAGCAGGTGCTGCCGCGATTCTGAGCTGATGTCGAATTGCATCTGTAATCGCGGGAGGAGGTGGTAAGTGAATCTCACTCCTGGGTCCTTGTTGATTTCTATGTGCTGCATGAGCATTTGCATGTCCTGCCCATCTTAACATTGCCTGAAAATTTCGACAATCTTTTTGCAAGTGTCCCGACTGTCTTTTTCCGTTGCTGTCGAGAAAGAAATGCATCTGACATGGCCCGTTCATCATCTCTTCGGGGGACACAAAAGGTCTCTGGAACCTTGGCCCGCTATTTTGCCTGTTATCTCTATTGTCACCTTGCTGTGCGTTGCTTCTCTGGTAATCGTCTCTACTGTTTCCTCCATTGTTTCCCCGAAAGCCAGCCGATATTTGGCCGGTGCATCGTAATTTTTGGGAAATCGCGTCTATTTTGGAAATTTCGATCGCGATCTTCCTCTGGGGACCTATGTCGTTTGTTATGCACCGCATCTTCGCCATCTGCCCATCTGTTTGCTATCTCCATTAAAGCTGATACTGTTCTTGGGTTTGTTCTCCCAAATCCTCCACGAAATCTCCTCATCGAACTCCTGCAACAAATGCATCTATCGCTCTTTCGTCGATATATTTTCTGCCGAGTTTTTGATGATGTTCCACCTTTGAATGTACTTCCTCATTGATTCATCATGCTTTTGTCGACATGACCTCAACTCCTCTAGTGTCGCAGGTTTCTTGCAGGTCGACCGGAAATTCTTGATAAACACATCCTCGAAACTTTCCCACTGTCGATGGAACCGGGGGAAGCTTTTTTATCCATGATCCGCGGCTCCGCTCGATGTATCTCGGATGCTCGCATGGCTGTCGCTCTGGTCCCGCCTATCAATTTAACTGTCTCGAGGTAATCCACAAGCCAATCCTCAGGGTCTTGCAGGCCGTCGAATTTCTTGAAACTATCGGGTAGCTTGAATCCTGATGGAACTCGAGTTTTTCGAACCTGTCGTGTGAAGCATGGGAGTCCACACATGTCCTCTTCAGCAAGTTCTGGTGAGTGCCGACGTTCCCTTCTTTCTTGTCGTGCTCTATCAACTCTGGCTTGAGTTGTTGTGTCCCTGGCTCCAATTGCTCTTGGTGGATCTTGCACTCGCGGTAGGTCTCGACTATTTTGCCTTGCAGTTCCTGGAGGTGTGGCTATGAATGCTGCTCCCATGGCTCCACATCCTGCCATGGCCATGTTGTACAACGCTTCTCGTGGATCTCGGGAGGTGGCCTGGACGCTAAGATGAAAGCTTGTGTCGCCATGTATCCCGCTTCGGTGTTTTTGGGATAATATTCCCCTCGTGTCGATTGACATAAAGGACATGTCGAGGTTTTGGATTAGAGTCTCTCTTTCAGCTTTCGGTATATTTTGCAGCCGAGATCTTGCTCTTCTCCGAGCTTCTCTGTGACTATCTCCCGAAGTTTCTGATTGTCGACTTAATTCCGCGCGTCGCCTGCTTGATGCGGAAGCTGCCTCCTTTCTTTTGTTTAAAGCTTCTGTCTGTTTTTCTAGTTCTCTTCCAGCTCGGGCGAGTTTATATTGATAGGCTTGCAGTTCTTGGACTGTAGCAGTTGTCGTCATTTGTTCTGAGCCATCCAAAGCTTTCGCAGCTCTATCCCGGCTGTTTGTGGAAGTTGAACTCTGACGCGTGGTGTGGGCCCGACATATTTAGTGCCCAAACCTCTCCTTAAATCTGAGGGATCGACATAGGGATTTCCTAAATCGTCGAAAGCCTCCGATGTTTCCTCTTGAGCGCGACTTGCCTCTCCAATGGCATAAACTTGGTGATATTTTGGATTTTTCGCTTTGCTTGGTTCGGTGACACCATCATAGAGTTTGGTGAAGACCTTCCCAATGGAGATGGATTTGTCGATGAAGTTGAAGCTATCGGTGTCGCTCGAATCATCGCTTATGTAAGAGTCCGCCGATGATTCGAAGGACATGTCGCTGAAGATTTTGGCGAGTTTTTCACTTGCCCTGTTGTCGATGAAGTATGGTGACGAAATCTCCTTATCGCTTGACTCGACGGATGATACTGAGTTTAAGAGATCAGAACCACCCGCCGATAATCCCGACGAGATCGGAACTTCGAGACGATACACTCCTTCTTTCTCGACGCGGAAATCGAATTTTCCAAACGTCATCTTCGTTGGCTCCTCCAGATACGCATATGCATCCAAACGGGAGGGCGGGTGAGGAATAAAATCAACAAGACCAGTTTCGATCTGTTTACCTCTGTCCATGATGTTGCTTGCTACTGATGAAGTCGACGATCTTGAACGTGCCATCGAGATCAGCTCCTTGTCGCCTCTAGATCCCACAGACGGCGCCAATTGACAAGGTATTAACTTGTCAATGCCTACGGATTGTAGACTTGGGTTTAGTTGGATGTAGAGGGCAAGTAGATCTCGAAGGTTTCAGCCGAAAAGTACTCGACAATTATGAAAACTAGGGTTTGTAAACAATGATTCGATCCTTCGTCCCTCGACTCCCCCTTATATAGGAGGCGGAGCCGAGGGATTCGTGTTGTACAAGTTACAAAGTCCGGGAAGGTTTCTAACTCATCCCGTAAGATTACAAATAAGACTTTCTATTACAACTCTAACTTTCCTTAATACTATCTTGGGCTTCCGAGTCTTCTTATTCTTCGGGTGATGGGCCTTCAATAAACCCCGGGTACTATCTTCGGCAGGCCCATTTGGGATGCCTATGTCAGATACTCCTTGAACAAAATCAATAAAAAAATATACACACTGGGGGAACTCACCGTACATGCTTCAAAAAAAATATGAGGAGGAAAATTATTAGTATCAAAGAGCTCATGGGAGATGGTTACTAAAAGGAGACCAAAACATTGTTTACTTCCATGGAATTGCAAATGGAAGGAAAAGGAAAAATATCGTGCAAACTCTGGAAAAGAATGGTGTGATTATTGAAGGGACTAAAAACCTTGTTCAACATGCCACACTTGTTTTATAAAATCTTATATGGATCTGCTCTTGGAAATCTTTTTCAATTAGATCATAACTTGTGGAAACCTGAGTTACATGTGGAAGAGAATGAGGATTTGATTAGAATGTTTACTAACGAGGAACATGCTTTTTTATTTTTTTCATGGAGGCCAACAAAGCTCCTGGATGATAATATCCCTATCGAATTTTACCAACATTGTTGGGATGTGGTAAAATATGATATAATGCAACTTTTTTTTGTCTGTTTTCATTAATGGTTCCATGGATGTCCAGAGACTAAACTATGGCATTATAATTTCCTAGGTCCTCTCAAGCAAATAAAATTCAACAATTTAGTTCTATTTGTCTGTTGAGATGTATGTATAAACTACAATGGTAAATGTAATTTTCTTTGGAGGGGCAAAAGATGAGCATGAAAGGCGGAGAGCCGTTAGGGGCGACAACGGGAGATTCTAGGTTCTCAGCTAGGATTACGCTGACGAGTCTGTCAGAGAAGATGAGGAAGGTGTGTTGGGGTTCGCAGCAGAAAACACAAAAATTCTAACTAACGCACTCTGATTGTCCATATCTATCTAAAAGTAATGTTGTAACGGAGATGGTTTCGGTGACTGACAAGGGGTAACCTTATCAATGCCCATAATGATGGACTTGGATTTTGAGGAAGGAGAACACTGGTGAATTCAAAGACCGGTCAGCCAAACTAGGCAGCCGATGAAAGTAGGATCAAGGGTGAAAATCCGAGATTGTATTATCAGAAAACTAGGGTTACTGGTGTATCGCGGGTTGTGAATCTAGTCCCCGCTCGATGGATCCTCCTAGCCCATATATAGTGGGTTAGGTCTCATAGTCCACCTCGAGGTTGATTACATCGTATATGTCGGTTTACCCGATATAGGTCTAGCTTTCCTATTTTACATAGTAACTGGGCTTCGGCTTTCGCATATTCCGTCCTAGACTTCGTAACAGCGATGGTAATGCCGAGTACCCGATATGGCTTACCCATGTCAGTAGCCCCGAGACTCTACTCGAGTTGTAGACTCGGGTCAACTCTCAATCCTTCGACTTCTTCCTTTACAACATGAACTTGTAATTAATTCATCATTTCAATCGATAATAAATGTTTTCATCATAGGGATATTGGGGGAACAAGCCTGATGCATCCGACGAATCGGGAATCAGTTAATTGCCTGGGTAAATGCAAGTAAACCTACTTCAAACTCGAGCCCCCGGACACGAATTTGGATAACTGGTGTAATTCAGCTCGAGCCACAGAGGTCTTACCGAGTTCTGAATTCCAGTAAAAGTTATTTAGGGTACCTGACGCGTCCGTTAGGATTTTTCATCATATCGACGATGACATGGATAATTATAGAAGAACACGATCTTGGGCGATGCTAGGCCTCACAGGACGGATCCTGATGGTCTTACCTTCGTGCTAAGAAGCACAACTTCCAGACATGTTTTGCGGCGGACACGGTCTAGGATTTTTCATTTATCGGATGCCTTGTTTGGCTGTTGGATTACCCGAAGTTTACGGATTAAGGTTATATTAGGTGCATGCACTTACGATGGGAGTAAAGAACGAGGCAATGTTCGCTAAGTGTTTACCACATGAACATGTACTCGAAACTTAGAGCGACCTTTACTTCTCCTAATTCTTGAACGGTCACATCCTCGTTTCGGTTGGGTGTGCGCTCAGCGCTCCCGATGGGAGTAGCCACGAGGCTATAGTACTCGAGGATAGGCTCAAGATCTTCATTTTCAAATACATTAATTTAATACTAAATCGAAATTGTTACATGGGTAATTGAAATAATTTTTATCAGGTGCACGATCAATGCTCCCAATGGGAGTAGCCCCTGAGGCTATGCTTGAGTACTTGTAATCGAGGATAGGCTCAAAGTCTTTTCTTCAGAATACTTTGATTCGAATTCTCGAGCTTATTTATCGGGTGCGAGTTCAGCACTTTTGATGGGAGTAACCACTGAGGATATCCTCAAGTACTTGTAGTCGAGGATAGGCTCAAAATGACTTACCGAAAGATTTGTGAGTCGATGTAAGATTTATTTTCTTAAACACTTGTAAATTTTGAACAAGGTCATGATGTCCTTGCTGACGATGATGACGTGGTCGACTGCGTTCTGCAGAGATGCTTTGACGTGACCAAACATTGGTGGGCCCATCATCATGATGACGAATGGTGGTGTGCGCCACGTTGTTGATTTGACCTCCACGACCGCATGAAAACCGAGGTGACTAGTGGAGCCGCAGTAAATTCCTCAATTCCCACGGCGTGTGGAGTTACTGCGGTGAAATTTTCCATATCCCGCTGACATGTGCGCCCTTGATTGCATCCATGCGAATCATTGTTTTTGATCGGATGGTGCTCCTTCACCATCCTAGGGCACATAAAGCACCAGGTTTCCACCCGGCAAGGTCATTCTCCCCCTTCGCGTTCATCCTCCTGCTCATCTTCTTGCTTGAGCCACCACCCTGTTCTTCCTTGAAAGCTCCGCTTCTTCATTGCTCCCCTTCCACCACGCTACTGTTGGTGCCATGGGAAAACCAAAGGGCAAGCATGCGGCCGGCGGTGATGCTACTGCAAAGAAGGAACAGGTCAGTGGGTGGCTACCGTCAACATTCCCCGCCAACAACCTCAAGAAGCTCCATGATGAACGCAGATTGCACACCGTTGAGGAACCCCCAAGAGGAAGGTATGATGAGCACATTAGAAAGTTTTCCCTCAGTAAGAAACCAAGGTTTAATCGACTAGTAGGAGAAAGGCGTGACTTCTGAAGGTGTTGCTAGCTGACTTGTGGCAGGCGCACTACCGGTGTCAGCAACAACGTGGAACCTGCACACAACACAACCAAAATACTTTGCCCCAACTTACAGTGAGGTTGTCAATCTCACCGGTTTTGTTGAACACAAAGGATTAAATGTATAGTGTGAAAAGAAATGTTTGTTTGCAGTGAAATGAAAGAGAACAGTGCTTGCAGTAAGTAAACATAACAGGATGATTTTATCACTGTAAAAGAACGGATCGGGGTCCACAGTTCACTAGAGGTGTCTCTCCATAAAGATAAATAACATGCTGGGTGAACAAATTACAGTTGGGCAATTGATAGAATAAAGACCATACATGATAAAATGATTACTATGAGATTTGTTTGGGCATTACAACATAATACATAAACCGTAATCCAACTGCATCTATGACTAAGAATCCACCTTCAGGTTATGGTCCAAACCCCTTCCAGTATTAAGTTGCAACCAAGAGATTATCGCATTAAGCAATGTATGTAAAGTAAACAATAGAATTATCCTTAGAAAACACATTGTTGTTTTCTCACTAGTAGCAACATCACATCTACAATCTTAGAAGTTATTGTCACTCTTCCAGAAAACTAGAGGCATGAACCCACTATCGAGCATAAATACTCCCTCTTGGAGTCACAAGCATTTACTTAGCCAGAGTATCTACTAGCAACAGAGAGCATGCAAGATCACAAATAACATATGACAAATATATAATCAATCTCAACATAGTATTCAATATTCATTGGATCCAAGCAAACACAACATGTAGCATTACATAAATATGATCTTGGTCATGATAGGAAGCTCACAAGATCTAAACATGAGGCACAAATTGGAGAAGACAACCCTCTAGCTACTGATATGGACCCGTAGTCCAGTGATGAACTACTCACGCATCACTTCGGAGGCGGGCATGGCAATGTAGAGACCTCCGGTGATGATCTCCCTCTCCGGCAGGGTGCCAGGAAAAGCTTCAGAACCCTCCCGAGCAAGGGTCGGCGATGGCGGCCGCGAAGGAACTTTTCGTGGATGGAGGCTCGGGTATTTAGCTTTTTTCCGAGATCGTGAATAAATAGGCGGAAGGGCGAGGTCGTTGGACGCCTGGGGGGCCCACACCATGCCATGACGCGGGCCCACCCTTGGCCGCGCCATGGGGTGGTGTGGCCGCCATGTGGGTTCTCTCCGTCTCTCCTCCGGAGTTTGTTTTCGTTACAGTAAAATAAGATCTTCGGCTTTTGTTTTGTCCAATTCCGAGAATATTTCCTGTACAACTTTTCTGAAATACAAAACATCAAAAAAAAGGGAACTGGCACTGTGGCATCTTGTCAATAGGTTAGTGCCGAAAAATATATAAAAGTGGAACGAAGTGTAAACAAAAAAAATATAAATTGATGTAAAACAAGCATGGAACATCAAAAATTATAGATACGTTTGCGACATATATAGATAAAACTAAAAAGCTCAAAACAAAATAAAAATAGAAAACCAAGAGCTAAACACAATACTAGCAAACTAGAACACCCGCAGAACAATAAGAGGGAAAACTAGAGTGTTCTATGCAATTAAAACGGAGTGTGTCATTCTCCAAAACAAATATGCTGGGATAAAACCATATGCTAGAGCAAAAAAAACAAAATTAAACTAAAAACAAAAATAAAGACGCTCCAAGAACAACACATAGCGTATGAAGCAATAAAAATATAGCATCTAGAAAGATGACATGATGCTTTGTTGATGAAGAGGGGATGCCTTGGGCATCCCCAAGCTTTGATGCTTGTAGCTCTTGGATATTTTTTGGGGTGACATGGGCATCCCCGATATTGAGCTTTTGTCTATTATTCATCTCATTAAATCATTCTTCTCTCCCTACACTTGAAAACTTCCTTTATACAAAACTTCACACAATTCTTATTAGCAGCATTAGTGTAATCAAAATAACAAATTCACTTGGGTTCAGTTCTAACATGTATCAAACATCAATTAAAACATTAGCTACTGTATAAACTTCTCCAAAAATCTCTTTCCTCAAAAGAACTAAAAAAAGAAAGATATTAAGAAGCAAATGCAAATAGTGGCAGAAATCCATCAAAACAGAACAGCAGGTAAACATCGATTTTTTAAAAATCTTCTGTTTCTCAGATCGAAAAGTGTTCAACTAACGAAAGTTACACAATAACCTGTGGCATATTCTTAAAAATTCTCAGCTCAAAATTAAATTCTGGTTGGGAATAGGAATTTTTATGGTGACAATACAGAATCTGTTTCAGGACAACAATTTTCCCAAATCTTACTTTCTTCCTATTAGAAGCTTTTCTTGGCACATAAACGAAATAAAAAAGATAATGAGAAGTTATTTCCAAGACTCAACAAAAGAAAAATTACAGAAATAAAACATGGGTTATCTCCCAAGAGTGCTTATCTTTAACGCCTTTCAGCTAGGCGCAGTAAAAGAGCCAGCATCAAGTATTTTCTAGTAAAGAAGCATCAACATCATAACTTGTTCTAATAATAGAATCATAAGGTGAATTCTTTCTCTTTCTAGGGAAGTGTTCCATACATTTCTTGAGTGGGAATTGATACTTAATAATCCCATCTCTCATATCAATAGCAGCACCAACAGTTCTAAGAAACGGTCTTCCCAAAATAATTGGACAAAAAGCATTGCATTCAATATCCAAAACAACAAAATCAATAGGGACAAAGTTATTATTAACCATAATAAGAAAATTATTAACTCTCCCCAAAGGTTTATTTGTAGCAATATCAACAAGATGGACATCCAATTAACATTGTTCCAATGGTGGCAAATCAAGCATATCATAGATCTTTCTAGGCATAACAGAAATGCTTGAACCAAGATCACATAAAGCATTGCAATCAAAGTCATATAATTTCATCTTAATGATGGGCTCCCAGCCATCTTCTAACTTTCTAGGAATAGAAGCTTCACGCTTTAATTTCTCTTCTCTAATTTGCATGAGAGCATTTGTAATATGCTTTGTAAAAGCTATATTTATAGGACTAGCATTATAACTTATAGAAATATTTTGTAAGAAATTAATTACTTTAGAGATATTGAAATCATCAAAATCAAAGTCATTTTTATCAAAGGTAAAAGGACTATTCTCTCCCATACTCCGAAATATTTCAGCACACTTATCAGAAACAGTTTCAGTGGTTCTAGGCAATTTTGTAGAAGGAGTGGGGACTTTTCCTAAACCAATTATTTTCCATTAATAGTATGAGGTTTGCTAGCATTTGAGGCTTCATTACTACTGTTGGTGGTGATGGTACAAATTTTAGTTAAATTATTATTTTCTAGCAATTTCATCTTCTCTTTCCCACATAGCATGCAATTCCGCCAACATCCTAACATTATCATCAATTCCAAATTGAATGGAAATTAAAGTTTTACTTTCTTTAACATCATGAGGCATAACCTTTAAATTTAAGAAATTCAACATCATGAGCAAGGCTATCAACTTTACAAGAAAGAACATCAATTTTTCCAAACTTTTCCTCAACAAATTTATTAAAAGCAGTTTGTTTAATTAGTAATAAAGTTCTTAAGCATGACTTCAAGATAAGAGGGTGCACTTTTATTGTTGTTGTAGGAATTACCATAAGAATTGCCATAAGCATTACCATTATTAGAAGGATATGGCATATAATGTTACTACCAAAATTATTCCTATAAGCATTGTTGTTGAAAATATTGTTTTTAATGAAGTTTACATCAACATGCTCTTCTTGAGCAACCAAATAAGCTAAAGGAACATTATTTGGATCAACCTGAGCTTTACCATTAACAATCATAGACATATTGATCACATAGCAGAATAGATAAATGCAACGCTACAACCTTCTAACAGGCGATGGCGGCGACCCCTAAACCCTAGCGACGACGATCTCCTTCGCTGGCGATGATCGAGCCCATCTGCTCCGATCATTCTCTCCAGCATCCGAGCCTCTCTCAAGGTAACCCTTGTCATTCCCCCCCTCCCATCTCATGACGTCTCCATCGTGGAAATGGATGGTGAGATACTCAAGGACGTCCGATCCGGGTTCTTCGGATCCTGAAGTACTTGATGGTGAGTTGCATCTCTGGGCCTTAAAGGAATGGATCACGTTAATGGCTGCATCTGGGACTCCAATCATTGGCAAGTTTTTGACGGATAATGAAATCATTGCGGTTGGATCCATAGTGCAGTTCTCCTCCTATCAGGCCAAGGTAGTGAAGTGTATCTGGTCGCCTGGATCGGAGGATTATTCCTCATCAGATCTGGATTTGGAAGAGGAGGTTTATGATTCATGTGAAATACCGCATCTGGTTAAGACGTGGAAGATCACTTACTCTACGATCCGTGACCTAGATCGTGGGAGGATGAAAGCGTATGATGGCTCTTTAAGTTTGTATGAAGATATTTTGCTGCTCAAAAATGCGAAGGGTGAACGTATTGGGTTTCGATCAAAGGAGAAAAAGGAGAGTTTCAGTGTGGGAGCCAAACTCAAATTCCCTTCGCATGTGGTTAGGATGGGTTTGCCTGTTGGAGATCCTCTTAAGCAGTCTAGTGCATCTATGGCAGTGATAGAGACAAGGAAGACCTATTGCACACCTTTGGAGGTCCAGGATCCATCTCATCAGGTTCTTAGCTCTGTGCATGAGTGTCAGCAGAACAAGAACTCTAGCCTGGGAATTGGAGACGAGCTGAGAGAACAGGACTCTCATTTTGATGAAGGTCATGCAGATTTAAATCTAGGATTCTCTTTCTCGCATGGCAGAAACTTTGCCAGAGATGTGCTAGTCAAATTCCAAACTACAGTGGCCCCATCTGAAGATACTGGTCATTTCCAGATGGTAGTGTCATTTGGTAGAGCTAACTTCAAAATGCAGGAAGACCTGGTGGGGATTGCTCTAGAAGCAATTATAGGTGGGCAATGTGATCAGCTAAAGGTGTCCTGGCTGAATGACAGAGTATTTTCTTTCTGTGTGGCTAGCAAGGAAGTGGGATTTCACATCCTAAAGCTAAGGAAATTCTCTTGTGCACAATTTAAATGTTACTTTCATCTATGGGGTAGAGGAGGACCTAATTGGAAATGGGAATTTGCTGAATGGACAAAGTTTGGGGAGAAAGAATGGACTGTAGTGAGTCCATCTAGGAAGAGGACTGATAAAGGAGAGTCTGCTCCCAGAACTAATCAAAAAAATTCAGTAAAGCAAGGGCTTCAAGAACAGAAAAGGTTGGTTTTTGCTGATAAAATTCAATACCCGGCCTGCTTGGGATATGTGGATCCCTCTGTATCTGTTAGGCAAAATCCCAGGGAAATGTTTGTCACAACAGCTACACCTCCAATTACCTTTGGTTCGATGAAAGATTTTTCTTTTGCCCAGAATAAAGTGCTTGAGCAAAGGTCAAATGAAGTTGGGCGGGAGAGCCAGCCTGAGGTAAATACTGCAGTGGCACAGTCTGAGCCCAATGTGGCGGCCCATGTTAATGTGGTGCCTGTAACGGAAGAGGAGGCCCAAAAGGATTTTGAGCAGATGATAGATGATATGGCCTACAAGGTCTGGGCCTGTGGGCGCTGTCTGCATATGGGCCACCAAACGAAGGACTGTGAAAATGACATCAGGTGTAGGGCCTGCTTTTGCTATGGACACATTAAACGCAACTGTTTTGGACAGAATAAAGGGAAAAAACAGTGGGTTCCTAAATTGGTCGTTCCTACTTCCAATAAAGGACCAGAGTCCTTGTTAACCTCGGCCGACTCGTCTTCTCCGAGGAAACAAACAAAATCTTCTAGCCAAAAAAGCCTTAACCCTACTCCGCCGCCAATATCGCCATCGTCGGAAGCAATGGCGGTCTTTGAGGTAGACCCACTGCCATGGCTGCCGTGGGGGCATCAAGTGATCGACGGTGGTCCGACAAGGCTGCCGCGGACTTACTACTTCCCTGTTCAAGACCCGCCGTCGGAGCATCAGGACTACTGCATTGCAGTGATTGATCCGCCACCTCCGCCTCAAGCTGCTGCTCTTTGGAGAGACCAGGTGCATGATTTTCTTGTTGGTCCGTTACAGCGCAATGTGGTCTCAATTCAGGCGAGTCTGTTCGGTGTGGGGCTTTTTCAGTTGAATGGACCAAATTCAGTAAATGCGTTAGTACAACATGGACAATATCAACTGCAGAACAGTGGGCTTAGGTTCTTGCATGTGGGGGAAGCGCCTCAAAATCATCGATCTGCGGTGGGATTTCGCCGTGGTTGGCTCATGTTTTTGGGTATGCATCCTGACTATCGTAACAGTCTGGATATTGCTAACGCTGTATCGACTTTTGGACAATTTCATACCTGGAATAGCAATGATCCCATTAAGGAGAGAGAATTGGTCTACGCCTCGTTTCCTTCTCCTCAGCTGGTACCGCGCGATGTGGTGTTTGGAAAATTTGGTACAGTAGGAGGGGTACGAGAATCCTGGACAGCGCCAGTGTACATCTTGACAGCAGATTTTGCAGATGTGTTGCCGGCGGATGAAGATCAAATGCCATTGGATGGCAATCCGCACCCTTTCCCTGGGGAGCTGCTACCAAATAATAATCTGTTTGTCAATCCCCAGTACCCAGAGGTGGGGTGGGATGTGGTACAAGCTGACAATGATGCTCACCAGGTGAATCAGCAAGATCATGCAGAGCCACAGCAGCAGGATGAGGTAGAGGAAGTAGAAGAAATGCCTGAATCAATGGTGTTGTCAATGTCTGAGGACTCAGAATCATCAGTGAATATGCAGGAAGCCATACCACACTTTCAGTATCAAAATCAGGTGGTCAACTTAGGTATGGTGATTACTAGGTTTGGGCCAGACCTACCACCTACTATGCAATGGGAAAAGGTGCTGTCAAGGATGTTGCCTGCTCTTTATTTTTGCACTATTCCTGTGGCCTGTATGGATTCACAGTTTACTCTGCTAGCCTTGAATAAGCTACCATCTAGTTGGATTCTGACTGGAGTTCATGGCAAGAAGTTGGTGAAGGAAAAGGGTGGAGTTGGCTTGTTGACATGGCAGGAAGAACAGAAGCATAGCACTTTGGGAGAGTGCAGGGAAAACCAGAAGGGTTCAGAGGAGGGCATTGCTGTGACTGCTACTCCTACTGTGATGAGTAGAAGGAGAGGTACAAGGAGTAAGCCTAAGACACAACTTGTGCAATCTGAAGAAAGGAGGTTCACCAGAAGCTGTTTGAAGGAGGGATATAAGCCTAAACCAGTACTATCTGTTCAGCCTAAGATTAAGAAGAAGTCAAGAGCCAAGCTGCTGATACAAAATGCAGAGAAGGAGGAAGAAGAGGGTAACCAAGATGATGAAGATGCAGAAGTCCCAGAAGATGCATACCCTGTGACTCCTGTACATGTGTTGCAGAGAGTGGGTTTGTCCTTGGGTATTGCACCCAGCAAGTTAACACAGGAGCAGCTTGAAGCTGAGGCCAAGACAGGGGGGAAATCTACTAAGAAGAATGATTAAGCCAAGCACAGATATAAGGGCTTTTGGTGATGGAACCTGTGGGACCTTTTGGGGCTGGTTTCAGTGTCAGTGGGTGTGTGAGTGTGTTGCTTTTGGGAAGTATGCTATGTCAAACTTGATAGTGATGTTACCAGTTTGGCTGTTGGCTGTTAATTGGCTGGTTACAGTCAGGCTTTGGTGTGCTTTTGTGTTTGTTATGACTGATGTCCTTAGCACTGGTAATGGTTTGTACTATGTGACTTTGAGATGGATGTGGGCTGATATTATGTGTCAGTCATGGCTTATTTGCACTATTAATGGTTTTATTAATGAATACTTTATCTAAACGAAAATGGAGAATTCTTTGTTGGAATGTGAGAGGTATTAATGCTGACAATAGGCAGAGACAAGTGAGATCAAAGATAGAGGAAAGTGAATGTGATATTATCTGTTTGCAAGAAACAAAATGTGAGAGTTTTGATTGGAAAGCTATTCGGAAATTCTGTCCAAAACGTTTTGATTGCTTTGTTTGTGCTCCTTCAGTGGGTGCCTCAGGGGGGATTTTAGTGCTCTGGAACTCAGCCAGTTTTTCAGGGGTTTTGTTACAAACAGAAAAGTATGGCATTGTTGTACAGTTCACCTCTATGCACAACAATGAAGTTTGGACCATGGGGTGTGTATATGGACCCTGTCAGGGTGTGGAGAGGGATAATTTTGTGTCCTGGCTATATAATTTACACATACCTACTGAAGCAAATTGGTTGCTGTTGGGAGATTTCAACTTTATGAGGTCACATGATAACAGAAATAAGCCTGGTGGTGATATTAATGACATGTTTTTGTTTAATGAAATCATTGGTCATCTTGGGTTGCTTGAAATTCCAATCAAAGGTCGAGCTTACACATGGTCAAACATGCAAAAGGATCCATTACTTGAGCAATTGGATTGGTTCCTTACCAGTGCTAATTGGATTTCCTCATACCCAAACACTATGGTGATTCCTCTTGCCAAGAATGGGTCTGATCATGTTCCCTGTGTTGTGAACATTGACACAAATATTCCAAAAGCAAGAATCTTTAGATTTGATAATTATTGGGTGGATATGCCTGGTTTCTTGGAATGTGTAAATAGTGCTTGGGCAAAGGAATCTTGTAAAAAGTATAGTTCAGCTAGAATGGCTGACAAGCTTAAGATGTTAAGATATGAACTGAAAAAGTGGCATGTGAGCTTGGCCAAGTTAAAAGGTCTAATTCAAAAATGTAATGAAGTGATCTTGGCTCTGGATACATTGGAAGAGTGGAGGCCTCTTTACAGAGTGGAATTTAATTTTAGAAGTATTGTCAAGTTGCATCTGGATGAGTTGCTTTTGGCTGAGTGCAATTACTGGAAAAAAAGATGCACTATTAGATGGATCAAACAAGGTGAAGACAACACAAAATTCTTTCATGCAATGGCAACTGAGAGATATAGAAGAAATACCATTGCTATGTTGATTAATGAAGAGGGGGATGAGATAAATGATCATGACACAATGGCTGGTATGCTCTGGACTGAATATAAGAATAGAATGGGATGTTCCCAAGGTATCTCTATGCAGTTTGATCTTGGGAGACTCTTGCAGAGGAGAGATGATTTGGAGGAACTTACTAAACCTTTTGATCAAAAGGAGATGGATGAGGTCATTAAGGAAATGCCGGTGGATAGGGCCCCTGGACCAGATGGTTTCAATGGGTTGTTTCTGAAGAGATGTTGGCACATAGTGAAGGAAGATTTTTATAAGTTGGCAGCAGATTTTCATGATGAATCAATTCAATTGGCAAATATTAATGGCTCATACATTACTTTAGTGCCAAAGAAGCAGGTGTCTGTCAGAGTTAATGATTTTCGTCCCATTTCTTTGACAAATGTGTGTGTTAAATTCTTGACAAAATTGGCTGCAAATCGATTGCAAGGGAGGATCTTAGATTGCATTCATAAAAATCAGTATGGTTTCTTAAGAAACAGATCTATCCAGGATTGCTTAGCATGGTCCTTTGAATATCTTTACCTTTGTCAGATCTCAAAACGACCAATAGTCATCTTGAAGCTAGATTTTGCAAAAGCTTTTGATACAATAGAGCATGAGGCTATTTTGAAAGTGATGGAATTCAAGGGTTTTAATAAGAAGTGGATCAATTGGGCCAAAGCTATCATGTCATCGGGTACCTCTTCCATTTTGCTGAATGGAATACCAGGGAAGCAATTCCAATGCAAACGTGGAGTTAGACAAGGTGATCCAATATCACCTTTGTTTTATATATTTGGGTCAGATTTGCTACAGTCTGCAGTGAATGATATGGTGTTACAAGGTACTCTTGCCAGACCCATTGAAACAAGTGATGAGGACTTTCCTATAGTGCAATATGCAGATGATACTTTGTTAATACTGCCTGCGGATGAGGGGCAGCTGTTGGCACTTAAGGAAACTCTGCAGAAATTTTCAGCATCCACTGGTTTAAAGATTAATTATGAAAAATCATATATGCTACCTATTAATGTATCTGATGATAGGATTCAGCAGTTGTCTAGATCGTTTGGTTGTCAGGTAGGCAAAATGCCTTTTACATATCTGGGTCTACCTTTGGGGACAACAAAGCCAACAATTACAGAATTATCACCTCTGGTATGTAGGCTTGAAAGGAAACTGACTGCTAGTTCTAGTTTTCTTTCCCAAGGTGCTAGATTGCAGCTGATAAATTCTGCTTTGGCATCTATGCCACTACATTTCCTCTGTTCTTTACAACTGCCAGTTGGGCTGACTAAGCAGTTGGACAGAATTCTAAGACAATGCCTATGGAGAGATAAGGATGGTGAGCCCAAACAGTCACTGGCAGCTTGGGATATGATCTGTAAGCCTAAGCTCAAAGGAGGGTTGGGGATAGTGGATTTCCAGAAGCAGAATGCAGCTCTGCTGATCAAGTTTCTTGACAAATTTTACAATAAGCAGGATCTGCCATGGGTAAATTTAATTTGGGAAGCCTACTATCAAGGGAAAGTGCCACATGCAGAACACATTTGTGGTTCTTTTTGGTGGAAGGATGTCATAAAGCAGGTGGATAATTTTAGAGGTGTGGCTAAGGTGCAACATGGAAAAGGAGATACTTTATTATTTTGGTCTGATAACTGGGACATACAGAGTTCTTCTCAGCCTATGTGTGCAAGATTTCCTAGATTATTTTCATTTGTGGTCAATGAAAATTGTTCAGTGGCTCAAGTTTATCAAGCTCAGGAGATGGGGAATCTATTCCATAGGCCTTTATCAATTCAAGCATACCAGGAGCTAGTGGAGTTACAAGTTATTATGCAGAGTAATCCATTATCTGAAAGCAAAGATGTTTGGCAGTATTGTTGGGGGGAGAAGTATTCAGCTAGAAGTTTTTATGCACACATACATTCTCACATTCAGGTTCCCAGGATATATAAGTGGCTATGGAAATCATGTTGTATCATGAAGACAAAGGTGTCTGCGTGGTTATTGCTTTCAGATAGATTAAATACAAGAGATCTTTTAAAGCGAAGGCATTGGAAGGTGACTGAAGATACACACTGTGTTTTATGTCCAGGGAGGACTTATGAGGATCGAATTCACTTATTCTTTGAGTGTAACTTCAGTGTGAGAATTTGGAACTATCTGCAGATAGAATGGAAGCCACATGATTATTTGCAAGAGGTGTTGGATCAGGCTAGAAGGAGTTTGGGACGGCCTTTCTTTATGGAAGTTCTGATGACTGCATGTTGGAACATATGGATCCTTAGAAATGGAAAAATCTTTAGAAATGAGAAGTGCTCTTTCACTAAGTGGAGAAGCAAATTTATCCAGGATATAACTCTTCTGCAGTATAGAACTAAAGCTAAACATAGGGATAGTCTGCTTGCTTGGATTAAGTCTCTGCCTTAGAGACATTGTGTCTTTAACTTCTGGTTTGTACATATTGTAAACTTTACTCTCTTTCTTTGAATAAATAAATTTTGCTGTGGGGCTTTGCCTCACAGTCCAGGGTCAAAAAAAAAAACAATCATAGACATAATAGTATCAATCTTATCACTCAAGGAGGAGATTTCTTCAACAAAATTTACCTTCTTACCTTGTGAAGCTCTCTCGGTGTGCCATTCAGAATAATTTATCATCATATCATCAAGGAGTTTTGTTGCAGCCCCCAAAGTAATGTACATAAAGGTACTTCCAGCTGCTGAATCCAGAAGGTCTCTTGAAGAAAAATTCAGTCCTGCATAAAAAGTTTGGATGATCATCCAAGTAGTCAGTCCATGAGTGGGACAATTCTTTACCAAAGATTTCATTATTTCCCAAGCTTGAGCAACATGTTCATTATCAAATTTTCTAAATTTCATTATGTCACTTATCAAAGATATAATCTTAGCAGGAGGATAATATTTTCCAATAAAAGCATCTTTGCCTTTAACCCAAGAATCAATACCATTTCTAGGCAAAGATAGCAACCAATCTTTAGCTCTCCTCTCAAAGAGAAATGAAACAATTTCAGTTTAATAGTGTCACCATTTACATCTTTATAATTTTGCATCTCACAAATTTCAACAAAACTATTAAGGTGAGAAGCAGCATCATCAGTACTAACACCAGAAAACTGCTCTTTCATAACAAGATTTAACAAAGAAGGTTTAATTTCATAGAAAGATACTTTAGGAGCAGGTGGAGCAATAGGTGTACAAATAAAATCATTGTTGTTTGTGCTAGTAAAGTCACACAACTTAGTGTTTTCAGCAGAACCCATTTTAACAAAATTAAAACAAAGAAACAGAAATAAAAGCTATAATAGAAACTAATTTTTTGTGTTTTTGATATATTGAAGCAAACAAGACAAAGTAAAATAAACTAAACAAAACTATAACAAAGCAAAGAGAATGGAGATGAGAGACTCACCTTGCAGAAATCCTCTTTCTCCCCGGCAACGGCGCCAGAAAAGCAGCTTGATGAGCGTAGATTGCACACCGTTGGGGAACCCCTAGAGGAAGGTATGATGAGTACGGTAGAAAGTTTTCCCTCAGTAAGAAACCAAGGTTTAATCGACTAGTAGGAGAAAGGCGTGACTTCTGAAGGTGTTGCTAGCTGACTTGTGGCAGGGCGCACTACCGGTGTCAGCAACAACGTGGAACCTGCACACAACCAAAATACTTTGCCCCAACTTACAGTGAGGTTGTCAATCTCACCGGTTTGACTGAACACAAAGGATTAAATGTATAGTGTGAAAAGAGATGTTTGTTTGCAGTGAAATGAAAGAGAACAGTGCTTGCAGTAAGTAAACATAACAGGATGATTTTATCAGTGTAAAAGAACGGATCGGGGTCCAGAGTTCACTAGAGGTGTCTCTCCATAAAGATAAATAACATGCTGGGTGAACAAATTACAGTTGGGGAATTGACAGAATAAAGACCATACATGACAAAATGATTACTATGAGATTCGTTTGGGCATTACAACATAATACATAGACCATAATCCAACCGCGTCTATGACTAATAATTCACCTTCAGGTTATCGTCCGAACCCCTTTCAGTATTAAGTTGCAAGCAAGAGCTTATCGCATTAAGCAATGTGTGTAAAGTAAACAATAGAATTATCCTTAGACAAAACATTGTTGTTTTCTCCCTGGTAGCAACATCACATCTACAATCTTAGAAGTTATTGTCACTCTTCGAGAAAACTAGAGGCATGAACCCACTATCGAGCATAAATACTCCCTCTTGGAGTCACAAGCATTTACTTCACCAGAGTATCTACTAGCAATGGAGAGCATGCAAAATCACAAATAACATATGAAAAATATATAATTGATCTCAACATAGTATTTAATATTCATCAGATCCCAGCAAACAACATGTAGCATTACATAAAGATGATCTTGATCATGATAGGCAGCTCACAAGATCTAAACATGAGGCACAAATTGGAAAACATAACCATCTTGCTACTGCTATGGACCTGTAGTCCAGGGATGAACTACTCACGCATCACTTCGGAGGCGGGCATGACGATGTAGAGGCCTCCGGTGATGATCTCCCTCTCCGACCGTGTGCCGGGAAGAGCTTCAAACCCTCCCGAGCTAGGGTCGGCGATGGCGGCCGCGACGGAACTTTTCGTGGATGGAAGCTCATGTATTTAGGGTTTTCCCGAGATCATGAATAAATAGGCGGAAGGACGAGGTCGGTGGACCCCTGGGGGCCCATACCATGCCATGGCACGGGCCCACCCTTGGCCACGCCATGGGGTGGTGTGGTCACCCTGTGGCGCTTCTCCGTCTCTCCTCCGGACTTTGTCTTCGTTACGGTAAAATAAGATCTTCGGCTTTTGTTTCGTCCAATTTTGAGAATATTTCCTTTACAACTTCTGAAATACAAAACAACAACAAATAGGGGACTGGCACTGGCAGTGTGGCTTCTTGTCAATAGGTTAGTGCCGGAAAATGTATAAAAATGCAACGAAGTGTAAACAAAACATATATAAATTGGTGTAAAACAAGCATGGAGCATCAAAAAGTATAGATACGTTTGCGACGTATCACTCCATGCTATTATCCTCCTTTCCGCGGAGGGGATGATCAAGATGCCCGACGAGGAAGTCGTGCCCTAGCCCAAAAAAGGTTTCCGAGTAATGTTCTCACACTTCCTTCTTTGGGGTTTGTCCCTCCTAGTCCACGAATTTCTTCGTGCACTCCTGTTTGTTTATGGTGTGTAGCTCCATCAGCTCACACCAAACTATATCCTTCACATTGCGTTCTTTGTCACTCTTTGTGAATGTTTCCTCGGCATTGATCCTCACTGGCGTCTTTGGCGCCGCCTCTTCTCCATCCGACGCAACACGTCAAAGGCCACCGTCCATGATGTTTGTGGTGCTATCATCTCGACGAGTAGCGAAGCTAGCTACTTCAACCTTCGTCTTCGTGACTCTGTCTATGACTGGCGGAAAAAGTGGTTCTACATCAAGGATAAAGCAAACACTGGACAAAATTATGGGCTTGCCCCTTTCGACGCCACTGCCAAGGTGAAGAAGCTGAAGACTTGAGATATGCCCCTGACGGACGCCGAACTCGAAGAGACCGAGCCCTTGGTCCAGAAGATCCAAGCCCTCGAGACGACTGAGGGTAAGGAACTATCGGGTCTTCAGCTCATGAATTTTTTTTCCTTCGGATCCGCGTCCAGCCCCTCCAAGCTAGGGCTGCACAAATGTGGAATTACTCGGTTCCGTAAGACAAGACTCGAGTTTCCAAAGATGACGTTTCTGACGAGGAGCTGAAGAAGATGGTTCAACAGCTGACAAATCTCACGCGAGGCGATGAAATTCTTATTACCTGCCGCGCCTATCCTTTCAGCTAGGACCACCTGACACCTTTGGTAATTTTTGTTGTCTTCTTGACGTTGTTGGTCGCTTTCATCATTTATTGCTTGGCCTCTCTGATTTTTGTTAACTTCCTAGGACAATCGCTTCCTTTCATGTTTTCCACCACTTCCCGACGGCGACGAGGTGCCTGAGGGTGCTACCGCCACTGAAAGAGAAAGCCAAAACCGGTGGCACCCGAAAAGTTGAAGAAGTTGATGATGCTGATTCCGAAGCATATCAGACCAAGGACTCTCCTCCATCCGTGACTTCGCACGGGGAGAGGGGAGTTGAGAAGAAAAGGAAGAGGCCCGAAGATGTTGATGGTTCTGATTTATGTTTGGTGTAGCCCTTCACCTGGGAAATGCTCGACGTGGCCACCCGATTTATCATGTTAGAGACCAAAAACAAACAACTACGGTCTGACCATGCTTTCGGGAAGGAACGGTCCGATAACCAAGCGGCCAAACTCGAATATTCTGCAAGGGCACTCGAGGAGGCATGGTCATCGGCGAAGTCCAACTAGGAGCGTTGGGGTCAGGAGAAGTATGACATGGCAACCCGCGAAGCAGACATCGGCCAAAGACTCAAGAAGCTCAATCTCGCCCTGACAAGTAATCTTTCGTTTCCATCTCGGTAGTATGTCTGACTGTGTTTTTAAGAAATTTCTTTATGATTGTCCATGCACTCTTTTGCCAAATAGAACTGGCGAGAACCTGGAGCTGCTCGATGACTAGAAGATCGACCCTACTCTCGATGCCCTTCTACTGCTCGAGGAAAATAGCGTCCAAGCTCGAAATTTGTTGAAACATTCTCGCCAAGCCTTCGTTTGGTTGCATGGCCACTTCTTTCCTTTGAAGATGCTAGTCGCCAACTATGTCTTCCTCGACCTCGTCAAGATCTTCTCCTCCAGCACTGATCCTATTCTGGAATTCCGCCAGACTCAACGGCCGGCCAGAATAGAGGTGACGATGGTGATGTCGATTGCTCACAACGCACCGATCGACAGGGATAAGGTGAGCGCTTTGTATACCAAGGATGATGATGGAAAGAAGATGTCGTTGCAGACATTCATCAAGGAATCCAAGAAGTACTCGAAGACCTTCGTGGCGACTACTCGGCCATCCAAGGGAGTGTCGTCTTCTCACCATCTCCTAGCGCACCTGCCACCGAGGTGTTGTAGAAAGCCTCGCCTTTTTCTTACTTAGGATGACCTTTTTTTTGTTTTCGACTGTAATGGACCAGCCACATGCACGGCATATCACACTCTATGTCATGTAATATGTTGGATTATGATTTGATTCCTGTTTATTTGTGCTTGCATTTGATTCCTTTGCAGTGTATTCTCGTAGACCGAAAGCGGTTAATGTTCCGCTAAAACTTGGCTGATGTAGTCGTACTCGTCGCCGACCTCAAGTTCATGTTCAATCCTTGTTGCATGACGTCAAGTGCCACAAGTGCAGCACCTCGTAGGTTTCACACAGATATGGTGTTGGCAATGAGTCTCGAACCTCTAATCTAGCTAAGATAATGGAAGTAGATATTCTAGATTGGAACGCCAATAACACGATGATATACTGGTGTGGAGATTACTCCCTCCGCGTGTAGCTCTTCGAGGAACCACGTGCGAGAAAGAAATCGGGAGAGATAGATAGAGCGTGGAGAGGTGCTTATGAGGAGGCTCTCCTTTTCCTCAGGGGAGTTTTGTGCTCTCCTCCTCCCAAGCCTCCACCGTATATACGAGGAGGGGAGGTGGCTGACCAGCCCTAGGAAGGGGGAGGCTGGGCCAAGGAGGCCCATGGACCCCAAACACTGAACCCTAGCTGCCCCATCACATAGCCCATGTGGGTGGTTAGCCGACCCCTTAATGGGCTCCCCTCTGGGAGGGGCCCATTAAGGTGGGCTGCCTTTTATTTATTAAGTAAATCATATATTTAATATTAATTCATTTAATTAATATGTAATACATACTATTTAATTCCTGATGATCCGAGGCACCTCCTCGAACCACTCCGAACATCCTTCAGATTTTCCCCAAACCCTTTTCGGCTCCCTCTCTTTTTTGTGTTGTTTCCAAATTCCAAAATGATCTCTAAGCATCACCATCCATTTAGCATGTTACCCTATGGTTCAAGAATACTCAGTCATGACCGAGACGCTTCTCCGATCAGTGATCAATAGCGGGACCGGGCCGTCCTCAATGACAATAACTCTGTATGTAGGAACTCGTTGGGACTCCAAGTGGCCCCCAACTTGATCAATAGCCTTGCGGGGAGATTGTTGGCAAAAACTGTGTGTACCAACTCGTTGGAACTCCAAGTGCAGAGTGTTTGTAGCTAGTGTCTTTTCCCCACAAGGGTGACTCGAGGGTTTATATCGAACTCTCGGGGAATTGGCTTAGAAGATGAATTATTCTTCGCCTCTTCTAGCAACCTGCAAAATAAAGTTCTTGCCTTGTGTCCCCAACTCCACCGTGTGGTTATCAAGCACAAGGTTTTGTATTAGTAATAGAAAATAAAACTATATCTTAAAGTAAAGTAAAGTAAACAAGCTAAGAAAACTAAATAAAAACAATAAAGGGATAATGGTTTTTGGGTTTTGTGTGTGTATGTGGAGAAAATATTTTTTGGTATTTTGTGATTAATAAATAGTGGTAAATGTGAAGTGTGGTAATAGTATTGGAAAGGTGTTTCTAATGATTTAAAATGGACCGGGGTTCATGGGTTCATTTTTCTACTCTCTTTTTAAGTTGTAGTGGACACAAACAATTCATCAAAGACATAAGATTGCAGGAACTTTAACATGTGTTTGATAAGCATTCATATGGGCATTACGTCCTAACATAAAGATGATGCAACACATATCTATTATACTCCTCAAGAAAGGTAAAACTCCAAGCAATGTTGAATTAAGTCAACACAGTATAACCTTAAGTAATTTGACATAATCTTTATGATATGGGCACGGAGGCCTATGTGGAGCCCAATTTTAGGACTCCACCAACCTAGGTGGTACGCCATCAAGGATTCAGGAGTGACACGCTAGGACGACCTACGCCATGTAATAATTAAGTCTAAGGTTGTGTCATTCATTCTATGTTAGGAAATAATGTAGCCAGGTCATGTGGTGGGCTAATTAGGGTTAAATTAGTGTTGTGTTTGGCTTTGGGCCTGTCCAAACCAAACCAGGTCAGCCCATCAAGTAGGGCGCCCCAGCCTAGCAAGGCTGGCCGGCCACCTCCCTCTCATATAAGGTGGAGGCACAGCTAGGGTTTAAGATAGAACAAGTTTAGTCTAAAAGTTTAGGGTTTCCCTATAGCGTGTGATCACGTGTATCATCCCTCCGGGGGTACGGCGCTGCCGTTATCTATTATATCCGCTGCGAAGGTTCTTGTGTTCATCAAGGATTGTCTAGCTCTTGGTTTGAGGCGTATCGTTCATCGATCCGTTGCTTGCTGGATTCGTTCCCTCTTCTCCAGGCTGCGTTCATCGCGTTGTTGGGAGGATTCTCTGCCCCAGGTTCTCGCTGTGAAAGATCGGGCACCAACGAAGGAGGATCCAGTGGGTCGCTCCCTTATCACTTTAAATCTCATATATCCTGCCCTGAACAAATAAGATTATCACACTGTCACATGATATGTATAGCACATGGATTCACCTTATACCTAGTGAGACAACAAAATAAAGGTAAATACCATAGATCTTGAATTTGTTACACTATTGAATCACTACTACCACGCTAATCCATCTAATACACACTTCTCCCCACACATGTTCTTGCATTCAAGTTGGATCTGAACAAGTACTTAAGAATAGGGTACATGATATATATATCTATCAATAAGTATTACACATAATAGATTCCAATCTCATATATCAATATCATAGAATAAAGATCCGCCACATAGGAATTACCTACATTACCATAATCATGTTGGACAGCTCATATGGTACTTGATCTATGAAGAACAAGAGAGAAATAGATCAAGCTACTGCCACAAACCCATAGTCCAGAGGTGGACTACTCCCTCTTGATGTATTTCTTTGGAGATATTACAAGGGGGTGCTCGGCGAGTCAGCCAGGGCGACTGCGAGCTGTGGCGTACAGTGGAGATGAGATCAGCTCGTTCTAGGGTTCCACGCCAAGGGTTTATATGTGCACCCCCGATCTAGGGTTTACAGGGATACTAACCAAGGTTGTCACAAGCTAAAAGGCTGGAGGGGCCCTAACCTACTCTCCAAGGAAGTGCCATGGGCCTCAGTCACCAGGAAGCATGGGCCAGTCGGCGCCGAGTGACTCCCTGCTGGGCTTCAATCTTCCTGCGAGTAGACTTGGTGATGAACCACCAAGGGTATATCCCCATCATCAGAGGCTTGTGCCAGCGGAGAATTTTAACTGGGATGTATGATTGACGAAGGACAATTAATTTGGAGTTTTGTTCCCTAATAAAGAAAAAATTGTGTGGTTGAAGTTTTCGGTACATTCCAAGTACCGAAAAGTACAACTAAATTGACAGTTGATTCTTGGTGACAAGGTATTAACTTATCAATGCCTATGGATTGTAGGCTAGGGTTTAGTTGGAAGTAGAGGGCAAGTAGATCTCGAAGGTTTCAGCCGAAAAGTACTCGACGATTATGAAAACTAGGGTTTGTAGACAATGATTCGATGATCTTCCTCGACTCCCCTTTATATAGGAGGTGGAGCCGAGGGTTTTTGTTTCGTACAAGTTACAGAGTCCGGGAAGGTTTCTAACTCATCCCGCCAGATTACAAATAACACTTCTTATTACAACTCTAACTTTCCTTAATATATCTTGGGCTCCCGAATCTTCTTATTCTTCGGATAATGGGCCTTTAGTAAATCCCGGGTACTATCTTCGGCAGGCCCATTTGGGATGCCTATGTCACTTGGGGAGCTAGGTTGGAGCCCTTGTACATGTTACCTCGGGTGTGGGTTAGAATCAGTGGATTACAAACTATACACCACAAATATTATTTAGCGCTTTGGGCTTTGGGTGATTGGGAAAAGTTTGGATGTGGATATCGTTTTGGTTGCATGGACTATACTCACATTCCTACAAACAAACAAACACATGCTTGTGAAGGATGACTTTTATGATCTTTAGTTTGAGGTAGAGAATGTACCGGTTGTTCATGTGGATGCTATCATGGATGAAGCAAATAATCCAGAGGATGAGCATGGTGATGATATCACGGTGGTAGGTTAGGTGAGAATAATGAGGAACAAAAGAATGCACAAAATGGCCAGACTGGTGGGGTGCAAGAGGCACTAGATGTTCAAAACCAACCAGCTAATGGTGACGCTCCTTGGAATTCTATGCCTGTTTATGATGTTGGAGTTATTTTCTATCCATCTTTTAAATATATGATTGACTTGGCTAAGCGGGAGTGGGCAACAATGGGATCAGCCACAGGCATGGAGGGTGCGTCGAACATTGATCTTCAGGTGGTCGTCACACATGAGGCGCGTGTTGCACCAACCGATCGTGCTGCTATGGCAGTTGTCTCTCCACGCATCTCTACCACGGCAGAGTTTTCCCTAACTCCTTCTGCCGCGGCAAAGCTTCGCCCTTTTCTTCTGACGTGACAAATGTTGTTGCCGCAGGAAGATTTACCCACGTCTACCCCCGCGTCAACTGGTTGGGGCTGAGCCTACTCAAAACCTTGACATGGATATGGTGACACGACCACCCGGGGTAATGGGCTTCAACAGATTTTTCTTTGCCTCCTCCGTGATCGCTGGTGGCGTTGAGATCGGGAGGGTCTCTGCTCACTGATAACCCACAAGTATAGGGATCGCAACAGTCTTCGAGGGAAGTAAAACCCAATTTATTGATTCGACACAAGGGGAGCCAAACAATATTTGTAAGCCTTAACAGCGTAGTTGTCAAATCAGCTGCACCTGGAAACAGACTTGCTCGCAAGAGTTTATCAAGAGGTCAGTTTATAGCAGAGCGTAGTGAAATATCACAGTGTAACAAAGACAGCAGTAGTGATTATAGTAAACAACAGGATTAAAATACGTAGGCACAGGATGGATGAACGGGCGTTGCATGGATGAGAGAAACTCATGTAACAATCAAGGTAGGGCATTTGCAGATAGTAATAAAGCGGTATCCAAGTACTAATCAATCCATAGGCATGTGTTCCATATTTAGTCGTATGTGCTCGCAATGAGAAACTTGCACAACATCTTTTGTCCTACCAGCCGGTGGCAGCCGGGTCTCTAGGGAATCTACTGGAAATTAAGGTACTCCTTTAATAGAGCACTGGAGCAAAGCATTAACACTCCGTGAACACATGTGATCCTCATATCACCGCCTTCCTTCGGTTGTCCCAATTTCGTCACTTTGTGGCCTCGGGTTCCGGACAACAATACGTGTATACAACTTGCAGGTAAGATCATAAAGCAATGAATATCATCATGAATTGATAACATGTTCAGATCTGAGATCATGGCACTCGGGCCCTAGTGACAAGCAATAAGCATAACAAGTTGCAACAATATCATAAAAGTACCATTACGGATACTAGGCACTATGCCCTAACAATCTTATGCTATTACATGACCAATCTCATCCAATCCCTACCATCCCCTTCAGCCTACAGCGGGGGAATTACTCACATGGATGGGGGAAACATGGCTGGTCGATGGAGAGGTGTCTGTGGTGATGATGGCGATGATCTCCTCCAATTCCCCGTCCGGTGGAGTGCCAGAACGGAGTTTCGGGTCCCGAGACGGAGTTTCGCGATGGCGGCGGTGTTCGGATGTCTTCCGCGATTTCATCTCACCCCGTGCGTTTTTAGGTCGAAACCCTTAAGTAGTCGGAAGGGAGAGCGTCAGAGGCTGGCCGAGGGGGGCTCACCATAGGGCGGCGCGCCCCCCTCCTAGGCCGCGCGGCCCATGGTGTGGGGGCCGTGGGGCCCCCCGGCGCCCTTCTGGCTCGTGAATCTTCTGGAAAAATAAGCCCTTTGATATTAATTCCGGGGATTTTCCTGAAAGTTGAATTTCTGCACAAAAACGAGACACCAGAGCAATTCTGCTGAAAACAGCGTTAGTCCGTGTTAGTTGTATCCAAAATACACAAATTAGAGGCTAAACAATAGCAAAAGTGTTCGGGAAAGTAGATACGTTTTGGACGTATCAACTCCCCCAAGCTTAGCTTATTGCTTGTCCTCAAGCAATTCAGTTAACAACTGAGTGCGATAAAAGAACTTTCACGAACACATTCGTTCATATGATGTAAATATTCTCATGGCATGGACAAGTACTTAAGCAATTCATAATAAGACACATGCAAATAAAATCATCTAATAGATATGTCAATCATGGAAAAGGTACCAACAAATTAATAATAAGCATCATGAATCATGTCTATCAGCAGGATTGCAATGTTCATAGAAGGTATGATAAAGTGGTATTTGCATAAATGCTCGGGCACCTTTGAAGTTTATGGGAAGACTGTAAGTAGAGATTATCAAAGATAAAAGCATCAAAGTTATACCACAACTAATCATATTTTGGGACAAGCATATTATACTAAGAATGACAGTTGTGCTCTCAAGAAGGTGCTCAAAGAAAGGATGGAGACTCAATGTAAAAGTAAAAGATTGACCCTTTGCAGAGGGAAGCAGGGATTAACATGTGCTAGAGCTTTTCATTTGTAAAACAGGAGTAAAATTATTTTGAGAGGTGTTTGTTGTTGTCAACGACTGATAGTGGGTACTCTAACTACCTCGTCAACCAGACTTTCAAGAGCGGCTCCCATGAAGGACGTTATCTCTACCAAGAAGGTAGATCATCCCTCTTCTCTTTTGTTTACACATATATTTTAGTTTCATTATGGATGACACTCCCCCCAAACTTTGCTTACACAAGCCATGGCTAACCGAATCCTCGGGTGCCTTCCAACAATCTCATACCATGGAGGAGTGTCTATTTGCAAAATTAAGTTGCTTACTGATAAATCAGGGCAAAACATGTGAAGAGAATTATTAATGAAAGTTGATTAATTGGGGCTGGGAACCCCGTTGCTCTTTTTGCAAAATTATTGTATAAGCGGATGTGCCACTAGTCCATTATGAAAGTCTGTCAGGAGTAAATGACAAGATTGAAAGATAAACACCACATATTTCCTCATGAGCTATAAAACATCAACACAAATTGAGAAGCATTTTGAAGGTTTAAAGGTAGCACATGAGAATTTACTTGGAATGGTTTGAAATGCCATGCATAGGTATTTATGGTGGACACTGGAATAACTTGGTTTTCAAGGGTTTGGAAGCACGAGCAGCGTTCCCGCTCAGTACAAGTGAAGGCTAGCAATAGACTGGAAGCGACAATCAAGAGAGCAATAACTGTCATAATCATGCTTGCGACAAAATAAATTAACGGAGGCATAAAAGTGATACAAGAACTCTGAGGTAAAGTAAATCATCGAGGCTTAATTGACTTTTGTTCAGTCATATGCATGCGTGAGCATGTGCCAAGTTGATTCAAGTGAATTATTCAGAGGAGGATACCACAATGTCATATCTATCTATGAATAAAACAATGCAAGCAAATATTTATGACATGCTACTCATATTAATAAATTGGAGCTAAACATGAGAGATCATGAACTACTAGACTTTCTTAAATGACATATACCTCACATGAACCAACTAAGCATGCTCACATGGATGAGTATATGTACAAAAATGAAAACAAATAGAGTTCATACCAGCCTCTCACCACAATCGGATTGTCGTAGATCGTCATTATTGCCTTTCACTTGTGTAGCTTGAATAATATGGAATGAAAACCAAGATCCAACCACCGAAGACCATTGAAATCCATAATGAACTTTACAAAACCAAAGAAGAACAGCAAATATTTTTGGTATTTTCGAATTGAAAACAAGAACAAAAGGAAACAAGCAAACAAAGCAAAATCTTTTTGGATTTTCTTATAGCAAACCAACGATAGCAAATAAAGCAAAATAAAAGCAAGAAACCAAAATAAACAAATGGTGAAGAGAAACAACAGAAATATTTTTGGTCTTTTTGTGTTTTAGGAAAGAAATAAAGCAAAAACAAGAAAATTAAAACTAAAAGAGTCACATAAACACAAAGCAGCAGAAATTCGTCAGACTTGACAGCAGTACAGTAATCGATTTTTAATAAATTCTTCCGCTGCCCAGCTCGAAAAGTGTTCAACTAATGAAAGTTAGATAACAACTTGGGGAACATGCACAAAAATTGGCTTCGCAAAATAACATTCTGTCTGTTTTTGAGAATGTTTTTTTGGTATCAGTCCAGAATCTGTTTTCAATCAGCACTTCCCCAAATATCATCTTCCTCTTATTAGAAAACCACTTTAAGAAGCTAAACAAGTATGTACAAGTATCCAGCAACTATAATCTGCAAAGAATGAGTGATGCCGGTATACCTCCCCCCCCCCAAAGCTTAGGCTTTTGGCCTAAATGGAGATCAATCCCATGGTGCCCATGAAGTAGCACCTCCGTAGTACGACGAAGATGGATCTTGTTCTGGGTATGTGCTGGAAGAAGCACCAGGATACGTGATGGTGTAGTCGTGGGAGGGCTCGGCGTCCTCGGAGTCATGTTGCTGGTGGAAGCCATGTATCTTCAGCTGCTCATCCACCTCCTCCTTAGAGCGACCATGGTTTCCTGTGAATACTGAACAAATCTGGCTGCGGCAAAGGGATTTCCCTCTCTTCCCCGTCAGCAAACAACATTCTATAGACAATATTATCTAAACTAGAGTCGGTTGTAACAAATTGATGACTCTTCATAGCAGCAATATCAAGCCTTATAGGAGTTAATTTCACATCAGTAGGGTCAAGAGGAAGATCTAGATATGCTAACATGCGTGAGGCGACAATTCCCCCATAAATAGGCCCCTTGTTAGACAGACGGCGAGCAACAAGAGCACCAAGATGATAACGTG
This sequence comes from Lolium multiflorum, assembly GCA_030979885.1. NCBI lineage: Eukaryota > Viridiplantae > Streptophyta > Magnoliopsida > Poales > Poaceae > Lolium > Lolium multiflorum. The sequence goes on from CM061753.1 coordinate 234,747,381, forward strand.
TCTCTCCAGTAAGTGCAGCAACTAAGAAAGCAAGATGATAACTAGAAATATTGCTAGTGTTCTCCCTACCAAGAATGCTAGTAGCAAGATAATAAGCAAAATATTTAATGGCGGGGAGTTGAATGTTTCTTATCTTGCCGCGCTGAATGGTGCGACAATCATCATTGGTGACTCCTCGATAGAGCTCCAGCAAAGCCTTGGGATTGTTCTTGATCTTCTTTGCTGTACCTACAGGGGCAATATCCAATGCAGTACAAAAATCCTTCAACTTCATAGTAATAGGATCATCATAAATCATGAATGTAACTGATGGTTGGTAGTGTTTGTTGTTGAACTGAAATCTCTCAACAAAGATTTTAGTTAGCATGTAGTATTGATCCCTCTCATCTTCCATATAGGTGGTTAAGCCCACATTATTGATGAGGACCAAGAAATCATCCAGCAACCCTGCATTACTCAAAAAATTATAACATGGAAAAGATGAAGCGTTAGGGACTCCATTGTCTTCTTCGGCTTCGAAGCTCGGTGCGAGGACATCCTCATTATAGGATCGTCTGAATCGAGTGGCTGCCCTTGAGGGCCTCCCCGTGCTTGTCGTCTCTCTTTCAAACACTTCTCCAAAGTTATGGTTATCCATCTTCCTTTTCTGAAATTTTTCAACAATCATTATAAAATTTGATTTGGTGACATACAATTGAGGGAAACTACTATAGGAACTTGGTAGAGTACTAATCATGCATCAAAACTAGTTTTTTCCACTTAGAACAAGCATGCAAGCTCACTAAACATGTTACCTACAGCAGCAAAATATTCAAGATATACTCAACCAAACAAAATTCTACTTGGATAATTGGAGGAGTCACATACCGGAGAGCAAATGTGCCAAATTTCAGATAGAAATCTGGTCTGAGCAAAGAGATCGAGAAATCTTGAGCTCTTGAGCAGAAACGCGAGTTAGAGAAAGTGAGTACGAGTTTTTTCGGGAGAGAGAGTAGAATGGGAGGAAGAGATGAGTTAGTGGGGCAAGGAGGGGCCCACACCACAGGGTGGCGCGCCCCCCTCCTTGGCCGCGCCGGCCGGGTGCAGCCCTGGTGTGCCCCACTGTCATCCCAGGTGCTCCCAGATGCCTCTTCGAAAAATAAGACCAACGGTATAATTTTTGTAAATTTTTGAAAACTTTGAAAAATGCACATTTCTGGGTGTCAAAATTATTATTACAGGGCAGAAAAAGATTTTCAAACCTCTAAGCAACTAAGCATCTTGCAAAATAAGTAGTGCTACAGCAAGTAAAACAAGTGGAGAAGAAAGAAATGTTGCTTAGCTCTTCTATGCATATAAAATATACTTGTTAACAAGGTTGATCAAGTCTTGCTACCAAATAAATCTTACACGTCATAAGAAGAAATAAACCTCAAATCAATCATGTTACCTTATATTGTATTGATATGGATCCAATCACAAGAGTTTGATATTCTTCTTTAGGCTCATATATTGGACAATCAATATCTCCCACTTTAATAGATCTCAAATTAGAAATTGTATTAACTCCATATACTTTATCAATCCTCTTGGGAAAATAAACAGTATGTTCCTTATCATCGACATTGAAAGTAACTTTTCCTTTATTGCAATCAATAATAGCCCCTGCGGTGTTAAGAAAAGGTCTCCCAAGAATAATAGACATATTATCATCTTCGGGCATTTCTAACACAACAAAATCAGTTAATATTAAGCAGTTATTAGTAACTTGAACAGGAACATCCTCACATATACCAACAGAATAGCAATAGATTTATCAGCCATTTGCAAAGATATATCGGTCGGTATCAACTTATCTAAATAAAGTCTCTTGTAAAGAGAAAAAGGCATTACACTAACTCCTGCTCCCAAATCACATAGAGCAGTTCTAACATAATTATTCTTGATTGAACAAGGAATAGTCGGTATACCTGGGTCTCCCAACTTCTTTGGAACCTTGCCATTGAAAGAGTAATTAGCAAGCATAGTGGAAATCTCCTCATTAGGAATTTTCCTTTTGTTAGAGACAATATCTTTCATATACTTTGAATAAGGAGGCAATTTAATAGCATCAGTCAAAGGGATTTGCAAAAACAAAGGTTTCATCCAATCACAAAATTTGTTATAGTGTTCTTCTTCCTTTGATTTTAGTTTCTTAGCAGGAAAAGGCATTTGCTATTGAACCCAAGGTTCCCTTTCATTACCATGTTTCTTAGCAATAAAATCTTCTTTAGTATACTTTATTTTTAGCATGCTTTCCAGGCACATCTTCAACCTCTTCTTTATCAGAAACATCATTCTTATCATTATCTTTATCATGTTCATTACCACTTTCAGTTTCAACATCAGAAATAGAAATACTATTAGGATCATTAACAGGCTCAGAGGATTCTACAACAGTTTTATGTTTCTTCTTCTTTTCTTAGAAGGAGCACTAGTTTCAGTTCGTTGAGAATCTTGTTCAACTCTTTTGGGATGCCCCTCGGGATATAGAGGATCCTGAGTGGAAACACCACCTCTAGTTGTTACTTCATAAGCATGTTTTTCTTTAGAATTACTTTTTTACAAGTCATTTTGCACTTTAGTGAGTTGATCAATTTGAGTTTGAACCATATGGAAATGTTTAACAAGCATCTTAACATCATTGGAGGTTCTCTCCACAATATCATGCAATTCACTAATAGCGTGAGAATTTTCCATTAAATGATTCTCTACTCTCATATTAAAATTATCTTGCTTAACAATATAATTATCAAACTCATCTAAACATTGATCAGGAGGTTTTGAATAAGGAATATCTTCTCTATCAAAGCGTTGAAGAGAGTGTACCTCAATCGTGGATGAAGGGGGAGTTATCTTACATAAATCTTCTATGGGGGGTAAATTCTTCATATCTTCAGATTTAATACCCTTCTCTTTAAGAGATTTCTTGGCTTCCCTCATATCTTCATCATTTAATTTAATCAAACCCCTCTTCTTCAATATTGGTGTCGGGGTTGGTTCAGGTGTAGTCCAATCATCATGATTCCGGCCTATTCTAGCCAATAATTCTTCTGCGTCGTCCTGGAGTTCTTTTCCTAAAAACACAACCAGCACAACTATCCAGGTATGCCCTAGACTCAATGGTTAGTCCACTATAAAATATATCAAGTAAATCATGCTTTTCCGAATCATGTCCAGGCCAAGCTCTAATAAGAGAGCAAAATCTCGCCCAAGCCTCGGCAATTTCTCTCCATCTTCCGGTCAAAATTATAAATTCTCTGCAAAGCAATATGTTGAGCACTAGCGGGAAAGTATTTCCGAAAGAAAACATCAAGCAAATGTTTTGGACTATCAATAGAATCAGGAGGCAAACTATTATACCAAGTTTTAGCATCATCCTTTAATGAGAAAGGAAAAAATTTAGCAACAAAATAAGTACGCTTCTTGATATCATCAGAAAACAAGCTACTCAGAGTAGACAACTCAATCATGTGTTCTACAACACTTTCTTTTTCAGTACCACAAAAAGGTGTTTTCTCAACAATAGATATATGAGATAAATCAAGAGAAAAATCATAATCCTTATCCTTAATGTTTATAGGAGAAGTGGCAAATTTAGGATCAGGAGACAGTTTATATCTAACAGTATGTTGTGCAAGAAGCTTTTTAATATTACTTGTACCAGTAGTAGCATTGCATTTATCAATGAAATCATCATCAAGTTCTACATAATCTTCATCAAGATCATCACTAGAGTATTCAACAGACTCAGGTGAATTAACAGGTGTAGTAGCATTTTCATTAAGAGTTTCAGTATTTTCAATTTGTCTACACCTAGCAATTGTAGCATCTAGAAAAGATCCTAATGAACCATCATTATCAAGCACAGCAGAAGCATCATCAAAATTATAAGAGGAATTTTCAGATTCAGCAGCAGTACTAGCATTTGAAGCTTGTGGTGGTGAAACAAGTTTACTTATCACAGATGGTGAATCAAGAGCAACAGACTTGCTCGCAAGAGTTTATCAGTAGTAACAGTTTTATAGCAGTAGCAGTAGTGAAATAACAGCAGCAGTGTAACAAAGATAGCAGTAGTGATTATAGTAAACAACAGGATTAAAATACTGTAGGCACATGGATGGATGAACGGGCGTTGCATGGATGAGAGAAACTCATGTAACAATCAAGGTAGGGCATTTGCAGATAGTAATAAAGCGGTATCCAAGTACTAATCAATCCATAGGCATGTGTTCCATATTTAGTCGTACGTGCTCGCAATGAGAAACTTGCACAACATCTTTGGTCCTACCAGCCTGTTGGGGGGATAACCCCCGGTATGCCAAAGGCATGCCAAACCGGAAGGTTTTGAGCCGTCAAGATACCGGTTTAATGTTCGTACCGGAAGCAAGGTAGGAATTTAAGATAAGTAAGGTTAAGCCGTAGGGGTATGCCGGAACCCGGTAAAGAAGATACCGGAGAGAAGGCCTGCCGGCAGACTGGTCAAAGATTCTCCTCGAGCAAGAAGACAAGGATGAGCTAAGCAAAGTGACTTTAATCGGAGCCCTGGCGCCAAAGAGAGAGATGACGCTGAAAGAAGCCGGAGGACGTCATCATTTCTGATTAAAGAGGACTCCGGCGTCACCTATGATTAAAGTAGCTTTGTAAAGTAGTTTGTCCAGTCAAAGATGCCATTAGGGTTTGTTCCAATGTAAGCCATCCTCTCCCCTATATAAGGAGAGGGGGCAGCCCTCTATACGGGCGCGATCCACGGTAAGACACATAGAGATTAGTGAATAGAACTTGTAACCATGTTGAGATCAATGAAGCTAGCGATCTAGTACAGAGTTCTTCCTCTTGTCTCTTCTTGTCTACCGGCCTTTGGTCGTGTTCTTGAGGAAAGCATCCGGAAGTTCTTCCCATCTAATCGCAAACCCTCCCCCGAATCCTCTAGCGTCCATTCGGCCCCAATCTAAGCCATCCTATGGCATCTGTCTGTTCACCACGACGACAGTTGGCGCCCACCGTGGGGCTTGAAGTGGCGCTTGACGGAGTTCACATTTGGGCGGGCATCCTCGAGGTCGCTGGTGAGCGTACAGTGTCCGCGCTCGTGCAGCGCATCTACGCCATGGACTTCATCAACGACAACGCGGGCTGCTTCGCCAACGGCGGCATCTTCCCCAAGAACGGCCGCATCATCGAGTCGGCAGCCACCGCGTCTACCTCGGCACCGTCCCCGTGCGCCAGCGCCTCTCGCCGGTGCTGGTGGCACCGGACCCGCCATGGTGGCTCTGTGCAGGCCGCGCCGCCGGCAGCGTCGAGGTGATGATGGCTGGCGTGGCCGGCGCGGGCAAGGAGGCAGCGGACGGTTGTCTGGTCCGGCGGCTGCGACCCGTGCGGCCAAGCCACCGGAGCGCGACACCGGCGCCGAGCGTTTCCGCACCACCGGCAACACCTCTCCAAGCGGCGATGAGTGTGCTGGCGACGCCCATCGCGCAGAACATCGACCCGGCAACGGCTCAGCGGAGCTGGAGGCGCAGTGCCGAAGATACTCGAGCGGCAAAGACGTCGCGGGCGCAGCGCGAGCTGAACCTAACCGTACGTGAGTATAACGCTGCCCATGGCTTTGCTTCGTTAGCGCTCATGCTGCTAGGATACCGGAAACCGGCTTAAAGCTCGCAATCTAGATCAGGATCTGCGTAAGGAAATTCTTACCGGCAAGAGTGCCTCTGCATCTGCTAGCATTGTTGAGAAACCTAAGTACAGTAGCCCGGATAAAACCATAAAAGCTGCTAAGGCTGCTGTAGATCTATGTGACTCGCTTAGGAGAAGCTCTCGCAAAACAACAAGAGCGTGTCGTGGAGCTGCTAGATACTGTAGAGCAGCGAACGCGAGCAGCCGGAAAAGATGAACAAGGCTATAGCCTCGAAATCCGCGCGTTCAACAAGGAATGCCGAAGCAAGTCCCATGGGCAGGCCTCGTCCCCCATCCGGACAAGAAGAGAAAAGAAGTGAACGCACGGCAGATGACTGTGTACGATCCGGTCCTTGCCGGTAAACAACAAGCCGGGCTACACGATGCCGGTAGAAAAAGGCAAGGGGCAGAGCGAGGCTACGCCAAGGAAGGCTATGCCGGAAACAATTATGCCGGTAGACATGAAACCGGGCAAAACTATCCGGCTGCAAGGGCAGCGTATGATGATGAGGAGATGCCTCCACCAAGGTACCGGCAGGCAAGGGCCGCGGCACCAGAACATTATGATGAGGCTGACTCGACAAGACTCACCGCTTACCGGAAACCTTTGGGAGAGCGGTTGGGAGAAAGAAACTTGCCGGAACGGGATGCGAGGCACCGTCTGGACAGAGTATACCTGTCGGAAATGATTGAGGCAGAGGGTCCTCCGGGTCCAAAGTGCTTTGGCCCAAAGATCATGAAAGAGCCACCTCCAGTTTTCAGTTGCCCCGTGACACCAAAACATACGATGGCACCACTAAGCCGGAAGATTGGCTCGCGGACTACGTGACCGCGTTATACGTTGCTGGTGGCGGAGGAGTCAGTTGGAGGGGGAAACCGTGGGCCGTGAGAATTGTGCCGACGTTCCTAGTAGGACCGGCAAGGATCTGGTTGAACAACTTGCCGGAAGGAAGCATAAATGGCTGGTTGGATTTTGAGGAAGCTTTTGTGAGTAATTTCAGCAGCACCTACAGAAGGCCAAACAGGCCTCAGCAACTCGCTTTGTGCGTGCAGCGCCCGCAAGAAACAGATCGGGATTACCTGACCCGGTGGAACTCCACCAGAAACTCTTGTGAAGGAGTGATAGAGGCACAAGCCATCGCTTGGTTTAGCCAAGGATGCCGGCGAGGTTCGCCTTGTGGCAAAGGCTGCAGAGGAACATGCCAACAACGTTGGCTGAGATGATGCGTGTGGCGGATAACTACGCGTTGGGAGACCCAATGCAACCGGCGATACAAGCTGAGCCGGAACAATCAAACCCGCCTCAACAGCAGTATCGGGACAACCGGAACAACAAAAGGAGGGAAGATTTCCCGGATCGAAGGTATGGCTCGCAGCAAGTTGTGCTGTGTGAAAACTCGATGCCGCCGCGCCAGAGGCGAGAACCGGATCGCAGCCATGGGCAGGTCCTAAGAAACAAGGTCGAAAAAGAAACCCTGGGCCGAAAAAGAACTGGCAAGAACCCGCGAAATACACCATGGAAGCTGCCATGGATCAACCCTGGCACACGCCGAATCCGGCTCACCCGTCGAACCACTTGACAAAAGATTGTACCTGGACCAAGTACTTGATGCAAAAAGGGGCGGTAAAAGATCCCAAGGGCAAGGAGGCAATGCAATGATGCCACCACCGAACATGCCGCGTCCAGCAGCTACCACCACCACCACCGCTTACCGGGGCAAACGCCTTACCGGTACATCCAAAGAAGACAGGCAGAATATCAGCAAGTCAATCAGGTGGAAGAGGCTACGGCCAACCACCTCCACCGACACCGTGGGCCGGAACGTTTATAAGGACCCTGATGTGTGTTGTGTCGTGTTCGTAACCGAGCCGACGGACAAGCAAAGCCTGCGCCGTCGTTCCATGGAGGTGAACGCGGTGATGCCGGCAGTGCCAAATATGCCGTGGTCAGAGCAGGAACTCTCATGGTCATACCGGGATCATCCTAAAATTATGCCGAACCCGGGTGGCTACGCTCTCGTGGTGGATCCAATCATGAAAGGGCCCACGACTCGCGTCAAGTTCAGCAAGGTGCTGATAGACAATGGGAGCAGCATAAACATAATGTACAAACACACCATGCATACGCTGGGCATAACAGAAAACATGCTTCAGCCAACGCACACGACGTTCCATGGGATCGTTCCGGGTTTGTCCTGTGCACCGGTTGGAAAAGTCCGGGTGGATGTGTCGTTTGGAGGACGTGACAATTGCCGGGTTGAAAACCTTGAGTTTGAGGTGGTGGACTTAGATAGTCCATACCATGCATTGTTGGGGAGACCGGCGCTGGCGGCCTTCATGGCCTCGACCCACACGGCGTATCTCAAGATGAAGATGCCGGCACCTCGTGGACCTCTGACTGTGGTGGGAAACTACAAGGTCTCACTGGAAACAGCATCTGCCGGGTCAAACCTAGCGGAATCGCTGGTGATCGCAGAGGAAAAAAGAAGAATGCAAACCGCAGTTGCGCTGGCTCAGTCCTCACAGTTGAGTTTAGCGGCAATGAGTGCAAGTCTGAGCGCTCCAGCGTTCAAACCGACAAAGGAAACAAAGGACATCGTGCTGGACCCGGCTTTCCCTGAGCGCACCGTTCGTATCGGTGCCGGTCTCTGAGGCATAGGAAAGCGCGCCGCCTTCCTCCGTGAGAATCGGAATATCTTTGCCTGGTCTACTGATGACTTGGTGGGTGTTCCGAGGGAGCTGGCTGAGCACTCTCTAAACGTTCGGAAGGATGCCAAGCCGGTGCGACAACCATTGCGCCGGTTCGCTGAGGATAGGAGGAAGATTATTGGAGAAGAAGTGACAAAGATGCTAGTTGCCGGTTTCATCGTGGAAGTCACGCATACTGAGTGGCTGGCCAATCCGGTGATGGTCGAAAAGAAGAAGGACGAGAACCTGGAGGCAAAGGCTCCGAAGGTGTGGCGCATGTGCATGGACTACACCAACCTCAACAAGGCTTGCCCAAGAGACCCATTTCCTTTACCGCGGATCGATCAAGTGATTGATTCTACTGCTGGGTGTGAGTTGTTGTCTTTCCTGGATGCGTACTCCGGTTACCAAATCCCTTTGAAAAAGGAAGATCAAATAAAAACTGCGTTCATTACCCCGCACGGGCTTACTGCTATATCACTATGCCTCGGTTTGCGCAACGCTGGTGCAACGTACCAGCGCTGCATGCAAAAGTGCTTGTTTGATCAAATAGGAAAAAATGTGCAGGTGTATGTGGATGACATCGTGATAAAAACTAAGGTGAAAGATACCCTAATTAACGATATCCGGCAAACATTCGATAACCTAAGAAGGTTCCGGATGAAACTCAATCGGCAAAATGTACCTTCGGTGTCCCTGCCGGCAAGCTGTTGGGTTTCCTCGTCTCAAGCCGAGGCATTGAGGTCAATCCGGTAAAAATCAGGGCAATCGAGAGAATGACGGTACCGCAGGATCTGAAGGACATACAAAAGTTCACCGGAAGCTTAGCATCGCTAAGCCGGTTCATAAGCAGGTTAGGAGAAAAGGCCTGCCGTTATATGCTCTAATGAGAAAATCCGATAAATTCGTCTGGACCCCTCAGGCGACGCAGCGTTCAAGGAGCTGAAAACGATGTTAGCTACCGCGCCAATATTGGCTTGAAAGAGAACCGATGTTGCTATACATAGCAGCAACCAACCGGGTCGTAAGTGTCGTTGTGGTAGTAGAAAGAGAAGAGGAAGGAAAACCGCCCGTAGGCCGGTATACTACCCGAGCGAGGTGCTCTCCTCTCAAAGCAAAACTACCCGCACTTCCAGAAAATGACCTATGGCGTGTTCATGGCCGCCACAAAGCTCAAACACTACTTCGAGGAACATCCTATGAAAGTGGTGAGTGAAGCACCCATCTCTGATATCATGTGCAACAAGGACGCTAGAGGCAGGATTGCTAATGGGCAATACAGATATCACCGTATGTTCCGGTGTACGAAAGAAGGGACGCCATCAAGTCGCAAGCTTTAGCTGATTTTTTGGTCGATTGGGCGGAAATGCAATACAAGCCCCCGGATCAGACTGGAGTACTGGAAGATGCACTTTGATGGATCCAAGCTCAAGGAGGGTCTGGGTGCCGGTGTGGTGCTAACTTCACCAAGGGGAGATCATCTCCGATATGTTTTACAAGTGCATTTCAGGGCATCAAACAATGTCGCTGAATATGAGGCCTTGATCCATGGGCTTAAAGTCGCAAAAGAAATCGGTGCACACCGGATCATTTGCTATGGAGATTCAGACCTTGTGGTGCAGCAGTGTTCTGGGGACTGGGACGCAAAAGATGCCAATATGGCTTCGTACCGGTTTCACGTGCAAAGATTGCCGCTTCTTCGAAGGCTGTGAATTTCACCATGTACCGCGCGAGAAAATGAAGCCGTGATGCTTTGTCCAAGCTGGGCTCATCCCGACAAGAAATTCCTCCCGGAATAGCTTTGGCACACCTGAAGAGTACCATCAATCAAGCCAAGTCCAGTCGGAATCAATTTTACCGGAGTCACACATTGTACCAATGGATATCGACGAAAACCGGGGACTGTTCCGGTAAGCTCGGGGACTGTTCCGGTAAGATCGAACGCTGCCGCGCCGGTACCGGAAGAAACAATGCTGGTAGATAGCATGGACATAGACGCACCGGTGTTTCTAGTTCGAGAGGCACCGTCGTGGGTTAAACCTATTAAGGAATTCCTGATCAACGGCACCTTGCCGGCTGACGAAAATGAATCAAGGAGAATCCAAAGAAGGTCAAAGGCATATACGTTCATCAATGGTGAAGTGTACAAGAGAAGCGTTACCGGTGTGCTTCAAAGATGTGTGGAACCGGAAGAAGGGAAAGAAATGCTCGAGGAGATTCACCAAGGAGAATGTGGGCATCATGCTTCGTCAAGGGCGCTGGTGGCGAAAGTATTCCGGCATGGGTTTTACTCCCACTGCATTGGAGAACGCTGAGGATTTGGTAAGAAAATGCAACGGGTGCCGAGGTACGCCAAGCAAAATCATACCCCAGTCCGGTTAAAGACAATACCATTAACATGGCCGTTCGCCGTTTGGTGCCTTGACATGGTTGGCCCATTCAAGACTGCAAGAAGCAGCATGACCCACATCTTAGTTATGGTAGATAAATTCGCCAAGTGGGTGGAAGTGAAACCTGTCGCAAAATGTGATGGGAACACGGCAGTGAAGTTCTTGAAAGATGTCATTTTGCGGTATGGATACCCGCACAGCATTATTACTGACAATGGAACCAACTTTGCTCAAGGTGAGTTCAAAAGGTTTTGTGAAGACAAGAACATCCGGTTGGATTTGTGCTCAGTGGCACACCCACAGGGCAATGGCCAGGTGGAAAGAATGAATGCTTTGGTACTTTCCAGTATCAAACCTAGACTCATTGATGCGTGGAAAAATCACCGGGTTGTTGGCTTGATGAGATACCATCAGTGCTGTGGAGTATAAGAACAACTCCAAACCGGTCTACCGGATACACTCTGTTCTTCATGGTTTATGGAGCAGAAGCGGTCATACCAACCGACATCATCCATGATTCACCAAGAGTACAGCTCTATACTGAGCAAGAGGTCAAAGAGGCCAGAGAAATGATGTGGACTTGCTAGAAGAAGCAAGAGAGCTGGCTTTGGCAAGAACAGCCGTTACCAGCAAAACCTTAGACGTTATCATGACCGGAAGGTTAATCCAAGAGTTTTCCGGGAAGGAGATCTTGTGCTTCGCCTAGTGCAGCGCACTGAAGGCCGGCATAAGCTCTTGCCACCTTGGGAAGGTCCCTTCATTGTAAGCAAGGTGCTTCACAACGATGCATACTACCTAATTGATGCACAGGAGTGGAAAGAAGGAAAGGCGGACAAGTCCGGAGAGGAGAGCAAGCGTCCATGGAACGTAGGCTCATTGCGTCCTTTCTACTCTTGAAGTGGTGGCGTAAGAAGTTCTTTTTTGTACCTTATATGCTATGAATAAAAGATGCCGAAACATTGAATGAGTTTCGGGGACTACCCCAATAAGATTGCATGTAACTTGTCTACTTTTTTCAGTTTACCGGTTGCTTATTGAACGTTTTTCTTTCCGGTTTAGTAGTGTGCTAAACCCTACCGGAGTCTTCGACTCTGCTGCTGTCCGCAACCCGGCTTCATGGCAAGCAAGATAAACCGGTAGGGGATAAGCACATGAACTGCGGAGAGAGAGAGCGGGAAAGAACAATCCGGAAAATTTAACTCCCCAACCCGGTTTTTGCAAAATTTCGAGTTATTTCCAAGTTCAAGAAAATGCTTGTTTGGTGAAAGAACCTTGTGCTCATACGCCAAAGAACGCCCAGAGAAGGCAGGCAGAGCCAAGGCAAAGAACCAAGTGCGCATCAAATTGAATGCAGAAACAATTTGGAAATCTTTGCAGTGCAGGATAAAAGTAGAACCAAACGCAAAAATGCTAAGGCAAACCCAAGATAATTAGCTACCGGTATAACCTACCGGCATAAAATGTTGTGCGGCAACCACAAGCAAACTTAAGTTTTACATCATAAGCCCCGGCATACCGGGGAAGAATTTAACAGAACATTGTTCTAAGCCATGCAGGGCCAAACAGCAAGGCAACGTAAATGGTAAGACAGGCAATCAGGCAGCAGGGGCTTCCGGAGGAGCGTCGCCAGTACCAGCACCATCTTGAGGCTCCTCCTCGGCTTCCTCCTCCTCATCAAGATAATCGTTGACGTCAGGAGGGGGAGGGATGAAGGTGCGCATTTCGGCGTACTCCGCGATATGGTACGCACGATCCTGCCGCTTCGCGGTGAGAATCGGGTCCGATCGGTTCGCGCCTTCCCGCACTCCGGTGAGGGCATCCAGGTCGAGCTCCGGTACCAGGAACAAGCAACGCGGAGGGCAGAGTCTGCTCCAGCGCGGGCAGCAGAGCACCGCCACTCGCGGATCCTCCCCGGCGCCCTTGAGACGGTCGATGAGGGAGAAAGTATCCGGCACCTCCTCGCTGTGCCAAAGGGTCCGAAGAGCTGGGTAGCTACATAAGGAATATCGATAAGTTGCGATCTATAGCCCATATGAGACACCCGTTAAGCGCGACCGGATGGTCATTGGGTGTCCATGGCACGGCAAGATTCGCTTGGCCCTGGGCAGTGCGGCGCGCGTCGACCTTCTTGACAGCGTACGTCTGAGAGTCCGGAAAGAGGCCTGTGCAAAGAAAGAAAAAGGCTAAGGAAAAGAATCCGGGAGAAATAGAGACCGGAATGAAAAGAATCCGGAAGAAAAAGAGACAGGAAGGAAAGATAACGAAAAGAAAGTAGGGTTGGAGGAAAAAAGGCTCGTATGCAGTAGTCAAAATGTATAAAGGAAAAGGACTCACGGTAGGCAAGAGCATCAGCCACAGATCAGCTGGTTGCACTCCTTATGCTCCTCCTCCAGCGCAGCTTTCCTCGGCGCCCGCCCTTGGCCAGCTCCTCCAGCTCAGCTCGCAGCACCACGGTGGCATTGCCGGCGTCCTCCAGTGCCTCCTCCATCTTGGCCGCTGCATCAGCTTCAGCGGCTTTGAGGGCATTGGCATAATCAAGCCCCAGTTGGATGAGCTGGGCCTTGAGCTCCCGGTGGCTGGTCTTGAGGGCGCTCAGCTCCTTATGCTGCCGGATGAGCTGGTCCTTCTCCACTGCAACCCGGAAAAGAAGATGTTAACAAGGTTATGTTAGTAAACATGAGAAGAAAATCAAGTTAACAGGAGAAAGGGGAAAAGTTGTACGTTGAGCGGTGGCGAGCTGCTCCTTGAGAGCGTTAATGGAGGCTTCCGGGACCACTGTTAAGCAGAAATTGCGAATGTTAGAGAGGAAAAAAGGTTTCCGGTAAGAAAGATGCCGGTAGAACAAGAACTTACCTTGGCACTTATCGTGCACTTCAGCGAGCTCCCGATGCTCCCATAAGAGCTCCTCAAAGAGGGCCTACCGAGCGTCAGCCGTGAGCTGTTCAAGAAAAAGAGGTTAGATAAAGTTTTGCGATAAGAACAAAGTTCTTAACCCGAAACTCGGGGACTGGCAGTGCCGGTTTTGCGCGTTTTAAGATAAGTTTTGCGCTAAGAACAAAGTTCTTAACCCGAAACTCGGGGACTGGCAGTGCCGGTTTCGCGCGTTTCTAAGATAAGTTTTGCACTAAGAACAAAGTTCTTAACCCGAAACTCGGGGACTGGCAGTGCCGGTTTCGCGCGTTTCTAAGATAAGTTTTGCGCTAAGAACAAAGTTCTTAACCCGAAACGGGACTGGCAATGCGCTTTCGAGATAAGATTTCGCGAAGAACAAAGTTCTTAACCCGAAACTCGAGGACTGGCAGTGCCGGTTGCGCGTTTCTAAGATAAGTTTTGCACTAAGAACAAAGTTCTTAACCAAACTCGGGGACCGGGCGCTGGTTGCGCGTTTCTAAGATAAGTTTTGCACTAAGAACAAAGTTCTTAACCCGAAACTCGGGGACTGGCAGTGCCGGTTTCGCGCGTTTCTAAGATAAGTTTTGCGCTAAGAACAAAGTTCTTAACCCGAAACTCGGGGATGCCGGTTTGCGCGTTTCTGAGATAAGTTTCGCGCTAAGAACAAGTTCTTAACCCGAAACTCGGGACTGGCTAGTTTCGCGCGTTTTAAGATAAGTTTTGCGCTAAGAACAAAGTTCTTAACCCGAAACTCGGCAGGCTGTGCTAGAGCGTGTTAGATAAGTTTCGCGCTAAGAACAAAGTTCTTAACCCAAACTCGGGGACTGAAAGTGCCGGTTTTGCGCGTTTCTAAGATAAGTTTTGCGCTAAGAACAAAGTTCTTAACCCCAAACTCGGGGACTGGCAGTGCCGGTTTCGCGCTAAGTTTTTAAGTTAAGATTTGCGCTAAAAGCTACGCTCTCACCACAAAACTCGGGGACTGGGAAGATAGACAAGAGAGAAACCGGCATAAAACTAAAGAAAAGATAGAACAAATCCGGAAGCGAGGAAACCGGTAACAATTGAGAAAAGTTAGAAAACCGTACCATCAAGTTGTTCGTGGCATCATACCACGCGCTGTCGAGCTCCTTCACGGCGCTGCGAAGCCGCATGAAGTGCTCCTCGGAGGACCGGTCCCCAACTGGGTCGCGCAGCCTGTCCTTGCCCAAGCCGCGGGTCGCCGGAGTCATGTCCGCGGCGTTCCACTTGGGCGTAGGGCGGAGATGCCCTGGTCCCGGCCTTGGCGTTGGAACTCAGTGATACGGCCAAGAAGACCGGTGGCCTTCGTGGCGGTATCCCTGGCGGCCTTGGAGACGTGCAACACAAGAGGCTGCTGGCCGGCAGAAGGGGCGCTAGAGGCCGTCGCCTTCCCCTTGATAAGCTTGGAGGTCTTGGGCGGCGGCGCGGCAGGAGCGGCCCCGAGAGGCGCGAGGAGCACCTGGTGGCGGCATGAGGATGGTTCGTGGAGACGGGAGCGCCGGCGCGTCACCCGGTTTGGAACCTTCCGGCGCGGAAGATTCCGGCGCGGAAGTTGTTGTCTTCTCGGGGACGGGAGGAGCCGGAGGCTCCGCCCGGCGGCTTCTTCTTCTCCGGCACCGATGTTGCTGGTGCCGGTATCCTGGTGTTGGGAGGAAGGAGAGATCCTCCTCCGTGCGGTGATCTGATGATGAAGGGGCCGCACGCCCGGATTTGTTGTGCCCCAAAGGGAGGCGAGAGTTAGGCCGCACCGGATGGTGCCGGCTGAGCGAGGAGGAGGGGTTGAAGTCCTTGCGGAACCTTCAGAGCCTGATGGCCCTGAGCCAAGCTTGAGCGCTGGGCTGAGAAAAAGAAAGAAAGATGGTTGGAAAAAAGGAACCGGAAAAGAACTTGGCAAAAAGAGGCAAACCAAAAGATGAAAAACTTACCCGGAAGCAGTTGGCATCGCCTTGCGCCCGTAGCGGCGCATGCCCACTTGCTTCTCCCCAAGGGCTCAGTCCGGAAGCGCTTGGAGGGAGGGGCTGGCACCGCGTCGACGCCGGCTGTTTGTTCTTCTGGCCCTGGGCCATGAGTTTGTCCACAAACTCAGAGCCCGCCTCGGCGCAGGGGCGGCACGCGCTCGTGGATCTATGAAGTGAATGTGGCTAAGAAGCAGTTCGCAGGAAGCCAATAATGGAAAAGTAAAAGAAACCGGAAAAGAAATTACCTCAAGCAGGGTCAGGTCATCTGAGGACCCGGTTGGCTTTGGCGGAGACCGGCCAAGACGTGCAGCCGGAGTTTTGCCCATCTTCAGATCCTTCCAAAAGATGTAAGGATCTGGGTCGAAGGAGTCAAGGGCGCGTTTCCGGCAAGCTCCTCGCCGCTCTGCTTCAATGAGAGGGAAGCGGTCCTTGGCCTAAAACATGAAAAAAGAAGGTTAACAAGAGCACCGGCAAACAACCCTAATCGCATAATCCCTTACTTCTTGAGTCGGGGGGTTAGTAGTGCTGAGAGGAAGGAGGCCCCATTCCCAGTCAAATGGCATAGCAGTTTGGCAAATCTGCTTAGCCTTGCGGACGACGTCCTTCTTGCTAAGCGGGCGGCCTGTAATCTTGGTAGGGTCGCCTGGGCCGTACATCTCGCTCATCCTATGCGCACGGCGCTTCAGAGGAAGCACCCGGCGAGAGACGAAGGTGCGGATGATATCATCCGAGCAGATGTTGGTCTCCTTCTTCAAAGAGGCCAAGAAGCGTACCACCCGGCTGGTTTCAGCATGATCAGACTTCGGGTTGTACCCCCAGTTGGCCTTCGTGGGCGGCGCCGGATCAAGAGGCAAATCAATAAGGTTCGCGGCGCCGTTGTTCTTCACGTAGAAGAAGGTCCCTTGCCACAACCGGCAAGATTCGAGGCCGGAAAACTTAAAAAAGGGGCTCCCTTGCCGGGAGCCGATTATGCAAGACCCGCATTGCACGGGAGGTTTAGGTTTGGGGATATCTAAGCCCTGAACGAAGTTAATCCGAAGGGCAAAGAAGCGGGCAAAAGTCTCACGAGTGGGACGAATGCCGATGTAAGCCTCCATGAAGGTGGCATAGCAAGAGAGATAGAAGATGGCATTGCCAGGAAGGTGATGAGGTTGGAGTTTGTAGAAGTCTAAGAACTCCCGGAAAAAAAGGGAGGCAGGGAGGCCGAAGCCGCGCTCAAAGTGAGCAAGGAAAACAACATATTCGTCGAGCTCGGGGTCCGGCTCAATTTCGTCATCAGGAATCCGGCAAGTAACTCCTGCCGGAATCCTGCGAGACCGGTACAACCAATCGATCTCGTACTCAGTGACACTGGAGCCCATCCAGGCTCCACGGGTGATTGGGAAGGCTCAGCGCCGGATGATTGGCTAGAGCTGCTAGAGGCTCGGCTAGAGCTACTCGCTTCTTGGCTACCGGAAGCTTGGCTAAAGCTACCGAATTCTAGAGTGCCACCGGGTTCTTGGTGGCTACCGGATCCCTGCGGGTTGCCGGAATCGGTCTCCATCGGATCTGGAGCGGTGGATTCACCGGGAGATTGATCACGGTGTCTAACAGAAGAAGAAGAAGAAGATGCGGAGGAGGATTCGTCAGACATTGGTTGGGAAGGCGAAAAAACAGAAATCCCACACTTGGACCCCGCGTGAAGATCTACGAGTAAGAAGAAAACCAAAGAAAAAGAACACCGTAGGCCCAAGATCTGAAAAGCAAGCAAACAGCGAGCAAAGCAAAATTGGTACCAACCTTGAGCGGCGCGGTCGCTGAGGAAAGTGTTCGCCGGTGATGGAGCGCCTGTCGCGACGAGCACCGTCGACGGCGAGGCGGAGAAGCGTGCGAAGGAGCAAGAATGCAGCGGGCGCGGCGGAACTGCTGCTGGAGATTCCCGCACAGCGAAGTCCGGCGGAGGCACGGCGTGAGTTCGTCGGGCGCCGGAGTCGGAGCAAGCGACGGCGGACGGAGAGCGGCGGAAGCGCAAAGGCGAGGAGCACTGTGCACGAAGGTGAGGAATGCGAAGAAGAGGAGGAAGATGGAGCAGTTGTGCTTATAAAGGAGAGAGAGGGTGGGCTGAAAACCGCTGGGCCGCGGCGGTTCGCCTCGTGGGCCGCGACGGTTCGCCTCACGGGCCACGACGGTTCGCGCCACGGGCTGCCATGTGGCAGAGAGATACACGCGAGAAAATAGAGGCCACACGGAGGCGCACACGGGATCCAAAGCGGTGAGTGGGATCCGCAGTGATGCATTAAATGGGCGCGCGGGAGTCGAAGCGAAGTGACAACTGACACTGGCGCGACAGTTACAGTGCGCATGTCACTGACAGGCGTGGAGCCCAAAATATTCTCGACTTCGCCGAGGAAGAGATAAATGCGAATGGTACCGGAGGAAAAATGTGCCGGAACGTGCCTTGTGAAGAGAGGAAAATAAAGAAAAGTAAAAGGTGCCGGAACCAAGCTCAAGCTTAAGGGACTAAACCGGTATCCTAAAAAACTCGGAAACCTGGCATAGTCTGTGGGATAGAATCCTCCAGACTGTACCAGCTTCGGGGACTAATGTTGGGGGGATAACCCCCGGTATGCCAAAGGCATGCCAAACCGGAAGGTTTTGAGCCGTCAAGATACCGATTTAATGTTCGTACCGGAAGCAAGGTAGGAATTTAAGATAAGTAAGGTTAAGCCGGTATCCCCGAAGGGGTATGCCGGAACCCGGTAAAGAAGATACCGGAAGGGAGGGCCTGTCGGCAGGACTGGTCAAAGATTCTCCTCAGAGCAAGAAGACAAGGATGAGCTAAGCAAAGTGACTTTAATCGGAGCCTGGCGCCAAAGAGAGAGATGACGGAAAGAAGCCGGAGGACGTCGCATTTCTGATTAAAGAGGACTCGGCGTCACCTATGATTAAAGTAGCTTTGTAAAGTAGTTTGTCAAAAGATGCCATTAGGGTTTCTTCCAATGTAAGCCATCCTCTCCCCTATATAAGGAGAGGGGGCAGCCCTCTATACGGGCGCGATCCACGGTAAGACACATAGAGATTAGTGAATAGAACTTGTAACCATGTTGAGATCAATGAAGCTAGCGATCTAGTACAGAGTTCTTCCTCTTGTCTCTCTTCTTGTCTACCGGCCTTTGGTCGTGTTCTTGAGGAAAGCATCCGGAAGTTCTTCCCATCTAATCGCAAACCCTCCCCCGAATCCTCTAGCGTCCATTCGGCCCCAATCTAAGCCATCCTATGGCATCTGTCTGTTCACCACGACGACACAGCCGGTGGCAGCCGGGCCTCTAGGGAATCTACTGGAAATTAAGGTACTCCTTTTAATAGAGCATCGGAGCAAAGCATTAACACTCCGTGAACACATGTGATCCTCATATCACCGCCTTCCCCTTCGGTTGTCCCAATTTCGTCACTTTGGGGCCTCGGTTTCCGACAACAATACATGTATACAACTTGCAGGTAAGATCATAAAGCAATGAATATCATCATGAATTGATAACATGTTCAGATCTGAGATCATGGCACTCGGGCCCTAGTGACAAGCATTAAGCATAACAAGTTGCAACAATATCATAAAAGTACCAATTACTGATACTAGGCACTATGCCCTAACAATCTTATGCTATTACATGACCAATCTCATCCAATCCCTACCATCCCCTTCAGCCTACAGCGGGGGAATTACTCACACAAGGATGGGGGAAACATGGCTGGTCGATGGAGAGGCGTCGGTGGTGATGATGGCGATGATCTCCTCCAATTCCCCGTCCCGGCGGAGTGCCAGAACGGAGTTTCTGGTCCCGAGACGGAGTTTCGCGATGGCGGCGGTGTTCTGGATGTCTTCTGGCGATTTCGTCTCACCCCCGTGCGTTTTTAGGTCGAAACCCTTAAGTAGTCGGAAGGGAGAGCGTCAGAGGCTGGCCGAGGGGGGCTCACCATAGGGCGGCGCGCCCCCCTCCTAGGCCGCGCCGGCCCATGGTGTGGGGGCCATGGGGCCCCCCTGGCCTGCCCTTCTGGCTCCGTGAATCTTCTGGAAAAATAAGCCCTTTGAATTCCGGGGATTTTCCTGAAAGTTGAATTTCTGCACAAAAACGAGACACCAGAGCAATTCTGCTGAAAACAACGTTAGTCCGTGTTAGTTGTATCCAAAATACACAAATTAGAGGCGAAACAATAGCAAAAGTGTTCGGCAAAGTAGATATGTTTTGGACGTATCACTCACGGACATGCATCCTTCTCCAGTCCTTTCTGTTGGTGCTATGTCAGGAGGAAACAATGCCAGCTAGATCGCAGCGCCATACTTGCCCACCCCGAGCAGGGTGGAGTTCATCGCGTATGGTGGCATCCCAGTCATGGCAAAGGCGGGAGTTAGTTCGAACTCGCGACTCAAGGCACAACCCAATGAGGATGTACCGCAACTTCAGTGGACTATAGAAAGCTTACTTTTGTTGATCTTTCTGATGATGATGGGATAGAGCAGACTCACTAGAGAGATACTATTTTGGGTAGGGGAATCTTCAGATCGGGTAAAGAACTCAATTACTTCTATTAAGGAGTTATAAAAGTCATGTAATATATTTTTTCTTAACAAATCTTTGACTTCGGATCCTGAGGGTTCTTCTAGTTTACTTCTTACAAATGCATCTAATCTTTCTGAGAATTTTGTTGATGAGAATGACAAATGGAATGATGACGAAGAGAGCCTAGTTCATTCCTGCCCCAAAAACATGTAAGAAGAATATTAAAATCCATGTGAGACGAAGCGCAAGAAGTAACAAGCTAAACAAAACGTAGAAATGAAATGTATATGGTGGAACAACGAGGGTCTAGGGGACCCAAAAAAAATATTCATTCACGAAACAATGCGGGAGAAGAAGCTAGATTTCACTGTTTTGTTGGAGACAGGGAGATCCAACTTTTGCACACCTTTGATTAGACATTAATCGGGGGGTTTAGATTAAATTTGGTACTGTCTACCTCCTCATGGTCGATAAGGTGAAATTATAGCTGGTGTTATTATAGAAACTATCTGTATCCGAAGAGCGGAGACAAGTGATTTCTATGTTAAGACTTTTGTTAAAGCAAAATGTGATTGTTTTGAATGGATCCTAGTGGGCGTGTACGGGGCTCTACCCAAGATGCTCGCAAACCTAACTTTCTTGCAAATTTGGTTAGAATCTGAGAATTTACCGATGTTTGTAAGAGGATATTTCAACATTATAAGGAGGCAATAAGAGGAAAAAAATGACAACATTAATGATTGCTATATTTTTCTGTTTAATGCTATTATTGAGAATCTTTGATCTAGGGGAGACAGTTCTCTCTTGTAGAAAGTTAACATGAGCTAGCAGACGCGAAATACCTACTTATGAGAAGTTGGACGTGTACTAAGCAGTGTTGAATGGGAAAAAAATTCCGCTAGTAATGGTGCGCGCATTGACCCATACAGGGTCAGATCATACACTAATAGATTCTGGGTACCCAACCCACCTTGGTAATAAAAATCATTTTTCCTTTGAGCTATCTCGGATGCGCCAAGATGGTTTCTATAGGATGATTTGGAATGAATGGAATGCTATGCAGGCCGGAAATTCTCCTATTGATAGGTGGCAGAATAAAATAAGACACCTAAGGCAATTTCGTAGAGTTTGGGCAGAAATTTGAAGTGGTGTGTATAAGAAGGGGAAAGAAAGGCTGCTCCTCCTTATAGATGAACTTGATCAAAGCTTAACTAATGCCTCTAAGTGTAGCGGCTTGCATTAGTTTAGCTAAACTTAGGCATGATGAAGAGACCAAGTGGGTCAACGCGCCAAAGTTAAGCATATTCAAGAAGGAGGAATAATAAGAAATATTTTCACCTTATTGCTAATGGAAAGTATCGAAAGAAAAAGAACTTTCCAAACTCGTGATATTTCCAAACTCAATGAGGACGAGAGAATTATCCTCACATCGTCTTTTTCAGAAGAGGAGGTGTTTGAAGAAATTTCTAAAATGGAACACAATAAAGCTCCAATTTCTAGAATTTTACCAAGTGTTTTGGAATGTTTTTTTCTTTGAAGATAAGTGTTTTGGAATGTTATTAAAGGTGACTTGATGGAGTTGGTTTTTGTATCTACAAAATGAGCAGCTGCCATTGTATAAGTTAAACTTTGGAAAAATAACACTCTTACCTAAGAAGGAAGATGCAAGTAGAACTGGGCAAAATAGGCCCATATGTCTACTCAATGTTAGTTTCAATGTTTTTACTGAACTAATAGAGCAACAGAGAGTGCGCATAAAGTTGTACGACCTACTTAATCGACTTTCATATCAGGGATAAGTATCCTAGAAAGGGTAGTTATCCTCCACGACACCATTCATGCAATTCATTGGTAGAAAATGGATGGTGTCCTTTTTAAAATAGACTTTGAAAAGGCATATGATAAAGTGAAATGGAATTTCCTAAAGCAAGCCTTGTGTATGAAAGGCTTCCCACTAGAATGGTGTAATTGGGTAGCCCGATTTTTCCAAGGAGGGACTCTAGGTATTAGAGATAATAGGACATTATTTTCATGCACTGAATGGTATCGGCAAGGGAACCCGTTCTCGCCCATTTTGTTTAATATTGTCATTGATATGTTGGCAATTCTTTCATGGGTAAAGGCGAATAGACATCTTGGAGGTTTAGTGACTCATTTAGTTGAGGGTGAAATTTCCATTCTGTAATATGCAGATGATACTATTTTGTTTCCGGAGCATGGTTTGGCAAAGGCTATCAACATGAAGCTAATTTGGGTCGTTTTGAGCAACTATATGGTTTGAAAAATAATTTCCATAAGAGCAAGATTTTTTGTTTCGGAAAGGATAAGGAGGTGGAGAATGACTATAGAAGCATCTTTGGATGTGATTGTGTGAAGTAGGTGATTTACCTTTTAAATATCTAGGCATTCCTATTTATTATAGAAAACTTATTAACATAGAATAGAATCCGATGGAAGATCATTCGAACGAAAACTAGCATCATGGCTAGAAAAATGCTCTCATATGGAGACCGACTTGTCTTAATAAGTTCTGTTCTAACTAGCCTACATATGTTCTTGTTGTCTTTCTTTGAGATACCCAAAGTGGTGATGAAATTATTGGACTTCTATAGGTCACACTTTTATTTTGGCAAAGTAATGAGCTGAAAAAAGTATAGACTAACAAAGTGGAACAGTATTTGTCAACCTAAGGACCAATGGGGTTTAGGTATTGAGTTACTAGATATTATGAATAGGTGTTTACTTAGTAAGTGTTTATTTAAACTTCTCACTGAGGACGGTGTGTGGCAAGATTTGTTACACAATAAGTACATGCGCGACAAAACTTTCTTGCAAGTTCAAGCCAAATCAACATATTCTCCCTTCTAGAAGGAACTTATGGGGGTTAAAAATGAATTCTTTCAATAAGCATCCTTTATCATAGGAGATGGTAAGAAAAATCGTTTTGGGAAACATATATGGCTTGACGATTCTCCATTAGAATCCCAATATCCGACACTCTATAATATAGATGCTTTAGTGGAAGACGTCTTAGCACAAAAACCGCTGAATATATGATTCACTCCTCTACTTACAGAGGATAAATGGGAAACATAGATAAGCCTGGTTCGAAAACTAATGGGAGTAAGACTTGCAGATGAAGCAGATAGTTTTAAGTGGACTTGACTGCAAACAATGTTTTTTCAGCTAAGTCCATGTATGTTAATTTATGAATAGACACGGTCTTTCTGGAAAAAAACCTACGGAGACTTAAGGTACCGCTGAAAATAAAAAAATCCATGTGGTTCTTTTATAGAAAAATCTTCTTACTAAAGATAACCTTGCAAAGATGCTGGAAAGGGTGTACTAAGTGTGGGTTATGTGATTCTAAGGAAACCATTAACCACCTTTTTATCGCATGCCCTTGATGATCGTCTTGTTTGGAGAGTAATACATTTAACTTATAATATCCCTCCGCTAGCTAATGCAACAAATATGTTTGGTAATTGGTTTCATGGGGTAAACAATATTTGTTGCAAAACCAGTTTTTTAACAGACAAGCAAAACTAGTTTTTTTGCCGGTTATACACAAAGAGGCTTCTTCAATTCACTTGTGGTCTTACCTTCTTCCTGTGGAGCAATGGGGACCCATGCATACTCGAGGCAATCGTCTGATGGCGGTTGTACGGGCTATCTTCAGTTATGGTGGCTGACAACATTCTAGGAGGATTCAAGATGCCTAGAGGACTTTGCTCTTTCTTTAGATGGCTCGGTTTTTCTACCACTTTAAGCGAGCTGTGAATTGTAAAATGATACTTATTAAACTTGCAATAATATAAAGGTCGTGTGTGTGGTGACCCTGCATACCACTGCATGTTGTAGTATGCCAGTCGTTGATATAACATTCACGAAGTACCATTCCGCAAATATTACATCCCTCAGAGTAGTACAACAGAACATAGCAGGTCCATAACTCATTCATTTATTATTACAAATATCACACACATGTTGTCTCGGAGCTCCTCTTGGGTCCTAAGAGGGATACTCCTGGGTTCGAGGCGAACCCAACTTAGCTTACAATATAAGAGTCTCATTAAATTATACATTTATTTCTTCGAGCAGCTAAATACTAAGAGTTCGGGCTGCTCGGCTTCTACTACTACTCGAGATGTCCAGGCTTGATTTCCTCCGGAAGCCTCCCCGGTTCCGTAGACGATGAGGTAGTCTACGCCCTCAATACCTCCAGAGAGGTCTGGTTCTTCATAGCCGATGATCTCGGCTCCTTCATTGCTGCCGTAGTCCTCCTCCGATCGGACAATCTAAGCATGGGATTTAAGAGTGGAATGAGTACGAGCGTACTCAACAAGTTCATTATAGGAAAGAGGTGTTTAATGCACTAGCTACAATATTAGACCAGAAAGTCTAATACCAATGCAGGTTTTGATAAACATTTCTTCAAGAGATTGCTTTTATTTCAAAGAGCTATGTCCGTCAGCCTTCACCGGTTTACTAGAACTTCATGGAGTTCCTTTCCGGCGCGTTCGCAGTTCCATATCCCGAAACAGGGAGTGACAGGTCACGGTTCTTTACACTTTGGAGAGGTGTGTTGCTTTACCCATAAGAGATCTTAACCTTGGTGCCAACCGGCAGCTTCCCGTCCACACTTCCTTTGGTGTGAGGCCCGGTATAAGGTCTAGCCAATCATGTTCCTCCGCTACCTCGAACACCCACCCGTTGTTGCATGCCCCGACCCTGGGTCCACGCCGGTCCCATTATTCCTGTAATTTCAGGGTGGACCCCGACCACGACAACAGTGCTGGGCTCTACCATACACTCCTACGCCGGTAGTGCAACCCATCATAGACCGCATTACCGTGGGGAATTAGAATGGGATCCCCACCCTCCGGTTGTTCCGCAAGACACAACTGCTACGGCAAGCAATGCTTTACCGTGGGGAATTAGAATGGGATCCCCACCCTCCGGTTGTTCCGCAGATACAACTGCTACGGTAAGCGCATCCGTTGATGAACGAGAGGTGGAAACACTTTTGACTACTCCGTCCCACTCCGGATCTTATGGTTAACACGGTATTACGGCACAAGAATCATCGACATTTGTTGTTTAATCCTAGATGGATATAAACCCTTGCAATGGAACCTCCACCATATCAACACAATCCATGGTTCCATTGCCCACCACATAGTCATATTCATAGTTATGAAAGTAGTGGTTTTGGTTTTTATGCAATAGTGATAACCATAGTACTTTGCAAGTAATTTGATAGAAATACTCAAATGACATGAGCAAGTGATGAACTTGCCTGAACACTGCAAAGTTTTGCAGTTGGAAGGTGTGGACTGACCCTTGTCCTCTGTCTCTGAAAAATAGTATCATTGTCCGATAAGGGCAATGGTTAAAGAAGCAATTATGCATGATTCCAATTTTAGGGTTTGTTCCCCCCCTTCCGATGTCGTTGTTATTTTATGAGAGGTTAATACTAAGATAGATTTTGAGATACTCTATTTAGGATAAATACAACCTTGAAATATTGTCAATGTGTTTTTAAAATCCAATTACATTAATGGACTTATTTTCATTTTAGAAAATAATATATGTGGTTTAAATTTTTATTTAAATCATCACAATAAGACTTCTTCTTAATTGTCTTCAAAAACTCTGTTTGATATTTTATTTAAATAGAGAATTTTATGCTGATCCTTTTTTATATTTTTAATTTATTTTTAAGAGCTTTTATCAATTTTCTATTGAATTTCAAAGTTTCTGCATTTTTATGAATTGTGAAATGCCTAAAATACCCTTGGGTCCCACCTGTCAGGTGGCCCAACGGGTTAGGTTTGGCCGACCCACCTGGTCCGGCCCAACCCGCTCACTCTCTCTCTCTCGCGCGTGTCCGAATCCCTAACCCTAACCTCCTCTGGCGACGCATGTCGCCGCCGTCTTCTTCGATTTGTTCCGGCCGTCGCCGCCGGCGAGGTGTGGTGCATCTGAACCGCCACTCGACGGTGATTCAGATCCACCGCGACGATTCGTGCTGCGCTGCGCTGCTTGCTCGCCTCGCCCCCTTCGCCTCTGGTCTCCTGGCGTGGAGTGCCCTGGGCGATCTCGTCGCCGCCGACGCTCCAGGTGTTGTGGTGCCGCCGTGGTGCTGTTGTGGTGCTGCCGTGAGTGCTGCCGTGGGGCGCTCACGCTCGGTGTCGCCAGGCCAGGTGCGGCTTGGCGCTGCCATGGGTGGCTCGTGCCGCCGTGCCGCCAAGGCACGCCTTGTGCTGCTGCTCCAGGTACGCGCGCCACCTCTCCCTTACCCCCTGTGCTTGCTCTTCTTCCTCCTCCGTGCTTTTGCTTACGTACTGGGCTTGCCTCTCCCATGGAGAGACTGTGCCGTGCGTGTGTGCTGCTGCTGCGCTTCTAACTATTGCTCTTGCTCTGATGCCATGGTTCTAGCTGTGCTACTACTGCCGACATGGCCTAGTTCTAGTTCAGGTGCTTGTATTGATGCTCATGCTCATGCTTTGCTACTGTGTTGTGCTTGCCTGCAGTGAGCATGTGCTATTGCTGGGTGATGTTCTGCCATATCCCTGTGCAAGCATTCCTAATCTAATTGGTTTCCATGCTCTCATTTCTTGCTTAATTCCCTCTCTGTGGCTCTGTTCTTGTTACTGAGCTTGCTGGATATCAAGTGTGTTCATGTTTGCTGCTCTGGCTTGGGTTCTGTGTGCATTACTTGCAATTTGGCAAGTGCCAGGGAAATGGTATGTTGTTCCTTGTGCTCAAATTCATGAGTATTCTCAATTGAGCATTACTGTTGGTTTAATTGTATGATTAGGTGATGAGCACTAAGTGCTTTATTTGTTTATCATGATCCAGTGGTTCATCAAGCCTTGGATGTGCTTCTGGATACAATCATATGATTATGACTTCAGTATCTGTTTATTCAGTTAAGACTTGTGTGTAATTATTCAGTGGCTGATTTATTTATGATGCTATGCTTAGCTTGTAGCAATCAGTAGTATGAGTTAGCAAGCTTTGATGATTATCTAATCATCATTAGCTTGATGGTTAACTGTTGTGCTTCCTACTGTGGCTAACTGGTGCTTATCTTGGTGTCTGGGTATCACCATGCCTTGTGCTGGTGTAGGTTGTGCCTGATCCAGTGCCTGTTGTTGCTTGCAGTGCTCCATTGGATCCACTGCAAAGCTCTGGTGTAAATTTCTTGTATATTCATTTATCTGTGTTGTTTTACTTGGCTAAGTGGATAAATGATGTGAACTGCTGGCAGTTGTGATCATCTTACAGTTGAAATGATTTAGCTAGAGAGATGCCAACATCTGTTGGGTACCCTAGCTCTTACTGAACCCTCTTTGGGTGATGATGTGCTGGCTGGAGGTGTGGCTGTGGGTTGAGGTAGCCTTGACAGCCACTTGGTGACAAGGGATTAACTTGTCAATGCCTACGGGTTATAGGCTAGGGTTTAGTTAGAAGTAGAGGGCAAGTAGATCTCGAAGGTTTCAGCCGAAAAGTACTCGACGATTATGAAAACTAGGGTTTGTGAACAATGATTCGATGATCTTCTCGTCCCTCGACTCCCCTTTATATAAGAGGTGGAGCCGAGGGTTTCGTTTGGTACAAGTTACAAAGTCCGGGACGGTTTCTAACTCATCCCGCCGGATTACAAATAACACTTCCTATTACAACTCTATCTTTTCCTTAAATATATCTTGGGCTTCCGAATCTTCTTATTCTTCGAGTAGTGGGCCTTCAATAAACCCCGGGTACTATATCCGGCAGGCCCATTTGGGATGCCTATGTCAGTAGCCCCGAGATTTTGCTTGAATCATAGAATCGGGGAAAATCTCCACTGTTTATTTTTACTCGAAAGCTCTAACTTCCATACTTCTTCTCATAAAATTCTATATTGTACAGGGATATTGGTAGTTGGGGCTAGTTCATCGACGGATCAGGTACTAGTTAACTGCTCTAGTGGCAATCCGCAAAAACCTACTTCAAAATCACGTCCTGGACATGATCTCGGGATACTGTAAACTTCGACAGTGTGCCGCTTAAGGTCTTACCATTCGTCGAGTCCCAGTCAAATTTATCGAGTACCTAACGCGTCCGTTAGGATTTTTCTTCGTATCCGTTGATACGATAAAAGCAGAGCGCAGTCTTCGCGATGCCACGCCCGGCAGAATGGATCCGGGGTCTTACCTTCGCAAATTTGCGGCATTCAAATTGATCGCAACTTTGGCGTTCTGAGAATATATTGTCGAGTGCTTTTCCGGCTGTTGGAATGGCACATTTTATCGAGTCAAATATGACTTATATTATTTTCCGATGGGAGTATATGTAGAGTTAATTATAACTCGAAATATACTCTCTGCTTTTCTATCTTCTTCTTTCTTTTTAAATTTCATCGGGCACGCGAACAGCGTTCCCGATGGGAGCCCCCGAGGCTACAGCCAAGAACTTGTGCTTGGTTGTAGGCTCAACATTTTAGTCCACCTTGTCGCTATATTGCCATTATCTCCCGATATTCTTCTCTCCCTTTTTCTTCTTTTTTTCTCGGGTGCAACAGCGCTCCCGATGGGAGTAGCCCCGAGGCTACAGCCAAGAACTTGTGCTTGGTTGTAGGCTCCCACAATTTCTATATTTGCCATAGTCGAAACTTTACTTTTTTCGAAGTAGCCCCCGAGCATTTGGGCAAAAACTTGTTTCTGATCAAAGGCTCCCGAAGTATGCAAATAACTTATCCTGTCGCCATTCTCTTTTTATTTTACTTGTCGACATATTTTCCCTTGTCAAATTCTCTTCAGCTCTTTTAATGGTCGAGATTGTTCTGCCTTGTGGGTCCATTGTTGCCACCACGTTGACACGTCGTGCAAGTGGGGACACACGTCCTCCGCTTTTCTGGCGCACGTTCTGTAACCTCGTCAATGTTGAAATACTATGTTACCCTTGTTGCCACGTGGTGATCATCTCTGCATTCTTTTTTCATCCAACGGTTCCGTCGCTTCACCGCACCTCTATATAAGATCATCTTCTTCCTCCTCGAGCACTTCCGCTCGCGCCGCTCCTTATCTCCTCTGCAAAAACCTCCTCTTGCGCTCTCGATTCCCTGAGCTTTTCTCCTCCAAGCTACACTTCCGCGCCATTGTTGATGCCACCGCGTCGCTTGACGAGGCACAGCACGCCGGAATCCTCCATGGCCGCCGCGGATCTTGGGACGGCGGAGTGGGAAAGGTCGAAGATTTCCAATCAAGACCTCAACCTCTTGAAGAAACTTGGGATTAGCAAGAAGCCCAAAGCGCTCTGCTTCCCAAGCGAAGAAAGCTACCCAGCCCCTCCAATGGGGTACCGGGTAAGTTTTGTCGACCATCTCATCCGCGGTTTGTCCGCCCCCATTCATCCTTTCCTCCGTGGATTACTGTTTGTCTACGGTCTTCAACTTCACCACCTCACGCCAAACTCAATCCTCCACATTTCCATTTTCATTACTCTTTGTGAAGCCTTCCTTGGCGTCTCGCCCAATTGGGCGCTATGGAAGCGTATTTTCTTCTGTCGCCGCAATGGTTCTCCCAATGTCGTCTATAATATAGGCGGCGTTGTTATCTCTGTTCGCTCCACCGTCGACTACTTCGATGTGAAACTCCCTGACTCCGTTCAAGGGTGGCGCAAGAAGTGGTTGTACATTCGAGAAGAAAACCACGGGTGCGCAGAGGACAACATTCCTCCGTTCGATGGTGCGGAGAAGATTCTTCGTCGCCGTTCCTGGGATGCAGAGGCTACCGAAGAAGAAAGATCTTCGACTGAGGCCCTGATGACCCGCATCCATGAATTACAGAACACTCGCGGCAAAGAATTGTCAGGTACCCAGATTACTGTGTATTTCCTTAAGAGTAGAGTGCAACCTCTTCAAGCTCGCAAATTTCCTCTCTGAAATATACTGGCGACGAAGACGTAGATCGACTATCAGCGGATTTGGAGGTTAAGGACTTGGAAAAGCTCGTCCGAAAAATCTCTTCTCTTAGCAAAAAAGATCCTATCCCTTCTTCTTGTCGCGTAAAACCTTACAGTGCCGACAATGCGCTTCCCAAGGTAGACTTTGTCTAGTTGTTTTATTGCTATCTTGCTATCTTTTTTGTAACTCCTTTTTGACAGCTTCCCCTGTTTTTATATAGAATCATCCGAATCTTGTTTCTCTTCCTCCCTTCCTGAAGGTGGAGATGTCGAAGAAAGGGCTGTTGTCACCGATGATAACCAAGAGGCCCCCTCTTTTGTGAATGAACCCGCAGATTCTCGAAAATCTGCGATCTGTTGAAAAGGATGCTGCTTCTGAAGGTACCACCTCTGCACAATCTCCTCCTCCTGCTGTTTCTCCAAAGAACAAAAGGAAGAGGGATGATGTCGAAGAATCCGGGACTTCTAAACCCGAAGAAACTGTTCTTTCACCGCAAAAGGCAGCTTATGATCCATATCTCGCGAGTCTCATCAGTTCGTAAGTTCCCTGTCTTTTTTTGTTTTTCTATTCGAAATTTTTTTGCTTGCCTTGCTTTTTATGCTGTCACCCTTTTTCGATAGTGATGATGACGAAGAAACACCAACTTTGGATGTGGCTGCTCGAACGAGTACGTCACGTACCCTAGTTATTTCAGAGCCGCGAGTTGAAGGAGAGGAATCCTCGCCTCCTCAACAAAACGTCGGCGTGTCTACTCCTCCTTCGAGCCCCCGAGCCCCTTCACCAAAAAGGGCAAGGGCGGAGATCATCCCGGAGCCTACTCTTCAATCGAGTAGCTCCTCTAACCCTCTTTTGGAGGATGTAAGTTTTTCACTTTCTTGTCATTGTCTATGTTTTCTTTGCTTATTTCGATGTACCATCGTATGTTTCTCATACCACCATTTTCTCCTTTCCTTTGTTTAACAGCCTATGATCAAGGATCTTCTTCGCATCGGTGCCCAATTTGTTGGGTACCGTGAATATGCTAATAAAACTGAAGGTAATGTTTTGCTTTTTGCCTCTGCCCTTTTGCTCCTTTGCTGTCGAAATTTTTAACTATATTTATCTTCTTTGCCAAAAATCGCGGAAGCAATGAGCGTGCCAACACACTTGCTCAACAATTGGAGCATAGTAAAGAGGCTCTCAAAAGGCTGAATTGGACGCTATTGAAGCTAGAGCAGAAGGCTAACGCTGCTGGTGTCAAAGATCTTAAAAAGAAACTTCACACGCCGAAACTTCACTAAGCGATCACATAGCTGCCCAATCTGCCCACGAGGAGGCGCTCTTAAGCATAAGACGCAAAGTCGCGCTTCGTAGTAATTGTACCACTTCGTATCTTTTGTATTTTCTTCTGCACTCGTTTGTTGCTCAATAAGTTTCTTTCTTGACAGTGAGAACAGCTCAAGAGTTTGAACTTGAAGATCCCGCCAATGATCCTCTACTTGACGCCTTTTCATTCCTCGAGTTTCATGGATCAGAGGCACGCAAAGGCATTGATCAGGCTAAAGCAGGGCTGTCGCGGCTCTTTCCTTATTTCTTCCCAAAGAAAGAGGAACCTGCAACTTTCCTTAATCTCGTCAAGTGCTTCAATCCCTCTGAAGATCTTGGGCTGAGAGTGCGTCATGAGAATATGAAGGTTGCCGTGGAAAATACTGTTGCCTTGGTTGCCGATAGCCGCAAACTCGTCGACTGGGCGAAAGTTGGAGACACCGAACAGATAGAACAAACGAGGTGGATCAAGGCAGCTAAACCCAACACGAAGAAAATCACTTATCTCGGCATCAAGCCATCTTTAACTCCTAGCTCATCAAAGCCGAGGTCTAGTTGAATGCCTCTTTGCTTTTTCTTAGCGTACCTCTTTCTTTTGGCTTTGTCGCCGTAGTGTTTTTGGTTTCCAGTAGGTCTCTAGAAGGTCCTTCTTTTGTAATAGACATGTATATATTTTTGAGATGAATGGAAATCTATCTTTGCTCAGTGATTGATGTCGAAATATTTCTTTTTTTTTCCAGTTAATTTTTGACAATTATACATCAGCTCCTGGTCCCTCCAATATTTCGCCTTCTTCTCACTTAAGGAGAACTCCTGCTGACGCTTCACCTGTCAAAGATTCCTTACCGCAAGAATTGGATGAACTTCGGCACCAACTTCAGTACGTGAAGAAGCAATCACTTGTGATGATGGAAAAGTGTCGTAAGTCATCTGAATCCAAAGAAATTGCGCTACAGCAAGCTCGCGAGGCCGTAGCAGCTAGGGAAATTGCTGCATCTGAAGCGGAAAAGGCGACTACCCGAGAAAATTTCATGCTCGAGTTAATGAATGAGGCCAGTACGGATATGTCGGGTATGTCTATTTCGTCTTCAATATCTTCCGTCTTCATGCTACGTCTTCTTAAAGTTTGCCGCTCCTTTGTTTTAATAGGTCCCTTTACTGATGCTGTTGCCGAAGAAGAGAGGGTAAATACTAGGACAAACCTCCTTGTTAACCTTTCTCTTGATCATGGTTCTCTGTTCTGGGCTACCCCAGAAAGGACCCGCCAAATTGTCAGATTTCAAGATCGCGCCTCCCAAACTCGCGACTTCCTTGACTTCTGTACCAAGACCTTGTCTAGGGTTTACAATTCCATGTTTCCTCGAAACGCTCAACCAAAGAATCTTCTCGAGCTAATGGAAAAGTTTAAGGATGCCCACAAGATCCATGACTTTGTCAAATCTCAACTGGTAGCTGGCGCCAGATTTGCTCTCATCATGCTTCAGATCTGCCATTCAAAACTTGATCTGACTCAGGTTGTTGCGAAAGTCCATCAGAAGGTGCGGCGCCGAAGAGTTGGTGTCGACCGTATTAACACGAAGGTTTCACCCATAGCTGAGGAAATGATTGAAGACCTTCTTCATATGGATGCCGATTTTTTTGCAGATGGACATTATGCTGATTTTCTTGGTGCCGCTCCCGAAGAAGACAGGATTACCCTTGACAATATATTGAACCATGACTAACTTTTTCCTTTGGTAACTAATTCTTCCTTATAAATCGTGATTGTGATTATATTGTAAAGTGAACATCACATTTCTATATTTGTCTAGCCCCCGAGTATTTTCGGTGACTATTTGCTGTATTTATATAGTGCGAGGTTTGTAAACCAAGGCAATTATATGTAATCTTTGGCAAGTATCAGCCCCCGAGCTTCTTTATTTAGCACTATTTTGTATTTTTATTGACTCACGAGGTATTTGAGTACCAAGGCGAGGCTTTACTCTAGGCGAGTCTTCGAGTATCTTTGATGTCGAAGTTCTATATTTATTTTGCGAGGTTTTTAGACCAAGGCACTTACGATTTTTGATGTGTACACTATATTTATGATTGTTGGCTTTCGATTTTGTTATATTTGGCGAGGTATTAGTGTACCAAGGCGAAATATTTCAGTGAATCTATATTGTATGTATTTTGAAACTTGGGCGTTGAGCCCCCGAGCGTGTCAAAGAATAAGAAATATATCCCCACTATCTTTATTATATTGCAGCACCACGAGCCCGCCTCATTAAAAACCTTTCCCGGCCCCACTCGGTGCCCGAAAAAGGAAAAGAGTGCGTCTGAAAACTCGTGGGCGTTTCAGTACACTGAAGTTTTACAAGGACTATATTTTAGCTCTAGGCATAGAACCGCCTGAGTTGCGCCACGTTCCAGGGTTTTGCTCCTCCACCCCTGTCTTCTTGTCCTTTATCCTGTATGCTCCTCCTCCAATTACTTAGTGACGATATAGGGACCAAGCCATGGTGACTCGAGTTTTTCATGACTTTTTTGCGTGAGCGAAAACTAAGTCCCCCACTTGAAAAGATCTTGGCCGCAAACGTCCTGTGGTAATTTTTCAAGTCTTGTTGATATTTGGTGACCCTTGATAATACTTCGTCCGAGCTTCGTCGAGTGCGTCTACATCGTCTTCCAATGATGTCCTTGAAGCTTCTTCATCATATGCTGACTCTAGGGGAGTCGTGCTCTATTTCTATTGGGAGTAGTGCCTCGCTCCATGGACCAGAAAAAACGGTGTTTCTTGTGTCGCCGTATTTGGTGTTGTTCGGATGCTCCACAACACACTTGGTAGTTCTTCGGGCCAGGTATGTCGAGCTTTTCTAGTGGTCCCAACGACGTTTGGATGCCGTTGCAGATAATGCCATTGGCTTTCTCGACCTGCCGTTGAGGGTGTGCAACTGACGCAAAGTGCACTTGATACCCACTTCTTTGCGGAATCTTTGAATTCGTTGGATGTGGATCGCCATTGTCCTGACGATGCTATGAGGCACTCAAATCGAAGACGAGGCCTTTTATGAATTTTACTCGCGGATGCTCCATCTCAATTTATCGGTTTCGCTTCTATCCACTTTGTAAATTTGTCGACAGCTACTAGCATGTATTCCTTTCCTCCTGGCCATGATTTGTGTAGCTTACCCACCATATCGAGTCCCCATTGTGCGAAGGGCCACGACAAAGGTATTGGTGCTAGTTCTGCTGCCGGAGAGTGAGGTTTGTGGCGAACCTTTGACACGCATCGCAAGTCCTTACTATTTCTTTGGCGTCCTCGATTGCTGTCAACCAATAGAATCCTGCCCGAAAAACCTTGGCCGCGATAGCTCGACTGCTTGCGTGGTGGCCACATATCCCTTCGTGTACATCCTTCGAATTATTCTTCCTTCTTCGTGTGTGACGCACTTTGCAAGACGCCTGAAATACTTCTCTTATATAATTCTCCTTAACCACCGTGAAAGCTTTGGAGCGCGAATCATTGCTTGTTCATTGATCGTCGGGTATTTCTTTCTGAGTATATATGATATGTATGGCTGCATCCACGGTATCTGTATTACCATGACCAGGTCTTGCTCTTCTTCTTTCTTCCTCTGCTTCTCCTGTAGCCCCCGAGGTTTCTTCTCCTTCTTTTTGATTTTGTCGACTCAGATCTCTCTGTTATCTCTTCCTAATACACCTGGTGGGACAAAGGCACTGCGACCCGATGTTTGCAAGAACGTCGGCTTCGTCGTTGCTCAATCTACTACTATGATTTACTTCGCATCCATCGAATAACTTCTCGAGCTCGTTGTACACCTCCTTGTATGACATCATGCTATCATTGATTGCGTCACATTGGTTCATAACTTGCTGAGCTACCAACTGTGAATCGCCAAAGATTTTTAATCGAGTTGCTCCGCAGGCTTTCGCCATCTTCATCCCGTGTATGAGAGCCTCATATTCTGCTTCATTGTTAGATGCATTAGGGAATGTCATCCGAAGGATGTATTTCAACTTGTCGCCTTCAGGTGATATGAGTACTACTGCACCAGCTCCTTCGTCTCTTGGACCCATCAAAGTTCATAGTCCGGTTCTCGACAAATCTAGGTCCGTATTTTGTAACTCCATCCATTCTGCGATGAAGTCTGGTAGATTTGCGACTTTATTGCTTTTCTTTTTCGTACGTGATGTCCGAGGGGAAAGTTCTATTCCCCAAAGGGAGACACGACCCGTAGCTTCTGATTTGTTCAATATATTTGACAGGGGAGCTTCGTTGACCACTATGATCGGTGTGCCGAAAAATAGTGGCGCAATTCTGCTGTCGTGAATACTCCATATGCTAGTTTTTGGTACCGAGGGTACCTTTGTTTTGAGGGCGACAAGACTTCGCTCACAAAGTATACTGGCCGCTGAACTCCATGGATTTTCCCTTCTTCTTCTCTTTCGACAACTAAAACGTGCTAACCACTTGAGGTGTGTACAATAGAGAGGTTCCTTTTCCTTTGGAGCCACCAGGACTGGTGGTGTCGAGATTTTTCGCTTCGGATCTTCGAAAGCTCTATCGGCCTCTTCGTTCCACCGGAATTTATCTCCTTGTTTTATCGCCGCATAAAATGGTAATGCTTTTCTCCTAACACGGCGACTCGCCTGATTATCTGTATTTCTTTCAACTTCGTTGGCTTTCTCATTGTTACTATGGCTTGTATTTTGTCGGGATTTGCTTCAATCCCCCTTGCTGAAACTAGAAACCCCAGAAGTTCTCCTGCTGGAACGCCATAAGAACACTTTGTCGGGTTCAGCTTGAGGCAGAATTTGTCGAGGTTGTCAAAAGTTTCTTTGAGATCCTCGATCAGCGTTGCCCCTTCTTTGACGTTATGACGACATCATCAATGTATACTTGCACGTTTTTCCCGATCTGTGTTGCTAAACATCATCATCCTCGATATGTTGCTCCCGCATTTTTAAACCAAAAGGCATTGTCTTGTAGCAAAACACGCCGTAAGGTGTAATAAACGCTGTTTTGGCTTCATCATCTTCTTTTAATCTGATCTGGTTATAACCAGAGTATGCATCCAAAAAGGAAAGACGTTCACAACCTGCCGTGGAGTCGATGATTTGATCGATCCTTGGGAGGGGAAAGTGATCCTTAGGGCAATGTTTGTTGAGACACGTGAAGTCGACGCACATGCGAAGGACTGTCGTGTTTTTCTTCGGCACCATCACTGGGTTAGCTACCCATGTGGTTTCTGTAGATATCTCTCTGATAAAACCAGCTTCCTCTAGTCGATTTATTTCTGACAGCATGGCTCTGCGGTTTGGTTCCGAAAACGCCGCAAAGGTTGTCCGATTGGTTTCGCTGTTGGATCCAAATTTAGGTGGTGCTCGGCAAGTTCACTGGGTACTCCTGGCATGTCAGTTGGACACCATGCGAAGATTTTCCAGTTCTCACGGAGGAACTCGACGAGCGCGCTTTCCCTATGCGATATCCATGTTGTTTGCAATGGATGTCGTCTTTTTTGGATCTGTCGGGTGAATCTGCACCTCCTTAGAATTTTTCTCTGTGTTGAAAGTTGATTCTTTGTTTGGCCTTCCAACGTCTGGCAGTACGTCCAGTCATGCTTTTTGATGCCAAGTACTCACCTTGCATCCCGAAGGTTTCGATAACCGATGGAAATCCTTGTCGCACTTATCGCTAAGGCAAAACTCCCTTTGACCGTGATTGGTCCCTTGGGTCCAGGCAATCTCCATAATAGGTATGTATAGTGTGGTACTGCCATAAATCGAGCGTATGCTGGTCGTCCCAACAAAGCGTGATGCGATGGGAAATCCACGACTTCAAACTCCGTTTCGATTCTATAATTTTCTCGGTTCCAAACTGAACGTCAAGGTTGATCTTTCCCAATGGGTAACTTGGTTTCTCTGTGATGCCGTGGAACCTTGTGTCCGTTGGCTTCAGTTTGCTAAGGATATGTTCATCTTCCTCAATGTATCCGCATACATAAGGTTTAAGGCTGCCGCCATCTATGAATACTCGAGAAACGTCAAATCGCAATAACGCCGGAAGGTGCTCGCCCCGGTCGAGGAACTTGCTGCGGGTGGTCCGCTATGGTGAAGCCGATGTCTTGCCCGACCAATTGAGGTACTCAATCGTTGGTGGAGGCATTTTCTCTATGAACACCTGTCGTGAGATTACTTTTTGAGCTCTATTGGACGGCCTTCCCTTCTGAATCATCGACACTGCTCCGTTGGAATTAGGATCAACATAGGGTGGTGGTGCAGTGCTGCCGCTATTCTAGCTGGTGTCGATTGTTCTCTGTAATCGCGGGAGGTGGCGGTAGGTGAACTTCGCTCCTGGGCTCCCGAGATTTCTCGTGCTGCTCGAGCGTGAGCATTTTCGCGTATCTGAACATTGCTCGAAGACGCCTTCTTGCCCCACTGTCTTTTCCGTTGTTGTCGAGGAAGAAGTGCATCTGGCACGGTCCGTTCAGCATTTCTTCGGGGACACGAAAGGTCTTGGAAACCTTGGTCCGCTATTTTGTTTATTGCGGGAGTCGTCTCTGTTGTCGCTTCTCTGCTCATTACTTCTCGATAATCATCTCTATTGTTTCCTCCTCGCTAGCTCGGAATCCAGCCGAAATTTGCCCTGAGCATCGTAGTTCTGGTGTGAGAAATCGTCGCCTCGATTGATAATTTCGACCACGGCCTCCTCCGAACTGTGTCGTTTATTGTGGACAGCGTCTTCTCCGTCTGCCCATCTATTTGCTATCTCCATCAACGCGGATCTGTCGGATTGGTCCTTCCCAAGTCCTCGACGAAATCTCCACGCCTGATTCCTGCGACAAACGCATCTATTGCTCTCTCGTCGGATATATTTTCTGAGTTTTTTATGATGTTCCACCTTTGGATATATTTTCTCATTGACTCGTCTGCTTTTTCGACACGCTCTGGCTTCTTCTAACGATGCGGGTTTTGCATGTGGACCTGAAATTCTTGACGAATACGTCCGAAACTTTCCCAGTGTCGATGGATCCCGGAAGTTTTTGATCCAAGATCGTGCGGCTCCACTTAAGTGCACCTGAATACTTTGCATGGCTGTTGCCCTAGTTCCTCCAGTTAGCTTTACCGTTTCGAGGTAATCAATTAGCCAATCTTCTGGATCTTGCAAACCGTCGAATTTTTTGAAGTGATCGGGTAACTTGAATCCTGAGGGGACTCGAGTTTTTCGGACTCTTCTCGTGAAGCACGGTAGACCGCACATATCCTCGTCATTGAGTTGGGACCGCCGATGATCCCTTCGCTTTGCCTCGCTCTATCAACCCTTGCTTGTGCTCCTGTATCTCTTGCTCCACTTGGTCCTTCAGGAGCTGCCGCTGTTGCTGCCGCAGTCGTGGACTATTTTGCCTTGCCGCTCTTTCGGGAGGTGTTGCTACGAATGCTGTCCCCATAGCTCCAACCCCTGCTAACGCCATGTTGTATAATGTTTCCCTTGGATCTCCTGGGGTGGCCTGGATGCAAGGATGTAAGCTTGTGTCGCCATATACCCAGCTGGTGTCTTAGGGATAATATTTCCTCTTGTATCTATCGACATAAAGGACATGTCGAGGTTTTGAATCAAGTGCTCTCTTTCGCTTCGGGTATGTGTTGTAACCTTGATCTTCCTCTTTCCGAGCCTCCCTGGCTATCACCCGAAACTCTAGATTGTCCACTTAGATCTGCCCTTCTCTGCTTGATGCGAAGCTGCCTCCTTTCTCTTTTCAACTCAGCTGTCTGTTTTTCTATTTCTCGGGCAGTTCGTGCGAGCCTATATTGATAAGCTTGCAGTTCTTGAGCTGTGGCTGTCGTCGTCATTGGTTCCGAACCATCTAGAGCTTTTGGTGCTCTATCCCAAGCTGCTTGTGGAAGTTGAACGCTGACACGTGGCGTGGGCCCGACATATTTAGTGCCCATACCTCTCCTTAGATCTGAGGGATCGACGAAAGGATTACCCAAATCATCGAAAGCCTCCGATGTTTCCTCTTGATTGTCGATAGCATAAATCTGATGATATTTTGTACTCCGATCTATATTGGGTTTGGTGACATCATTGTTGAGATTGATGAAGACCTTGCCCACTGTGATAGATTTGTCGATGAAGTCGTAACTGTCGACATCGCTTGAGCCATCGCTTATATATGAGTCCGCAGATGACTCAAACGATGTGTCGCTGAAGATCTTGGCGAGTTTCTCTCTTGCTCTGATGCTGACGTAACGTGTTGACGAAGTTTCTTCTTCTGACTCAGTTGACGATGCATAGCTTGAAAATCAGAATCGACCGCCGACGATCCCGACGAAATCGGAATTTCGACACGATACGATCCTTCTTTCTCGACGCGAAAGTGAAACCTTCCGAACGTCATCTCCAAGGGCTTCGCCGATACGCATATGCATCCAAACGGGAGGGTGGGTGAGGAACAAAATCAACAAGACCAGCAGCGATCTGTTTACCTCGATCCATAGTGTTGCTTCCGGTTGACGATGTCGAAGACTTTGAACGTGCCATCGAGATCAGATCCTTACGCCTCTAATTCCCACAGACGGCGCCAATTGACAAGGGATTAACTTGTCAATGCCTACGGGTTATAGGCTAGGGTTTAGTTAGAAGTAGAGGGCAAGTAGATCTCGAAGGTTTCCCGAAAAGTACTCGACGATTATGAAAACTAGGGTTTGTGAACAATGATTCGATGATCTTCTCGTCCCTCGACTCCCCTTTATATAAGAGGTGGAGCCGAGGGTTTCGTTTTGTACAAGTTACAAAGTCCGGACGGTTTCTAACTCATCCCGCCAGATTACAAATAACACTTCCTATTACAACTCTATCTTTTCCTTAAATATATCTTGGGCTTCCGAATCTTCTTATTCTTCGAGTAGTGGGCCTTCAATAAACCCCGGGTACTATATCCGGCAGGCCCATTTGGGATGCCTATGTCACTTGGTGCTGTCATGGTAGCTCCCCCCTCTCAGGAACTGGCTGTGGTGGATTGTTGCTTACTGGCCTGACCATTTTTGGTTGCCAGGTGCTTTTGATGTTGATAAACCTAGATAGACACATGATAGTCTATCATGTCTGATGGCTTAGCTAGCTCTGGTTGTCAAGTGAGCCTGGTAGCTGGCCAGGGTTTTGAATCCATGTTGGATTTCTCTGGTTGTGTCCATGTGTAGACACAACCAGTGTTCCCTGGATGATCTCTATTGGCTGTTCTCTATGTTTGCTTGAACCAAATGACTAGATAGCCATAGGATGACACAAACATAGGGTATCTACCCTTTTTCTTATGTGTGATTGGTGCATATGCTTATTTATGAACAAAACCATCTGGTTTGTTCATGATGATTTGTATACCTCACTCCAGCTCCTAGAATTTGATGTTGGTGTAGAGGTTTTGCTTCTGGTGGTTTGTTTGGTTTGCCATGCTCCTCTCTGTGGCTTGATGCTTCCTGGTTATTTGCTGTGGTGGTGAAGATATGTTGAACAGCAGTAGCTGTTCAAGCTGTTCTTGTGTTCTTGGCTGTTCTTGGTGGCTTACCACTGCTGCCTGTCGATGGCAATGGTTAGGGTTTACTGTGGAGACTTTATATGATCTCCACCTCCATCTCTGGTCGACAACAAGGCCTGGCAGCCTGTTGTGACTCACCAGCTGTGTGTGTGTGGTGTTCTGCATGCACACTGCTGTGTGAGCAGCCTAGCTGTGTGTGTGTGCTAGTGCTGTGCACTTGGACTTGGTTCTGTCTGTGGCATGGATCTGCTCGGCAGAGACTTGATCATATCCTCTTTATTTTAATTGTTTGCTAACCTGCCAAGTGGCAATGCCACTTGGCATAATGTGATCTTTGTTGTTTTTGTTTGCAGGGATCAACCTGATGCTCCAAGGATCATGGAGATCATCAAGTACAAGGCTAAATGAAGATTAACTTGTAGTGTTAGGATAGATCATTGAATTGTAATTTCCTTTTCTTTTCTTTTTCTAATTATTCAATTCTTGTAATTTGTTGTAATTCCATAATTCAAATCTGAATATTGTAAAGACAATGTATTATGTGTGTGATGATCAATAAAGCCCAAGTTTTCCTTATTGAGCTTAGTGTAATAGTTGTATTACTTATATTATTGCTTAATGGTAATTGTTTGTGAAATTATCTCAAATTTGAATTATGTGATGATTTCAAATTCAAATTGGGTTTGAATTCAAACATACCACTTAACTTGTAATTCAATCATACAACTTAAGATTTCAATGCAATTATCACTTCTCTCTTCTCAAAACCCTAATTTAGACAAGTAGGAACAAGTTCATCGCACTCTCGAAACCCTAACCCTGTAAGGTGTCGAGAGAGAAACATGTCCCCTTTCGATGCAGTTTTGTTTTAAAAGCGCGAAATTTCCCCCTAAATTACAATGCAATGCACATCCCTTTCTAAAATATACCCCTCGATCGCCTCTAAACCTGGGACATTACAGCCTTTCCCCCTTAAAGAAAACTTCGTCCCGAAGTTGTGGTTGTAATACCTGAACAGTTCGGGTATGTTTTCCTCAGGTCTTCCTCCTTTTCCCAGGTGGCTTCCCTCTCGGGATGATGCTTCCATTGAATCTTGCAGTATTTGATAGCTTTATTTCTGAGTTGTTTCCAGCTTTCCTCGAGAATCTTGGCTGGTTTCTCAATGTAAGTCAAATCTGGTTGTAACTCGAGCTCAGCATGTGATACTGGCTCATCTGGGTCTTTAAGCATTTCCTGAGTTGTGACACATGGAATACATTGTGAACTTGTGCTAGCCTTCCCGGTAGATCCAATTCAAAGGCTAAACCCGGTTTGACTCGAATCTTGAAAGGTCCGATGTATCTAGGGCTCAACTTTCCTTTTACTCCGAATCTCTGAAGTCCTTTCATCGGGTTTACCTTAAGATATACCATGTCTCCAACTCGTGGCTCCCAAGTTCTCCTCTTCTGATCGGCGTAACTCTTTTGCCGACTTTGGGCTATTTTCAACCTATCTCTGATAATGTCAATTATTTGTTGCTTTTCCTTGACATAATCAGGGTTGAACTCTTTGCTTGCTCCGGCTTCATACCAACATATCGGTGATCTACACTTTCTTCCATAGAGAGCTTCAAACGGTGCCATCTTGATGCTGCTTTGATAGCTATTATTGTATGAAAACTCTGCTAGTGGTAAGTGCTCCTCCCATGATCCTCCGAAGTCTAGGGCACAAGCCCTGAGCATATCTTCTAAGATCTGGTTGGTTCTCTCGGTTTGTCCACCTGTCTGGGGATGATAGGCGGTACTATAGTCCAACTTGGATCCTAAAGCTTCGTGTAGTTGCTTCCAGAAGGCTGATGTGAACACGGATCCTCGATCCGACACTATCTTCTTAGGCACTCCATGCTTACTCACGATCTCTTTGATGTAAAGATCGATGAGTTTCTCTCCTTTGTCCTGCTGATTTACTGCTAGGAAATGGGCACTCTTTGTCAACCGGTCCACGATTACCCATATCATATCCTTCTTTTTATTAGTCATGGGTAGTCCGGTGATGAAATCCATCCCTATTTCCTCCCATTTCCACTCTGGAAT
The DNA here is from genome assembly GCA_030979885.1 of Lolium multiflorum. Classification (NCBI taxonomy): domain Eukaryota; kingdom Viridiplantae; phylum Streptophyta; class Magnoliopsida; order Poales; family Poaceae; genus Lolium; species Lolium multiflorum. Next base: position 234,790,427 of record CM061753.1, read on the forward strand.
AGGTAAAGGTTGTAACTTTCCTGCCGGACTCCGGCCTTCACTCTCTGGCAGGTATGGCATTCCGCCACATATTGTGCTATCTCTCTCTTCATATTGTTCCACCAGAATAGCTCCTTTAGATCCATGTACATCTTCGTACTTCCCGGATGAATGGAGTATGGTGTTTGATGGGCTTCCCGGAGTATTACTTCCTTGATTTCAGCAATATCCGGAACACAAATTCTTTTCTGGAACCATAATGATCCAGATTCTCCACGGTGAAATTCTGATGGTCTTCCTTCATCTATTCTTCTCATCTCCTCCACGATGAATGGATCATCCAGCTGACCCATCATTATCTCATTCTTCAGGTTGACATTCAACTCATCGGCTACTTGCAAAGCCGATAGTCCTTCATGAGCTTCTTTCTCCCAAAGTTGTATTTGGGCTTGACTTATTTCCTTCCTCAACTCCGGTGATATTTCTTGTTCCACTCCGCCGGTCCTCTTCCTACTCAAGGCATCTGCTACAACATTGGCCTTTCCGGGAGTGTAATTGATGGTCAAATCATAATCCTTAATCAATTCTAGCCATCTTTTCTGCCTCATGTTGAGTTCTTTCTGAGTGAAGAAATATTTGAGACTCTTATGATCTGTATAGAGCTCACACTTGGCTCCATAGAGAAAATGTCTCCATGTTTTGAGTGCAAATACAACTGCTACTAATTCCAAATCGTGTGTAGGATAATTCACTTCATGAGGTCTGAGTTGCCTCGATCCATAAGATATTACCTTCCGATCTTGCATGAGTACGCAACCCAATCCATGCTTGGATGCGTCACAGTACACGGTGTAATCCTGTTGGCGTCAGAAATCCACCGTCGGGCAACGACTGGCAACACAGGAGAGCCGGGAACAACTAGGGCTGCTGGCCCACCTCTCTCCGAGCGGCGCCCGCAGCCTTCCACGCGCCCGATGCGTCGAGGCGTGCCACCTGACCTATACCTGGTCGGGGGTGGATGATGCCTCGCTTAGTTTCCGGGCACACACGTAAACGTTAAATACGAGCCTCGATCGGCTCTCGGGTTATCCTGTGAATCGGCTCAAAGAGCCGATCCACCCATGATTCGTACAAGGTGTCCGAATATATGGTGGTCTGCTTGATCAAGATAAAGCTAATCCGATCTACGACGATTTAGGGTTTTCACCGCACAATCGGATCATCCTACTCACGATTGGGCCTCGCGCTCGCGCACGGTGATCGTAAGCCGATCCTAGACAGGGCCTAAAAACCAACACGAGGTTGATCCTCGGCGTCCCGTCTAGGGCTAGCAAACTACACCCTACACGCCTGGATCCTCCAACCCTTTGTAAGGCCTAACTATTGCAGATGTTAAACTAATCCTTGAAGAATCAAGGAGCAACCGTAACGGATCGAATCTACTAAATAATGATCAAGCGGGGCCGCTCCTACACCTAAGATAGGCGTAGGCGGCTAGACATGCAAGGGTCGCACTACGATAGCATATTATACGAAGAACAATGCTAACCCTAACATGTCTAAGATAACTACGTTGCTCGCCATCAAAAGGCTTCAGCACGAGCAACGCATGAACAACGGGATAGGCTTCTGCCTAGATCGCAAGATGCGATCTAGGAAGCATGGTGCACGTAGAAACCCTCGAGACGAAGGAGTTGGCGATGCGCGAGATTTGTTTGTGGTGAACGTTGGTTGTTCTTTATTCCATAAACCCTAGATACATATTTATAGTCCAAGGGACTTTCTAATGTGGGCGTGCACTAAACCGTGCACGGGTAAAACTCTAACTTCTAAACTAAGATGCGATCTAATATGTTACAGATACACGGGCAATTAAGCCCAACTTGATATAAAAGGCCGATTCACGTATTTCTTCTATATATAATCTTCAAATCCATCTTGATCGCGGCCCACCTCTGATCTGGTCAAATTCTGGTGATAACACATGCCCCCCTGGTTTTGGAAACGACATTTCCAAAATCATTATGCTCTTCTTTCATCGGGACATGCCATGGCAGAGCGGAACTGTTGCAGCTTCCTTCATCATAACACCTTAACTTCTCAACTCCTCAGTCATCGGCAAAACCTTCATTCTGACGATTTCTCGGGGGAAAGTAGAGGATAACGGTGATGACTCCCTTGAAGGTTACCCACCAGCGAATCCCTCCGCTCCTGGTAGGACAACGTCAGCGATGACGACAATGAGGGAGACGAGGGCAGCAACAACCCCTAGATCTGACAACGATGAGGAAGACAAAACCGCAACGGCCCTCATATTAGGGAGTGGTAGTAGTACTTGGCCCCTGCTCTCCCTGAGCAATAGGCTCCTCCCCCAATGAGTCTTGCTTTCTTGCCAACTTTGCCGATCGTCAAACCAAGATCGTTGTACAAAGAGCCGATGACAAGGCATCGGCTTGCTCTTACAAAAGCAACTCAAGGCAAAAACTACTATGATCTGGGTTGAGCTCGTTTCGCTAGAGTCGATGGCCATGCATCGGCTTTACTATTCTGAAGTCGATGTCTGTGCATCGGCTGTGATTTTTTTTTACTGGCCGATCTAAAAATCGGCCTCCACATCTTACTGCCTATCCTCCCACGTGCTTGGGAAATACTTCTTGAGATGTTGGCCATTGACGGCCACTGGGAACTTCACACCATCCAATTGTTCAAGCATATAGGCATTGCCCTTCAGAACTTGGATGACTTTGTAAGGACCGTGCCAATTAGGAGACCATTTGCCGTATGCTTTATCCCTGGTTCCTAATGGCAACACGGCTTCCCATACTAAATCGCCAACCTGAAACTCCTTTGGTCTCACCTTTTTATTGTACGCCCGAGCTACCCTGGCTTTATTTTCCTTAATCTTCTCTAGCGACCAAAGTCTAAGTTCTGTTGCATCCTCAATAGTGTCACTCATCAGGGTTGCATATTCTTCAGGTGTCAGGTCATTCTGGAACGTAACACGTCTCGATCCGGCCGTGATCTCCCACGGTAATACGGCCTCCTGTCCATAGACAAGCTGGTACGGCGAAGTCTTTATAGCTCCATGGCATGACATGCGATAGACCCACAAAGCTTCTGACAACGTCTCATGCCATACCCTGGGGTTCTCCTCAATCTTCCTTTTAATTATCTTGATCAAGCTTTGATTGGATGCTTCGGCTTGCCCGTTGGCCTGGGCGTAGTATGGCGATGATCGGATTAGCTTAATCCCCATGTCGTCGCAGAACTTTCTGAATTCCTTAGAGACAAAGACCGAACCTCCATCGGTCGTGATGGTTTGGGAATCCCGAACCTATGAATAACATGTTCTTTGACAAACTGGATCACATCTTCCGATTTTACTTTCTTCATGGGAACGGCCTCCACCCATTTGGTGAAATAATCTGTAATGGCCAGAATCCATTCATGGTTCTTGCTTGACGGAGGGTGTATCTTGCCGATCATATCCATGCCCCAACCTCGAAATGGCCAAGGCTTGATGATAGGGTTCATCGCTGATGCGGGTACCATCTGGATCTTCCCGAACATCTGACACGCTTGGCACCCCTTGTAGTAGTTGAAACAGTCTTCCAGCATGGTAGGCCAATAAAACCCTGATCGTCGGATTAACCACTTCATCTTCTGGGCCGATTGGTGAGTCCCACAGGCGCCTTCATGTACCTCATGTAAGAGTCGATTAGACTCCGTCGGCCCTAAGCATTTGAGCAGTAATCCTTCCAACGTCCTGTAGAACATGTCATCTCCTATGAGGACATATTTCATGGCCTTGTATCTTATCCTTTTGGGTGCCCCCCGAGCCGAATCCTTCAAATAATTGAAGGTATCGGTTCTCCAGTCATCCTGTTCCAGGAATTGTACCTGAATTTCTGACCCGTCAGGTATGTCTATGTAGCCTGATGCCATCTGTGCGAGATTGTTGGCCTCGACGTTCTGGGACCTTGGGACCCAATTGAAGTTGATGTACCGAAACTGTGTCATCAACTCACGGCACTCCATCCAATACGGGAAAAGCGACTCACTCTCGCACTTATATTCGTCCGTGAGCTGGTTAATCACCAACTTGGAGTCTCCAAAAAGCTCTACTGCCTCTGCTCCGGCTTCCAATAGCAACTCCATCCCTTTGCGCACCGCTTCATATTCTGCTACGTTGTTGGTGCAAGGGTGGATAGTCTGATGGAGAAGGAGTACTCTGCCCCCCGAGGCGACACGAGCAGAATGCCGATGCCACAACCATCGTCGCAAACCGATCCGTCGAAGAACATAGCCCATGCACGTATAGATAGTGCCGCTATATTGGTACTGATTCTATCAGCTATAAGATCGGCCAATGCTTGCCCTTTGACGCGGGCTGATACCGGAGATCGAATTCGACAACGCAAACATCCACTTACCTAGTCGGCCTTTCAACACAGGGGCCGACAACATGTGCTTGACAACATCCGACTTGCATATGATGAAGATCTCTCCGTCAAAAGGATGTGATGCAGCTGGTGCGTAAAGAACAGCAGAGGGCTTCTCGACCTCAGATACCTTGTTTCCGCTAACATCCTTCTGAGGTAGAAAACGACCCTTTCGACGCCCTCGTGAGTTGCACCACCACCGAGGTGATGGACGTGTCAGCCACCGATAGGTAGATGTAGAACGGCTTGTCTTGCCGGGGCGGAACTAGCACAGGGCGTCGTCAGATACCTTTTAATTTCATCAAACGCCTGCTCTGTTCGCCCCTGAAATTCGTCGTCGACTTAGTCTTTACCAGTGCCATGAATGGTTCGATTCGCCGATGATTGAGATGAATCGTCGGACAAAATTGATCTTGCCGATGAGACGTTGGAGCTCCTTCTTCGTGGTGGGCGGCTGCATGGTTCGCACCGCCTCTTGACTTTTCAGGCCGATTTCAATTCCCCGTTCATGAACCAGGAAACCTAGGAACTGACCAGCCGTCACACCGAAGGCACACTTCTTTGGGTTCATTCTCAGTCCGAACTTCCGAGTTCGGTCTAGGACGCGCCGTAAATCCTCCAAGTGTCCGTCCATGGAGACAGATTTGACTACGACGTCGTCGATACAGATTTCCACCAGCTTACCGATCAAATCGTGAAATATATAATTCATAGCTCGTTGGTACGTTGCACCAGCATTCTTCAATCCAAAGGTCATTACTACATATTCAAAAAGACCTACCGCCCCTGGTACTCTGAATGCGGTCTTGTGTATATCTTCTGGAGCCATGAAGATTTGATTGTAGCCGGCGTTGCCATCCATGAAGCTCAACACCTTGTGGCCAGCAGCTGCATTGATCGTCTTCGCCACAGCATCGGGTACTCGTCCTGGGGGTGGCTCGTTGAGATCTTCGAAATCGATGGCCACACGCCATCGGCCATCCTTCTTCTCTACAGGCACGATACGAGATCCACTCAGCATACCCGCATGGCTGATGAACCCGGCGGCCAACATCTTCTCGATTTCTTTCTTGACCTCTTCCAGAATTTCGGCTCTCATCTGACGTGCTCGTTGTTGGAACGGCCGAAATCCTTTCTTAAGGGGGAGCCGATGTTCGATGATGCTCCTGTCTAACCCAGGCATCTCTGTATAGTCCCATGCGAAGCAATCTGGATATTCTTTCAACAGAGCAATCATCTGATTCCTGAGCTGTGGATCCAACTTCCTACTGATAAAAGTTGGTCGCGGCTTGTCCCTAGGGCCGATGTCGACTTCCTCCAGCTCATCAGCCGAGGTGAACCTGTACCCTAACTTTCCGTCACCGTGAGGTCGACGCCAAATCTGGGAGAGCCGGTGGCGCGGATAACACGGTCCGATCGCTGGAATCGGCCTCCATCTTGATCATTATCACCTCGTAGCAGTGTCGGGGCCGATCACGTGGGCCAGCCCCCTTTATCCTTGCTATGAGAGCAGCTGCCCTCATCACTACCCTTACCAGGGCGGTACCCGAGTTCTACCATATGGATGTTGAACAGGTGTCCTGGCTGTGGCCTCCCAGGGTACATACTCTCTGTCATGTCGACGGTGCATGCCGGCGACCTCGACACTTCCGATGTTGTCAGTGCGCCTTGCATCGGTAGACGGGTCTTTTTAAAGGAGCCGATGAGTTCGGCTTCGAGGACTGTCTTGATCCCGTCATGCTTCTTCTTGAGCTCATCAGGCAGATCCTCGTACTTGACCGGAGTGCTTTCCACCATCTCAGATGTAGATGGCAATGCGGTGGATGTAGAAGATGGTCCCACCGGGCGTGCCAGAATGTGTTGGCGTCGAAACCCACCGTCGGGCAACGACTGCAACACAGAGAGCCGGAACAACTAGGGCTGGGCCGCCCACCTCCAGCGGCCGCAAAGCCTTCGGTCACGCGCCCGATGCCGTCGCAGGCGTGCCACCTGACCTATACCGGTCGAAGGTGTGGATGATGCCTCGCTTAGTTTCCTGCAGGGCACACACGTAAACGTTAAATACGAGCCTCGATCGGCTCTCAGGTTCCTGTGAATCGGCTCAAAGAGCCGATCCACCCATGATTCGTACAAGGTGTCCGAATATATGGTGGTCCTGCTTGATCAAGATAAATAATGATCTACGACGATTTAGGGTTTTCACCGCACAATCGGATCATCCTACTCACGATTGGGCCTCGCTCGCGTACGGTGATCGTAAGCCGATCCTAGACAGGCCTAAAAACCAACACGAGGTTGATCCTCGGAACGTCCTGTCTAGGGCTAGCAAACTACACCCTACACGCCGGATCCTCCAACCCTTTGTAAGGCCTAACTATTGCAGATGTTAAACTAATCCTTGAAGAATCAAGGAGCAACCGTAACGGATCGAATCTACTAAATAATGATCAAGCGGGGTGCCGCCCCTACACCTAAGATAGGCGTAAGGGCGGCTAGACATGCAAGGGTCGCACTACGATAGCATATTATACGAAGAACAATGCTAACCCTAACATGTCTAAGATAACTACGTTGCTCGCCATCAAAAGGCTTCAGCACGAGCAACGCATGAACAACGGGGGCTGCCTAGATCGCAAGATGCGATCTAGGCAGCATGGTGCTTACCGGTAGAAACCCTCGAGACGAAGGAGTTGGCGATGCGCGAGATTTGTTTGTGGTGAACGTTGGTTGTTCTTTATTCCATAAACCCTAGATACATATTTATAGTCCAAGGGACTTTCTAGTGGGCGTGCACTAAACCGTGCACGGGTAAAACTCTAACTTCTAAACTAAGATGCGATCTAATATGTTACAGATACACGGGCAATTAAGCCCAACTTGATATAAAAGGCCGATTCACGTATTTCTTCTATATATAATCTTCAAATCCATCTTGATCGCGGCCCACCTCTGATCTGGTCAAATTCTGGTGATAACAAATCCTTGCCAACTTCAGGAACTGCTAACACCGGTGCTGTGGTGAGTTTCTCTTTTAGAGTTTGAAAACTCTTCTCACACTCCTCTGACCACACGAATGGTGTATTCTTCCTTAACAGCTTCGTCATTGGTCCTGCTATTTTGGAGAATCCTTCAATGAACCTCCGATAGTATCCTGCCATTCCTAGGAATCCTCGGATTTCCTTGACAGTTTTGGGTGCTTCCCATTCTAAAAATGCTGCTACCTTGCTCGGGTTAACAGCGATTCCATCTTTACTAATGACATGACCAAGAAATTCCACTTGATCTAGCCAAAATTCACACTTGCTAAATTTTGCATAGAGTTGATGTTCTCTTAGTGTTTGCAACACTATCTTCAGATGTTCAGCATGTTCAGCTTTATCCTTGGAATAGATCAAGATATCATCGATAAATACGATGACGAACTTGTCTAGACATGGCATGAAAATCTTATTCATGAGATTCATGAAAATTGTTGGGGCATTGGTTAAACCAAAAGGCACTACAAGATATTCATGATGTCAATATCTTGAAACAAAGGCAGTCTTCGGAACGTCTTCCTTCTTGATCTTAATCTGGTGATAACCGGATCTTAGATCAATCTTGGAAAAGACTCCCGCGCCTCTAACTTGATCAAATAGATCTTGTATTCTTGGAAGTGGATACTTGTTCTTGATTGTGACGTTGTTCAAATTCCTGTAGTCTCCGCACATCCTTCTTTCTCCATCCCTTTTATCCACAAAGATCACAGGTGATCCCCATGGTGAAACACTTTCTTGTATAAATCCTTTCTGTTCCAAGTCATCCAATTGCTCCTTAAGTTCTTTCAACTCCTTAGGCCCCATCTTATATGGTGCTTTAGCAATCGGAGCTGTTCCTGGATTAGGTCGATAGTGAATTCTATCTCCCTATCTGGTGGCATACCAGGTAATTCCGCAGGAAACACATCCTGGAATTCATTCACTACAGGTATATCTCCAATTTCACTTCCTTCATGCTGTTCAGCTGTAGCTCCACTTTAATCTGTGTATGCTTGTCGCCTTGGTAGATCATTCTACTTCCGTCGGGGCTTTTCAAAGATACCGTCTTATTCACACAGTCGATCAATGCTCCATTAGCTTCCAACTAGTTCATACCAAGAATGACATCAATGTCCTTCATCGGTAGAATGAACAGGTCCGCATCAAACGCGCACTTATTGATCATGATGACTTGTTTTTGTTTGGTATGGGTTACTACTATCGTTCCCCCCGCAGAAAGTATGGTTATAGGTGTGTCTAACTTAGTGCAACTAATCCCATGTTTGATGATGAATTGTTGAGAAATGAATGATGTAGTTGCACCAGTATCAAAAAGTACGTTGCCATGATGAGTGAGTATCTGGAGCGTACCTATCACCGCCTGATCGGAGTTGACCACCTCCTCCAGACTGGTGCAGTTCAGCTTGCCGAAGGGCTTCTTATTCTTCCAGTTCCTCCGGTGTTTCCTCCTCGACTTCCTCCTCCTCAGATTGACCTCCTCCAGTGTTTCTCTTGGGGCAGTCCTTCAGCATGTGCCCCTCCTGGCGACAACCAAAGCATATGATCTTTGGCTTCTTGCAATCTTTGGCAAAATGCCCTGTGAATCCACAGCTTTCGCAAACTATTTGATTTGCAGACTGGAATGCTTGGTTCTTCCTACTACCATAGTAGTTGCGTTGTTGTTGTTGTTGTTGTTGTTGAATGGCTGAAGCTGGTATTAGGCTTGTTACTAACAAACCTCTTAGGCTCGAACTTGGCCTTTTTCCTTTTCTCCTCCTGTAGTTGTTTGAAATCATCCTCCAGAGTGATGGCCGCATCCACCAACTCTTGAAATTCCGTCGCTCTCATCATACGGAGCTGTACCTTGAACTGGGGACTTAACCCCCTCAAAAACCTCTTCTTTTTCTTGTCCTCGGTGTTGACCTCAACAAGATACCGAGACAACAGACCCCGACATAAGTCAGGATAGCTTCAGTCCACAATACTTTCAGGGACATTGGATTCCCTGAACTTTCTCGCAAACTCCTCCCAGGTAAATACCTTTCCAGCTGGATAAACGGCTACTATATTGTCCCACCATGATGCGGCAGGTCCACACAGCAAGTGTGTAGCATAACGAACCTTCTCTTGGTCATTACATCCAACGGTATTGAGCTTTCGCTCAGTATCCATAAGCCAATCTTCCGCGTCCATTGGCTCGGGCGTATGCGAAAGATATAGGCTTGGTGTTCTGGAAGTCTGCTAAGGTGACTCCCGGATTCTCAGGTCTCTCAACTCTGTTCTGCTGCAGCAATTCCTGAAAGAATTTATTCTGCTGCTCCAACGTAATACGTTGTCTTTCTTCCACCATCTGCATGTATTGGACGAAATTATGTTGCGTCATGGGTAGTGGTGGTGGTGGAAACTGATTCCTGGCTGCTTCATCAGCCTCTTCCTTTTGTTTGGCTTCGCGCTCCATGCGCTGCGCTTCGGTCTCCTCTCCTAACGCTCCCGACATAACCCCCTAGTTCTGCAACACAAGATGATACTCATAATTACTCCATGCGCAAGTTTTCTGAGCTCAACATTGTGCACAGAAATAGTCACGCAATGGAAATCAAGAACAAATCCAAATCATACAAAACATATACCCTGTATATACATGCATAAGTGGTCTTATTACAATACTCAAGTCGATGTGAGTATGCAAACTCACTTATTAAAGTATATGTACAAATTTCTACGAAATATTACACTCTACAATACACGTGGTACTTGTGTATTGTAGCTTTGCTTCCCTTGGTAGTCTCTAGTCGATCTTCACTCCCGATACATTCCAGGCTTCCATCCGGTCGAACGTGTCGTTCTCCTGACAAAACCTGGAACATAAGGTCTCCCCGTTGGCTGGTAGTCGGAATCCGATGATGATCCTAGGGAGAAATCAGTGTTCATGAACTGATCATTCAGTGCATCATAATCCACCCATCGGGTGTACTACCCTGTGCCTACACCATACGTATTTCCTACATTCGTATCCGACTCAACTTGTGTCAGATACCCTCCAACTTCTTCCTCATTCCACGGATAACTCTGATGTTGGGTCGTGGCATCTTCATTCATCTCCCCATCATAATACACTGAGGTACTATGAGTTCCAGTATCCGACCCCCAACGCCAACCCGTGGAATTTTCTATAGGAGTCACGGAACGCTGATTGTTTCCGGATTCCTCTCCACCCTCATAACCCCCATAGGAACTTCCCATATAGTTCCCAGGTGTAACAGGTGTAGTTTCACGCTCAAGAGGATCAATACTAATGTAATCACCAGCTGAATAGACTGGTGTGTGCACCTCATTCTCCATAGGTTCTTTCCCATTTGTCTCCTCTTTGGGTTCAGTAAACTCCTCTAGCATTGTATCAATTGCTCCCGTCAAATGACGATTCAACTGATATAACAATGACAGTAAGTTACGGCTATTGTCCATGTATTTTGCAGCTTCTGCTGGTTTACTCTTTGCATATTTGAAATGGTTGAACATGGGATCATCGTCCTCCTCCATATGAGGAATGTGGGTGAATTCGGAACCCATAAGATCTTTTGTCTTATGCTCCCGAATATCGGTTATGGCTCTCATAATGGCTATATGGTAGGCCGTGTTCATAGTTCTGGCTTCCCCTGCTGGCATTACTACGCTCATTCCCAAAGATTCGGGAAGTCGTAGCCCTACCCTACACTTGGCCAATACAGTACCATTATAGTACATGTATTTCTTTACTTGAATCTGGGGATCACACCCAAATTCAAGTAACATGGCTCGTAGAATATCTGCAAGACCTCCTTCATATTCACTCAGTATGGAATCCATCACCTTCACGTTTCGTCCGGGACGTGAACTTGCCATGTTGGCTGTAGAAATAGAAGGTTATGAGATTAGTAATAATGCATCATAATAGAGATAATAAAGAATTATCGCACTAAAAGATATGATTGTTTTATTCTCAATTGAATATACACCATATTTTTAGAGAATTCTTTACTAGTCCTATTTGACTCCTAACGTTCGTCCCATTTACTAGGTTCCAACCTAAGGTCAAAGCTTTTGCTCTGATACCAACTGTGGTGACCCTGCATACCACTGCATGTTGTAGTATGCCAGTCGGTGATATAACATTCACGAAGTACCATTCCGCAAATATTACATCCCTCGGAGTAGTACAACAGAACATAGCAGGTCCATAACTCATTCATTTATTATTACAAATATCACACACATGTTGTCTCGGAGCTCCTCTTGGGTCCTAAGAGGGATACTCCTGGGTTCGAGGCGAACCCAACTTAGCTTACAATATAAGAGTCTCATTAAATTATACATTTATTTCTTCGAGCAGCTAAATACTAAGAGTTCGGGCTGCTCGGCTTCTACTACTACTCGAGATGTTCAGGCTTGATCTCCTCCGGAAGCCTCCCCGGTTCTGTAGACGATGAGGTAGTCTACGCCCTCAATACCTCCAGAGAGGTCTGGTTCTTCATAGCCGATGATCTCGGCTCCTTCATTGCTGCCGTAGTCCTCCTCCAGACGATTCAGACAATCTAAGCATGGGATTTAAGAGTGGAATGAGTACGAGCGTACTCAATAAGTTCATTATAGGAAAGAGGTGTTTAATGCACTAGCTACAATATTAGACCAGAAAGTCTAATACCAATGCAGGTTTTGATAAACATTTCTTCAAGAGACTGCTTTTACTTCAAAGAGCTATGTCCGTCAGCCTTCACCGGTTTACTAGAACTTCATGGAGTTCCTTTCCGCGTTGCAGTTCCATATCCCGAACAGGAGTGACAGTCACGGTTCTTTACACTCGCAGAGGTGTGTTGCTTTACCCATAAGAGATCTTAACCTTGGTGCCAACCGGGCAGCTTTCCGTCCACACTTCCTTTGGTGTGAGGCCGGTATAAGGTCTAGCCAATCATGTTCCTCCGCTACCTCGAACACCCACCCGTTGTTGCATGCCCGACGACCCTGGGTCCACGCCGGTCCCATTATTCCCGTAATTTCAGGGTGGACCCCGACCACGACAACAGTGCTGGGCTCTACCATACACTCCTACGCCGTTGCAACCCATCATAGACCGCATTACCGTGGGGAATTAGAATGGGATCCCCACCCTCCGGTTGTTCCGCAAGACACAACTGCTACGGCAAGCAATGCTTTACCGTGGGGAATTAGAATGGGATCCCCACCCTCCGGTTGTTCCGCCAGATACAACTGACTACGGCGCATCCGTTGATGAACGAGAGGTGGAAACACTTTTGACTACTCCGTCCCACTCCGGATCTTATGGTTAACACGGGTATTACGGCACAAGAATCACGACATTTGTTGTTTAATCCTAGATGGATATAAACCCTGGCAATGGAACCTCCACCATATCAACAAAATCCATGGTTCCATTGCCCACCACATAGTCATATTCATAGTTATGAAAGTAGTGGTTTTCGTTTTTATGCAATAGTGATAACCATAGTACTTTGCAAGTAATTTGATAGAAATACTCAAATGACATGAGCAAGTGATGAACTTGCATGAACACTGCAAAGTTTTGCAGTTGGAAGGTGTGGACTGACCCTTGTCCTCTGTCTCTGAAAAATAGCATCATTGTCCGATAAGGGCAATGGTTAAAGAAGCAATTATGCATGATTCCAGTTTTAGGGTTTGTTCCCCCTTCCGATGTCGTTGTTATTTTATGAGAGGTTAATACTAAGATAGATTTGGAGATACTCTGTTTAGGATAAATACAACCTTGAAATATTGTCAAGGTGTTTTTAAAATCCAATTACATTAATGGACTTATTTTCATTTTAGAAAATAATATATGTGGTTTAAATTTTTATTTAAATCATCACAATAAGACTTCTTCTTAATTGTCTTCAAAAACTCTGTTTGATATTTTATTTAAATAGATAATTTTATGCTGATCCTTTTTTATATTTTTAATTTATTTTTAAGAGCTTTTATCAATTTTCTATTGAATTTCAAAGTTTCTGCATTTTTATGAATTGTGAAATGCCTAAAATACCCTTGGGTCCCACCTGTCCCAACGGGTTAGGTTTGGCCGACCCACCTGGTCCGGCCCAACCCGCCACTCTCTCTCTCTCTCTCTCTCTCTCTCTCTCTCTCTCTCTCTCGCGCGCGCGTGTCCGAATCCCTAACCCTAACCTCCTCTGGCGACGCATGTCGCCGCCGTCTTCTTCGATTTGTTCCGGCCGTCGCCGCCGGCGAGGTGTGGTGCATCTGAACCGCCACTCGACGGCGATTCAGATCCACCGCGGTGATTCGTGCTGCGCTGCTTGCTCGCCTCGCCCCCTTCGCCTCTGGTCTCCTGGCGTGGAGTGCCCTGGGCGATCTCGTCGCCGCCGACGCTCCAGGTGCTGTGGCGCCGCCGTGGTGCTGCTGTGGTGCTGCCGTGAGTGCTGCCGTGGGGCGCTCACGCTCGGCGTCGCCAGGCCAGGTGCGGCTTGGCGCTGCCATGGGTGGCTCGTGCCGCCGTGCCGCCATGGCACGCCTTGTGCTGCTGCTCCAGGTACGCGCGCCACCTCTCCCTTACCCCCTGTGCTTGCTCTTCTTTCTCCTCCGTGCTTTTGCTTACGTACTGGGCTTGCCTCTCCCCATGGAGAGACTGTGCCGTGCGTGTGTGCTGATGCTGCGTTTCTAACTATTGCTCTTGCTCTGATGCCATGGTTCTAGCTGTGCTACTGCTGCCGCCATGGCCTAGTTCTAGTTCAGGTGCTTGTATTGATGCTCATGCTCATGCTCATGCTTTGCTACTGTGTTGTGCTTGCCTGCAGTGAGCATGTGCTATTGCTGGGTGATGTTCTGCCATATCCCTGTGCAAGCATTCCTAATCTAATTGGTTGCCATGCTCTCCTTTCTTGCTTAATTCCCTCTCTGTGGCTCTGTTCTTGTTACTGAGCTTGCTGGATATCAAGTGTGTTCATGTTTGTTGCTCTGGCTTGGGTTCTGTGTGCATTACTTGCAATTTGGCAAGTGCCAGGGAAATGGTATGTTGTTCCTTGTGCTCAAATTCATGAGTATTCTCAATTGAGCATTACTGTTGGTTTAATTGTATGATTAGGTGATGAGCACTAAGTGCTTTATTTGTTTATCATGATCCAGTGGTTCATCAAGCCTTGGATGTGCTTCTGGATACAATCATATGATTATGACTTCAGTATCTGTTTATTCAGTTAAGACTTGTGTGTAATTATTCAGTGGCTGATTTATTTATGATGCTATGCTTGGCTTGTAGCAATCAGTAGTATGAGTTAGCAAGCTTTGATGATTATCTAATCATCATTAGCTTGATGGTTAACTGTTGTGCTTCCTACTGTGGCTAACTGGTGCTTATCTTGGTGTCTGGGTATCACCATGCCTTGTGCCGGTGTAGGTTGTGCCTGATCCAGTGCCTGCTGTTGCTTGCAGTGCTCCATTGGATCCACTGCAAAGCTCTGGTGTAAATTTCTTGTATATTCATTTATCTGTGTTGTTTTACTTGGCTAAGTGGATAAATGATGTGAACTGCTGGCAGTTGTGATCATCTTACAGTTGAAATGATTTAGCTAGAGAGATGCCAACATCTGTTGGGTACCCTAGCTCTTACTGAACCCTCTTTGGGTGATGATGTGCTGGCTGGAGGTGTGGCTGTGGGTTGAGGTAGCCTTGACAGCCACTTGGTGCTGTCATGGTAGCTCCCCCCTCTCAGGAACTGGCTGTGGTGGATTGTTGCTTACTGGCCTGACCATTTTTGGTTGCCAGGTGCTTTTGATGTTGATAAACCTAGATAGACAGATGATAGTCTATCATGTCTGATGGCTTAGCTAGCTCTGGTTGTCAAGTGAGCCTGGTAGCTGGCCAGGGTTTTGAATCCATGTTGGATTTCTCTGGTTGTGTCCATGTGTAGACACAACCAGTGTTCCCTGGATGATCTCTACTGGCTGTTCTCTATGTTTGCTTGAACCAAATGACTAGATAGCCATAGGATGACACAAACATAGGGTATCTACCCTTTTTCTTATGTGTGATTGGTGCATATGCTTATTTATGAACAAAACCATCTGGTTTGTTCATGATGATTTGTATACCTCACTCCAGCTCCTAGAATTTGATGCTGGTGTAGAGGTTTTGCTTCTGGTGGTTTGTTTGGCTTGCCCTGCTCCTCCCTGTGGCTTGATTCTTCCTGGTTATTTGTTGTGGTGGTGAAGATATGTTGAACAGCAGTAGCTGTTCAAGCTGTTCTTGTGTTCTTGGCTGTTCTTGGTGGCTTACCACTACTGCCTATCGATGGCAATGGTTAGGGTTTACTGTGGAGACTTTATATGATCTCCACCTCCATCTCTGGTCGACAACAAGGCCTGGCAGCCTGGTGTGACTCACCAGCTGTGTGTGTGGTGTGCTGCATGCACACTGCTGAGCAGCCTAGCTGTGTGTGTGTGCTAGTGCTGTGCACTTGGACTTCGTTCTGTCTGTGGCATGGATCTGCTCGGCAGAGACTTGATCATATCCTCTTTATTTTAATTGTTTGCTAACCTGCCAAGTGGCAATGCCACTTGGCATAATGTGCTCTTTGTTGTTTTTGTTTGCAGGGATCAACCTGATGCTCCAAGGATTATGGAGATCATCAAGTACAAGGCTAAATGAAGATTAACTTGTAGTGTTAGGATAGATCATTGAATTGTAATTTCCTTTTCTTTTCTTTTTCTAATTATTCAATTCTTGTAATTTGTTGTAATTCCATAATTCAAATCTGAATATTGTAAAGACAATGTATTATGTGTGTGATGATCAATAAAGCCCAAGTTTTCCTTATTGAGCTTAGTGTAATAGTTGTATTACTTATATTATTGCTTAATGGTAATTGTTTGTGAAATTATCTCAAATTTGAATTATGTGATGATTATTTGATGTTTGAATTTGAAATTCAAATTCAAATTGGGTTTGAATTCAAACATACCACTTAACTTGTAATTCAATCATACAACTTAAGATTTCAATGCAATTATCACTTCTCTCTTCTCAAAACCCTAATTTAGACAAGTAGGAACAAGTTCATCGCACTCTCGAAACCCTAACCCTGTAAGGTGTCGAGAGAGAAACCCCCTTCTTTGGTTTGTTTTAAAAGCGCGAAATTTCCCCGTAAATTACAATGCAATGCACATCCCTTTCTAAAATCTACCCCTCGATCGCCTCTAAACCTGGTACATTACAGTGTGCATCGCATTGATGAAGAAGGTGGAGTGGTGATGCTCCCATTTCGGAAAAAATAATACCCTACCCTTAGGTTCGACGCTTGTGCTGATAAACTGTTCAACAAACATCAAAATGCTTTTATTAATGGTAGAAACATTATATATGGTGTCCTTTCTCTACATGAGCTTATAAATCATGCC
The DNA here is from genome assembly GCA_030979885.1 of Lolium multiflorum. NCBI lineage: Eukaryota > Viridiplantae > Streptophyta > Magnoliopsida > Poales > Poaceae > Lolium > Lolium multiflorum. Next base: position 234,807,287 of record CM061753.1, read on the forward strand.
TATGTGAAAAAAGAAAGTTGGTATCATTCTAAAAATAGATTTTGAAAAGGCCTATAATAACGTAAATTGGGATTTCCTACTGGAATGCCATGTGGCTAGGGGGTTTTCTGATATTTGGTGTAATTGGTCTCATCAAATCCTGCACAATGGAATTGTAAGTGGAAAGCTAAATGATGAAGTGGGACCTTACTTTCAAAGTGCAAAAGGGGTTAGACAAGGGGACCCTTTTTCTCCTACTCTGTTCAATATGGTTGCAGAAATTTTAGCCAAGATGGTGTTGCAAGCTTAGGAAATGGTCTTAGCACCGGTTTTGCTCCTGATTTCATTCATAAAGGGGTAAATGTACTTGCAGGTGTACCATCTTTTGTATTAAGCATGATCCGGAACAAGCTGTTAATTTGAAGAAAAAAAATACATGTTTGAAATGATGTCGGGCCTTAAGATCCACTACATGAAGAGTGAGATTATTACTATTGGGGGAGACAATAATACCTTGGCCTTTTGTGCTGATATGTTCAATTGCCTAATTAGTAAATTACACATGACATATTTAGGGGTTCATGTAACTTTTTCCAATCTAAGGAATATTGATTGGGATTTCCTCGATGCCAAACTCATTAAAAAACTGGATGCTTAGATTTGTGATTCCGCCTCTTCTGGAGCTAGGCTGACTATTCTTGATTCCTGTTTATCATGAATTCCTTCATATTATATGGCCATGTTTCTTTTGAATAAATTTTTTGTTGAAAAATTAGATAAACATAGAAGAAGAATCTTTTGGGTGGGTAAGAAGAAGAAGGCCTATTAGATGGTAAATGGAAAAGGGTTTGTAGATCAAGAAATGAAGGTGGTCTGGGAGCGAAGGGCCTTAGAAAACAAAATATAATCCTTTTGTGTAAGTGATGGTGGAAATTAGAGACACGGGATGGTTTATGGCAGAACTGTGAATGAACTGAGACGCTTATTTTAGTTTATGGAGGGAGTACTAATTTGGTGTGAGTCGAGGGAGAATAATAAACTGCGCGGCCTCGCATACGAAATGCATGGAGTTAGTCAGTACATTGTACCACACGCATACATACTCAGATGGAGAACGTGCCCCCCCAGTCTGATAAGCAGCTATCAGATAAAGCAGTTAGCTGGCCGGCGGCTAGGTTGATACTTCGCCAGCAAGAACAGTATGGCAACTTTCAGGTGGGAATGGATTCTTAGAACTCTGAGAGCGGTATGGCAAACTTTCAGGGCTTTGAGAAATGAGAATACATAGCTCTGCGCCGTAGGTACGCTCGTGGTCGAAAAAGTTTCACAAAATGAATGCTTAACGATAGAGAGTGCACGCATGGTGGCAAGGACGTGCCGGATGACTTTTGAACGAATAGACTAAATTTAGTCGAACAAGCCTTTAATGTTTTTCTATGGAAACTAATCTGTATTGTTAATATTAGAAGGTAAGCAAGAAGATTTCTTTTGAAAAAAACGCGAAGATGGGTTGAGTTATCAATTAAAATTTGAAATTTGCTCGGAAAAGTAAATGTCATAAAGCAAATGCAAGAAAACAAAATCCATACAAAGCCTAAGCTCCGGATTCCCACTATCAACCAATAACGGAACAATATTCTTTTACAAACCAAACAAACAAGTTAAAAGTAAAACAACGAGAAAAAGGAGAAAAGGCACAAATTTAAAACTATCTAACTCTAGAACGCCTAAAGGGCCACCAAACAAGCTAAAGCGTACGTCCAGCAAGCTTACAGGTTTCCAAATACATCTCTGTCATCCATGCATCACAAAAAGTCTAGACATCAAACACACATAAAAGTTTTTAAACATGCATAAACTCCCAAATTAGCCACCCTAGTTTCTGGTTAACACTTCGGTTTTCATCCATGCGCCTGATCATCCTCCCCTTTGAGTATCTTCAATTCGTGGGGACCTTTTTGAAGAGGATTGAAGAGAAAGAGCCATCGTCTGAAGAGCTTCAGCACCTAATAAAATATCATCTTAGTCAATACCCAATCGTAAACTAGCCCAATATCTAAAAACGAAGTTGCGTACATTATCTCAGCAGGAGTTTTAATCAGCTTGAATTCAAAACATGCTCTATTTCTTAACTTCGGACATCGCCCAGCATATGGCAGCCAACCCCACCGCTTGGAACTTTGTCCTCCCTAGAAAGAAACTAGCAATCCAGCTAAAATACTGGGTAAAATTTCCAGGTCTATTAATTTGCCCCAACAGTTTTACTCACAACACTTCACACATATGAGAAGGAAAAGAATAAATGGTGAATTATTTCAACTTCATCACAGAACCTACATTTGTAGTCCTCCAGCCATCCCCTTTTTTGCATACTTATCTTTTGTTGCAGTTGCAAATGCAGCAAATGGAAGTGAAAGGAGTGCATAGCTATCTTTTGCTAACAATTAATGAACTGGAGAGAAAGAAAGCTTTAAGGGCACTTTGCTCTTTCTTTGTCAAACATGCTCAATACTGAATATTTACATTCTTTGCAGCAAAATGATCAGGCACTAAGAATCGGATGACAAGCTCCAAAATGCACCTCGAAGCAATGATGACTGACATTGTTCATTCTATCTTAATGCACACTGTGCAACTGAATGGACAGTAGGTGGCAATGTAACATTTGCTGCCTCTGTTCCTGTACCTACTTGCTACTTAGTATGGCACTTGTGGTGACAATTTAGAAGACGACTCCTCTGTAAAAAATGTCGCCGGCGGGGATGGCGATGCCGACATACTTGCATCTGTGCGTTCCAACACGCCAACGCACGTCGTCGTAGGCTGACGGCCGAACCCCATCGGAGAAGGCGACCGAACCACCACAACCTCCAGCATCTGGGGCGACGACTGCGACGACGAACACCGTTCGTCCACCATCCCATGTGTCAACGGCGTCCGCGACGGCGACCTCGAGAGGACGTAGTCACGCACCATGGGTGCCGGTGACGGCGACCTGGACACGACCCTCTCGTTCGACCCGACCGTCGAGCCTCCGATCCTCAGCGGCGATCGTGCCAAGATATCCGCGAAGATCCTCGTCGCCGTAGGCCGCTCGGGCGACACGTCGCAGCGACGCAGCTGCGGCAACGGTGGCGACATGGCAGCCTCGCCGGGGCGCGCTCGCTCCGGCTCGGGGTGTGCGCGGCACACTGGGCACGACGAGTGTGCGCACAGCCAGCCGTCGATGCAGTTGACATGGAAGAAATGCCTGCACGCCGGCAGCACGCGCACCACGTCGCCGTCCTCCAGCTCCTGCAGGCACACCACGCACTCCACCGACGCAGCCGCCGCCCTCCCCATGCTGCCGCTCCTCCTCTTCCCGCCCCAGTTGCCCTGGGGCGACGGCGTCGGCGCCGCTCGCGCCCTGTACGCGAACGTGGGGAGCGCGGCGATGTCGTCCATGCTCATCCCGAGGTTTGTGGCAGGAAGCGAACCGTCGCCGTGACGAGCGCGCCACTCGGACAGGAGCGACCTGCCGTAGCCGACGGCGAAGTACAGCACGACGGCGATGGCGACGGCGATGATGATGTACATCAGCGTGAGGTTGGAGCTGGCCGGCCCGGGGCCGTCAGAAACGTCGGCGTCGGAAGTGTCAGGCAATGACGAGGGCGACGACATGGCTCCGGCTAAGAACCTGATCCAATTCCGACGACTTTGTGCAGAGATATGGTTTATAGGATGTCGTTGGTGTGAATCAACCAACAAATCATTGTGAAAACGATTGTGCGTCGCACTCATGCTTATTGCAAGATAGATATATTCAGTTGAGTCGCTAGCTGGACGTACTTTGATTGAGGCTGCTCAATATTTTTTGGATTTTGCTGCTCGTCGTGTTACTTACAGCTTTTCCTCTTTTCTTTTATTATCGGGATTTGGTGTAAGCATCGTGCACCCCCTTTCTGGCTTTCTTGTATTTTGCTCAACATCACGGCAGACATGCTTCTCATTCTTGGATTGATCAACCATTGTCAGTGATCACCTTTTGTACCTTTTGTAGTTCAATAAGTTGTCGAGCTTTGACATGACATTATTCAACGGTGATCTGGTGCGTAAGTTCAGACATGATTGGCGTACGACACCTACCGCAGGTTGTGAACTGTTCAGTGACTCTTGCTGTTGGATCATGCCGGAATAGGTTTGAAGTCGAGTTGGCAGCCAACAGAAGCGCACAGGTCTTTTAGTTGTGTGGAAAATGAGCCCAAAAGGAGAGATATTTTCGAACAGCAGGGGTTGTCAGTTGTGGCAACTGGGCTTTGCCTATCAGGCACGAGGACATGTTGAGCACAGAAGGAGTCATGGATCAAACCTGAAGAGGCAACTACGCTAGCACTGAAATGACATTCCACACAGGGGAACCACAAAGCTTCAGCAATTTATAATGTATACTTAAAAGATTGGAGTATATTATCCCGCCCTAATATAAGATCCCAGAAATCCCAAATAGTTCAATTACTAGGTCGATTTTGGGTGGGCTAATAATCCCAAGGGATCGAAACATGGAAATTAGCGCACAAATCATGATGGACAGATATCAATCCCTTCAAAAATCTATCTGTTCACCATACACAATGACAAATATGGTATAGGCAGGTCGTAACAGCCGTGGCAAAACAAGAAGTTTGAGGGACGACCAGGATATACACAGCTCAATCTTACATCACCTACCTATCTCTCGATGCTACACAACAGCACAGCAAAACAGACCAAGCCGCTACTACTCGAAGCCTCAGAATCACTCATGACCTGGCCAACCCACCTCACCAAGTGGAAAACCAGAACATTTTTGTCCGATTTTTCTAAAACCAGTTGAAACCAAAGCTTTCACCCTCCTCTACTCTGCATTTGATATATTTTTCTGTTTTTATTGCTACGCCTCATCTCTCGGTTTCGCCTTCTCAGTATTGCTTGAGTTGGACTCGTTCGTCACAGCACCATCACCCTCTCCTGATGATGCTGTCTCACTACTTTGCGAAGGTGCTGGTGCTGCTGCTTCTGAAATATTAGGATGTGGTGTAGCAAAGTTAGTATGGAAGTATTTTTGCACAGCCTAATAATCATAAGGTCATTATAACCTGCCAAATATGCACTGTTCGAAAAATGTCATAAACTCACATATTACTGGCTTTATGCAGAATTTCCCTTTTTATATGATACTGAAACATGTAAATAACTCAATAAACTACAAAACTATATTGCATACCTTGCTGTTCAGATGAGGGAGGTTGCTGCGCATTCCAGGCAGCAATTGCGGATGCAGCCAACTGTTCTTCAGTTACTTTCATGAGTTCCTCGCTGGTGTAAGGCACAGCTGTTTCAGGCTTGACATCTAAAAAACAGTTACTTTCATGAGTTCCTCGCTGGTGTAAGGCACAGCTGTTTCAGGCTTGACATCTAAACAACAGTAAGGCAGTGCCATGGATTCTTAACATCAATGACTTCTGTAGGCTGCTGGAAATCCATCTTTTTAGCTGATTAACTGGTATGAGGAAAATATGGCACCATTTTTCTGACAGATTCAGAGCAACCAGCCTTCTAAAAATCATGGGCCTTAAGCTTCAATCATGGCACAAACCATGCATGATGAAGAGCAGGGAGAATGCTATAAACTTGATTAAATATAAGCTTTACAGAAGCTGGTAATTTTTTAGTATTTATATTTAAAAAAAAGATAAAAGAAGTATGATGAAAACTGTTTTGTTCAACGTTTAGGAAGTGTCAGGGCTCTCGCCCCAGGGGCAAGATAGAAGGATTGTTCTATTCCTCATATGGGGTCATTTTTGTGCAAGGCCTAACAATCGAAACGAAGCAACAAATCATAGATCTTATGTCTCATTGACTCAAGGCACAAACTAAAAATACCTTCCCAATTACACGATAAACTTACTAAACAAGGGATTGAGGATCTTATCCAATAATTGGGAGCTGACATGATATGTTCATATGCTCCCGTACTATCAAAAGCAAATGGTAATGAAGAAACATAACTTGCCAAGAGATCACTGGATCAGATTCAGAACAATGCATACGGGGTCACTAGATCAGATTCAGAACAATGCATACCCCGGGTATTTTTGTTGTTTGACTGACAAGCATGATTTTTAAACATACAGGTTCCGAAAAGAATGCTTTACACAACTTAGGCATCATTTCATTGAAAGAAGTTTTGGATGGATTGGAAAAACTAACCTTGGTTGACAGCAGGTGGTTGGCTGTTATTTGTGGGTGGAGGCCTATAGTTCGTGGACGGTGGATCCTCATCAAGTCCAATTTCTCTTTCAAGAGTGCTCCTGAAATCCCTTGATACATCCTAATTGCATAGAATCAGATTACATTACATAAGAGAATCCTTAGTCACATTGCAGCTAGTAAATCCCGAACCAACCTGTAGCTCCCGAATAGTTGGTTGGAAAGCACGCAAAGTCTTCCCCAAATTCCTGGCCACCTGCAAACAAGTAAGCAAGAGTGACATACTGGCCACTTCTCCATTTATTTCTGATTCCCACTGGTCGCAAGAGAAAAACTTATTTTTCATATACGTTTATTTTGCTGAAAGAGTTATGGTTACATAGTTTGTATGATCATTTAACCAGGGCAGTACATCCAGGGGGTTGAGAAATCATAGGGCCTCAAACGATGATGCCTTTACTTGGAAATTAAATTAGTGGACAACAAACTATGATAAAATGAAGGCTGGCCCCTGTCTGAGCAAGGTTTACCTCTGCTAGACCCTTGGGCCCAAAAACCAGCAAAGCAACCACTCCAATGACCAGAGCTTCCGGAGCTCCAACGCCAAATAAAGAAGCGCAGATACCATTTCTGCGTCTTCTTCCTGCGAGCACTGCACTTCGTCACAAAACAAAGATCACATATGAACCTCGAGATCGATCTGGCGGGTTGAGGTAGAAGTACAAATGAATCGAGCCCCGGATAGATAAGAATCATAGACTAATAGGGTGCCAACTGCCAAGGACCAAACATATCTGCAGCTAGCTGGACCGAGAGACATCATGGTTTGGATTTGACAGCCCGCATCAAAAGAAGTTCCCGGGAGTGCAGAACTCATTCAGGAAGCAAGCAAAGGGCTACTCACCGAAGGAAGAAGAGATCATCCGAATCCCGGAGCCAGTCCAGTGGAGGGGAGGAGGGCGATGGCTGCCGTGAGAGACGAACGCCGGAGCCGCCGGGGGAAGCCGGGCGTGGCGGCCCGGCTGCCGGAGAGGCGCCGGGAGGCTGGCATAGCGCACTTGGGCCGAGCAGAGGAAGATGCTGCTCGACATCGGGGCACGGGCGAATTCGAGATAGGGTTGCAGGTGCAGCCACATGATTTGATTATTTAGGCTCACCAACTTAACGGGCCCGTGTCCGTCCGTTTGGGCATCCGACGGTTGCAAATTCTGCTCTTTAACTGAGAGAAATGCCACTCCGCGTCTTCCAGTTTCGCTGCATTTTTAGGTGGCAACTTGCGAATGTTTCGCGTTCTGGGAACGGACGACAAACGCCAGCACAAGGACATGCACTGAGCTGCAACTTTATTTCCACCAGGAGAATGCTGGTTCTTGTACATAATCGCAGAGTTTACAAAATACAACTTGCCCGAATTCCATACAACATGTTACAATCATCATCAGGTCTGCAAGAAATGGTACAGAGATATCGTGTTCACCGTATGCATCTTTCTTTCTCGCTAAAAGCGTATGCTGAAACCCTTGTCGGTCTTGGTGACATCCATGCTACCAAACTCGTCAATGTCCGAATCTGAATTGCCGTCTCTGAAATTACCCCATTCCTCCGCAGAATCATCGTCGTCCTCGCCCTTCGATGCTGGTACTTGTAGTCCAGCAATAGGTACGGGTAAGGGTTCTTCGGTGAAGTAGGGGTCATTCAGCAGGTGAGAAGCACTGGCCCTCTTTGCTGGGTCATAACAGAGTAGCCGCTTTATCATGCTAACCTCAGAAGCAGACCTGTTAGTAATCGATGCTTCAAGGCCCACGGGCTTCTCAACCTTGTTGAAGAAGATCTTGTTGTAATCGGGTAAATTTGAGCAGCCTGGGAAGGACTCTTCTGTGATGTTGCCCAGGACCCCAATTATTCTACCAATCTGATCAATATCAGACTGGCCTGGGAATATAGGCTCTAAATTCAGAAGCTCAGCCAAAATGCATCCTAGTGACCAGAGGTCGATCTCTTGGCCGTAGTTGGTTGAACCGTATAGGAGCTCAGGAGCTCTAAACCACCGTGTTCCAACACAGGAAGTGAAGGCGCCAGATTCTTCATCCCCCATGTCTTCTTCAGCATCATATGAATATGACGCTCTAAATGGATCATCGTCGATGTCTGCTGTGCTGCAGGTGGCAAAACATGAGGTGTTTCCATCCTGAAGGCTCATTCTGTCGACATCTCCATAAGTGGACTTGGCCCGGAGTTGGTCGATCTCATCTAGGTAGTCAGCTGCAGTGAGTCTCTCTGGCTCCTGAGCACCAGGAATTTCCGGTTCATGAGTTGGCTGTTCCTGAAGAAACCTGGCCTGAGGGAGAACAAAGAGCAAAAGAACTTCTCAAAATCAAACCAACTGATACAAACAATTGAAAGCAGTACAGAGGTATAGCATACCGCTATACCACAAAAAGACAAACTTGATTAACTACTCCCTCCATTCACTAATATAACATGTTTTAGCTTTTTGTACATTCATCTGGTTTAATATGTATCTAGTCTACTTTTAGTGTGTAGATTCACTAATATAACATCTGAATGTATCAAGTTACCTTTGAAATGTCTAAAACGTATTATATTTGTGAACGGAGGGAGTATATGATAGGCCACATGTAGGCTTCATGTGTTCCATCACAAGAAATAAGCCTGCCCCTTAGTAGAGCACTGTTACTGCTATGACAAAATAATTTATTTGTCGTAAAGCCTTCTAATTGAAATTGTGAATATAAAACAGTATGTAAGAACTTAATTAAGAATTCAAAGCAATCTTTGTATATAAAACACGGGTATATTTCATAGTTGTTGACTACTTCAAGGAAAATTCTTTAACAGTATTTAAAATGCTCTTGTAGTCGTTTATCTAATGCAACTTATTTTTATCATGCATCAGCTCAACTGCTGAAACTGAAGATGGTGACCTATAAATAACATATTGTCAACTTCCAACACTATAGACCACAGAAAACAATCCATCCACCGGATCCAGCCTAAAACAGGGTTTGGGTGTCCTAATGAAATACGTGAAGTTCTCGACTATATTCATCTAATGGCTGGAGCGACGGTGATGTGAATAATTAACTGTCCTAGAAGGAAGCAAGGTAGGGTCCATTGAAGAATAGTCACAACATATGGCTTCCAAATTGAAAGGTCTGTGCGGTGTACAGGTATGCCTTAGCATAATATCAACCCATAAAGCAACAGCACACAAAGCCACGTCTCAAAATGTGAAGATGTAATTTAGGAAAATCACATACTCCGTACTAAGTTTCCCCTAGTACCTTAAAGGCAAGACCACACCATACATTAACCCATGAAACAGATAGCTAGATCTTTAACCTCAGTACTGATCAACAACTGTTCATAACTTATTTATTTCTTCATTATCAGCCCCATTTTAATTCCAATGGGTATTAACTTCCATGTTGGAGCACAGCCACTACAACGTCCGTAAGAAGCATATAGTTCAGAGGTCTATTTCACAACAATAGATTCCTATGATTTCCAGAACAATAGTTCAAAGCTCTAGATGTAGCTGATCCTTCTATCATCAAATTATTCTGGATATATACAAATTGCAAATAAAATGGTTCCTTGGCAGTTATATCGCCAAAGAGTTACAGAACACTAGAGCTGCATGTTGGATTGAGCTCCGGCTTAGTTGGAAAAGATAACGTTAAGGGGAGGGGCCACAAACCCAGCTTCCATTCCCTCACCCACCTAACACTCCCCGGCAGGAGGCAACCCAAATCAACAAGTGGTTTTCGTCCCCAATCACCAGCACTAGAAATAAAGAGAGGGAAGCAACATCCACCTGTGGTAGACTAGTTCAAGCACGGTTCCACCTTGCTTCCCACATCCCATTAACCCATCCAATCTAGAGAGAGTGTTGCACAGCGGAAAGATCACCACCTACGGTACCGGTGCGCCCCAAAGGATGCCGGTGCACAGTGACACAGTGATCGACTACACCGACTCTTTGTCACACCCTGCACCGAGCAGGCAAGGGACATCGCATCCGCTCCAGCAATGGCTTGCCCGTAAGATCACCAATCCCCTACTGTTTAATGCTTATTAGGTGCTCTAATTGTGGGTGTGGCCAGATCATGTTTATGTTAATGTCTGAAGTCCATTAAATCTAACGCTGCGGTGTTGCAGAAGCAGCTTCTGTTTCAGTATAACTAGTTAACTACCGAAAGCAAAAAAAAATGTATATTTACACAAATCCAATATTCTGTGTCAATTGAGGAAAGATGTCCACGACTAATCATCCACCAACCAGTTTCGACATGCTACTACCGAAAGAAAACCAATTCTCGACGGCTAAATCCATAAAAGAAACTCATTAGCCGAACTGAGAAAAAAGTTTCGAGGAATTTAACCTGACCAAAGTCGGCGACCTTGAGCACCCCGGCCTCGGAGATGAGCAGGTTTCCGGGCTTGAGGTCGCGGTGAACGAGGCCGACGCGGTGGCAGGCGGCGACGGCTTCGATGACCTGCAGCATCCACCGCTTGACCTGGGCGGCCGGGAGGCCGCCGGCGCGCTTCCCGTCGCGCACAACGGCGGCGAGGTCGAGCGGGAGCCACTCGAGGACGAGCACGTCGTCGTCGTGGTCGCCGCCGGGGAAGTGGTCGAGGAGCGCTACCACGTGGGGGGAGGACTCGGACGCGACGGCGAGGAGCGCGTCGGCCTCGCGCTGGGCGCTGACGGCGTCGTGCACCTCCTTGAGGGCGACGGCGGCGCCGTCGGAGCGGCGACGGCCGCGGTAGACGTCGGCGTAGGCGCCGGAGCCGGCGCGCCCGAGGACCTCGTAGCGGGAGGTGACGTCGGGGCGGCCGTGGATGCTCCAGCTCCCGCCTCCGCCGCCGCCGCCGATCGCCATCGGGATAGAGGGGACGGCTGGAGGATTTTTTTTTCCTTCTTTCTCTCTCTTTTGAGAGGAAAGCTGGAAGAGGAGTGTGCAGGCCGACTGGGCTTTGCTGTGCTACGACTGGGCCACGCGGTGTGCAAGGGACCGAGCTACTGGGCTACGCCATTCGATTCTTAAAAGAAAAAATATTTGAGAAAAAAAGAAAGAAAAACTAGGCTACCTGATTCTCGACAGAAAAGAAACTCTTCGTAGATAAAAGGAATTAAGAAAAGGATTTTTTACCTCAAAAAAGATATTTTTTTAATCTCCCCATAGGCTATGGTTATTGCATAAGAACCCATTTCTCTTCTCTCTCCTAATCTCTCTCCTCCAACTAAACAAACATATAATATTTTATCACTTACAGTCAGCTAACTGGACTTTATTATACTTGCTCTAACCCATAAGTATAGAGCCCTTTCCGAAAAACATGCGTGATGAGAGGATGATTAAGCTGCCCGTAGCCCCCTCCCGCGAGCAAGGTGGGACTAAAGTCACTTGCAACTGCTAGTATCCTAACATCTCGTTCCCTATGAAGCCTCCTACATAGGCATGTCATTGCTAGCTCCGATATCAAATGTTAGCATCCTAGATCTAGCTCCACACTATCTAGGCGTTTGTTTGTTGGCTCATCAAACCCCGGCTCACAAGCGGAGACCCCTTTTCACCCAAAACTCCGTCCCGATGAGAGGATGGCTACTCACCCTTATAAGCTGCATGTTGCCTCCCTCCCGCTAGCGAGGTGGGACCAAAGTCACTCACAATGCTAGGTATGCTAACAAATATGCTATGGGTCGGTCCACTCCTTATCCGTCCAACTCATTCTCTCTCCACAAGACCACTCCAACCAAGTCTGGTGCCCTTCCCCCTCATCCGCCTACAACATTTCTGCTTCGTCGTTCATCCCTGATATCAACCAGCCAGTCCGTCCTTGTTCTTTGCAGGTGTTCTCAAGTTATAGCTCAAAATTCATGGCTTACACCTAGTAAACTCAAGGGAAACTGAGGGGTACTAGGAGGATGAGTCAATGCTGACTAGATGTCTAGATCTACCTAGGGGCTCTGGCGGTCTAGATTCGTCGTCGGCGATGTTGATCCGGCGAAGTCCGTGCTCCAACATAAGGTCAATTTTCATTAATTTTTCGATGTTGCATGATTTTTTTTTTAAATGCTTCAAACTCATGCTCGTTTTGCATACCGATGCTTTTGCTTGATGGAAGAATGTGGCAATCATCTTTGTTTAGGCCACCATAGCCAGTCGTTCTTTATGCTATGCTGCATGTCACTTTTTAAGAAGCTAGTCAAAGAGGAGCTCACACACTTCATAAAGATAAAGATATAAGTGGATAATAAAAGAAAAGAGGGTTGATTTAGGTTATAAGAGAAAATTATCCAAAAAATCATAAATGGCTCGATTAATTAGAGGAAAACTGAGCAAAAACCACAAACTCCACAACATCACCTAACCAAACTAGGTTTGGCGCACCACCAACAGAAAAGTTAACACTCAAAAAGTAAACAATACACCCGTCAAAACCCAATGGAAGAAAGAAAAGTCAAAACACGAAGAAAAGCGAGCATGTGTCCCTATAAACACAAGAAGAATGACACATCGTTCTAGTGAGCCCCCGACGCTCGCCTATCGATCAAGACATTCTTTCGCCGGCTCTTTGAATAGTAAGCTCTATGCCTATCTTAGCAGAGTCTATCAGCACTTGGCTAGGTAGACGCCTTGATGGATCGGTGCACAACATCTCATGTATATGTATCGCATAGTCTCTGCAAAGTGGACCAAATGTTGCTACCAGCTGACGGGCACTTAGCCACTCTCTAGTGCAACATGCCTTTTTTGAAGAAGATATAGAGATTCGTCTTCTGCACAGAGAGATGCACACAACCTTTCTTATTCATAGCGCAAAAGCCATCAATTGAACATGTTTGACCTAGAAAAGAGAACCCGAAGCCATGATGTCGAGAGTAATTCCACCCGGTGAACACTAACCCTATGATAAAGGACAAAAACAAACTAAAAATACACGTCTCCTGAGCTAAGCTTTAAAGGAGAAAGCGTTGCATGTGCATTGATAATGACGAGTCCAACTATCGATCGATCTCAGAGACTTTTTTTCATCCCCAAAGCCACCTTACCTATGGTAGGACTTCAGTTTGGTGGCGTCTTATAAGGAACTATATCACACTCAAAGACTCTAGAATGCGTGAGCATGCAAATCGCCGATGAGGAACACATTTAAGGCATGTTTCCTAGTAAAAAAAAAGGAGCCAAGTTTCACATAATGAGTACTGGCCCATAGTTTTGCTCCCTCCATCAGTAAATAAGTGAACATGATGAATTATGAAGTGGAGTAGAAATCTCTTCTTTTTAATTTTTTCCCACCTTCAGTAAACTACTCCCCGCTAACAAGAGAAGTAATTCTTGTTCATTGGAACTACGTGCTTTTTAACAAATTTTTAAGCTAAACATTTCCTTTGAAATATAGTACAAACATAGACGCTCACAAATACATACACACAGTCACCCCTATAAATGAACGCAATATTACCTTTTTATCAGATACAGTAGCAAATATTAAATCTGAGGTTTAAACCATTTTAACTATCCAACCACATGTTAGATTGATTCTCGGAACTAAACATCTCTAATTCTCTATGCGGATCTCTATGCGGATTTATGGACGGATACAGTAGAGCCCGGCTGCTGTCATGCAATGGAGCGTAAATTGACACAAACCAGTCATTTTCCATCGCCTCTCCGGTCCCTGTCCAGTCGCGGTCGGTCGACCGACGTGACAATCTGCGGCCGCGCGCCGATCCCGAGTGGCTGGAACAATCCAAAGTTGTATCTGGTATGGTCATCGTCAGCCTCGTCACACACCGACGCCGGCGACGTCCAAAGATCGATCCGCACGTTCTCATTAAATTTATGCAGGAATGAGCTCGTTTTGCACACGCCTATCGTCGGTTCGGTGGGGTGTGACGGCAATGGGCAGTGCAGGCACAGCGCGGATCTGGGCGTAACCAAAATTGGCACATGCATGGCGTCTGATGACAGCCACGAAGGCAGGAAGGACATGCGACGGTTTTGGCGGCACGGCACAAGACCTACGTGGAATCATAGATCGAAAATCTTAGTCTTCTTGGAAGAAACTCAACCCACTATTTCTTTTCTTTTGGAAAAGGACTGAGGCTATATTATCTCTGAATCCAGGTCTTACAAAAACAACATTGGAAAGCACAAGATTCTGAACAAAGTTTAGCACACCGTCGTTCTTTCTGTATCCATCGACGGCGTGTCGTAAGAAAAGCTTAGCTAAAAGATGTCGATGTCCATGATCTTTAAGAGATAGCCGTCCCGGAGAAGCGAGTGCCAAGGTAGGCCGGTAGATAATCCCAACTTCGGCGACATAGATGGAGGATGCAAAACACGTCAGGTTCTTCGATAGAGCTGTATATGTCTGAGCTTAATCAGGCGGAGGTAGAACTTGGGGACATCGATATGCTGCAACATCATTCCCACCACGAAACATCGCCACCTTAGATAGGCTCTTATCACGTCTGACCTAATGTTCGACGATCAACTCCAAACTCCAGCCCATCAACGTTCCTCTAGGGAAGAATACTGATCTGGTGGAGCGGGCGAAAGTACATTTATTTTCATTGATGCCAAATCCCCTACACTGGAGATGAAGAACTTGTAGACCCTATGGAGACCGGTCATCCGATACAAGGTTCCTAAACCCTACAACCGCAACAACAACCCGACAGGAGGGCATGAGAACCAACAGCTAAACTCGCTCGGCTCTTCCTACTTTTCACACATCACCATACAACTTGTGTACCACTCCTTTCATATCGGCTTTAAAGTATTATGTGTTTCGAGAAATTTTTGACCATTAGTTTATTCAATAAAATAAATATTGACACAAAAATTATACAATTGCATTCATATTAAAAACAATATTTCCCTATTTTCTAACGCTCTATTTTCTATGGCATATATTTTATATTTTGTTAACCAAATTACTACCTCCATCATAAAGTTTAAGGCTTATATTTTTTTGAAAAATCAAACCAAATAAAATTTGACCAAACTTTTAGAACAAATTATCGACAAATATATTATTTTGTAGATACCATACGAAAATATATTTTATTATCTATTTAATGATATTATTTTTTTATTTTGCATGTTAATGATTTTTTGGTAGAAGCTTAGTCAAACTTTTCATAATTTTACTTTCTAAAAATAATATAATGCTTAAGCTTTGGGATGAAGGTAGCAAATGTCCAAATTTTTCCTGAAACACGTAACAGAGCATGGGGAGTAATACCTTGTGATCCAAGTAAAGAAGAAGAAATACTGCATCGTGCTTTATTGCACCGTCGCGAACGTTGCTGCTTGCTGTCTACCGTCTACTGTCTAGAGCTCCGCGCCTCGGCGCGTCTGACAAGCTCGATTGCAGGCTTCCAGCGGCCAGCGGCACGCGTGTGGCGGCTGGGTGTCCCTTCCCCATGAACATCACCTCATTAACTACGCTCGTAATTACTACGCCAATGGCTCCCCTAATTAACTGGTGGCTTTAACTCATGGCACGGTTACAAATAGCCCTAGCAGAGGACAGTGCGAGTACTCCCTGCTCCCTTCAGTTAAGCACATCGCATGCCGTCTGTAGCGCTGAATTTCTCGTCGAGAGATATAGAATCAGTGTTTGCCTCAAGCTGCATGGAGCTCGCTTAGTTGGTTGCTAATCATGTCGAGGAGGCGTTCGTCCTCTTTGTGAAGAGGTGATTAGTTTTAAGTTGTTGTTGGCACGTATTGGTGATTTTTTTTAGAGCCAATGGAGGCATGTTCATCTAGTGGGCAGGAGCTCACTACCGTGCATGCTTCGTTTTCGCTTGGCTCCGCCGAGCAAAAGTCATCGATGGTTGATAAAGAACATCTCTATTGTTGTCTCTCCTCGTGGAAGTCCCTGCCAGTCGTCGCGGCCTGATATGTCAGATGTCTTTGTGCGCGAGCGCATAAACGTAATCTTGGCTCCGGTACTGCAGATCACGCAAGAGCTACATGAGTTGTGTGAGGTTTCATCTGTGATGTCATGGCTGCTAGAGTTATGTGGTGGTGTGGTTATGCCTCATTCCGTGGTTGAAGTGAGGCCCGACTCACACGAGATCTCAGTTGCGGCTTCTCCACTGAGTTAGGCACTTGGCTTTGAGAAGAGTGGTGTTGTTGATGCTGCAGTCTCGCTTTTGCCTGAGTCCGATAGGCATATGGTTCTTGTTGGTGATGAAGTTGCTATGTCAGGACTGTTGGCAACGGTGCCCGGAGCTATTGTCGTCATAGCGGTTTGCGATTTTCTAGCCACCTTAGCTGATGTGCCCTCTGGATCCATAGTTGAATGATGAGTGCCTCCATCGGCATGGCCTGGCTTTGTCTGCGCGACGCGGTGTTGGAATGTCTGTTCGTTCGCATCGCCTTGTGGTCTCTTCTGTTGGCTTGAGTGGGTACAATCTTGTTGTTTGGGTCTATGTTGGGCTTGCTGTCGATTTGTGTGATGTGTTGTTTGTGTGGTCTTGGCCTATTGTCGTAGGTTTTGGCCTGAATTTCTTCTAAAAATTTAGCACTCTCTTCTTAGTTAATAGGTTTTTTTTTTTTGAGGAATCTGACGAGGTAAAACTTTTGAGTCCATTCCAGTTTGAGTTACTGGGCCGAAACTTCCGGTCAAGGCCCATGGTAAGCCACTCGCGCGGCCTTGCGCTGGCGCATTGCCAAGTACCGCCGTAGTACTTGCCGTAGTACACTAGTACTTGCTCTCAAAAAGAGTACCGCCGTACCGGTCCAGTCACTGTTGACTGCAACCGCTTGACAAATTTTTTATTTGGAGAACTGCTGCAGGGAACAACTTCAGTGTCTATAAACGAAAGCACATGGTAACATGTAGGAGCTGCTGGAAACTGCGTCAAGCTTAAACAACGAAACAAGCTGCATTACACTAATTTGACCTGACGAGTCTTGATTCCTGCCTGACTTGCTGTATTTTTTTTGAAAGGTTTCGTATCCGGCCTTTTATTAAGAAGATAACAAAGTTACATCTCGAATTACATCACCTAAAATAAAATCGGGTGGACTACCATCCCAAAAGAAACTAATACTCGACTCATAGGCAACCTTAGCTAGATTATGAGCTACTACATTTGCATCACGTGGGCAATGTTGGAAGACCACCATGTCCATTAAACTCGCCTTCTACATCTGTGTAAGGCAAAGATACCCAATTTTTTTTCGATCAAGGAGCATAGCCCCAGCCTCTGCATCCAACGGATGCACACAGCTTTCTTCTTTATTAAATTATTCGCAATGCCTTACAAGGGGAATACAAAGATCAACTCGAAGCCACCTTCTTAGCGACAACTCGCTATACCTACGATGAAGGGGGACCATGAACAAGGCCATACTCCCTGACGGTACACCAACACACATCATCCAAGAAGCAAAACCCTGTGGGTGCGCCATTGCCCACTACACAGAGTTCGCCACCGCCATCTATCTCGAACCCATCTCCAAGCGAGATCAACGCATTGACCATGCCAGGCCGTAGATGTCACCAAAACACCAAACAGCTCCACCATCCTGCACGCGTCCAACAATCCTCGCCCGTCTTCAATACCCCGCAGCTCCACGCCGCCGAGAAACATCGACGACAACGTGGTAGAAGAACACCACTCCACCAAAAACCACCCCCATCTAGCCACTACTCCGAAAACGATGCCTCAGGAGGTAACACGATGCAGAGTGCGCCATCATCGTCCGATCCTGGCTGGATCTAGGGTTTACCCCGGAGCAGCACGAGTGAGTACCTGCGGACTGCGATGAAGAAGGAAGCGACGCTTAACGCCGCCATCGCTCGCCAATCATGGCACGGTTTTCACCGACAAGTCCCCTACTCGGCGAGAGCGAATGGAGAGGCCGAAAGATGATGCCTTCGCAAGGGAACGACGCCAATAGCCGCCGCCATCATCCGCCAAGAACGAAGTCAAGGCTCGGTGTTCACCGGTGACCCCTTCGCCGCTAACTCATCGTCGACTAGATCTCCATCACCGGGGTAGAGGGATCTCGTGATCCGCCGCCCCAGCAACCAGCCGACCTCCTCCGGCGAAGAAGAAGGCCGCCACCACCTTCGAACCCGAGGCTGCTGCCCCGGGCGTCCTCGTACCGCGGGAGAATCCCAAGGTCACCCCCTCGCACCGGCAAAGATACCCAATAACCGAGAATTTAGTTCGTTTTTGAAAGTTAGATGTTCTAGCTTTTTTCTGAATTGTATGTATCAAGACACATTTGTGTTCACTCATTTCAGTTCGGAAGTTTACACTAAAATATTCAAAACATCCTAAAATTCAAAACTGAAGGAGTGGAGTGCTATACAGTAAGAAAACATTGTAGTAAGGAAATGCATATTTACACGAGATGGACAGAAAATCTATAAACAACTCAATCATGTTCCCAAGCCAACCCAAGCCAAAGGACGAGTAGTTTACACGACCTAGAGACCAATATACTAAACGAAGAACAAGATGAAATGGTGGTTGTCGCGAGAGTAGGTTTTAGGAGGGGAGATGGCAACCTTGTTTATCCATCTCATTGACGTTGTATAACTCTCGCTTGGCACCCCTCCTATGAAAATTCGACGCACGTTGTAATGTTATTCTCCCTCTGTCTAAAAATATGTATCTCAACTTTATCTAGATGTAGACAAGCGTGAGATATTTTTAAACGGAGGGAGTATTAGATTTTTAAACTGTGTGGCTAAGTTACCTGCTTCAACCAGCAACACAAGCCTCCGTTGTGTATTGTGACGATATCAGCGCCACTTACCTCTGCACCAATCCAGTTCAGCGCCCGTGAACCTGTACATTGTAACGTTGTAACTAGATTTCCAAGTCTTCAGCGTAGACATGTTCTGTCGCCCAGCATGCACCTGCGAGTGCTTCTGTCGTGGCCAGTCCGTTGGGGACTTCCCCTATACATTGCATCTCTGCACCCTTGGTGAATTATCACGACACAGATTGTCATCCATTGTTCAGCTCACCTTTCGAGAGTGCATCCTTGAAGAAAAATAAAGAACAAAGATGAGAATTTGTGGAAAGGCGAATTGGTTGCAGCAGCAGCAGTGGTACAGCAGTACCAGATAGGACCGAGATCCCACCGCCACCAGAATCAAAGGTACCATCCAGTGCAACATGGTCCTGACCCTGCAAAAGCACAACTGCACTGCAGCATAAAAGCCACTCTACACACACAAATTGGGCACACAGTGAAAGGGAAGAGACAAGCGGAGCCACCACGCCGTGCACCAGCAGCTCCCCCTTTCTTCCAAATCTGTCCTCCCTTTATCTCACATCTCCGGCCGGTTCCATCACCTGGGTTGAGTAGTACGTACAACTACAACTGGGACTGTATGATCACTCTAGCTATGCACAAATGTAGCAAGGAAACTATAGATAGATAAAGGTAGTAGGGATCCAGGGATCCAACCATGTCCAAGAAAGAAGAAACGATGCAGATGAAAAAGGCGACGAATATAGAAGTTGTCTCTGGGTTCAGATTAACTATAATGCAGTATATACTCTAATCAAGCTACTCCAGACCTGATTAACACTTAATTACACTAGGCAACGATTACTGGCCGGCCGGCCGCCGGCATTACTGGAGTTGTAGCATGGATCAGATGCTCTCTTCCACCTCTATCTGTCTAGGATTCTACTAAGTACTGCTGCAACAAGCCATGATTAACTCGCAGCAGCATGCTGCTATATATGGCAATGTATGTAATATGGAGTCAACTCCACCCGGTCGCGTCGCCGAGGGCGGTGACCCACGGCGTGACCACGAAGGTCTCCTCGACGACGTTGAGGAACGGCGACACTCCGGCGCCACCGTCGTGCTCCATTGCCGCGTAGCTGCTGGAGGCGCCACCGACCCCAATTGCGGTGTCCAGGAGCTTCTTCAGCTCGTCATCCTCCTCGGCCTCCATCTCCACGTCCTTGCTCGCGCCGCCGGCCTCGTCGCACTCGGCCTCTTGCTGATTGCATTCCTCCGCTGATGGTGAGCGCGGGGACGTCGTCGGCGACGCGGACGTCCCGCCCGACGTGGACTGCCCCGGGCTCGGCTGCGCCGCCATCGCCACCGCCGTGGCCGTGGCGCCGCCGGGAGCGTTGTGTCCGGCTGCAGCGTGCTGCTTGTTGCGCGTGGTGCCGGCGAGGGAGTTGCGGTGGATGGGCGCAGGGTGGTTGTGGTCGCCGCCGGTGTAGGTGAGGATGAAGGAGTCCGGGTCGTCGCGGCAGCGCTCCACCATCTTGCGCGCCTCGCAGGCCTTCTCGGTGCTGCACCGGTAGTAGCCGCGCGGGTAG
Source organism: Lolium multiflorum (assembly GCA_030979885.1). NCBI lineage: Eukaryota > Viridiplantae > Streptophyta > Magnoliopsida > Poales > Poaceae > Lolium > Lolium multiflorum. The sequence goes on from CM061753.1 coordinate 234,827,850, forward strand.
GGGGACCCCTTGATGGGCTTCTGCCCGTACTTGCGCCACGCCCACGGGTCCGCCGACACGCCGTCCGCCGCCACGCGCTTCACCTCTTTCTGCACCGGCGGCCTCTTCCTGCACGCATCCACAGATTATCCACACGCATGAGCACGAGTATGATCATTTTGAAAGGCAAAAATTCAGAGTATTAGGGACGTACTTTTTCTGCTTGGATTTTGATGACCCCTCGCCGCCGGAGGCTTGCAGGCCAGAGGTCTGCGGCACGGGCGGCGGCGGCGCCGCCGCGTAGGCTTGCTGCATCTGAACCGGCTCACCGTTTGTTGCCATCGCTTGCTGCTGCTGCTGCTGAAGCGGCAGATGTCCGGCCGGCGGCGGCGCCGCGTAGCCTTGCTGCATCTGAACGGGTACATCGTTTGTTGCCATCGCTTGCTGATGCTGCAGATGACCGGCCGGCGGCGGCGCCGCGTAGCCTTGCTGCATCTGAACGGCCGGTACATCGTTTGTTGCCATCGCTTGCTGCTGCTGCTGCTGCTGAAGCGGCAGATGTGGGGCCAGCGGCGGTGCGGGCGGCCCGAAGAAGGCAATGGAGAGCTCGTCAGAGTTGCCGTTGAAGGGCAGGTCAGGCAGCGACGTGTTCGCGCCGAACAGCCTGTCACCCGTCGTCAGCTCTTGCGGCGGCGCCGGTGGTGGCGGGCAGAAGGTGGAGAAGGGGTCGTCAGACGACGGCGGCGGTGGCGAGACGCGGCCGCGGCCGCCGCAGGCGTAGCGCACGACGGCGTTGAGGTCCCAGTCGTTGGTGCCGCCGCTGTGGTAGTACCACCCGGCGTCGCCCTCCATCAGCGCCGCGCGGGGTCGAGTTCTTGGCTATGGAGGAGAAGGAGGGGCGCGCTGCCGCGCTGACTTTTGGTTCAGTTTATTGGTGAAGGTGCAGGTGGGAGGGGATGGTGGTGGTGGGGATGGGCATTGGATCCGGGCTCGTGCTCGTGCTGTCTGAAAAGGAAGAGAGAGGCTGGGTTTTATCGGGGGCCGGCCTCATGGTGTCTGGAGGGGTGGGGTAGGGTCCCCACTTGACCTTGGGGACATTGTCAAAGGGGTGAGAATGAGAGGACAGTGTGTGACAGGAGAATTGTTGATTCTAGGGATATGTTTTTCACCATAGCTGGTCCTGAAGGACCAAGAGTACATTACCATTTTCACTTTTTACTTCTTTAATAGGAGTATATCTACTCTTTAATAGCAGTATAACGACAACGCGAGAGATTTGCCGTGGACTAGAATAGCGGAGCTTTCGCTTGACGACAATGCGATAGATTTGCCGTCAGCTGGAATGTCTGAGCTGCCGCATGACGACAATGCGATAGATTTTCCGTCAGCTGGAATGTCTAAGCTCCCGTATGACGACGATGCGATAGATTTTCCGTCAGCTGGAATGTCTGAGCTCCGCATGACGACAACGCAAGAGATTTGCCATCAGCTAGAAAGGATGAGCTGCTGCATAACGACAACGCGAGAGATTTGCCGTCAGCTAGAATGGCTGATTCGTCCCATGACGACAACTCGAGAGATTTGCCGTCAGCTAGAAAGGTTGAGCTACCGCATACGACAACACGAGAGATTTGCCGCCAGCTAGAACGGGTGAGCTGCCGCATGGCGACAACACGAGAGATTTGCCATCGATTGCACTACGTAATTTCCAAATCCAACATATCCGCATTATGTGGCGGGGATGATGGCGTCAGGTGCAATGGCTAGGTTGTTCTCGTCCGACAATGTTGGGCCCGTTATTTTGCGAGACCATGGAAAGAAGACACGTGGCGACCGCTGTGTTGTTGATTTTGCGAAGTGCGTGAACAAGTCATAAATTGTGCAGTGACTTCCCTGGCGCCGGTAGAAAGAAAGCCTAGTAATACATTATAAAAAAAATCTCTAGCATAGTGCACAAATATTGAGCCTTTGTTTCGTTCACGACCTATCTCTCGAAATTTCCTAAAACCGAAAAAATTACTGACGGTTAGATGGAGAACTCTGTTAGGGAAGATAATGTAATTTTGCTTGTGCTAGCCGTAAAAATCTTCATTCCAAATCAACCCTCATTTTTTCACACTTCATCTTACAGACATTGTTACAGCAATGGTTATTTCTTCCTCGGGGATCACGCCCGAAGAGAGTGTCATCCCGCGCCGAATCCAAAAGATGACAGAATTGGTTCGATCAGACCGCGGCTGCAGTGACATCAGCCAAAAAAAACTTTAGCGAGCGTACTGTGCACCGTGAGTAGTAACTGACCAGGGGAGCGTGCTGGTGTTCTCTTTCCAGCGGCAGCCCCGGCCGCGCGCGCCGCACGTTGACGGTCAAGCCACAGCCCACAGAGAGGAGCGTGTGATGGCAGCAATATATCTCTGGGCTGCACACGCTGACGAGGCCGCTACTGCTCTTGAGAGAGAACTGACGATCGGACGTTCGTCCCGTTCCGGGATCATCCTCGAGGGCTGTGCTGTGGCACCGGTCTCTCCTGGGCGGACGCCGCATGGTCGCATCTTGACGTGGATGCCCGGCGGTGGCTGCCATGTGGGGCACGCTTGCGTCCTCGCGTGGTGTTGCACGCGCCGGTGGAGCTAGCTCTCACGACAAATGTCACGTTGGCAGTATACACCAGTTCTGCAATGGCTACCACCACGTCCTTCTGTAGTATGTTGGCAACAGACTAGTTGAACAGCAGTATAAACATAAACGCACGGTAAAATTATGATATTTATTCGAGTTTTGCCACATGTTGCAAATTTGAATGAAAAACAACTGAATTTAAAATATGAAGAACACTACTCGTCGTCGGCGGCGGGTGCGGCGCCCCACCTTCGCCGCCGTTCTTCGCCCGAGGCCTACGCTCACGTCACTTCCGGTACGGGACGGTTGACGATGAGGCCGGATCAGAGGCGGCTCGCTGGATCATCGCGAACCGCCGCCTCATGATGGACTCGGCGTTCCTGGCGCGCCGCTCATCTTCGCGGAGGGTTTCCTCGGCCAGGGCCCGAGCGTTTAGCTCAATCATCCTCTGTCGCTCGGCCTCCATGAGGAGCCGCCCAGCCTCCTCCGTAGGCAGCCGCTCGCGGGAGACCGCCATGACCCGTTGGAACAGCAGCTGGTCAGCCTGCTCCAGGGCGCGGGCAGCGTTACTCTGGTTGTGCGCCAGCCGGCAAGACTCGAGTATCGCCGCCTGCTCCCGATCGGCCGCGGGTTGCTGCTCTTCCTTGGCCGCTCCGCGTTCCGCGTCGGCCTCAAACTTTGCGTCGAGGAGGATGCGCTCCGCTAGCTCGGCCTCGTCGAGGCCAAGGGCGAAGATGTCCGAAGGCTCGGGCTCCAACTCGAGCTCCTGAGGCGGGGGCGAAGGCGGAGGCGCCGTGCGGCCGTTGTATCCCAACATAGAGTAGGTGGTGGCCAGGCGGCGAGGCATCCTGGCTGCACAACAAGATGATGCGTTGGGGGAGGAGTTTGGTGGTGAGCACGGCGGAGGCCACGTTTAAAAAGGCCGAGTGTAAATTTAGTGGCTACAAAAAAATTATGGAAGGCAATAGAGGGCAATCATGGCGTTAATTATAATGGTTGAGCTGCCGCATGCCGATAACGCGAGAGATTTTCCACCAGCTAGATTGACTGAGCCGCCGCATGCCGACAACCCGAGAGATTTGCCAACGGCTAGAATGACCGAGCCGCCGCATGCCGACAACACGAGAGATTTGCCGCCAGTTAGAATGGCTGAGCCGCCGCATGCCGACAACGCGAGATATTTGCCACACGCTAGCATGGCTGAGCTGCCGCATGCCGATAACGCGAGAGATTTGCCACCAGCTAGATTGACTGAGCCACCGCATGCCGACAACCCGAGAGATTTGCCAACGGCTAGAATGACCGAGCCGCCGCATGCCGACAACACGAGAGATTTGCCGCCAGTTAGAATGGCTGAGCCGCCGCATGCCGACAACGCGAGATATTTGCCACCAGCTAGCATGGCTAAGCTGCCGCATGCGGACAACGCGAGAGATTTGCCGCCAACTAGAATGGTTGAGGTGTCGCATGCCGACAACACGAGAGATTAGTCCGCTAGAATGGCTGGGATGCCGCATGCCGACGACGCGAGAGATTTGCCGCCAGCGAGAATGGCAGAGGTGCCGCATGACGACAATGGGAGAGATTTCCGCCAGATATAGTGGCTGAGCTGCCGCATGACGACAATGCGAGAAAATTGCCGCCAGCTAGAATGGCTGAGCTGCCGCATTCCAACAATGCGAGAGATTTGCCGCCAGTTAGAATGGCTGAGCTACCGCATGACGACAAACGCGACATATTTGTCGTCGGCTACAATGGTTGAGGTGCCGCACGACGATTCCGCGAGAGATTTTCCGCCAGCTATAATGGTTGGCTTGCCGTATGACAGAGTACGCGAGAGATTTTCCATCGATAGCGTTAAGCAGTTTCCAAATCCAAGATATCCACAATACGCGACGGGGAAGCTGCAGCTACAATGGCTAGCTAGGTTGTTCTTGTCCAACAATTTTGTGCCCGTTATTTTGTGAGTTCATGTAAAAAAAGACACGTGGCGACGGCTGTGTTGTTGATTTTGTGAAGTTCGTAAACAACTTATAAAATGCAGATTGTCTTTCTTCTCTAGCATGGTGCATGAATGTTTCACCTTTTGTTTCGTTCATGACCTTTCTCTCAAAATTTTCCCAAACCGAAAAAATTGCCATGGTTAGATGCAGCCCTCTATTAGGGAAGGTAATTTCAACCCTGGTTTTCCAAATAATCCCAATAGACAAGCATGAAAACAGAGGCCAAAGCTCCATATTAAAAAAAAAAGAGGCCAAAGCTCCCCGGCGATGGCCTACATTTTTTTTAGATAAAAGGCACTCAAGTGCCCAACTTTGAATTAACAAAGCCACGAATGGCAAGATCGATACAAAGTGCTGAACCCAGCTTACACAACGACACCACACACCCACACGAACTACCGAAGAATCTACAGCCGGAAGCGCGACCAACAAGCTCAGCCAACGCGCCTACGAGGACTCGGACGAGAGGTGGAGTCTACAGTGTCAGGCCGGAGCTCACTCGAGAGCAAGCCATTTTCACGCGCGCCTCAACAGACCTCCTCTGTCGCAGATCACCACCGGAAGCCGACCACCACCGGGGACCAAGCCAAGATGCTCACAAACCGAATAGCAGCGCCAAGGAAGCTCGACAAGGGAAGGGCACGGAGCAAGCCTTGCCGAAGATCGCCGAAGAATCACCTCCGTCATGACCATCGGTGAGCCTCGCGTAGTGGGTTCCAAGACGGTGTCTTCAAGAAGAGCACGACACCGGGGTGCTGCCACCGCCCGATCCGAGGATCTTGGGTTTTCACCCGGACGAAGTAGAGGGACGGAGATTGGCCTCACGACGCCTTCAACAAGGGAACTCCGCCCGCGGACGCCGCCGTGGCCCAAGGGGCAAAGGTTTCCCTTTGGCAACCTCACCGCCATCTACCCCCCACAGCACTCGACTCGCCGACCACCACGCCGCCCTCACGGCCGTGGTCACCAGCCAGCACCAGAGTCATTGGCTCGCCCGCCAACCAACATGACTCCCACCTTCCAGGGCCGCCGCCCCGGCATCCCAACTCAGAGCACCGACGAACGAGAGAGGAGACGGGAAACGTCGCCGCCTCACGAAGAACAGGAGCTGCAAACCGATAGCCCCCGTGGCTGCCGGGCACGCCGAAACTGGAGACGGATTGAGCCAAAGCCCAGGGCCCCTGCCCTGGCCCGCAAGCGCGGCAACCAGAGAGCCCATCCAAAACCAACGCCGGAACGCCGCCGCACCGCCGCTGCACCAGGAGATCACCACCAACCAAATCGGCAACCAGCAGCCCCCAAGGCTGCGGGTGCCCGCAGATCTGGGGCGGAGGTGGGTGGGCTCGAATGGGGCGCAGGCCCCTGCCTCGGCCCGACTCGAGGCAACCAGATCGAGATCTGGCCGCACTACCCAACACCTCGCCAGGGATCTCCGTGACGGGGAGGGCGGACGTTGTCGCCGGTCGCGCCCTGCCGCACCTGGCCTCAACCGCGACGCCCACGCACTCCACCGGCCCGACGCAGCACCGAGCTCGCGCCGCCCGCTGTAGGCCGCGCCGGAGACCCGACGCCGCCGCGAGCATGCCGTAGCCGCGTAGTAGCCACGCAGTTGCAGGGCAACCGCGCCGCCGCGCCCTACCTGCACGGCGCCCTCACCGGCCGCGAAGACCCGCGCCGCCGCCGCCGCGCGAGGGAGCAGGGGAGCCCCGCCGCCGCCGACGCCGCGCGGGCTTTGCCCGGCGACGCCTTCTGGGGGCGGCGAGGAGGAGGGGGAAGGAAGGGGGAGGGCTCGGGGGAGGCGCCACCAAGGAGCCCCCAGTCGCCCGCGGGGGCGACGCCAGGAGCTAGGTTTTTTCGTCACGATGGCCTACTGTAAACTAATCTAGGTTTAAGAGAAGAGGTTTAGGCTGCGGTGACCAAATGGTTCACCGATCATCTCTTTATACTAGGACAATTGCCCGTGCGTTGCCACGGGATATAAAATTTTATTATAGACAATAAACTGAAACATGTGTCCTAATTTATGCGTATTTACATGATTGCTTAAATGTGTTAATCTTGCTTCCATTCCATATAATCCCATTAGTACACGTCTCAAGTTATATCATTGTGTAAACATAATTTTCTAGGTGCCAACCACAACCTTAGAAGTCAGGCTAAGTTACATGAAAGGAAATAAAACATGTATTCATCAGGTAAAGAAAAACACAATAATCAAATACAAAATAGAAGGAAAAAATAATTGACACTATATTCATCATGTATTTATATACTCTCCCCATTACCCTCATTAGTCACACAAAAGTAGTCCAGCTCCAAAAAAAGTAAGCGCCACATTTGCCAATAAATAAGTACATGGCACACACAAATTCATCACTCTCTTCCCCTCACAGGCTCTCTCACTGTGTTCATGTATCATCTCGCCGCACATAGTGGCCAGCCAACAAATGCACATCTCCACACGTAAGCACCGCCAACCAATGGGCCAACCACAACACAAGCCCTCGCGCCCTAGACAGTCAACCACGGGGCCACTGAGATCACATTGCTTTGGTCTGGTCTCCTAGACTGCCAGATCAGATTGGGCAGCCTCTGGGAAAGTGCTGGAGAGGCGAACATGCATAGTCCATGCCGTAAGCCATGTGTGAGGAGTCATTTGGCCGCCACTTCCGTGTCATATAATGGTTGTGAAAGCAGTTATCTCTTGGTGAAGTATAAAAGCAATTATTGTACGAGTATTAAGATATCTTCAGGCATATAATGTACGATACAATTTTTACTTCTCGAAAAGGGGGGTAAATGAAATATAGCATGGCCATAGTGGTTCAACTGACATTGTTCATAAATAGAAAAAAGATGCTTAACTTATTAAGCATAAAGCAGATAGCTGATGCTAAAGAGTGAAGATTGGTGTGCTTTCTACCTAGGAGACAACTGTGTAAGTACAGCTAGTTCTAATGTGTAACGCTTGCATCTGCATCTTAGAGGGCCCCATAGATATATCATTATCTTGTTTGTAAGGCAAAAGCAGAAAGAAGACACCAATTATAGCTTTTTATTGATGCAATTGTACTTTATCCATGGCTCTATATGTGAAATACAACCGCGTAATACGGATCTAGCATCAGTGATGTATAGATATTATATGCATGCAGATGCATAAATCTACTTAGCAAATTGTTCATCTTCATCAGCCTGCCCCTAAATACTATTGCATGCACTATTTTTGATGGGTTTTTTTACTGCAAAAGTTAATACTTTGAACAAAACTAAAATTACCGTACCGCCTCTATGTACATCACTCCCCTGATATATCATCTTCATAAACCTCACTTGCAAGAAAATATTGTGCTAATACCAATGGGTCCTCCAAAATTGAAAGACTATTTTCTTATTTTGTTAATCACCCAACCTAACCATCACCATCTCACTGTAGAAAACAAACAAGAATCCTACTCCCTCTGTTCCCTAATACTTTATCCATGGCTACAAACCAATTAGTTTTCAACTTAAGTAATTCAATCCCAACCATTAGTTCATTAGAAATGCTGCCATCATCAGTCAATCAAACATAATTTCTATGTGCATTGTACCTAGTAGGAAATTTGCAAAAACATGTCATGGAATTAATTTCTTTCAATGTATTCATTACTTTCATGTTGAAAGTCCCCTAATTAAGCAACAATTCTGTCAAAAAAACTAAGCAAAAAATATACAGAAGCACCCTCATCGCATCTTATTAGTTAGTATACATTAGGGTACACAACTGCAGTGGAAACTTACTTTCTCGTCGTCGGCGCGGCTGAGTCGGTCGATGGCGAGTGGGTCTGCGCTTGCGGAGGTGCCCAACAGCGGTGGTGCTCTAGGCGAGTTGTGCATATCCCCGCGGCCTCAGCCTTGAGCTGCCCGATGTGGGATGCGTGGCGTGGGATGCTAGCATGATGGATGTGATATTTTGTGCCATGTCGAGCTGCTCGAACCTGTCCGCCGGAAGCACCACCGCCAGCTCTTAGGGCAAACCGAAGGCCATGGCTGTTCCGTCACCAGCACATCCTGGGTCGGTGCGGTCAAGGCGTCGACGCCTACATATTTATTACCCTTTCCCATCTGAAAAGAAGAAATAGCATGTTTCATATAACAAACGAATGAGCAAGATCTAGAAATAAAGAAATTATATGCTTCACTTATAAACACATCGTTCAAAACAAAACAGTGCTTGCATGATACAGCAGCGCTGCTAACACAGAAACCTGATGCACATCACCGTACTCGGAAGCAGCACGACCTCATACAAGACAAGGGGAGCTCCTCTAAATTTGTAGATAGAACGAGCTTGCATGATAAAACATTTCTTATATAATCTGTTACAGAACATGTAAAAAAATTATAGTAAGAATAATTAAATTCACCCCTAATCTCATAGGAAGGATTAACATATACTCCAGTTCACCTTAATCCTGATGACAGAATCATAGTAAGAATAAATTTGCTACAGATATGAGTGTGAGAGCTCCATGAGTCCGAGTTTAGACAAAATTGATATGATAGCCAAAGAATCAGACGCAAATGCTCCTATGCTTCTGGTGCGAAGTTATACAAAACAAATTGTTATCTGTTATTAGAATAATATCTGGTGCGAAGATATATGCGGAGAAAATACAGCAGCGCTACCAGCACAAATACCTGATGCACGCCACGCCACTGTACTCGGCAGCACCACGGCCTCATACAAGGCGAGGGGGTCTCCTCTAACATGCTGACCGAAACCAAGGCTGCGCCGTTCGGGTAATACGGCGGCAACGGTCGTAGATGGTCATGGCTTGGGAGAGGCTGATCCAATCACGGAGAGGCTGATCCGTCAGGAGAGGCTGATCCAATCACGGACAGGAGGTCCCATCGCGTGGGAGCTTCTGTTGCTGCGCTGTGCGATGCGTCGCCGCCCACCGCGTGCTACCGCTAGTCGTTCCGCCGCCGCTGGTCGTTGACGTTCATGATAACTCTTCGTCGGTGGGATCGGTAGGGTGTCGACGGGGTATGCGGGGCGTGATGTGGCTAGGAAGGCCGATCTGGGTGGGCCGAAGAGGGTGGGGGCGGTGGCAAGGATGTTGAACCGGTAAGAAGGTGGCGGTGTGCGGGTTTTGCAGAGGGCGGATAGGATCGGGAGTCGGCGCGGTCGAGCGGCGGCGTGGAAGAAAGCTTCGTGAGATGCAAAGGAGGGACGTTTTTTATTTTTCAGGGAAGGAGGGAAGGAGGCGACGTGGTGGCGGATGTGTTGGGCTTTGGCCCATTTCAACGGCGAGCGAAGCGCGATGGAGGTACGACAAACGTATTGCTGCAGTGGCAGAATAAGGAACATGTCCTCCTTTTTAAGTAGTGTAGAGTGTAGATATAGTAGAGAGGGAAGTGCGGAAATCAAAGAAAGGAAACCAATCAACGCAGATTAATTTGGGGGCGAAGATTCGGTAGTAACCTACCGCTCGGATCAGCGCGCAGTAAATAACAACTCGTGATTGCTTTCCTGATAAAACGTGATTGATTTCCTTTTTTGACCCGCGTGATTGATTTCCTATGTAAAAGAGTACTTTTGGTAAGGCCAAAAGATCCGGATGGCAAGGAAATACTGATTTGACGGAAATCATTGGATTCATTGGATTTTTGGAAAGTGACTGAAATCATGCAGTTTGTTGGTGCGGCAGTTTTTTTTTGTAAGTAGCTAGGTGGGAGGGTAAAATGGTCTTATTTAAAATATGGTTGACGAAACTACGACCGGAGGAAACAGAACCAGTTCCTCCTTTTTATACTATCTCTTTATATAGGCTCAAGGCCTAGCTTGCCGTAGGGTACAAGCATGTACAGGATAGATACAAAAGATTGTTACAAATAAGCTGCGTATGATAACAACTACAGCTAGCTACCTATCCGTATACACAAGTAGTTAGGATACTAACAACTCTATCTGCTTAACAGCCCCCCTCAACCTGGACGTGGTAGTGCCATGTTCAAGTTGTGTCTGAATCTGACAAACAACTGTGTTGAGAGAGGTTTGGTAAGTATATCGGCAAGCTGATCATTTGTAGAGATGAACCGTATGTCAAGAGCCTTCTGTGCGACGCGCTCACGAACAAAGTGGTAATCGACCTCTATGTGCTTTGTTCGAGCATGAAACACTGGATTTACCGAGAGGTATGTCGCACCCAGGTTGTCACACCAAAGACACGGTGCTCGACTGAGAAATATGCCTAATTCTTGTAACAGCCCTTGTATCCACATAATCTCAGCAGTGGCATTGGCGACCGACTTGTACTCCGCTTCTGTACTCGATCGTGAGACGGTGGGTTGCTTTCTGGAGTTCCACGCAACAAGATTGCCACCCAGAGAGACTGCATGTCCACCAGTTGAGCGCCGATCGTCAGGGCACCCGGCCCAATCTGCATCGGCAAAGCCACTAAGAAGAAGAGAGGGAGACTTCTGAATAACCAGCCCAAGCGAAGAAGTGTGTTTCAGATATCTCAAAACTCGTTTTACCGCTGTCCAATGTGTCTCTGTTGGTGCCTGAAGAAATTGGCAAACTTTATTGACACTATAAGCAATGTCTGGCCTTGTTAGGGTGAGGTACTGTAGTGCTCCAACTACACTACGGTACTGAGTAATTTCCGCAGCATTCAAAGGATCACCATCATGCCGAGACAGTTTTTCAGTGGTTGCCATAGGAGTACAGACAGCCTTCGCTTGATACATATTTGTTCGCTTCAGTAAGTCTTGAACATACTTCTGCTGACAGAGGAGAATTCCATCTTTCATCTGCTTGACTTCTATACCAAGAAAATAGCCTAGCTGACCAAGATCTTTTACTGGAAAATCACACCTCAATTGCTGTAACAGCCGATCAGCAGCCTGAATGGTTGAACTGACAATAATTATGTCGTCAACGTAGACTAGCATATAAATTGTGACTGCCCTTTCCTTGAGGATGAACAGAGAGACGTCAGCTTTAGATGCAACAAAGCCAAGAGACTGAAGCTTGCTACTGAGTCGAGCGAACCAGGCTCTGGGTGCTTGTTTCAAGCCATACAAGGACTTCTCCAACTTGCAGACATGATGCGGATAGCGAGAGTCGACATAACCCGGTGGCTGCAGCATGTAGACGTCCTCATCTAGAAATCCATGGAGGAAAGCATTATCGACATCAAGTTGCCTCATATGCCACCCCTGCGTGACGGCAAGAGATAGAATGACACGGATGGTTGTGGGCTTCACAACCGGACTGTATGTGTCAGCGTAGTCGATGCCGTGACGCTGTTTGAAGCCCTTGGCGACGAGACCAGCCTTGTAGCGATCGATAGAGCCATCAGGACGATGTTTGATCTTAAAAACCCAACGACTGTCGATGATGTTGAGGCCACGTTGAAACGGAACGAGACGCCACGTCCGATTCTGCTGAAGTGCGGAGAATTCCGCGTCCATAGCCTCCTTCCACTTGGGCTCTTGAAGAGCAGCAGCTACAGATACAGGTTCAGTAGGATCAGCACGAGCAGCCAGAGAATTGACTGTACCATCAGTGCGTTTGCGTGCCTTCCAGGTCTGATCACGAAGACGAGTGACCATGGGGTGCACGTTGGTGGAGGAAGGTTGGCCGGCTGGTGCAGCCGACGACGCTGCTGGAGAGGAGTCGGGCGACGACGCAGATTCTGGCGACGCAGACCCTGACGACGATGCAGCGGTGGCGCTCGTCATGGGCGACGTGGGCTCGGGATCAGTTGCAGAACCACTGTCCTGCCCAGCAGAGCTGCCGTGCAGCCCAGAAGCCTCGCCTGCATGGCCCGTGGCATGATCGACGTAATCTCCGTGTGCACCAGAGGACATAGCGCCTGACGAGGTCGGATGAGAACCTGCAGAAACACGAGCAGACCGAGTTTGCACAGGACCCTTAGGGTCATTAGTACCATTAGTGCCAATGCCAGCAATAGGAATTTGGAGGAGGTGTTCAGTGTATTCAGGTGGTTGAAGTGAGGAAGCAAATTTGCGCGAAAAGGGGAAAGATGATTCGTCAAAAATGACGTCTCGAGAGATATAAACACGTCCCGTGTCCACATCTAGGCACTTATAGCCTTTGTGATCCCCACTATATCCGATAAAAACACACTCCTTAGACCGAAGGGTCAATTTTTTGGAATTATAAGGACGAAGATGTGGGAAGCAAGCACAGCCAAAGGCTTTGAGCATGTCATAATTTGGCTTAGCTTTAGCACCAAGAAGACGTTCCAAAGGAGTGGCATTGTCAATGACTCGTGTGGGTAGACGATTTATCAAGTAGGTAGCAGTGGTAAAGGCTTCGTCCCAAAAGGTTACAGGCATACAAGCTTGAGCAAGAAGAGATAAGCCCGTTTCCACAATATGCCGATGTTTCCGTTCAACTGAACCGTTTTGTTGGTGAGTGTGAGGGCAGGAGATATGGTGGGCAATGCCATTATTTTCAAAGAACTTGTGAAGGCGACGATATTCTCCTCCCCAATCCGATTGAACACATTTAATTTTTCTATCAAGAAGCAACTCAACACGTTTTTGGAATTTGTAGAAAATGGATTCAACATCGGATTTAGCATGAAGAAGATAGATCCAGATAAATTTGCTAAAATCATCGATAAAACTCACATAATATTTAAAACCACCAACGGAAACAGTGGCGGGTCCCCAAACATCTGTATGAATAAGTTCAAGAGGCGAGGTGGAGACATGAGTAGACAAAGGAAACGGGAGCTGATGGCTCTTTGCTTGACGACATGCATTGCACATATGTGCATGCTCAGAATTACAAAAGGGAAGTTTATTTAAACTCAAAATTGAATTGACTACTTGAGGTGATGGATGACCTAGGCGTCGATGCCATTGCTCCTTGCTTGGCTTAGCAGAGAGCATGGCACACTTGTGGACGCTTATTGACGACGATGACGACTCAACGGGATAGAGACCATCTTCACACCTCCCTTGCAGGAGCTTTGCCCTCGACACCTGATCCTTGACAAAAAAATGAGATGGATGAATTTCAAGAAAGACATCATTATCTTGTGTGAGTTTGGAAGCTGAAAGGAGGTTTTTGGTGATTTGGGGTACATGCAGAACATTACGTAGATGAAGGGATTTGGCATTTGCATTAATTGTACCATGACCAATATGGGAGATGTGCAAACCTGCGCCATTGCCGACGTGAACTTGTTCATTGCCGTTGTAGCGCTCGCGGATGTGCAGACGGTCGAGGTCGTTGGTGATGTGGTCGGTTGCTCCGGTATCCATGTACCAAGCAGGTTCGGTGTTGTAGGACGTGGTCGCCGTGTTCACCGCGTGCTCCTCACTGGTGAAGGCGTGATCGAAGCGGCGACGGCAGCGAAGAGCAGCATGTCCAGCCTTGCCACATATCTGGCAGACCGGGCGATCATCATTGTTGCCGGAGTTGTGACCTCCAGCGCCACCTCCGTGGCCACGTCCTTGGCCGCGCCCACCACCTCCATGGCGGCCACGGCCGCGATTGCCACCATTGTTGTTGAAGTTGCCGCGCCCTCCAGATGGGTTGCCACCACCCTGGCCGCCGCCGGCGGAGTTGCCCTGGCCACCACCGCGGCGAGAGAAGTTGGCAGAGGCACCACCACCCAGACCATAGTCCGAGTCGTGCAGATCATGACGGTGCTCGTAGGCCAGAAGGTGGGCGTAGACCTCGTCCAGCGTGAGGTCGTCGCTCTTGACGGTGAGCGTGGTGACGAGGCTGTCGTAGTCGGGGCCGAGGCCGGTGAAGATGTAGGCGATGACCTCGTCCTCGCGGAGTGGCTGGCCGATGGCAGCCAGCGAGTCCGCCAGCGTCTTCATGTGGCGGAAGTAGTCCGCCGCCGGCGTCCCTTTCTTCTTGGCGACGGCCAGCTGCGCGTGAGTCTGGATCGCACGCGCGCGCGTCCTGGAGGCAAACATCCTCTCCAGGATCGTCCAAGCCTCACGCGAAGTGGGCGCAGACATGACATGCGCCAGGATGTCCTCCGTGACGGTGGTTAGGATGCCGCCGAGGACAGTCTGATCCCGGATGTACCATGTGGCGAAGTCAGGGTTGACGGTCTCAACCGTATGGCTGTCCTGCCCCTCGCCGACGGTGGTGGAGATGGTTTCGGCGGGGATGATCAGCGATCCGTCGATGTGGCCGAGCAGGGAGTGGCTGCGGAGATGGGTGAGCATCTGCGCCCTCCAAAGCATGTAGTTGTTGTGACCAAGACGGACGGTGACGGAGGAGGTGACAGCCATGGGAGCGGAAGGAGTGGAGGAAGAGGAACCAGCAGGGATGAGCGACATGAGTCAGATCAACTCTGATACCATGTAAACTAATCTAGGTTTAAGAGAAGAGGTTTAGGCTGCGGTGACCAAATGGTTCACCGATCATCTCTTTATATGGGCTCAAGGCCTAGCTTGCCGTAGGGTACAAGCATGTACAGGATAGATACAAAAGATTGTTACAAATAAGCTGCGTATGATAACAACTACAGCTAGCTACCTATCCGTATACACAAGTAGTTAGGATACTAACAACTCTATCTGCTTAACACCTACATTCACCATTCAATTTGGTTAGGCTAGTTGTAAAAAATCCCCATTCCAAATCAACCCTCAGATCATTTTCCCACTCTAGCTTACAGCAATGATTGTTTTTTTCACGAGGATTGCCCGTGAAAAGAGTTTCATCAAGCAATGAATCCAAAAAAAAAGACGACCGGCTGCAGTGACATCAGCCAAGAAAAATAAAGGTGTAGCGACGTACCGGCCAGGGAGCCCCGGCCGCGCACACATGCCCGCCGCACGTTGACCGTTAAACCACAGTACGCGGGTGCAGGTGAGTGGGGCCCGCGGGCAGCGAGCCACAGCGAGGAGCGTGTGACGGCAGCATCTATCTCTGGCCTGCCCACGCTGACGAGGCCGCTACGGCTTTTGAGAGAGAACTGACGATCAACCTCGAAGGGCTGTGCCGGTCTCTCCTGGGCGGACGCCGCTTGGTCGCATCTTGACGTGGATACCCGGCGGTTAGCTGCACACGTGGCGGTTCTGTGGCTGGCATGTGGGGCATGCTTGCATCCTCGTGTGGTGTTTGCACGCGCCCGTGGAGCTAGCTCTCACGAAAAATGTCACGTTGGCAGTATACACTGGTTGTGGAATGGCTACCACCACGTTCTTGTGTATACTAGTATAAATGCCCGTGCGTTGCCACGGGTTTCTGAATTGTATTTCTCAATACACATTTAAATTTTTCAACTCACTATGAAAATCCAAAATAAATTAGGAATACCATAATGTAATACATCATGATAATATTGAACACAAGAACAAGATAGCATTGTTGTACATCTGCATGGTTCCAAGTTCTAGGTTTTCTTGTTACTCATCCGCGGTAAGTCCCACGCCTGTCTTATGGACCATCATAACTGCCAACTAAATAACCTTTGTTTTTTAATGTATTATTATCTCATAAAACATGGGTGATGTAAACACAGTTATAACTGATGGAATACTTCTTTTGGAAAAATAGCTTTTTTCAAAGATTCAAAACTTTATTTGCTCTTCAATCCACCATTGTTGAGTCGAGTCGAAGTGATTAATTCGAGAATACCATTTCACTTGCAGGACGTGGTTTTCTTGACTGGCCATGAAAACTTACGAGTGTATATGTGGACTGTCGCACAATGCCATCTGATGTCATATTTAACGAATAAGCATTGAGATTGTGCTAATCATTGGGTATATTTTACTCAAACATGATTTACAAATTAATATCAGACGTGAAGATAAAATAAGTACGCTACAATTAAAATTCTTGTCTAGTTGACATAACTATTTTGAAATTTTTATAAAGTCTAAAAGTTATAAAAGTATGTTTGCAAACAAACCAACTTCCTCAAATATGTTGCTTCGGTGTTGACAATGGTTAGGAACGAGTGTAGCTGAAAATATGTGCAATGTCAGGACCATGTTATTTCGACATTGTGATCATCAAATGAATGACAAGACTACCGGTTAATAGAAAGCATGCAAAACGGCGATCGACTGACATCAGTGTGGCCTTCGGACCTATTGTAAATATTTAACAATATTTCAACTTTATAATATAGTGGCTCATTTTTTCCCGTCTTTAACTTTCTTCTGAGTATATTTAAACATAATGCATGTGCAACCCACGTCTCTCAAATAAATATAACACATGTAATTTGAATTCTGTTTACTTCAACAGGGTTGATTTCATGTTTGTTTTTGGTCCACTTAATAAGTATCACTCCCTAATGGTCTAACAATGTCCAATGCAATGTACGATTCACATCCATGACACCGACTAAAATCAACGAGGCATGAAAATATTTTACAATTAGCTTCTAGACAAATACGATTTAACTCTAGTTTTTGCTAATTAAGAATAATAATACAAGTCATCGCCATTCAGGATGGTTCCGAAAGGCTGCCCATATGTGAAGTAGTGTGTGAAAGGTTGACCTGCCATTTGTTTATAGAATTTCATAGTGTTTTCAACCAAGTCTTCATCAGCTTGGCCACTACTGTACTGATTGTTGTAACCACACCACATGTTGTTGAATCCCCGAATTTTGAAATTCATATTATGCCATTTGTCCTTGCATTGCTTTGCTTTCCTCATCCTATCATTGGGAGTGGTTGCATTTACTCTTCCGTGATTTGATCCACAAAATTTGAGCAGTCACCAAGTTTCTATTGTCATGTTTCATGGAATTATTTAACCAAACGTTTGCCTAAATAGAAAAAAAAACTTGATCATTTGGACGCACTGTACTATTGCATGATTCATATATAGCATTACCAAATAACAATCAATAATTTTGAAGGTTGTTGTAAGGAAGATCTTACCAGCCGTTGATGTTCGTCTTCTGTCCACGGCATGCACATGTTTCCATTGCCCAGATCCATCTTTATGTGTGTGTGCACATGCAAGGTCTACCAAAATCCTGATATTTGTATTTGCGCTAAAGCAAGTTTGGTGTAGACAGAAATGAGATGGTGCATGGATATATATTAACATTGGAGATCTAGTGGGTGCATGCAACTTCTATATTTAGGTTCTTTTTGGCCTGCAGATAAGTTAGTGCAAAACAATCTATGTACGACCTGATTGCATGCAAATGCTTTGACTTGGCTTATATATAATGCTTCGGATTGGTTT
The DNA here is from genome assembly GCA_030979885.1 of Lolium multiflorum. NCBI lineage: Eukaryota > Viridiplantae > Streptophyta > Magnoliopsida > Poales > Poaceae > Lolium > Lolium multiflorum. The sequence continues at coordinate 234,845,661 of CM061753.1, forward strand.
GTTGACTTGGCTGCAACGCACAACTTAATGCTTCTGTTTTTTTACTATACTCACATGGTTAGCCATTAGGAAATTCTATAAATAGAATCTAACTCAGTTCTTTTTGGATGAGCAGAAAACATACCACTCTACATAAAACAGTGCAATCTGTTACCAAAGTTAGTGCGCTAAAAGGGGTACTGAATACTGGTTTGTTTTAAACCAAAAGACAACAAAATGGACCAAAAAATCTGATTTGAACACGAACTTGACAGCCAAAACTAAAATACCGAATCATTGCGAAACCTCACCCTGATAATATCCCAAAAACCCACCTGCATGAATAAAAACCAACAACTAAAAATGTGCATATTATTCTTGAGAAGTTGAAAACAAAGAGTTCTATTTTTCTCTAGGTTCTGGAAGGTGATGTACACGTAACGGTTTTTCTACTACTATAAATTGGTAATACCTACATGAATAAAAACCAACAACTAAAAATGGAGCACCTGCATCTCAGGTTGTGCTTATCTCCTGTGAAGACACGAGGAAGGACGGCGTTAATAAATCAAATTTTGGGTGAAAACTTTTGCAGATAACTGTGCTAGATAATTTCGGGCCACAATCTCTAATCTCTTCAGTCCTACTTCTCAATATCTGCAAATGCTTACATAATTCTTGTTGGAGTCTCGCGGATGTACGATAGTATGTGACCGCCTAAATATAATAATATATGCACAAGTATATCCAGTGAAGAAGGCATTAATAAGCCTATCGCCCCACCTAGTATGGCGCGCCGGCAGTATTTGCCATCGGCGCGCGTCAATATTGGTGCGCCGACACTATTCCCTGCAGCTATAGCCCTTTTCCTAATAGTGTACATGTGCGCAACCATAGAAAAATGTAGTGGAAAATGCAAACGGCGTGTGTTTAGATTTTGTCCATCTTACCATGCATGCCGGTCATCTTCCTCCATCAAGCTCCAGTGGTTAATTTTTTCTTGGATGAACATCTTCTCCAACATGACGATTTATTGTAGAACAATGGATGTATCACTACTACACAATTGATAAATTGATTAAAACTAAATATTAGAATGACTCAGTCATCATAAGAGCTTAGCAGTACCTCCAAAGTACATGTAGACAACATCCTTCGGTGCTTGCTTGAGATGTATCACAATGGAGTGTTGGCACAACTTTTCTCAAGCCAGGCTTTCCTTTCTTCACGGTGGCCATAACCACGTGCCCAACGCAGGCTGCCGCTGATAGCCCCAGCAACATCCGAATCTCGGAATATCCACACCACGCGGTTCAGGAAAGAACACCGGCAAGAACATATTTAGTTAAAAAAATTCAAATCGTCGTCAACAAGAACATATTCAGTGCTCATATTTAGTAGAAGCAGATCAATAATTCTTTCACCTCCGTAGAGAGCAGTGTATTAGTAGATTAATCCAAGATGACAGATTATTACTTATATTACCTCAAAAAAATTACAAGAAAAATAGTAGCGAACTCATGAACAAAGCATCCGGCCTGTACACGCAAATTTTGTCAAGAAACAATCTTGCAAACACATAAGCATCATGAAAAAAAGTCAGATCTTGGGATAGAATAAAGAATGGATTTCGAACAAATTTTGGACCTTGTACAGTAATCCCCATCCGCATCTATTTAGATTATTAACTATCTATCCCTACTTTGTTTAGACCATGAACATGCAAATAAGACTAATCCACGTGACAAAAAAAACCCATTAGTTTTGATGGCAGCAGCAGCCTCTCGCCTCCGGTCCTTCATCCGGGACTTGAAACGTACCTCCCTTTTTGAAAAAATCTGGTAATTTGAGGAATAGATGGTTTGATGCTTCCTTCAGGACGCCCAGGGCATCTACAGAAGCCGAAGGAGCACGGATGACTTCAGGAGCTAAGATGCCTTCTTGTAGCAGCAAAGTAAACCAGGAAGCTCCAAGCATGATCAAAAATCGAGGGCAATAAAGTAGGACAACCAACACAATCCGGATAGCAGAAACGTTAGCAGAAAAAGACGTATATGGTGCATTGTTTGGGATCTCAGCATATAAATATATAATAGATCCATCATCTACAACAAAAACGCATTTTTTTTGCAAACATGTGTAAACATAGTTAATCAAGCATCCCTTCCAGGACCAAAGTATGGATTTCATATCTCGCCACCGGCACCCACCAAGTCGCCGATGCGATGAGAGCAGTGAGAGCGGGTAGCGGCTGCCGGCGAAGTCTAGAGCAAATATTCATTCCACCAAGCCGGCAGGGCGGCGCTAAATGTGCCAGCGGCGAAGGCGGGATTCCTCCGCCTCCGCCTTGACGCATCCACCGTCTCCTCCCTCTCCTCGTCGCGGCTCTTCATTCTCCCCAAGACGTTGTCCCCGTCCATGGTCACCTACAACAATCGATTTCACACGAGCATGCATGCCAGAGAGGATGTGAGAGGCGCGCGGCATGGTAATTTGTCACATGGGACCTGGAGGATGTGGCACCTGGCGAGGGTGTGGAGGGGCGGTGGCAAAGATCTAGGCGCAGGCAAAGATTGTCACCGAAGGTAAGAGGATGGAAGGTGTGGGAAGTGCGGAAATCAAAGAAAGGAAACCAATCGACGCAGATTAATTTGGAGGCGAAGATTCGGTAGTAACCTACCGCTCGGATCAGCGCGCAGTAAATAACAACTCGTGATTGCTTTCCTGATAAAACGTGATTGATTTCCTTTTTTGACCCGCGTGATTGATTCAAAGAGTACTTTTGGTAAGGCCAAAAGATCCGGATGGCAAGGAAATACTGATTTGACAGAAATCATTGGATTCATTGGATTTTGGGAAAGTGACTGAAATCATGGAGTTTGTTGGTGCGGCAGTTTTTTTTTGTAAGTAGCTAGGTGGAAGGGTAAAATGGTCTTATTTAAAATATGGTTGACGAAACTATGACCGGAGGAAACAGAACCAGTTCCTCCTTTTTATATAGTAGAGATGTTGGCAAAGCTACAAAATAGACTGCAGTTAAATATTGTCCGGGGATGGGGTGTACTGTACAAACCATCCTAGCTAGATGTAAGGGCATCTCCATCGGACCGATCTAAAACAGTGACCAAACGGTCCGTTTGGGTTGGCCCACACACAGAGTTTGGGAGGCGGTTCGGCCGGCCAGGCTAGCGCGTTCAGCAGTTGACCCATTCGGTCCGCGCGGATCATTTCTGCTCGTTGGCCACCACACACATCGAATACATGTAAAAAAATTAAAACAGGACACAAAGTGCGATTTTATTCCAATTTCGTTACATGTTTGAATGAAAAGCAAATGAATTTAAAATGCAAATAGCCTACTCGTCGTCGCTAGGCGGGCTTGACGGCCCAGCTTCGCCGTCGTTCTCTGCCCGAGGCATGCTCTCGCCCTGAGGCCAGTATCGGACGGTATCAGGTGAGGCCGGAGCAGAGGCGGCTTGCTGGATCATCGCGAACCGCCGCCTCATGATGGACTCGGCGTTCCTGGCGATCCGCTCATCTTCGCGGCGGGTTTCCTCGGCGAGGGCCCGAGCGTTTAGCTCAAGCATCCTCTGTCGCTCAGCCTCCATGAGGAGCCGCCCAGCCTCCTCCGTAGGAAGCCTCTCGCGGGAGACCGCCATGACGCGTTGGAGCAGCTGCTGGTCAGCCTGCTCCAGGGTGCGGGCAGTGTTCCTCTGGTCGTGCGCCAGGCGGCAAGACTCGAGTATCGCCGCCTGCTCCGGATCGGCAACGGGTTGCTGCTCTTCGTCGGCTGCTCCGCGTTCCGCGTCGGCCTCAAATTTCGCGTCAAGGAGGATGCGCTCCGCTAGCTCGGCCTCGTCGAGGCCAAGGGCGAAGATATCTGAAGGCTCGGGCTCCAGCTCGAGCTCCGTAGGCGGAGGCGAAGGCAGAGGCGCAGGCGCCGTGCGGCCGTTGTATCCTAACATAGAGTAGGTGGTGGCCAGGCGGCGAGGCATCCTGTCTACACGACGATGATGCGTCAGGGGAGGAGTTTGGTGGTGAGTACGGCGGAGGCCACGTTTAAATGGGCCGAGTGTAAATTTAGTGGCTAAAAAAAATTATGGAAGGCATTAAAGGGCAATCATGGCATTAATTATAATGGATGAGCTGCCGCATGCCGACAACACGAGAGATTTGACACCGGCTAGAATGACCGAGCCGCCGCATGCCGACAACACGAGAGATTTGCCGCCGCCCGCCTGTTAGAATGGTTGAGCCGCCACATGCCGACAACGCGAGAGATTTGCCACCGGCTAGAATGGCTGAGCCACCGCATGCCGACAACGCGAGAGATTTGCCGCGAGGTAGGTTGGCTGAGGTACCGCATGCCAACAACGCGAGAGATTTGCCGCCAGCTTGAATGGCTGAGCTGCCGCATGAAGACAATGCGAGAGATTTGCCGCCAGCTAGAATGGCTGAGCTGCCGCATGACGACAATGCGAGAGATTTGCCGCCAGCTAGAATGGGTAAGGTGCGGCATGATGACAACGCGAGAGATTTGCCGCCAGCTAGAATGGCTGAGCCGCCGCATGATGACAATGGTAGAGATTTGCCGCCAGCTAGAATGGCTGAGCTGCCGCATGCCGACAACGCGAGAGATTTAGAGCATCTCCATTCGCGTCCCCCAAAGCTTCCCCCAAACCGCGCCGGATAGAGCGTTTGGGGGACGTGTTTTGTTCGTGCCGCGTTTGGGGACGTCGCTCAGTCCCTCGAACGCCGCCCCCAAACATAAAAAATAATGCTTTTTTAACACAGAACCATTTATCAAATATAGCATAGGAATAAATATGTTTGCGGAGATTGTTTTCAAATTAAAATACAACAAACAATAAAACAAATAAAGAAATATAATAAATAGGGGTAGATCAAGGTGCCGCGGCATTTCCTTTGATCCTCCACAAATGCTCAACGAGATCAGTTTGAAGTTGATCATGAACATTGCTGTCACGGATCTCTGCGTGCATGGCGAGGAAATCAGCAAAATCTGCAGGCAACTCATGATCAACCTCCACAAGAGGGCCCTCACACTCATAGGGACCAACATGTGTCCTAGCATGATTCTTGCGGTCATCCTCGATGCTTCCAAGCATTCCAGAAAATCCTCTGGCAGCATTTTGTTGGCCCTCTCAAGTAGTATTTGCCAAACTTTCCCACCACAGCTCGGCAAAACTTGTACATGCACTCAATGGCAGTAGACTCACTCATGCGAAGGTAGTTGTCCTGTGTATCGGCAGGTGCTCCGTATGCAAGCATCCTCATGACGGCGGTGCACTTCTGAATGGACGAGAACCCGACAACGCCTACAGCGTCGAGCTTGACCTTGAAGTAGGGGTCGAACTCTCGAATGCCGTGGAGGATATTCATGAATAGACCCTTGCTCATCATGTACCGGCGCCAAAAATTGTCGGCATGTGTTGCATCATCCGCGAAGTAGTCGTTGTGCAGCATGGTATGCCCCTCCATCCTCTGCCGGGGCTTGGACTTCTTTCTCCCCGGCCTTGATCCTCTGCGGCGCGGCCTCTTCATCTTCTCCACCTCGGCATCAACCATGTCCTGGAGGGACGCGATGATCAGCAAATGCTCATGCAGGTCGTCGTCGAAGGCTTGCTCGTCCTCCAGCAGCTGGGCAAGCATCTCATCGTCGCTATCCATGTCTAAAGCAAAATCAATGGTTAAAATTGCGCCGAGGCAGACAACGCAACGAACAGCGGCCAATCGCTTCTACCTGGCAAGTCGTCGAGCACCTTGTGTGCGCGGAGGTGGGGCGGATTTGACGCCGCGTTCTGGGACGCGATGGCGAAGCGACGGTGGCGGAACGACCGGCGGGAGCGCCAGCCGCGACGACGGTGTCGACTCTCAGAAGATATCATACGCCAAACGGCCGGGAAATCCAGCGGCGGCGGAGGGGTGGGAGGCGGGAAGGAAGGAGCGACGAGAAAACGCGCGAATCAACGGTTTATGCAAATACTCGCCGACATGTGGAGCCCGCCTCGTTGCTGTGTCCGGGCCTGAGCGTCCCTGTGGACGGGGACGGGCTCGGGGCGCCGGACACCGTATCGGGGCGCGCCGGACAAAAATCGGCTTTGGGAGACTCGGCTGGAACCGTTTTTTTTTGTCCAGCGCGTCCCAAATAGCTTTGGGGAATGCTTTGGGGGACGCGACTGGAGATGCTCTTACCGCCCGTTAGAATGGCTGAGCTGCCGCATGATGACAAATGCGAGAGATTTGCCGTTGGCTATAATGGGTGACGTGCCGCACGAAGATAACACGAGAAATTTTCCGCCAGCTAGAATGGTTGGGTTGCCGCATGACAACAACGCGAGGGATTTTCTATCGATAGCACATTACGTAGTTTCCAAATCCAAGATATCCGCAATACGCGACAGGGAAGCCGGTCTCAGGTACAATGGTAGCTAGGTTGTTTTTGTCCGACCATTTTAGGCCCGTTATTTTGCGAGTCCATGATTTAAAAAAAGACACGTGGTGACGGCTGTGTTGTTGATTTTGTGATCAGCCTCGAAGGTTGTGCTTTGGCGCCGGTCTCTCCCGGGTGGACGCCGCTTGGTCGCTTCTTGACGTGGATGCCCGGCGGTTAGCTGCACACGTGGCTGTTCTGTGGCTGCCATGTGGGGCACGCTTGCATCCTCGTGTGGTGTTTGCACGGGAGAGACTTGTATAGGATCTCTCCATTAGGTAGGATCATAGGATCAACCCAGAAAAAACATACTTTGAACAGGCGAAAAAATCTGAAAATAATAAACAACATGCATATAGGTTGTATCTACAACTCCACAAAATTTCAGCTTAAAATCTGATCTACACTCGGAGAAACAAAAAAGACAAATTCTATTGTGAATAGTGTCAGATCTTGTTGAGTAGTATTTCACACTGTTCACACTCAGATTTATCTTTTTTGTCTCTCCAAATGTATGTCGAATTTGAAGTTGCAAATTTTTGGCGTTGCATATATAACATAGATGTGTGTTGTGATTTTTTTTCAGATTTTTTGAACATGTTTTGTCTTTGCAAAAAAATTATTTTTATAGATCCTATCTAAGATCTGATCCTACCCAAGTCTTCCCCGTGTTTGCACGCGCCCGTGGAGCTAGCTCTCACGACAAATGGCAGGTTGACGGTATACACTGGTTGTGCAATGGCTACCGCCACGTCCACGTGTATATGTTGGCAAAGCTACAAAATGGACTGCAGTTAAGTATTGTCCAGGGATGGAGTGTACTGTATAAACCAGCCTAGCTAGATGTAAGAGCATCTTCACCGGGCCGACCAAAAAGAGTGACCCAAATAGTCTGTTTAGGTTGGCCCGCAGACAGAGTTTGGGAGGCGGTTTGGCCGGCTAGGCCAGCGCTTTTAGGGGTTGACCCTGCTCGTTGGCCACCACACACAACGAATCCATGTAAAAAAATTAAAACACAACACAAATTAAGATTTTTATTCAAATTTCCTTACATGTTTGAATGAAAAGAAACTAAATTTAAAATACGAAGAACCCTACTCGCTGTCGATCGGTGGGCTCGACGGACCAGCTTCACCGTCGTTATTCGCATGAGGCATGCTCTCGGGCCCGGGCCGGTACCGGGCGGTCGCAGGTGAGGCCTGAGCAGAGGCGGCTTGCTGGATCAGTGCGAATCGCCGCCTCATGAGGGACTCGGCGTTCATGGCGAGCCGCTCATCTTCGCGGCGGGTTTCCTCGGCGAGGGCCCGAGCGTTTAGCTCAAGCATCATCTGTCGCTCAGCCTCCATGAGGAGCCGCCCAGCCTCCTCCGTAGGCAGCCTCTCGCGGGAGACCTCCATGACCCGTTGGAGCAGCTGCTGATTAGCCTGCTCCAGGGTGCGGGCAGCGTTCCTCTGGTCGTGCGCCAGCCGGCAAGACTCGAGTATCGCCGCCTGCTCTGGATCGGCCGCGGGTTGCTGCTCTTCCTCGGCCGCTTCGCGTTCCGCGTCGGCCTCAAACTTTGCGTCAAGGAGGACGCGCTCCGCTAGCTCGGCCTCGTCGAGGCCAAGGGCGAAGATATCTGAAGGCTCGGGCTCCAGCTCGAGCTCCGTAGGCGGAGGCGAAGGCGGAGGCGCAGGCGCCGTGCGGCCATTGTATCCCAACATAGAGTAGGTGGTGGCCAGGCGGCGAGGCATCCTGGCTACACGACGATGATGCGTTGGGGGAGGAGTTTGGTGGTGAGCACGATGGAGGCCACGTTTAAATAGGCCGAGTGTAAATTTAGTGGCTACGAAAAAATTATGGAAGACATTAAAGGGCAATCATGGCGTTAATTATAATGGATGAGCTGCCGCATGCCGACAACGCGAGAGATTTGACACCGGCTAGAATGACCGAGTCGCCGCATGCCAACAACACGAGAGATTTGCCGCCGGTTAGAATGGCTGAGCCACCGCATACTGACAACACAAGATATTTGCCACCAGCTAGAATGGCTGAGCTGCCGCATGCCGACAACGCGAGAGATTTTTTGCCAGCTAGAATGGTTGAGGTGTCGCATGCCGACAACACGAGAGATTTGACGCCAGCTAGAATGGCTGGGTTGCCGCATGCCGACAACGCGAGAGATTTGCCGCCAACTAGAATGGCTGAGGTGCCGCGTGACCACAACGCGAGAGATATTCCGCCAGCTATAATGACTGAGGTGCCAATGACGACAAATGCGAGAGATTTGCCGTCTGCTAGAATGGGTGAGGTGCCGCACGATGATAACGCGAGAGATTTTTTTTTTGGTAATGAACTTTCCCTCAAAAAATTTCTAAACCGAAAAAATTACCATGGTTAGATGGAGCCCTCTATTAGAGCATCTCCAACAGGCGCTGCAAATTCTCGCGCGCTATACCGGCGATTGGGCGCGCTGTATACCGTTCGCGCGCGGTATAGCGAATTTGCCCCCGAGAGGCATTTTAGCGTTGGTGTGCGGAAAACGCACCTCCGCCAGAGGCGCTATTTTGCAGCGCGCGCGACCGTTTTTTTTAAAATTCATCAAACAAACTATGAAATTTGATCGAAATACGAATATATTAAAGTGCGACGATACAAATGCGACATAGAAAATACTAGTAAACTACTCGTCCGACTACTCGTCGGACTCCCGGTCGTAGTCGGAGCTGCTCGAGTCGTCTCCGACACCGGCGTGGACGTCGACATCCAGTGGAAGTCGGAGGAGGAGGACGAGAGGACGACGGTCGACGGCCCTCGCGCTTTCTTCTTTTCCTCCTTCCTCTTCGCCGCCGCCGCCGCCTTCTTCCTCGCCGCGGACTCGGCGCGGCGCTTCTCGCGGCTCGCCTTCTTCCCGCTTTCATCGCCGCCTTCTTCTCCTCCTTCCGCGCGAAGGCCTCCGTGGCGCGACGTCCTCCGGGCGCGCCGCCTTCGACGCGCATCGCCTCGTCGCGCTCGGCGATGAGGAGGCGCTGCTCCGCTCCCGATGGCGGCGCTGTCGCGCGTGACTATCGGCGACGGCGGCGCCGCATCTCGCCGCCGCGCACGCGGTTCATCCGCCGGCGGGGGCGGCCGAGGCGCCACGCGACGGCGTCGTAGGCTCGCGCCGCCCATGCGCGGTGTCGAAGGTGCCGAGCCGGATCCGCTCCTCGCCGAGCGGGGCGTCGAGCGGCCGCCGGCCGCGACGGCGGGTGAGGCCCGCGCGCGGAGGCATGTCGCCGGATGCGGAGGGACGGCGCGAGGTAGAGCGTGGCGCCGTGGCGCGGAGGCGAGCGAGAGGCGAGGACACGCAAGTTTCGTGAGGGCGAGGCAGCGCTTCGCTGTCGCCTATATAGCGCGCGGCAGCGACGCGGATGGCGCAAACGCGCTGCGGCAAGCGCGCTTTTTCCGTCTGGAGCTTGAGCGCGGCCAAACGTATTTTGCCGACAGCGACCGTTGGAGATGCTCTTAGGGAAGGTAATTTCTACCGTGGTTTCCAAATTATCCCCATACACAAGCATATATGGAGGCCAAAGCTCCCCCGCGATGGCCTGCATTCACCATATAATTTTGGTTAGGCTAGGTGAATCTTCATTCCAAATCAACCCTCAGATCATTTTCCACTCTAGCTTACAGACATTGTTACAGCAATGATTATTCTTCACCGGGAATAGGCGTGAAAAGAGTGTCATCAAGCAATGAAGAAAAAAAAATTGACGATCGGCTTGAACGGACCGGCTGCAGTGACATCAGCCAAAGAAAGCTTTAGCGACTGTGAGTAACTGACCAGGGAGTGTGTTGCTGTTTTGTTTCCAGCGGCAGCCCTGGCCGCGGCCGCGAACACACGCCGCAAGTTGGCCGTGAAAGCACAGCGCGCCGGTGCCGGTGCGTGGGGCCCGCTGGCAGCGAGCCACAGCGAGGAGCGTGTGACGACAGCATATATCTTTGGGCTGCACACGCTGACGATGGCGTTTCTGCTTTTGAGAGAGAACTGACCATCGAACGTTCGTCCTGTTCCGGAATCATCCTCGACGGCTGTGCTGTGCTGTGGCTGCACACGTGGCTGTTCTGTGGCTCATGTGGGGCACGCTTGCATCCTCGTGTGGTGTTTGCACGCGCCCGTGGAGCTAGCTCTCACGTAAAATGTCACGTTGGCAGTATACACTGGTTGTGGAATGGCTACCACCACGTTCTTGTGTATATGTTGGCAAAGCTACAAAATAGATTGCAGTTAAATATTGTCCGGGGATAGGGGTGTACTGTACAAACCAGCCTAGATAGATGTAAGAGCATCTCCACCGGACCTACCCAAAACATGTGACCCAAACGGTCCGTTTGGGTTGGCCCACATACAGAGTTTATGAGGCGATCTGGCCGTCAGGCCAGCGTGTCCAGGGCTGACTCATTCGGTCCGGGCTAACCATTTCGGCTCGTTGGCCACGAACAACGAATCCATGTAAAACAATGAAAACACAGCACAAAGTGCGATTTTTATTCCAATTCCGTTACATGTTTGAATGAAAAGAAACTGAATTTAAAATACAAATAACCCTACTCGCCGTCGGTAGGCGGGCGCGACGGCCCAGCTTCGTCGTCGTTCTTCGCCCGAGCCATGCTCTCGCGCCCGGGCCGGTACCGAGCGGTTACAGGTGAGGCCTGAGCAGAGGCGGCTTGGTGGATTAGCGCGAACCGCCGCCTCATGAGGGACTCGGCGTTCATGGCGATCCGCTCATCTTCGCGGCGGGTTTCCTCGGCGAGGGCCCGAGCGTTTAGCTCAAGCATCCTCTGTCGCTCAGCCTCCATGAGGAGCCGCCCGTTTCTGCTTTTGAGCTGACCATCGAACGTTCGTCCTGTTCCGGAATCATCCTCGACGGCTGTGCTGTGCTGTGGCTGCAGTGGCTGTTCTGTGGCTCATGTGGGGCACGCTTGCTCGTGTGGTGTTTGCACGCGCCAGCTAGCTCTCACGTAAAATGTCACGTTGGCAGTATACACTGGTTGTGGAATGGCTGTTCTTGTGTATATGTTGGCAAAGCTGCTTAAATATTGTCCAGGATAGATGCGGGTGGCGGTCCGTTTGGGTTGGCCTCTGAGTTTATGAGGCGATGGCCGTCCACTCATTCGGTCCGGCTAACCATTTCGGCTCGTTGGCCACTCCATGTAAAACAATGTGCGATCCAATTCCGTTACATGTTTGAATGGCGAATTTAAATACAAATAACCCTGCTCTGGTAGGCGGCGCGACGCCACGCCGAGCCATGCTCTCGCTGCTTACTTGAACGAGCGGCTTGGTGGATTCGCGCGAACCGCCGCCTCATGAGGACTCGCGTTCATGGCGATCCGCTCAGCCTCTCAAGCATCCTCGTCGCGCCTCCATGAGGAGGACGAAGACCGCCATGACCCGCTAGCTCGGCCTCGTGCGAGGCAGCGGGGTCGTGCGCACTCGATATCTGATCGAGGCTCTCTTCCTCGGCCGCCGCGTTCGCGTCGCCTCACGCGTCAAGGAGGACGCGCTCCGCTAGCTCGGCCTCGTCGAGGTATCGAAGGCTCGGAGCTCCGCGCGAGCGCAGGCGCCGTGCGGCCGTTGTATCCTAACATAGAGTAGGTGGTGGCCAGGCGGCGAGGCATCCTGTCTACACGACGATGATGCGTCGGGGGAGGAGTTTGGTGGTGAGTACGGCGGAGGCCACGTTTAAATAGGCCGAGTGTAAATTTAGTGGCTACAAAAAAATTATGGAAGGCATTAAAGGGCAATCATGGCATTAATTATAATGGATGAGCTGCCGCATGCCGATAACGCGAGAGATTTGACACCGGCTAGAATGACTGAGCCGCCGCATGCCGACAACACGAGAGATTTGCCGCCGCCCGCCTGTTAGAATGGTTGAGCCACCACATGCCGACAACGCGAGAGATTTGCCACCAGCTAGAATGGCTGACCCACCGCATGCCGACAACGCGAGAGATTTGTCGCTAGCTAGAATGGCTGAGGTACCGCATGCCGACAATGCGAGAGATTTGTCCGCTAGAATGGCTGGGCTGCCGCATGCCAACAACGCGAGAGATTTGCCGCCAGCTAGAATGGCTGAGCTGCCGCATGAAGACAATGCGAGAGATTTGCCGCCAGCTAGAATGGCTAAGCTGCCGCATGACAACAATGCGAGAGATTTGCTGCCAGCTAGAATGGGTAAGGTGCGGCATGATGACAACGCGAGAGATTTGCCGCCAGCTAAAATGGCTGAGCCGCCGCATGATGACAATGGTAGAGATTTGCCGCCAGCTAGAATGGCTGAGCTGCCTGATACGTCGCAAACGTATCTATAATTTCTTATGTTCCATGCTACTTTTATTACAATACTTGAATGTTTTATACATACTTTACAGCATTATTATACATTTTCCGGCACTAACCTATTAACAAGATGCCGAAGTGCCAGTCGCTGTTTTCTGCTGTTTTTGGTTTCAGAAATCCTAGTAAGGAAATATTCTCGGAATTGGACGAAATCAACGCCCAGGGGCCTATTTTTACGAAGCTTCCAAAAGTCCGAAGAAATGAAGTGGGGCCACGAGCGACGACACGCTAGGGCGGCGCGGCCGGGCTGGGCGCCGGCCTGTTGTGTCGCCACCTCGTGACGCCTTTGACCTACCCTTCCGCCTACTTAAAGCCTCCGTCGCGAAACCCCGTACCGAGAGCCACGATACGGAAAACCTTCCAGAGACGCCGCCGTCGCGAATCCCATCTCGGGGGATTCGGGAGATCGCCTCCGGCACCTGCCGGAGAGGGGAATCATCACCGGAGGGGCTCTACATCATCATGCCCGCCTCCGGATTGATGCGTGAGTAGTTCATCCTTGGACTATGGGTCCATAGCAGTAGCTAGATGGTTGTCTTCTCCGCTTGTGCTATCATTGTTATAGATCTTGTGAGCTGCCTAACATGATCAAGATCATCTATTTGTAATGCTACATGTTGTGTTTGGCGAGATCCGATGAATATAGAATATTATGTTAAGTTGATTATCAATCTATCATATATGTGTTGTTTATGTTCTTGCATGCTCTCCGTTGCTAGTAGAGGCTCTGGCCAAGTTGATACTTGTAACTCCAAGAGGGGGTAATTATGCTCGATAGTGGGTTCATGATGGGGTTCGTTGCATAGATGAGCTTCTTATTCTAGTTAGGCATAATGGAAAGCAACAATGAGCTTCTTATTCTATTTCCTGAGTTAAGACATGGATTGTTTGCTGCGAAAATTAAAAAACCTATGGAATCTTATTTGCATGCTAGTAGCAATGATATTAGTATGAACGCTTTGAACACCATTGTTGTTAATGATATAGAAAATTCTAAGCTTGGGGAAGCTGGTTTTGATGAGCATGATATTTTTAGTCCCCCAAGCATTGAGGAGAAAATTTTCTTTGATGATACTTTGCCTCCTATTTATGATGATTATGATGATAGTGGTCTTTTGGTGCCGCCTACTATGGAGAGTAAATTTTATTATGATTATACTATGCCTCCTACACTTGATAAGAATAATAATGATAGCTACTTTGTTGAATTTGCTCCCACTACAACTAATAAAATTGATTATGCTTATGTGGAGAGTAATAATTTTATGCATGTGGCTCATGACAAGAATGTTTCATGTGATACTTATATTGTTGAGTTTGTTCATGATGCTACTGAAAGTTATTATGAGAAAGGGAAACATGGTTATATGCATCTTAATAATATTAAGTTTCCCCTCTTTATGTTGAGAATCTTGAAATTGCACTTGTGTTGCTTTTCTACGCTTGCCACTTTGTTCTTCATGAATCTATTTGTGTACAAGATTCCTTTTCATAGGAAGTGGGTTAGGCTTAAATGCTATAAAGAAAGAACTTCTTGGGAGATAACCCATGTTTTATTTTATTTACTGTATTGTTGAGTCTTGGAAGTTGTTTACTACTGTAGCAACCTCTCCTTATCATGTTTTTGTGCCAAGTAAAGTTTTTATGTTAAAGTTGATGCTATATTTGGGATCGCTGCGCAGAAACAGCATTGCTGTCTGTCACGAATTCTGGCATAAGTCTCTGTAAAAAAATCGAAAAAATCTGCAAATTTACGAGCATGATCCTCAGATATGTACGCAACTTTCTTTAGTTTTTAGTTTTTCCATTTGAGCAAGTTAAGTGCCCCTTCCAGATGCATCTTTACGTACTGTTCTGTTTTTGACAGATTCTGCCTTTTATTTCGCATTGCCGCTTTTGCTATGTTGAATGAGTTTCTTTGTTCCATTAACTTTCAGAAGCTTTGTGCAATGTCCAGAAGTGTTAAGAATGATTGTGTCACCTCTGAATATGTGAATTTGTGGTTATGCACTAACCCTCTAATGAGTTTGCTTGAAGTTTGTGTGAAGGAAGTTTTCAAGGGTCAAGAGAAGAGGATGATATACTATGATCAAGAAGAGTGAAAGGTCTAAGCTTGGGGATGCCCCGGTGGTTCATCCCTGCATATTTTAAGAAGACTCAAGCATCTAAGCTTGAGGATGCCCAAGGCATCCCCTTCTTCATCGACAACATTATCAGGTCACTTCTAGTGAAACTATATTTTTATTCCGTCACATTCTTATGTTCTTTACTTGGAGCGTCGGTTTGTTTTTATTTTTGTTTTGTTTTGAATAAAGTTGGATCCCGCCATTCTTATATTGGAGATATTACGCTCCGCTTTTTCATATGGAACACTTGTGTTCTTAATTGTGCTTTAATGTTCATGGTGAAAGCTAATTGCTTCGTTAAATTGCTATTTGGTTGGAATTGGAAAATGCTGCATATGGTTTGGCAACTTGGCAATTGTTTGAGCTCTCATAGATCATGTTTAAGCTCTTGCATCATGTAGTTTAATCTATTAATGAAGAACTACCGTAGAGCTTGTTTAATTTGGTTTGCATGATTGGTCTCTCTAAGTCTAGATATTTTCGGGTAAAGTGTTTGAACAACAAGGAAGACAATGTAGAGCCTTATAATGCTTGCAATATGTTCTTGTGTGAGTTTTGTTGTACCTGTTCATACTTTTTTTTTTGCTTCAAACAACCTTGCTAGCCCAAACCTTGTACTGAGAGGAAATGCTTCTCGTGCATCCAAACACCTTGAGCCAAACTCCATGCCATTTGTGTCCACCATATTGATGACCCACAAGTATAGGGGATCGCAACAGTCTTCGAGGGAAGTATTACCCAATTTATTGATTCGACACAAGGGGAGTGATGACCCACAAGTATAGGGGGTGTATCGTAGTACTTTCGATAAATAAGAGTGTCGAACCCAACGAGGAGCAGAAGGTGTTGACAAGCAGTTTCGATGAAGGATTCACTGTAAATGCTCACAGACAAGTATTCAGGGGTTTTGATATTGCAGATAAATAAAGTACAAGTAAATAAAATGCGAGAGAAATAATTGCAGCGAGTGGCCCAATCCTTTTTAGCACAAAGGACAAGCCGGTTTGTTTACTTATGATGACCAAACGTTCCTGAGGACACACGGGATTTTAGTCTAGTGCTTTCGCTACATATGGTTTAATAATCTTCATTGTTTTGATAAGTGTTGTGTGGGTGAACCTATGCTAATGCACCGCCCTTCCTAGGACTAATACATACTTGTGATTATACCCCTTGCAAGCATCCGCAACTACAAGAAAGTAATTAAGATAAATCTAACCACAGCCTTAAACTCTGAGATCCTGCGATCCCTCCTGCATCGATATACTAACGGGGGCTTAGGTTTCTGTCACTCCGGCAACCCCGCAATTAGCAACCGAATACAAGATGCACTCCCCTAGGCCCATAAATGGTGAAGTGTCGTGTAGTCGACGTTCACACGACACCACTAGAAGAATGACACCACAACTTAAATATCATAACATTGAATATTACTCAACCATAATTCACTACTAGCATTTAGACTTCACCCATGTCCTCAAGAACTAAACGAACTACTCACGAGACATCATATGGAATACAATCAGAGGTGATATGATGATGAATAACAATCTGAACATAAACCTTGGTTCAATGGTTTCACTCAATAGCATCTACAACAAGTATAGAATAACACCGGGAGAGTTTCCCCTATCAAACAATCAAGATTTAACCCGAATTGCTACAGCGGTGACGAGGTGCAGCGGTGGTGATGGCGGTGTAGATGGTGGAGATGATGATGATGATGATGGAGATGATGTCCCGCTCGATGACGATGGCGATGGCGTCGATTTCCCCCTCCGGGAGGGAATTTCCCCGGCGGATTCCTGCCCGCCGGAGAGCTCTTTTCTCTCTGGTGTTCTCCGCCCCAGAGGCGGCTGTAACCCTTCGTGAGGTCCTCTCGTGGCTTAGGTTTTCGGGACGAAGGAGTACGCGAAGAAAAGGAGGCGAAAGAGGCTGTGGGGCCCCCAGAGCATAGGGTGGCGCGGCCAGGCCATGGGCCGCGCCGCCCTATGGTCTGGGCCCACAGTGGCTCTCTCTTCTTCCCCTTCTGGCTCCCTCCGTCATCTGGAAAAATAGGAATTTACGTGAAATTCCCTTCCACAGTTGATCTTCCGAAATATTGCGTTCTGACGGTGCTTTTTCCAGCAGAATCCTGGCTCCGGTGCTTGATCCTCCAATGATGATGAAACATGCAAAATAGATGAAATAACATAAGTATTGTGTCCCAATATGAAATATATCAATGAATAACAGCAAATTATGATACAAAATAGTGATGCAAATTGGACGTATCAACTCCCCCAAGCTTAGACCTCGCTTGTCCCCAAGCGAAACTGAGCTCGATAAACAAGACCACATGTTTATGGAGTGAAGAGTCGATAAATAAAATACGGACAAGAAGCATCATATTCATTCACACAAGACATTCTAGTAAACAACTTCCTCATATAACTCATCTTGAAATAGGTAAAGAGAAATCACAAGTAAAGGTGCATAAGAAATCATAATTGGTGATGGCAAACTTTGTTCTTGGTCAGAGAACTACTAACGGATTGTACTTTGATGACCCACAAGTATAGGGGATCGCAACAGTCTTCGAGGGAAGTATTACCCAATTTATTGATTCGACACAAGGGGAGACAAAGAATACTTGTAAGCCTTAACAGCGGAGTTGTCAATTCAGCTGCACCTGAAACAGACTTGCTCGCAAGAGTTTATCAGTAGTAACAGTTCTATGGTAGTGGAAATAGCGGAATAACAGCAGCAGTGAAATAAAGACAGGTAGTGATTATGGTAAACAGCAGGATTAAAATACTGTAGGCACAGGGACGGATTTAACGGGCGTTGCATGGATGAGAGAAACTCATGTAACAATCAAAGCATGGGCATTTGCAGATAATAATAAAACGGTATCCAAGTACTAATCAATCAATAGGCATGTGTTCCATATATAGTCGTACGTGCTCGCAATGAGAAACTTGCACAACATCTTCTGTCCTACCAGCCGGTGGCAGCCGGGCCTCTAGGGAAACTACTGGATATTAAGGTACTCCTTTTAATAGAGTACCGGAGCAAAGCATTAACACTCCGTGAACACATGTGATCCTCACATCACTACCATCCCCTCCGGTTGTCCCGATTTCTGTCACTTCGGGGCCATTGGTTCCGGACAGCGACGTGTGTATACAACTTGCAGGTAAGATCAATAAACAATGAATATCTTCATGAAACAATAACATGTTCAGATCTGAGATCATGGCACTCGGGCCCTAGTGACAAGCATTAAGCATAACAAGTTGCAACAATATCATAAAAGTGACATCTACGGATACTAGGCACTATGCCCTAACATTCTTATGACTATTACATGACCAATCTCATCCAATCCCTACCATCCCCTTCAGCCTACAGCGGGGGAATTACTCACACATGGATGGGGGAAACATTGCTGGTTGATGGAGAGGCGTTGGCGGTGATGGCGGTGAAGATCTCCTCCAATTCCCCGTCCCGGCGGAAACGGAGACTTCTGGCTCCCGCGACGGAGTTTCGCGATGTGGCGGCTCTCTGGAGGGTTTCTGGCGATGTCGACTTCTCCCCGTGCGTTTTTAGGTCGAGGCGAATAAGTAGTCCGAAGGGGGGCGTCGGAGGCCGGCCGAGGGGGCCACACCCCATGGCCGCGCGGGCCCCCCCTGGGCCGCGCCGCCATGTGGTGTGGGGCCCTCGGGCCTCCACCTCCTTTGCCCTGGCTCCGTCAATATTTTGGTAAAATAGGGCCATCTGAAGAAATTCCGAGGATTTTCCCGAAAGTTGGATTTCTGCACAAAAACGAGACACCAGAGCAATTCTGCTGAAAACAGCGTTAGTCCGCGTTAGTTGTATCCAAAATACACAAATTAGAGGCAAAACAATAGCAAAAGTGTTCGGGAAAGTAGATACGTTTTGGACGTATCAACTCCCCCAAGCTTAGCTTATTGCTTGTCCTCAAGCAATTCAGTTAACAACTGAGCGATAAAAGAACTTTCACGAACACATTTGCTCATATGATGTATATATTCTCATGCTATGGCTAATACTTAAGCAGTTCATAATGGGATACATGCAAATAAGATCATCCAACAGCTATGTCAATCATGGAGAAGTACCAACAATTAATAATAAGCATCATGAATCATGTATGTAAGCAAGATTGCAATGTTCATAAGAGAATATGATAAAGTGGTATCTCGCTTGCCTGTATTTGATCAAAACATAAATGCCGAGGCACCTCTTGAGTTCATAGAAAGACTAGAAGTAGTGATTGTCAAAGATAAAAGCATCAAAGTTATACCACAATCAATCATATTTTGAGACAAGCATATTATACTAAGAATGACAGTTGTGCTCTCAAGATAGTGCTCAAAGAAAGAATGGAGACACAACATAAAAGTAAAAGATTGACCCTTCGCAGAGGGAAGCAGGGATTAACATGCGCTAGAGCTTTTTATTTGTAAAACAGGAGTAAAATTATTTTGAGAGGTGTTTGTTGTTGTCAACGAATAGTAATGGGTACACTAACTCCCTCATCAACCGGACTCACAAGAGCGGCTCCCATTTATTTATTTTTGGTTGGCACTCCTTCCAACCTTTCTTTCACAAACCATGGCTAACCGAATCCTCGGGTGCCTGCCAACAATCTCATACCATGAAGGAGTGCCTTTTTATTTAAGTTTTATTATGATGATGACACTCCCCCAACCTTTGCTTACACAAGCCATGGCTAACCGAATCCTTCGGGTGCCGTCCAACAATCACAAACCATGGAGGAGTGTCTATTTAAGTTAATTAATTCGGGACTGGGAATCCCATTGCCAGCTCTTTTTGCAAAATTATTGGATAAGCGGATGTGCCACTAGTCCATATGAGAGTCCGTCAAAAGTAAATGACAAGGTTGAAAGCTAAACACCACATACTTCCTCATGAGCTATGAAACATTAACACAAATTGAGAAGCATTTTGAAGGTTTTAAAGGTAGCGCATGAGAATTTACTTGGAATGGTTTGAAATGCCATGCATAGGTATTTATGGTGGACACTTATGGAACAACTTGGTTTTCAGGTGTTTGGAAGCACGAGCGGCGTTACCGCTCAGTACAAGTGAAGGCTAGCAAAAGACTAGGGAGCGACAAATCAAGAGAGCAGTAACTGTCATAATCATGCTTGCGGCAAAATAAATTAACGGAGGCATAAAAGTGATACAATAACTCTGAAGCAATATAAATCATCGAGGCTTAATTGACTTTTTGTTCAGTCATATGCATGCGTGAGCATGTGCCAAGTCGATATAAATGAATTATTCAGAGGAGGATACCACAATGCCATACTTACTTATGAATAAAACAATGCAAGCAAACATCCACGACATGCTACTCATATTAATAAATTGGAACTAAACATGAGAGATCATGAGCTACTAGACTTTCTCAAATAACATATACCTCACATGAACCAACTAAGCATGCTCATATGGATGAGTATATGTACAAAAATGAAAGCAAATAGAGTTCATACCAGCCTCTCACCACAATCAGATTGTCGTAGATCGTCATTATTGCCTTTTCACTTGTGTAGCTTGGATAATATGAAATGAAAACCACGCTCCAGCCACCGAAGACCATTGAACTCATGATGAACTTTACAAACCAAAGAAGAACAGCAAATATTTTTGGTGTTTTCGAATTAGAAACAAGAACGAAAGAAAACAAGCAAACAAAGCAAAATCTTTTTGGGTTTTCTTATAGCAAACTAATGATAGCAAATAAAGTAAACTAAGAGCAAGGAACCAAATAAACAAATGGTGCAGAGAAACTACAGAAATATTTTTGGTCTTTTTGTGTTTTAGGAGAGAAACAAAGCGAAAACTAAAGAATGCAAACTAACAGAAACACAGAAAAGCAGGATGACAGAAATCTGCCAAATCCTGACAGCAGTACAGAAATCGAATTTAACAAAAATCTTCCATTGCTCAGACCAAAAAGTGTTCAACTAATGAAAGTTAGATAACAACCTGGGGCACATGCTCAAAAATTGGCAACTCAAAATAACGTTCTGGCTGTGCGTACGAATTTTTTTGGTAACAGCACAGAATCTGTTTTTGGACAGCACTTCCCCAAATATCATCTCCCTCTCATTAGAAAACCACTCTAGAGACTAAACAAGTATGTACAAGTATCCAGCAACCATAATATGCAAAGAATGAGTGATGCCGGTATACCTCCCCCAAGCTTAGGCTTTTGGCCTAAGTGGAGTTCATTCCCACGGTCCCCATGAAGTGGTGTCTTCGTAATATGACGAAGAACGACCCGGTTCCATGTATGTGCTGGAGGAAACGTCGGGGTACGTGACGGTGTAGTCGTAGGAGGGCTCGGCGTTCTCGGAGTCATGTTGCTGGTGGAATTCTTGTATCTTCATATGCTCTTCCACCACCTCCTTTGTTAGCGACCATGATTGCCTGTCAATATTAAACAAACCCTGCTGGGGAAGAGGGATTTCTTTCTCGTTCCCGTCAGCAAACAACATTTTATAGACAATATTATCTATGGTGGAGTTAGTAGTAACAAAATGATGGCTCTTCATAGCAGCAATATCTAGCTTCCTAGGGGTTAATGGTACATCATTAGAATCAAGAGGAATATCTAGATGTGTTAGAATGCGTGATGCAATAGTTCCTCCAAAAATAGGCCCCCTGCTAGACAGGCGGCGAGCAATAAGAGAACCAAGATGATAAGGTGTCTCTCCAGTAAGTGCAACATTCAAGAAAGCAAGATGGTAGCTAGAAATGTTACTAGTATTTTCTCTACCCAAAATGCTAGTACCAATGTAATATGCGAAATACTTAATAGCGGGGAGTTGAATGTTTCTTATCTTCCCTCGCTGGATGGTGCGGCAATCATCCCCGGTGATCCCTCGGTATAGCTCCAACAAGTCCCGGGGGTTGTCATCAATCCTTCTTGCTGTACCTACAGGGGCAATACCCAATGCAAAACAAAATTCCTCCAATTTCATGGTAACAGGAATATCATAAATCTTGAATGCGACTGTCGGCTCATATTCCGTGTTGTGGAACTTGAAGCTCTCAACGAAAATCTTGGTGAGCCTGTAATATTGTCCCCTCTCGTCTCCCACGTAGGTGGCTAGGCCTGCCCTGTTGACGAGGGTGAAGAAGTCATCCAATAACCCTGCATTGGTTAGAAACTCATAACAAGGGAAGGATGAAGCATTAGGGGCCCCTTGGTCCTCCTCGGGCGCGAAGCTAGGCGCGATGACATCCTCATTATAGGATCGCCTAATTTGAGTGGACGCCCTTGAGGGCCTACCGGTGCTGGTTGTTGCTTTCTTGAACAACTCTCCAAACTTGAATTTCTTCATCTTCCCCTTCTGAAATTTTCAACAATCATTATAAAATTTGATTTCAAGGTGTGTAATTGAAGGGAACCACTATAGGAACTTGCTAGAGTGCTAAACATGCATCAAAACTAATTTCTACCACTTAGAACAAGCATGCAAGCTCACTAAACATGTTACATACAGCAGCAAAATATTCAAGATATACTCAACCAAATGAAATTCTAATTGGACAATCAAAGGAGTCACATACCAAGGAGTAAATGTGCCAAATTTCAGACAGAAATCTGGGCTGAGCAAGGAGATCGAAAAATCGCGAGTTCTTGAGCAGAAACACGAGTGAGAGAAACTTGGTACGAGTTTTTTCGGGAGAGAGAAGGTGCTGGGAGGAAGAGATGGTGTAGTGGGGCAAGGGGTGGCCCACACCACATGGTGGCGCGGCCCCCTTGCTGGCCGCGCCGCCCTATGGTGTGGCACCCCCTGGTGCCCCACAGGTCATCCTCTGGTGCTCCCAGGTGCCTCGTCGAAAAATAGGACCAACGGTATAATTTTTGTAATTTTTAGAGAACTTTGAAAAATGCACATTTCTGGGTATTAAATTAATGATTACTGCGCAGGAAAATGATTTCTAAAATCTTAAATGACCTAAGCATATTGCAAAACAAAAGTGCTACAGCAAATAAAATAAGTGGAGGGAGAAAGAAAGAAAGAAGTGTTGTTTAGCTCTCCTATGCAATAAAATATACTTGTTAACAAGGTTGATCAAGTCTTGCTACCAAATAAATTTTATATGACATAAGAAGAAATAAACCTCAAATCAATCATGTTACCTTATATTGAATTGATATGGATCCAATCACAAGAGTTTGATATTCTTCTTTAGGCTCATATATAGGACAATCAATGGATCCCACTTTGATAGTTTTCACATTAAAAATTGTATTGACTCCACATACTTTATCAATCCTCTTGGGAAAATAGACAGTGTGTTCCTTATCATCAACATTGAAAGTAACCATGCCTTTATTGCAATCAATAACAGCCCCTGCAGTATTAAGAAAGGGTCTTCCAAGAATAATGGACATATTATCATCTTCAGGCATTTCCAACACAACGAAATCAGTTAATATCAAGCAATGCTGAGTAACTTGAACAGGAACATTTTCACATAAACCAACAGGAATAGCAGTAGATTTATCAGCCATTTGCAAAGATATATCAGTAGGTATCAATTTATCTAAATCAAGTCTCTTATAAAGAGAAAAAGGCATCACACTCACACCTGCTCCCAAATCACATAGAGCAGTTCTAACATAATTATTCTTGATGGAACAAGGAATAGTCGGTATACCTGGATCTCCAAGCTTCTTTGGAATCTTACCATTGAAGGAGTAATTAGCAAGCATAGTGGAAATTTCCTCATTGGGGACTTTCCTTTTGTTAGTAACAATATCTTTCATATACTTTGAATAAGGAGGCAATTTAATAGCATCAGTCAAAGGGATTTGCAGAAATAAAGGTTTCATCCAATCACAAAATTTATTATAGTGTTCCTCCTCCTTTGATTTTAGTTTCTTAACAGGAAAAGGCATTTGCTTTTGAACCCAAGGTTCTCTTTCATTACC
The DNA here is from genome assembly GCA_030979885.1 of Lolium multiflorum. Lineage (NCBI taxonomy): Eukaryota > Viridiplantae > Streptophyta > Magnoliopsida > Poales > Poaceae > Lolium > Lolium multiflorum. The sequence continues at coordinate 234,869,573 of CM061753.1, forward strand.
ATGTTTCTTTGTAATAAAATCTTCTTTAGTATACTTTTTATTTTTAGCATGCTTTTCAGGTTCTTTTTCAATTTCTTCTTTATCAGGAGTATCATTCTTATCATTATCTTCCTCATGTTCATTACCACTTTCAGTTTCAGCATCAGAAATAGAAATACTATTAGGATCATTAACATGTTCAGAGGATTCTACAACATTCTTATGTTTCTTTTTCTTTTTCTTAGATGGAGCACTAGTTTTAATTAGTTGAGAATCTTGTTCAATTCTTTTGGGATGCCCTTCAGGATATAGAGGATCCTGGGTAGAAGCACCACCTCTAGTTGTTACTTCATAAGCATGTTTTTCTTTAGAATTATTTCCTAACAAGTCATTTTGCACTTTAGTAAGTTGATCAATTTGAGTTTGAACCATTTGAAAATGTTTAACAAGTATCTTAACATCATTGGAGGTTCTCTCCACAATACCATGCAATTCACTAATAGCTCGGGAATTTTCCATTAAATGATTCTCTACTCTCATATTAAAATTTTCTTGCTTAACAATATAATTATCAAATTCATCTAAGCATTGAGCAGGAGATTTTGAATACGGAATATCTTCCCTAGTAAAGTGTTGAAGCGAGTGTACCTCAATCGTAGATGAAGGGGGAATTGTCTCACATATATCTTCTATAGGAGGTAAATTCTTCACATCTTCAGGTTTAATACCCTTCTCCTTAAGAGACTTCTTGGCTTCCCTCATATCTTCATCATTCAATTTAATCATACCCCTCTTCTTCACTATCGGTGTCGGGGTTGGTTCAGGTGTAGACCAATCATCATGATTCCGGCCTATTTTAGCCAATAATTCTTCAGCGTCGTCTGGAGTTCTTTTCCTGAAAACACAACCAGCACAACTATCCAGGTATGCCCTAGACTCAATGGTTAGTCCACTATAAAATATATCAAGTAAATCATTCTTTTCCAAATCATGGTCAGGCTGAGCTCTAATAAGAGAACAAAATCTAGCCCAAGCCTCAGGCAATTTCTCTCCATCTTCCTGGTCAAAATTATAAATTCTCTGCAAAGCAGCATGTTGAGCACTAGCAGGAAAGTATTTTCGAAAGAAAACATCACGCAAGTCAATTGGACTTTTAATAGAACCAGGAGGCAAATTATTATACCAAGTTTTAGCATCATCCTTTAATGAGAACGGAAAAATTTTAGCGACAAAATAAGTACGCATCTTGACATCATCAGAAAACACGCCACTAAGAGTAGATAACTCAGTCATGTGTTCAACAGCACTTTCTTTTTCAGTACCACAAAAGGGTGTTTTCTCAACAATAGCTATATGAGATAGATCAAGAGAAAAATCATAATCTTTATCCCTAATGTTTATAGGAGATGTGGCAAATTTAGGATCAGGAGATGGTTTATATCTAACAGCATGTTCTGCAAGCAACTTTTTAATTTTTCTTGCATCAGTAGTAGCATTGCATTTTTCAATAAAATCATCATTAAGCTCCACATAATCTTCATCAAGATCATCACTAGAATATTCAACAGACTCAGGTGAATTAACAGGTGTAGCAGCATTTTCATTAGGAGTTTCAGTATTTTCAATTTGTCTAGACTTAGCAATTGTAGCATCTAGAAAAGATCCCAATGAACCACTATCATCAAGCACAGCAGAAACATTATCAATATTATGAGAATTTTCAGATTCAGCAGAAGTACCAGCACGCGAAGCATGTGGCGGTGAAACAAGTTTATCAATAACAGATGGTGAATCAAGAGCAGCAGAGGTACTCAGAGTTGTACCTTTTCTTGTAGTGGATGGTAATATGGCGATCTTAGTATCGCGAGGTTTACCCATAATGGAGAATTTGCAGCGAACAATATCAATCCAAGTGAACTTCCAAATAAAGCTATGCTCCCCGGCAACGGCGCCAGAAAATAGTCTTGATGACCCACAAGTATAGGGGATCGCAACAGTCTTCGAGGGAAGTATTACCCAATTTATTGATTCGACACAAGGGGAGACAAAGAATACTTGTAAGCCTTAACAGCGGAGTTGTCAATTCAGCTGCACCTGGAAACAGACTTGCTCGCAAGAGTTTATCAGTAGTAACAGTTCTATGGTAGTGGAAATAGCGGAATAACAGCAGCAGTGAAATAAAGACAGCAGTAGTGATTATAGTAAACAGCAGGATTAAAATACTGTAGGCACAGGGACGGATTTAACGGGCGTTGCATGGATGAGAGAAACTCATGTAACAATCAAAGCATGGGCATTTGCAGATAATAATAAAACGGTATCCAAGTACTAATCAATCAATAGGCATGTGTTCCATATATAGTCGTACGTGCTCGCAATGAGAAACTTGCACAACATCTTCTGTCCTACCAGCCGGTGGCAGCCGGGCCTCTAGGGAAACTACTGGATATTAAGGTACTCCTTTTAATAGAGTACCGGAGCAAAGCATTAACACTCCGTGAACACATGTGATCCTCACATCACTACCATCCCCTCCGGTTGTCCCGATTTCTGTCACTTCGGGGCCATTGGTTCCGGACAGCGACGTGTGTATACAACTTGCAGGTAAGATCAATAAACAATGAATATCTTCATGAAACAATAACATGTTCAGATCTGAGATCATGGCACTCGGGCCCTAGTGACAAGCATTAAGCATAACAAGTTGCAACAATATCATAAAAGTGACATCTACGGATACTAGGCACTATGCCCTAACATTCTTATGACTATTACATGACCAATCTCATCCAATCCCTACCATCCCCTTCAGCCTACAGCGGGGGAATTACTCACACATGGATGGGGGAAACATTGCTGGTTGATGGAGAGGCGTTGGCGGTGATGGCGGTGAAGATCTCCTCCAATTCCCCGTCCCGGCGGAGTGCCAGAACGGAGACTTCTGGCTCCCGCGACGGAGTTTCGCGATGTGGCGGCTCTCTGGAGGGTTTCTGGCGATGTCGACTTCTCCCCGTGCGTTTTTAGGTCGAGGCGAATAAGTAGTCCGAAGGGGGGCGTCGGAGGCCGGCCGAGGGGGCCACACCACATGGCCGCGCGGGCCCCCCTGGGCCGCGCCGCCATGTGGTGTGGGGCCCTCGGGCCTCCACCTCCTTCGGCTCCGTCTATTTTGGTAAAATAGGGCCATCTGAAGAAATTCCGAGGATTTTCCCGAAAGTTGGATTTCTGCACAAAAACGAGACACCAGAGCAATTCTGCTGAAAACAGCGTTAGTCCGCGTTAGTTGTATCCAAAATACACAAATTAGAGGCAAAACAATAGCAAAAGTGTTCGGGAAAGTAGATACGTTTTGGACGGATCATACTTCTAAGCAAAGCTTTCATATTAGATTTTATAGCTGAGCCTTCATATTTAAGCATAACAATCTCCTCATAATCATTGATAACTTCAAAGTCATATTCATTCAAATAAAATTGGTACTAAACAAGAAAGTATAAAGGACATGATTAACTGAATCATAGCATAAATGATTGGTTCACAACAACTCAATTGCTTGCTTGAGATAGAGAGAAATAGGTTTACTGACTCAACATAAAAGTAAAAGACAGGCCCTTCGCAGAGGGAAGCAGGGATTAAATCATGTGCTAGAGCTTTTCAAGTTTTGAAATCATATAAAGAGCATAAAAGTAAGATTTTGAGCGGTGTTTGTTGTTGTCAACGAATGGTAGCGGGCACTCTAACCCCCTTGCCAAACGAACCTTCAAAGAGCGGCTCCCATGAGGGACGGCATCTCTACCAGCAAGGTAGATCATCCCCCTTCTCTTTTGTTTACACATGTGTTTTAGTTTTATTAAGGATGACACTCCCCCCAACCTTGGCTTTCTCAATCCATGGCTAACCGAATCCTCGGGTGCCTTCCAACATTCACATACCATGGAGGAGTGTCTATTGCAAAATTAAGTTGCTTACTGATAACTCAGAGCAAAACATGTGAAGAGAATTATTAATGAAAGTTATTAATTGGGGCTGGGAACCCCGTTGCCAGCTCTTATTGCAAAATTATTGGATAAGCGGATGTGCCGCTAGTCCATTGGTGAAAGTCCGCCCAACAAGATTGAAAGATAAAACACCACATACTTCCTCATGAGCTATAGAACATTGACACAAATAAGGAGTAGTAGTTTGAATAATTTAAAGGTAGCACATGAAGTATTTACTTGGAATGGCAGAAAATACCATGTAGTAGGTAGGTATGGTGGACACAAATGGCATAGGTTTGGTCTAAGGTTATGGATGTATGAGAAGCATTCCCTCTCGATACAGGTCTTTGGCTAGCAAGGTTTGATAGCAAGCATAAAGGTTGAGGGAATCAAACAAATATACATATGATAGAACAATCATGCATCTTTCTCATAAGCACAAGCAATTTTAACTTCAGAATACTAAGCATAGAGATAATAGAGTAATGTATCTAAGTGTATTTCTCTCTTCTATTAAACATCAAGATGTTGTTGCTATTGACCAATGCTAAGTTTGCCAAAACCAAATAGATTTACTTGATGCTCCCAAAGTGATATCAATACTCATATCAAGAGTAATCATATAATGGAGATTGCAAACTAAAATAAGATGTGCAAAAAGTAAATGATAAGACTTCTCATTAATATTCCATAACGATAACTCACACCAACGGATACATAGATAACTAACTAAGAGAGATACTTCCACATTGCATACTATTCCATATGATAACTTCCCTACTCATGATATGACACTACTTGATAGTAAAAGATAAAGGTGGTGGTGATGTGATACCGCGGCACTCCCCCAAGCTTGGAACAAACCAAGGGGATGCCAATACCGATGATGAATTACTCCTTCGGTGATGATGGTGATGGATTCCTCTCGCGCTTCATAAGGATCTCCTTCAGCTTCAGCTCAATTTTGCAATTCTGCACCAAAACCTGAAGAGACTCATTGTTACCCGAGTGTGGCGGTGACGGCCTTGTGCTGGGATTTGAGTAATATTCCAGCATTCTGCGAAGTCGCTGGTTCTCCTCCTGAAGTATCTCCACTTCCCTTCTTAGAGCACGATATTGATCACAAAACTCATCAGCAACCCGTATTGCTTCCTCCACACAAGGGAAAGAGTCGAGGTCCAGAGCAGGCGGAAGAGCTCCCTGCAAGTTATGAGAAAAAGAACGCCCAGTATTAACCGATCCCACCAAAATTGGCTTACTCCTCGTAGTTTCCCACTCTCCTTTTGCTGATGCTATCTTCTCCTTCTCCTTATTGATCCTCTCATCCATCTCTTCCCTCCAAGGCCCCTTGTCTTTGTTGTTGGAGACCATGGTGCTTCTAGATCAAAACAAATCTGGCAGAAAACAGCTCGAAACAAAACACGACGAGAAAACGATATTACGGACCTCCAGGGGTCCGGGGGATTATATAGCAAAAAAATTTACGACAAAAGGAAAGTTCCAGATCGAACCAGAGTCGGAAAGGGGCAACGAGGCGGCCAGACCATAGGTCGGCGCGGCCAGGGTGGGGCCCGCGCCGGCCTATGGTGGCACGCCCTCGTGCGTCCTTTCCACTCCGTTTCGAACTCGTAATTTTTCATATTTTCTAAAAACAGCAGAAATAATGTTCGGAAAGGTAAACGCGGACTTTTTATTACCTGTACTGTTACCTATTCAAAGTCCAGTTCTGGCGGACTGTCAATTTGTCCTTTGATGAAAGCCTCCGGTGTTTCCACTTGAATAATATCAACATCAACATTATAAGAATCACCCGAGATATAATGCTTGAGTCTTTGTCCATTCACCACTTGCGTGGCATTGCCTTGGAGAGAGCTAATTTTAATTGCTCCTGAACGATACACCTCCTCAACAACATATGGTCCTTCCCACTTCGAGAGTAATTTCCCTGCAAAGAATCTGAGACGAGACCGATACAATAGAACTTGATCTCCAACATTAAATTCTCTTTTGATGATCCTTCTATCATGCCACTTCTTAACTTTTTCTTTAAAGAGTTTAGCATTTTCATAAGCTTCACTTCTCCATTCATCTAGAGAACTTAATTGCAACAACCTCTTATTACCGGCTAATTTAGGATCTTTATTTAGTTCTCTAACAGCCCAATAAGCTTTGTGCTCTAGCTCTAAAGGTAAATGACAAGCTTTTCCGTAAACCATTTTATAAGGTGACATTCCCATAGGATTTTTATAAGCAGTTCTATAAGCCCATAGTGCTTCTTTCAATTTGCTAGCCCAATTCTTTCTAGATTTATTAACAGTCTTACCCAAGATAGCTTTAATCTCTCTATTTGATAATTCTACTTGACCACTAGTTTGAGGGTGATAAGCAGAAGCAATTCTATGATTAATACCATACTTAGCAAGAGTTTTTCTAAAACCTCCATGAATGAAATGAGAACCTCCATCAGTCATAATATATCTAGGTACTCCAAATCTAGGAAATATAATATCTACAAGCATTTTTATAGAGGTCTCACCATCAGCACTTTTTGTAGGTATAGCTTCTACCCATTTAGTAACATAATCAACAGCGACAAGTATATGAGTGTTACCGTCTGAAGAAGGGAAAGGACCCATGAAGTCGAATCCCCAACAATCGAATGGTTCAATAACAAGAGTATAATTCATAGGCATTTCATTGCGTCTGGAGATATTACCAACTCTTTGACATTCATCACAGGATAAAATAAATTTCCTTGCATCTTTGAAGAGTGTTGGCCAATAAAAACCTGATTGTAGAACCTTTTGCGCGGTTCTATCTCCAGCGTGATGTCCTCCATAAACACTACCATGACATTTATTCAATATCTCCTGTTGTTCATATTCAGGAACACATCTTCGCATAATACCATCTACTCCTTCTTTATATAAGTGTGGGTCATCCCAAAAATAATGCCTCAAGTCATAAAAGAATTTCCTCCTTTGCTGAGCTGAAAAGGTTGGAGGCAAATACTTCGAAACAATAAAGTTAGCATAATCTGCATACCAAGGGCTCTCTCGCGAGCTCACCTTTATTACAGCCAATTGTTCATTTGGAAAACTATCATTAACAGGAACAGGATCATAAGCAATATTTTCCAATCTAGACAAATTATCAGCAACAGGATTATCAGCACCTTTCCTATCTATAATATGTAAATCAAATTCTTGCAACAGAAGTACCCATCTAATAAGCCTTGGCTTAGCATCTTTCTTTGTCATAAGGTATCTAATTGCAGCATGATCAGTATGAATTGTAACTTTTGAATCAACAATATAGGGTCTAAACTTATCACAAGCAAAGACTACAGCTAACAATTCTTTTTCAGTTGTAGCATAATTTCTTTGAGCAGCATCAAGAGTCTTACTAGCATAATGAATAACATTTAATTTTTTATCTACCCGCTGTCCAAGAACAGCGCCTACAGCAAAATCACTAGCATCACACATAATTTCAAAAGGCAAATTCCAATCAGGAGGTTCGACTACAGGAGCAGTTGTTAAGGCTTTCTTTAGAGTTTCAAAAGCTTCCTTACAATCATCATCAAAAACAAAAGGTACATCTTTTTGAAGAAGATTAGTAAGAGGCTTTGAAATTTTAGAGAAATCTTTAATAAATCTCCTATAAAACCCAGCATGACCAAGAACACTACGAATACCTTTAACATCCCTCGGATAGGGCATCTTCTCAATTGCTTCAACTTTAGCTCTATCAACTTCAATACCTCTCTCGGAAATTTTATGTCCCAATACAATTCCTTCATTAACCATAAAGTGGCATTTCTCCCAATTAAGAACAAGGTTAGTTTCTTCACATCTCTGCAAAACTTTATCGAGGTTTCGCAAGCAATTATCAAAAGAATTTCCATAGACAGAAAAATCATCCATGAACACCTCTACAATACTTTCACAAAAACCATGAAAAATAGCAGACATGCATCTTTGAAAAGTAGCAGGAGCATTACATAAACCAAAAGGCATACGCCTATAAGCATAAGTTCCATAAGGACAAGTAAACGTGGTTTTCTCTTGATCTTTAGCTTTAACAGCAATTTGTGAAAACCCAGAATAACCATCAAGAAAGCAAAAATGAGTATTTTTAGATAACCTTTCTAACATTTGATCAATAAAGGGTAAAGGGTAATGATCTTTCTTAGTAACTTTATTAACTTTTCGAAAATCAATGCACATTCTATAACCTACAACTATTCTTTGAGGAATAAGCTCATCATTATCATTAGGCACAACAGTCATTCCTCCTTTCTTAGGAACGCAATGCACAGGACTAACCCATCTACTATCAGCAATAGGATATATAATACCAGCTTCAAGAAGTTTTAATACCTCGTTTCTTACCACTTCCTTCATCTTCGGAATTAGACGACGTTGATGTTCAACAACAGGCTTTGCATCTTCTTCCATATTAATAGCATGTTGGCAAATAGAAGGAGAAATCCCTTTCAAATCATCAAGAGTATAGCCAATAGCTCCTCGGTGTTTCTTCAATATTTCCAATAACCTTTCTTCCTCAATCTCTGAAAGCTTAGAACTAATAATAACAGGATATATTTTCTTTTCATCAATATGAGCATATTTAAGATTATCAGGTAAAGGCTTTAAATCAAAAACAGGATCTTCCTTTGGTGGCGGTGTTGTACCCAAATCTTCCACCGGTAAGTCATGCTTGAGAATAGGTTGGCGAAGAAAAATTTCCTCAAGCTCATCTCTTTCTTTCCTAAAAGCTTCACTTTCACTATTCTCCAAATGTTGCTGCAAAGGATTATTAGGAACAAGAACAATAGATGCACACTGCTCCATTTTAAAATCATTACTAGGCAAGTCAGCTTTATAAGGAGTTTTGGTAAATTTAGAAAAGTTAAATTCATAAGGTTCACCAGCAAATCTAGTTAAAATTTTCTCTTTCTTACAATCTATAATAGCTCCACAAGTATTTAGAAAAGGTCTACCAAAAATGATAGGACAATGATCACTAGCAGCAGAACCAAGTACCAAAAAGTCAGCAGGATATTTAATCTTACCACATAGAACTTCCACATCTCGAACAATACCAATTGGAGAAATAGTTTCTCTATTGGCCAGATGAATAACCACATCAATATCTTCAAGTTCACAAGAACCAATTTCGTGCATAATCTCCGTGTAAAGCTCATAAGGTATAGCACTAACACTTGCACCAATATCACATAAACCATAATAGCAATGATCACCAATTCTAACAGATAGCATAGGAACACTAACTTGTTTGGATTTATTAGGATGTGAAACAATATTAGAAGCATCTTCACAGAAAATAATATGACCATCCTCCACATTTTCAGTCACAAGATCTTTAACTATTGCAACAGCAGGTTCAATTTTAATTTGTTCTTCAGGTTCTTTAGGTTTCTTTTCACTTTTATTAACGCACTAGATATGACAGAGTACTCCTTCATTTTAGCAGGGAAAGGAGTTTTTTCAATATAAGCTTCAGGAATAACATTATCAACAGTTTCAATCACTACACATTTGTTTACAGATGAATCAACTTTATCTTTATACGGTTCATGATACTTATCAAAATTCTTCTTAGGCAGTTCATAATGAGAGGCAAAAGCTTTATAAAGATTTGCAACAACTTGGGAATCAAGACCATATGTAGCACTCATATTACGAAATTTATCAGTATCCATAAAAGCTTCAATGCATTTATAATCATAAATTATACCTGATTCTCTATCTTTGTCGTTCTCCCATCCTTCAGTATTTTCTTGGATCCGATCAAGAAGGTCCCTTTTAAACTCTTCATTCTTGCGTGTAAATGATCCAGAACAAGAAGTATCCAGCAAGGTCTTGTCTTGAAAAGAAAGTCTTGCATAGAAATTATCAATAATAACATTACCAGGAAGCTCATGAATGGGGCATTTGAGCATTAAAGACTTCAATCTCCCCCAAGCTTGGGCAATACTCTCTCCATCATGAGGCCAGAAATTATATATGCGGTTCCGATCTTTGTGAATTTCACTTGGAGGATAAAATTTGGAATAAAATAAAGGCACAATGTCCTCCCAATCAATAGAATCACCATTCTTCAGCAATTTATACCAGTGCGCCGCTTTACCAGACAGCGATATAGTGAATAGTTTCTTCCTAACTTCATTCATAGAAATACCTGCACATTTGAATAACCCGCATAATTCATGCAAAAACAATAAATGATCACCAGGATGGACAGTTCCATCCCCTTCATAGCGGTTATCCATAACACGTTCAATAATTTTCATAGGTATTTTATATGGTACTACTTCCTCACCTGGCGCTTCATCCACTACCGTTGCAGTAGTAGTAGATTTCCCAAATAGAAATTGAAGAGAAGATCTCTCCATAATGATTTATAGCAGCAGGCAGAAATAAAATCAGCACAAACAGTAAATTTCCTTACCAATTCCGCTTACCAATAGCGCTTCACTCCCCGGCAACGGCGCCAGAAAATAGTCTTGATGACCCACAAGTATAGGGGGTGTATCGTAGTACTTTCGATAAATAAGAGTGTCGAACCCAACGAGGAGCAGAAGGTGTTGACAAGCAGTTTCGATGAAGGATTCACTGTAAATGCTCACAGACAAGTATTCAGGGGGTTTTGATATTGCAGATAAATAAAGTACAAGTAAATAAAATGCGAGAGAAATAATTGCAGCGAGTGGCCCAATCCTTTTTAGCACAAAGGACAAGCCGGTTTGTTTACTTATGATGACCAAACGTTCCTGAGGACACACGGGATTTTAGTCTAGTGCTTTCGCTACATATGGTTTAATAATCTTCATTGTTTTGATAAGTGTTGTGTGGGTGAACCTATGCTAATGCACCGCCCTTCCTAGGACTAATACATACTTGTGATTATACCCCTTGCAAGCATCCGCAACTACAAGAAAGTAATTAAGATAAATCTAACCACAGCCTTAAACTCTGAGATCCTGCGATCCCTCCTGCATCGATATACTAACGGGGGCTTAGGTTTCTGTCACTCCGGCAACCCCGCAATTAGCAACCGAATACAAGATGCACTCCCCTAGGCCCATAAATGGTGAAGTGTCGTGTAGTCGACGTTCACACGACACCACTAGAAGAATGACACCACAACTTAAATATCATAACATTGAATATTACTCAACCATAATTCACTACTAGCATTTAGACTTCACCCATGTCCTCAAGAACTAAACGAACTACTCACGAGACATCATATGGAATACAATCAGAGGTGATATGATGATGAATAACAATCTGAACATAAACCTTGGTTCAATGGTTTCACTCAATAGCATCTACAACAAGTATAGAATAACACCGGGAGAGTTTCCCCTATCAAACAATCAAGATTTAACCCGAATTGCTACAGCGGTGACGAGGTGCAGCGGTGGTGATGGCGGTGTAGATGGTGGAGATGATGATGATGATGATGGAGATGATGTCCCGCTCGATGACGATGGCGATGGCGTCGATTTCCCCCTCCGGGAGGGAATTTCCCGGATTCCTGCCCGCCGGAGAGCTCTTTTCTCTCTGGTGTTCTCCGCCCCGCAGAGGCGGCTGTAACCCTTCGTGAGGTCCTCTCTGTGGCTTAGGTTTTCGGGACGAAGGAGTACGCGAAGAAAAGGAGGCGAAAGAGGCTGTGGGGCCCCCAGAGCATAGGGTGGCGCGGCCAGGCCATGGGCCGCGCCGCCCTATGGTCTGGGCCCACAGTGGCTCCTCTCTTCTTCCCCTTCTGGCTCCCTCCGTCATCTGGAAAAATAGGAATTTACGTGAAATTCCCTTCCACAGTTGATCTTCCGAAATATTGCGTTCTGACGGTGCTTTTTCCAGCAGAATCCTGGCTCCGGTGCTTGATCCTCCAATGATGATGAAACATGCAAAATAGATGAAATAACATAAGTATTGTGTCCCAATATGAAATATATCAATGAATAACAGCAAATTATGATACAAAATAGTGATGCAAATTGGACGTATCAAGACAAAGAATACTTGTAAGCCTTAACAGCGGAGTTGTCAATTCAGCTGCACCTGGAAACAGACTTGCTCGCAAGAGTTTATCAGTAGTAACAGTTTTATGGCAGTAGAAATAGTGAAATAACAGCAGCGGTGAAATAAAGACAGCAGTAGTGATTATAGTAAACAGCAGGATTAAAATACTGTAGGCACAGGGACGGATTTAACGGGCGTTGCATGGATGAGAGAAACTCATGTAACAATCAAAGCAGGGCATTTGCAGATAATAATAAAACGGTATCCAAGTACTAATCAATCAATAGGCATGTGTTCCATATTTAGTCGTACGTGCTCGCAATGAGAAACTTGCACAACATCTTTTGTCCTACCAGCCGGTGGCAGCCGGGCCTCTAGGGAAACTACTGGATATTAAGGTACTCCTTTTAATAGAGTACCGGAGCAAAGCATTAACACTCCGTGAACACATGTGATCCTCACATCACTACCATCCCCTCCGGTTGTCCCGATTTCTGTCACTTCGGGGCCATTGGTTCCGGACAGCGACATGTGTATACAACTTGCAGGTAAGATCATAAACAACGAATATCTTCATGAATCAATAACATGTTCAGATCTGAGATCATGGCACTCGGGCCCTAGTGACAAGCATTAAGCATAACAAGTTGCAACAATATCATAAAAGTGACATCTACGGATACTAGGCACTATGCCCTAACAATCTTATGACTATTACATGACCAATCTCATCCAATCCCTACCATCCCCTTCAGCCTACAGCGGGGGAATTACTCACACATGGATGGGGGAAACATGGCTGGTCGATGGAGAGGCGTTGGCGGTGATGGCGGTGAAGATCTCCTCCAATTCCCCGTCCCGGCGGAGTGCCAGAACGGAGACTTCTGGCTCCCGAGACGGAGTTTCGCGATGTGGCGGCTCTCTGGAGGGTTTCTGGCGACTTCGACTTCTCCCCGTGCGTTTTCAGGTCGAAACCAATAAGTAGTCCGAAGGGGGGCGTCGGAGGCCGGCCGAGGGGGCCACACCACATGGCCGCGCGGGCCCCCCCTGGGCCGCGCCGCCATGTGGTGTGGGGCCCTCGGGCCTCCACCTCTCTTGCCCTTCTGGCTCCGTCAATATTTTGGTAAAATAGGGCCTTCTGCATAAATTCCGAGGATTTTCCCGAAAGTTGGATTTCTGCACAAAAACGAGACACCAGAGCAGTTCTGCTGAAAACAGCGTTAGTCCGTGTTAGTTGTATCCAAAATACACAAATTAGAGGCAAAACAATAGCAAAAGTGTTCGGGAAAGTAGATACGTTTTGGACGTATCAACTCCCCCAAGCTTAGCTTATTGCTTGTCCTCAAGCAATTCAGTTAACAACTGAGCGATAAAAGAACTTTCACGAACACATTTGCTCATATGATGTATATATTCTCATGCTATGGCTAATACTTAAGCAGTTCATAATGAGACACATGCAAATAAGATCATCCAACAGCTATGTCAATCATGGAGAAGTACCAACAATTAATAATAAGCATCATGAATCATGTATATAAGCAGGATTGCAATGTTCATAAGAGAATATGATAAAGTGGTATCTCGCTTGCCTGTATTTGATCGGCAAAACATAAATGCCGAGGCACCTCTTGAGTTCATAGAAAGACTAGAAGTAGTGATTGTCAAAGATAAAAGCATCAAAGTTATACCACAATCAATCATATTTTGAGACAAGCATATTATACTAAGAATGACAGTCGTGCTCTCAAGATAGTGCTCAAAGAAAGAATGGAGACACAACATAAAAGTAAAAGATTGACCCTTCGCAGAGGGAAGCAGGGATTAACATGCGCTAGAGCTTTTCATTTGTAAAACAGGAGTAAAATTATTTTGAGAGGTGTTTGTTGTTGTCAACGAATGGTAATGGGTACACTAACTACCTCATCAACCGGACTCACAAGAGCGGCTCCCATGAATTATTTTTTTGGTGGCACTCCTTCCAACCTTTCTTTCACAAACCATGGCTAACCGAATCCTCGGGTGCCTGCCAACAATCACATACCATGAAGGAGTGCCTTTTTATTTAAGTTTTATTATGATGATGACACTCCCCCCAACCTTTGCTCACACAAGCCATGGCTAACCGAATCCTTCGGGTGCCGTCCAACAATCACAAACCATGGAGGAGTGTCTATTTAAGTTAATTAATTTGGGACTGGGAATCCCATTGCCAGCTCTTTTTGCAAAATTATTGGATAAGCGGATGTGCCACTAGTCCATATGAGAGTCCGTCAAAAGTAAATGACAAGGTTGAAAGCTAAACACCACATACTTCCTCATGAGCTATGAAACATTAACACAAATTGAGAAGCATTTTGAAAGTTTTAAAGGTAGCGCATGAGAATTTACTTGGAATGGTTTGAAATGCCATGCATAGGTATTTATGGTGGACACTTTTGGAACAACTTGGTTTTCAGGTGTTTGGAAGCACGAGCGGCGATCCCGCTCAGTACAAGTGAAGGCTAGCAAAAGACTAGGGAACGACAAATCAAGAGAGCAGTAACTGTCATAATCATGCTTGCGGCAAAATAAATTAACGGAGGCATAAAAGTGATACAAGAACTCTGAAGCAATATAAATCATCGAGGCTTAATTGACTTTTTGTTCAGTCATATGCATGCGTGAGCATGTGCCAAGTCGATATAAATGAATTATTCAGAGGAGGATACCACAATGCCATACTTACTTATGAATAAAACAATGCAAGCAAACATCCATGACATGCTACTCATATTAATAAATTGGAACTAAACATGAGAGATCATGAACTACTAGACTTTCTCAAATAACATATACCTCACATGAACCAACTAAGCATGCTCATATGGATGAGTATATGTACAAAAATGAAAGCAAATAGAGTTCATACCAGCCTCTCACCACAATCAGATTGTCGTAGATCGTCATTATTGCCTTTTCACTTGTGTAGCTTGGATAATATGAAATGAAAACCACGCTCCAGCCACCGAAAACCATTGAACTCATGATGAACTTTACAAACCAAATAAGAACAGCAAATATTTTTGGTGTTTTCGAATTAGAAACAAGAACGAAAGAAAACAAGCAAACAAAGCAAAATCTTTTTGGGTTTTCTCATAGCAAACTAACGATAGCAAATAAAGTAAACTAAGAGCAAGGAACCAAATAAACAAATGGTGAAGAGAAACAACAGAAATATTTTTGGTCTTTTTGTGTTTTAGGAAAGAAACAAAGTGAAAACAAAAGAATGCAAACTAACAGAAACACAGAAAAGCAGGATGACAGAAATCTGCCAAATCCTGACAGCAGTACAGAAATCGAAATTAACAAAAATCTTCCATTGCTCAGACCAAAAAGTGTTCAACTAATGAAAGTTAGATAACAACCTGGGGAACATGCTCAAAAATTGGCAACTCAAAATAACGTTCTGGCTGTGCGTACGAATTTTTTTGGTAACAGCACAGAATCTGTTTTTGGACAGCACTTCCCCAAATATCATCTCCCTCTCATTAGAAAACCACTCTAGAGACTAAACAAATATGTACAAGTATCCAGCAACCATAATATGCAAAGAATGAGTGATGCCGGTATACCTCCCCCCAAGCTTAGGCTTTTGGCCTAAGTGGAGTTCATTCCCACGGTCCCCATGAAGTGGTGTCTTCGTAATATGACGAAGAACGACCCGGTTCCATGTATGTGCTGGAGGAAACGTCGGGGTACGTGACGGTGTAGTCGTAGGAGGGCTCGGCGTTCTCGGAGTCATGTTGCTGGTGGAATTCCTGTATCTTCATATGTTCCTCCACCGCCTCCTTAGTGAGCGACCATGATTGCCTGTCAATATTGAACAAACCTGGCTGGGGAAGAGGGATTTCCTTCTCATTCCCATCAGCAAACAACATTCTATAGACCATATTATCTATAGTGGAGTCAGTAGTAACAAAATGATGGCTCTTCATAGCAGCAATATCTAGTTTCCTAGGGGTTAATGGTACATCATTAGAATCAAGAGGAATATCTAGATGTGTTAAAATGCGCAGTGCAATAGTTCCTCCAAAAATAGGCCCCCTGCTAGACAGGCGGCGAGCAATAAGAGAACCAAGATGATAAGGTGTCTCTCCAGTAAGTGCAACATTCAAGAAAGCAAGATGGTAGCTAGAGATGTTGCTAGTATTTTCTCTACCCAAAATGCTAGTAGCAATGTAATATGCGAAATATTTAATAGCGGGGAGTTGAATGTTTCTTATCTTCCCTCGCTGGATGGTGCGGCAATCATCCTCGGTGATCCCTCGGTAGAGCTCCAACAAGTCCCGGGGGTTGTCATCAATCCTCCTTGCTGTACCTACAGGGGCAATACCCAATGCACGACAAAATTCTTCCAATTTCATGGTAACAGGAATATCATAAATCTTGAATGCAACTGTCGGCTCATATTCCGTGTTGTGGAACTTGAAGCTCTCAACGAAAACTTTGGTGAGCCTGTAGTATTGTCCCCTTTCATCTCCCACGTAGGTGGCTAAGCCCGCCCTATTGACAAGGGTGAAGAAATCATCCAATATCCCTGCATTTGTCAGAAACTCATAACATGGGAAGGATGAAGCATTAGGAGCCCCATGGTCCTCCTCGGGCGCGAAGCTAGGCGCGATGACATCCTCATTGTAGGATCGCCTAATTTGAGTAGACGCCCTTGAGGGCCTACCGGTGCTGGTTGTTGCTTTCTTGAACAATTCTCCAAATTTGAATTTCTTCATCTTCCCCTTCTGAAATTTTCAACAATCATTATAAAATTTGATTTCAAGGTATGTAATTGAAGGGAACTACTATAGGAACTTGCTAGAGTACTAAACATGCATCAAAACTAGTTTCTTCCACTTAGAACAAGCATGCAAGCTCACTAAACATGTTATCTACAGCAGCAAAATATTCAAGATATACTCAACCAAATGAAATTCTAATTGGACAATCAAAGGAGTCACATACCAAGGAGTAAATGTGCCAAATTTCAAACAGAAATCTGGGCTGAGCAAGGAGATCGAAAAATCGCGAGTTCTTGAGCAGAAACACGAGTGAGAGAAACTTGGTACGAGCTTTTTCGGGAGAGAGAAGATGCTGGGAGGAAGAGATGATGTAGTGGGGCAAGGGGTGGCCCACACCACAAGGTGGCGCGGCCCCCTTGCTGGCCGCGCCGGCCTATGGTGTGGCACCCCCTGGTGCCCCACAGGTCATCCTCTGGTGCTCCCAGGTGCCTCGTCGAAAAATAGGACCAACGGTGTAATTTTTGTAATTTTTAGAGAACTTCGAAAAATGCACATTTCTGGGTATTAAATTAATGATTACTGCGCAGGAAAATGATTTCCAAAATCTTAAATGACTAAAGCATATTGCAAAACAAAAGTGCTACAGCAAGTAAAATAGGTGGAGGGAGAAAGAAAGAAAGAAGTGTTGTTTAGCTCTTTTATGCAATAAAATATACTTGTTAACAAGGTTGATCAAGTCTTGCTACCAAATAAATTTTATATGACATAAGAAGAAATAAACCTCAAATCAATCATGTTACCTTATATTGAATTGATATGGATCCAATCACAAGAGTTTGATATTCTTCTTTAGGCTCATATATAGGACAATCAATGGATCCCACTTTGATAGTTCTCACATTAAAAATTGTATTGACTCCACATACTTTATCAATCCTCTTGGGAAAATAGACAGTGTGTTCCTTATCATCAACATTGAAAGTAACCATGCCTTTATTGCAATCAATAACAGCCCCTGCAGTATTAAGAAAGGGTCTTCCAAGAATAATGGACATATTATCATCTTCAGGCATTTCCAACACAACAAAATCAGTTAATATCAAGCAATGCTGAGTAACTTGAACAGGAACATTTTCACATAAACCAACAGGAATAGCAGTAGATTTATCAGCCATTTGCAAAGATATATCAGTAGGTATCAATTTATCTAAATCAAGTCTCTTATAAAGAGAAAAAGGCATTACACTAACACCTGCTCCCAAATCACATAGAGCAGTTCTAACATAATTATTCTTGATGGAACAAGGAATAGTCGGTATACCTGGGTCTCCAAGCTTCTTTGGAATCTTACCATTGAAGGAGTAATTAGCGAGCATAGTGGAAATTTCCTCATTGGGGATTTTCCTTTTGTTAGTAACAATATCTTTCATATACTTTGAATAAGGAGGCAATTTAATAGCATCGGTCAAAGGGATTTGCAGAAATAAAGGTTTCATCCAATCACAAAATTTATTATAATGTTCCTCCTCCTTTGATTTTAGTTTCTTAGCAGGAAAAGGCATTTGCTTTTGAACCCAAGGTTCTCTTTCATTACCATGTTTCTCAGTAATAAAATCTTCTTTAGTGTACTTTTTATTTTTAGCAGGCTTTTCAGGTTCTTTTTCAATTTCTTCTTTATCAGGAGTATCATCCTTATCATTATCTTTATCATGTTCATTACCACTTTCAGTTTCAGCATCAGAAATAGAAATACTATTAGGATCATTAACAGGTTCAGAGGATTCTACAACATTCTTATGTTTCTTTTTCTTTTTCTTAGATGGAGCACTAGTTTTAATTAGTTGAGAATCTTGTTCAACTCTTTTGGGATGCCCTTCAGGATATAGAGGATCCTGGGTAGAAACACCACCTCTAGTTGTTACTTCATAAGCATGTTTTTCTTTAGAATTATTTCCCAACAAGTCATTTTGCACTTTAGTAAGTTGATCAATTTGAGTTTGAACCATTTGAAAATGTTTAACAAGTATTTTAACATCATTGGAGGTTCTCTCCACAATACCATGCAATTCACTAATAGCTCGAGAATTTTCCATTAAATGATTCTCTACTCTCATATTAAAGTTTTCTTGCTTAACAATATAATTATCAAATTCATCTAAGCATTGAGCAGGAGATTTTGAATACGGAATATCTTCCCTAGTAAAGTGTTGAAGAGAGTGTACCTCAATCATGGATGAAGGGGGAATCGTCTCACATATATCTTCTATAGGAGGTAAATTCTTCACATCTTCAGGTTTAATACCCTTCTCTTTAAGAGACTTCTTGGCTTCCCTCATATCTTCATCACTTAATTTAATCATACCCCTCTTCTTCACTATCGGTGTCGGGGTTGGTTCAGGTGTAGACCAATCATCATGATTCCGGCCTATTTTAGCCAATAATTCTTCAGCGTCGTCTGGAGTTCTTTTCCTGAAAACACAACCAGCACAACTATCCAGGTATGCCCTAGACTCAATAGTTAGTCCACTATAAAATATATCAAGTAAATCATGCTTTTCCAAATCATGGTCAGGCTGAGCTCTAATAAGAGAGCAAAATCTAGCCCAAGCCTCAGGCAATTTCTCTCCATCTTCCTGGTCAAAATTATAAATTCTCTGCAAAGCAGCATGTTGAGCACTAGCAGGAAAGTATTTTCGAAAGAAAACATCACGCAAGTCAATTGGACTTTTAATAGAACCAGGAGGCAAATTATTATACCAAGTTTTAGCATCATCCTTTAATGAGAAAGGAAAAATTTTAGCGACAAAATAAGTACGCATCTTGACATCATCAGAAAACACGCCACTAAGAGTAGATAACTCAGTCAGTGTTCAACAGCACTTTCTTTTTCAGTACCACAAAAGGGTGTTTTCTCAACAATAGCTATATGAGATAGATCAAGAGAAAAATCATAATCTTTATCCCTAATGTTTATAGGAGATGTGGCAAATTTAGGATCAGGAGATGGTTTATATTTAACAGCATGTTCTGCAAGCAACTTTTTAATTTTTCTTGCATCAGTAGTAGCATTGCATTTTTCAATAAAATCATCATCAAGCTCTACATAATCTTCATCAAGATCATCACTAGAATATTCAACAGACTCAGGTGAATTAACAGGTGTAGTAGCATTTTCATTAGGAGTTTCAGTATTTTCAATTTGTCTAGACTTAGCAATTGTAGCATCTAGAAAAGATCCTAACGAACCATCATTATCAAGCACAGCAGAAGCATCATCACAATTATAAGAGGAATTTTCAGATTCAGCAGAAGTACCAGCATTTGAAGCTTGTGGTGGTGAAACAAGTTTACTTATCACAGATGGTGAATCAAGAGCAGCAGAGGTACTAAGAGTTGTACCTTTTCTTGTAGTGGATGGTAATATGGCGATCTTAGTATCACGAGGTTTACCCATGATGGAGAATTTGCAGCGAACAATATCAATCCAAGTGAACTTCCAAATAAAGCTATGCTCCCCGGCAACGGCGCCAGAAAATAGTCTTGATGACCCACAAGTATAGGGGATCGCAACAGTCTTCGAGGGAAGTATTACCCAATTTATTGATTCGACACAAGGGGAGACAAAGAATACTTGTAAGCCTTAACAGCGGAGTTGTCAATTCAGCTGCACCTGGAAACAGACTTGCTCGCAAGAGTTTATCGGTAGTAACAGTTTTATGGCAGTAGAAATAGTGAAATAACAGCAGCGGTGAAATAAAGACAGCAGTAGTGATTATAGTAAACAGCAGGATTAAAATACTGTAGGCACAGGGACGGATTTAACGGGCGTTGCATGGATGAGAGAAACTCATGTAACAATCAAAGTAGGGCATTTGCAGATAATAATAAAACGGTATCCAAGTACTAATCAATCAATAGGCATGTGTTCCATATTTAGTCGTACGTGCTCGCAATGAGAAACTTGCACAACATCTTTTGTCCTACCAGCCGGTGGCAGCCGGGCCTCTAGGGAAACTACTGGATATTAAGGTACTCCTTTTAATAGAGTACCGGAGCAAAGCATTAACACTCCGTGAACACATGTGATCCTCACATCACTACCATCCCCTCCGGTTGTCCCGATTTCTGTCACTTCGGGGCCATTGGTTCCGGACAGTGTGTATACAACTTGCAGGTAAGATCATAAACAACGAATATCTTCATGAATCAATAACATGTTCAGATCTGAGATCATGGCACTCGGGCCCTAGTGACAAGCATTAAGCATAACAAGTTGCAACAATATCATAAAAGTGACATCTACGGATACTAGGCACTATGCCCTAACAATCTTATGACTATTACATGACCAATCTCATCCAATCCCTACCATCCCCTTCAGCCTACAGCGGGGGAATTACTCACACATGGATGGGGAAACATGGCTGGTCGATGGAGAGGCGTTGGCGGTGATGGCGGTGAAGATCTCCTCCAATTCCCCGTCCCGGCGGAGTGCCGGAACGGAGACTTCGGCTCCCGAGACGGAGTTTCGCGATGTGGCGGCTCTCTGGAGGGTTTCGGCGACTTCGACCTCCCCGTGCGTTTTCAGGTCGAAACCAATAAGTAGTCCGAAGGGCGTCGGAGGCCGGCCGAGGGGGCCACACCACATGGCCGCGCGGGCCCCCCTGGGCCGCGCCGCCATGTGGTGTGGGGCCCTCGGGCCTCCACCTCTCTTGCCCTTCTGGCTCCGTCAATATTTTGGTAAAATAGGGCCTTCTGCATAAATTCCCGAAAGTTGGATTTCTGCACAAAAACGAGACACCAGAGCAGTTCTGCTGAAAACAGCGTTAGTCCGTGTTAGTTGTATCCAAAATACACAAATTAGAGGCAAAACAATAGCAAAAGTGTTCGGGAAAGTAGATACATTTTGGACGTATCACATATCTACCTACTATGTGGTATTTTTCTGCCATTCCAAAGTAAATTACTTGAGTGCTACCTTTAAAATTTCATTCCTCTACCTCTACAATATATAGCTCATGGGACAAATAGCTTAAAAACTATTGTGGTGATGAATATGTAGTTATGTGTCTTAATTCTTATAAGTTGCTTGTTGAGCGGTAACCATGTTTTCTGGGGACGCCATCAACTTTACCTTTGTTGGATATCATGTGAGATGCTATGCATGTTCGTCTTGTCTGAAGTAAGTGGACTTCATGATCAAATGGTTTGAGTATGCATATGTTAGAGAAGAACATTGGGCCGCTAACTAAAGCCATGTATCATGGTGGAAGTTTTAGTTTGGACATACAACCTCAATCTCTTATGAGAATATTAACTGTTGTTGAATGCTTAAGCATTAAAAGAGGAGTCCATTATCTGTTGTCTATGTTGTCCTGGTATGGATGTCTAAGTTGAGAATAATCAAAAGCGAGAAATCCAATGTGTGCTTTCTCCTTAGACACTTGTACAAGCGGCATATTGACAAAGGATTAACTTGTCAATGCCTACAGATTGTAGACTAGGGTTTTGCTAGAAGTAGAGGGCAAGTAGATCTCGAAGGTTTAGGCGAAAAGTACTCGGCGATTATGAAAACTAGGGTTATGTTGACAGTAGATTCGATCCTTTCTTTGTTCCTCGACTCCCCCTTATATAGGAGGTGGAGCCGAGGGTTTCGTATTGTACAAGTTACAGAGTTCGGGACGGTTTCTAACTCGTCCCGCCAGATTACAAATAATACTTCCTATTACAACTCTAGCTTTCCTTAATACATCTTGGGCTCCCGAATCTTCTTATTCTTCGGATAGTGGGCCTTCAGTAAATCCCGGGTACTATCTATGGCAGGCCCATTTGGGATGCCTATGTCAGTAGCCCCCGAGATTTTGCTTGAATCGTAGAGTCAGGGAAAATCTCTCCCGTTTATTTTTGTTCGAGAGCTTTTATCCATACTCCTTCACATAAAATTCTATATTGTACAGGGATAATGGTAGTTGGGGCTAGTTCATCTGACGGATCAGGTACTAGTTAACTGCTCTAGTGGCAATCCGCAAAAACCTACTTCAAGATCACGTCCCCGGACATGATCTCGGGATACTGGTGTAAACTTCGACAGGTGCCGCTTAAGGTCTTACCATTCTGTCGAGTCCCAGTCAAATTTATCGGGTACCTAACGCGTCCGTTAGGATTTTTCTTCGTATCTGTTGATACGGATAAAAGTAGCAGAGCGCAGTCTTTGGCGATGCCACGCCCAGCAGAACGGATCTGGGGTCTTACCTTCGCAAATTTGCGGCATTCAGAAATTGATCGCAACTTTGGCGTTCTGAGAATATATTGTCGAGTGCTTTTCGCCTTTGGAATAGCACATTTTATTGAGTCATATTTGATGACTTTATTTTGTCTTCCCGATGGGAGTATATGTAGAGTTATTTGTGTAACTCGAAATATACTCACTTCTTTTTCTCTATTTCTGATCAAATTCATCGGGCACGCGAACAGCGTTCCCGATGGGAGTAGCCCCCGAGGCTACAGCCAAGAACTTGTGCTTGGGTGTAGGCTCCACAGATTAGCATCCTTTGCCGCTATATTTATGATCCTTCTCGATATTTTTATATTTATCGGGTGCGCGACCAGCGCTCCCGATGGGAGTAGCCCCCGAGGCTATGAACAAATTCTTGGATTTGGTCATAGGCTCTCGCCATTTCTATATTGTCATACTCGAAATTTTCTATTTTTCCAAAGTAGCCCCCGAGCATTTGGGCAAAAACTTGTATTTGATCAAAGGCTCCAAGAGTATTCGAATATTTAACCCTGTCGCCATTCTCTTTTTATTTTTCTTGTCGACATATTTTCCCTTGTCAAATTCTCTTCATCTCTGTCAATAATTGGGATTTTTTTCTGCCTTGTGGGTCCATTGTTCACACCACGTTGACACGTCGTGCAAGTGGGGGACACACGTCCTCCGCTTTTCCTGGCGCACGTTCTGTAACCTCGTCAATGTTGAAATACTAATTTGCCCTTGTTGCCACGTGGTAATCATCTCCTGCATTCTTTCTTCATCCAACGGTTCCGTCGGTTCACCGCACCTCTATATAAGATCTCCTTCTTCTTCCTCGAGCACTTCCGCTCGCGCCGTTCTCTGCTCTCCTCTGCAAAATCTCCCCTTGCGCTCCACTGCTGCCAAAGCTCTTCTCTTCGCAGCTGCTCGCCATTGCCATTGTTGATGCCACCGCGTCGCTTAACCAGGCACAGCACTCCTGATTCTTCCATGGCCGCCGCGGATCTAGGAACTGCGGAGTGGGAGAGGTCCAAGATCACAAACCAAGACCTGAACCTCCTGAAGAAACTGGGAATCACCACGAAACCCAAAGCGGTTTGCTTCCCCAGCGAAGAAAGCTACCCAGCCCCTCCAATGGGGTACCGGGTAAGTTTTGTCGACCATCTCATCCGTGGTTTATCCACCCCCATCCATCCTTTTCTCCGTGGGCTACTCTTTGTCTACGGTCTCCAGCTTCACCACCTCACGCCAAACTCAATCCTCCACATTTCTATTTTCATCACGCTTTGTGAAGCCTTCCTTGGCGTCTCACCCAATTGGGCGCTTTGGAAGCGCATTTTCTTCTGTCGCCGCAATGGCTCTCCCAATGTCGCCTATAATATAGGCGGCGTTGTTATTTCTATTCGCTCCACTGCTGATTACTTCGACGTCAAGCTCCCTGACTCCGTTCAAGGTTGGCGCAAGAGGTGGCTATACATTCGGGAAGAAAACCATGGATGTGCAGAGGACAACATCCCTCCGTTCGATGGTGCCGAAAAAATTCTTCGTCGCCGTTCCTGGGATGCAGAGGCTACCGAGGAAGAAAGAACTTCGACTGAATCCCTGATGGCTCGCATCCATGAGTTGCAAAATACTCGCGGCAAAGAATTGTCAGGTATCCAGATTATAGTGTATTTCCTTAAGAGTAGAGTTCAGCCTCTTCAAGCTCGCAAATTCCCTCTCTGGAAATATACTGGCGACGAAGACGTGGATCGGCTGTCGGTGGATTTGGAAGTCAAGGACCTGGAGAGGCTTGTCCGAAAAATCACCTCCCTCAGCAAAAAAGATTCCATCCCTTCTTCTTGTCGCGTAAAACCATACAGCGCCACCCATGCACTTCCTAAGGTAAACATTGTCGCGCAATTTTTTACTGCCTTGCTTTTTTGCATTGTTTGCTTCGTTCTGATATCCTTCCCTCTTTTTATACAGAACCACCCAAATCTTGTTTCACTTCCTCCTCTTCCTGAAGGTGGGGAAGTCGAAGAAAGGACCGTTATCTCTAATGATAACCAAGAGGCCTCCTCTTTTGTGAATGAACCCGCAGATTCTCGAAAATCTGCGGGATCTGCTGAAAAAGATGCTGCTTCTGAAGACACTACATCGGCCCAATCTCCTCCTCCTGCTGATTCTCCAAAGAACAAAAGGAAGAGGGGTGATGTCGAAGATTCCGGGACTTCTAAACCCGAAGAAGCTGCTCCTTTACCGCAAAAGGCAGCTTATGACCCATATCTTGCGAGTATCATCAGTTCGTAAGTTCCCTCTTTTATTTTCCTATTCGAAGAATTTTTGCTTGCCTTGCTTTTTACACTGCCACCCTTTTGCAATAGTGATGATGACGAGGAAACGCCAGCTTTGGATGTGGCTGCTCGAACGAGTATGTCACATACCCTAGTTATTTCAGAGCCACGAGTTGAAGGAGAGGAATCCTCGCCTCCTCAACAAAACATCGGCGCTTCTACTCCTCCTTCGAGCCCCCGAGCCCCTTCACCGAAAAGGGCAAGGACGGAAATTGTCTCGGAGCCTACTCTCCAATTGAGTAGTTCTTCGAACCTTCTCATGGAAGATGTAAGTTCTTTACTTTTTTTGTCAGTGTTTATGTTTTCTTTGTTTGCTTCTGCGTATCACTATATTTTTCTCATACCCCCATTCTCTCTTTGTCCTCTTGCTTTTATAGCCTGTGATCAAGGATCTTCTTCGCATCGGTGCCCAATTTGTTGGGTACCGTGAATATGCGAGTAAAACTGAAAGTAATACTCTGCTCCTTTTTCCCTCTGTTCTTTTTGTTCCTTCTTTGTTGTCAAAATTTGTAACTATATTTATCTTCTATTGTAGAAAAACTGGCGGAAGCCAATGAGCGTGCCAACACACTTGCTCTGCAATTAGAGCAGAGTGAAAAGGCTCGCAAAAAGGCTGAGTTAGATGCTGTTGATGCACGAGCAGAAGCTGATAAAGCCAAGGCTGATGCTGCTGGTGTCGAAGACCTTAGAAAGAGGCTTCACACCGCTGAAACTTCCCTGAGCGATCACATAGCCGCCCAGTCTGCTCGCGAGGAGGCGATCCGTAAGCGTTTAACGACGCAGAGTCGCCGCTTCGTAGGTAAGTACCACTCATTATTCTTTTGTATTTTCTTCTCTGCACTCGTTTGTTGCTCAATTTTTTCTTTCTTGACAGCTAGAACAGCTCAAGAATTTCAACTTGACGAACCCGCCAATGATCCTCTGCTTGACGCTCTGTCATTCCTCGAGGTTCATGGATCAGAAGCACGGGAAGGCATCGACCAGGCTAAAGCAGGGTTGTCGCGGCTTTTTCCTTATTTCTTCCCAAAGAAAGAGGAACCCGCAACTTTCCTTGACCTCGCCAAGTGTTTCAATCCGTCTGAAGATCTTGGGTTAAGGGTGCGCCATGAGAATATGAAGGTTGCCGTGGAAAATACTGTCGCCTTGGTTGCTGATAGCCAACAATCTATCGACTGGTCGAAAGTTGGCGACACTGATCAGATAGAACAGTCAAGGTGGAGGTCTTTGATCAAGGCAGCTAAGCCCAACACGAGGAAAATCCTGGCTTATATCGGGATCAAGCCATCTTCGACTCCTAGCTCATCAAAGCCGGAGGTCTAGTTAAATGCCTCTTTGCTTTTTCTTTTTAGCATACCTCTTTCTTTTGGCCTTGTCGCCGTAGTGTTATTGGCGAGAACTATTTCAGTATCCCTCTAGAAGGTCCTTCTTTTGTAATAGACATGTATATATTATGGAGATGAATGGAAATCTATCTTTGCTCAGTGATTGATGTCGAAATATCTTCTTTTTGCCAGTTAATTTTTGACAATTATACACCCGCTCCTGGTCCTTCCAATATTTCGCCTTCTTCCCACAAGGAGAACTCCTGCTGATGCTTCACCTGCCGAAGATTCCTTGTCGCAAGAATTGAATGAACTTCGGCACCAACTTCAGTGCGTTAAGAAGCAATCACTTGTGCTAATGGAGAAGTCTCGTAAATCATCTGAAGCCGAGAAAATTGCACTCCAACAAGCGCAAACTGCCATTGCTGAAAAGGACTCTGCAGTTGCTGAAGTTGCTGCAGCTGCGTCTCGAGAAGATTCTATGCTCCAACTGCTGATAGATGCTAGCTTGGATATGGCAGGTATGTTTCATTATCTTTGTCGTGCTTCTTTTTCCTTTGCTGCTTGCCTCCTCATTGCCCACTGAATTGTTTTATGAAACCATAGGTGCT
Source organism: Lolium multiflorum (assembly GCA_030979885.1). Lineage (NCBI taxonomy): Eukaryota > Viridiplantae > Streptophyta > Magnoliopsida > Poales > Poaceae > Lolium > Lolium multiflorum. The sequence goes on from CM061753.1 coordinate 234,896,883, forward strand.
TTTTTGGATCCTATAACTGAAGATGAACGTGTCGAGGCTCGTTCCAATGTTCTCCTTCGGCTTGCACATGAACACGGATCGACTTTTTGGGGTACACCTGAGCGGACCCGCCAAATCGTGAGATTTCAAGATCGTGCACTTCAGGTTCGCGAATATCTTGACTTCTGTACAAGGACTTTGTCTCTGGTGTATGGTACCATGTTTCCTCGCAATAAGATGCCAGAAACCCTTCCTGCATTGATGGACAAATTTCGAGATGCTCCTCGCATCCACGGCTTTGTACGAGCCCAACTAGCTGCTGGTGCAAGGTTTGCGATGATCATGATAAAGATTTGCTACCCGAAGTTAGATGTAGGGCAAATTGTCCCAAAGTGCCTGGAGAAGATGTCGAAGAGGAAGAGAAACTTCGGCAAGTATGATGACATAGTTACTCCTGTTGCTGAAGATATGATGGATGAACTTCTTCGGATGGATTCCGAATTCTTCGTGAAGGGTAGCTATGCTGAGCATAGTACTCGCGCTGTCAATAACGAGCGCTTAACCATAGATAATATATTGGGAAATCCTTGACATTTATTCCGAACTTTGTATCCTGTATAGACGAGCTATATTGTAAAGTCATTGTATTTTATTTTTATCGCCAAGCCCCCGGGCGTTTTGATTGCAGTGTCTTTTGTTTATTATAATGCGAGGTTGTCCCAAGGCAAGATAATATACACTGTATACTATTTTTGTGGGTGTAAGCCCCCGAGTCTTTTGTTGATCACTATTTTGTCTGTATCTCTTTTTATTTTGGCGAGGTATTTTTACCAAGGCCGGATGCTTCTTTTGTATTTGTCGATACTGTGTTTATATATATATTGTATCATGTAGGGGAAAACCCCTGATCTTGTCGAGAAGAAGATATATAATTCCACTATCTTTATTATATTGCAGCACCACGAGCCCGCCTCATTAAAAACCTTTCCCGGCCCCACTCGGTGCCCCGAAAAAGGAAAAGAGTGCGTCTGAAAACTCGTGGGCGTTTCAGTACATTGAAGCTTTACAAAGGAGGACTATATTTTCGACACCTAGGCGTAGAAACGCCTGAGCTGTGCCACATTCCAGGGATTTGGCTCGTCAATCCCTGTCTTCTTGTCTTTGATTCTGTATGCTCCTCCTTCGATTACTTCTGTGACGATGTAGGGTCCAAGCCATGGTGATTCGAGTTTTTCGTGACTTTTTTGGTTGAGCCGCAGAACTAAGTCACCAACTTGAAAAGACCTTGGCCGCAATCGTCGACTGTGATAGTTTTTCAGGTCCTGCTGATATTTGGCGACTCTTGACAGGACTTCGTCTCGAGCTTCATCGAGTGCATCGACATCATCCTCCAAAGCTTTTCTCGATGTTTCTTCGTCATATTCTGTGACTCTTGGAGAATCGTGCTCTATTTCTATCGGCAGGACTGCTTCGGCGCCATGAACCAGAAAGAACGGTGTTTCCTGTGTCGCCGTATTTGGTGTTGTTCGGATACTCCACAACACACTTTGTAACTCCTCCGGCCAAGTATGCCGGGCTTTTTCCAATGGGCCTAGCAGGCGTTTCTTGATGCCATTGCAGATGATGCCATTGGCCTTCTCGACTTGTCCATTGGTCTGAGGATGCGCAACAGACGCAAAACTCAATTTAATGCCCACTTCTGCGCAGTATGCTTTGAACTCCTTGGACGTGAAATTGCTGCCGTTGTCTGTCACAATACTGTGAGGAACTCCAAATCTGAAGACGATGCTTTTCACGAACTTAATCGCTGACGCGCCGTCCGGTGAATTTATCGGCTTTGCTTCGATCCATTTTGTAAACTTGTCGACAGCAACAAGCATATACTCATAACCTCCTGGCGAAGCTTTGTGTAATTTACCTACCATGTCGAGACCCCATTGAGCAAAGGGCCAAGACAATGGGATTGGCATAAGTTCCGCTGCTGGTGAGTGAGGTCTTGCCGCAAATCTTTGGCACGCATCGCAAGTTCGCACTATTTCCTTCGCATCCTCGATTGCTGTTAGCCAATAAAATCCTGCTCTGAAAACCTTAGCCGCGATAGCTCTGCTACTCGCGTGGTGCCCACATATTCCTTCATGCACGTCCTTTAGGATGATCCTTCCTTCTTCGGGTGTAACACACCGTTGTAGCACACCCGAGATACTGCGTTTGTACAGCTCCCCTTTTACCACAGTGAAAGCTTTTGATCGCCTAATTATTCGCCTTGCTTCAACTGGATCATCGGGTAACGTTTTCCTTAGGATATAGGATATGTAAGCCTGCATCCAAGGGACTTGCACCATCATGACTAGCTCTTGCTCTTCTTCTTCTTCTTCTGCTATGTTTTTGGTGATACTCGAAGGTTTCTCTTTTTTCTCCTTTATTTTTGCTGGTTTTGTTGATCTCTCGCTAATCTCTTCCCAGAACACACCTGGAGGGATTGCGAGGCATTGTGACCCGATGTTTGCGAGAACGTCGGCTTCATCGTTGCTCATCCTGCTGATGTGGTTTACTTCACAACCATCGAATAGCTTCTCCAGCTCATTGTACACCTCCTTGTATGCTATCATACTTTCGTTGACTGCGTCGCATTGGTTCATTACTTGCTGTGCTACCAACTGTGAGTCGCCGAAAATTTTCAATCGGGTTGCACCGCAAGCTTTCGCCATCTTCATCCCGTGTATGAGAGCTTCATATTCTGCTTCATTGTTAGATGCGTTTGGGAACGTCATCCGCAGAACATACTTCAACTTGTCGCCTTCAGGTGAAACTAATATCACGCCTGCTCCAGCACCTTCCAATCTCTTGGACCCGTCGAAGTTCATGGTCCAAGTCCTCGATAAATCTGGGGGTCCCGTGTTTTGTAGCTCCATCCACTCTGCAATGAAATCTGGTAAGACCTGCGACTTTATTGCTTTTCTTTTTTCATATGTGATGTCCCGAGGGGAAAGTTCTATTCCCCAAAGGGAGACACGACCCGTAGCTTCTGGATTGTTCAGTATATTTGATAAGGGAGCTTCATTGACCACTATTATCGGGTGAGCCGAAAAATAGTGCCGCAATTTTCTTGCTGTCGTGAATACTCCATATGCTAGCTTTTGATATTGCGGGTACCGCTGTTTTGACGGCGACAGTACTTCGCTGATGAAATATACTGGCCGTTGAACTCCATGAAGCTTGCCTTCTTCTTCTCTCTCGACTACTAGGGCCGTGCTGACCACCTGAGGTGTAGCTGCAATGTATAAGAGGAGAGGTTCTTTATCTTTAGGCGCCACCAATATTGGTGGTGTCGAAATTGCTCTCTTGAGGTTCTCGAAGGCTCTATCTGCTTCTTCGTTCCATTGAAATTTTTCTCCTTGCTTGATCAATGCATAGAACGGCAGCGCCTTTTCTCCTAGCCTGGCGACGAATCTGCTTAAAGCTGCGACTCGCCCCGTTAGCTGTTGTATTTCCTTCAACTTTGTTGGCTTTCTCATAGTGACGATGGCCTGTATTTTTTCGGGATTAGCTTCAATCCCCCTTGCTGATACTAAGAACCCGAGAAGTTCTCCTGCGGGTACTCCAAAAGAGCACTTTGTCGGGTTCAGCTTGAGGCAGAACTTGTCGAGGTTGTCGAAGGTTTCCTTCAGGTCTTCGATCAGAGTCGACCCTTTCTTTGATGTTATCACGACATCGTCAATGTAGACTTGTACGTTTTTTCCAATCTGTGTTGCTAGGCACTTCTGCATCATCCGCTGATATGTTGCTCCCGCGTTTTTCAGACCAAAAGGCATTGTTTTGTAGCAAAACACGCCATAAGGTGTGATGAACGCTGTCTTGGCTTCATCTTCTTCTTTTAATCTTATCTGGTTATAACCAGAATATGCGTCCAGGAAGGAAAGACGTTCGCATCCTGCCGTGGAGTCGATGATTTGATCGATCCTTGGGAGGGGAAAGTGATCCTTGGGACAATGTTTATTGAGACACGTAAAGTCGACGCACATGCGAAGGACTATTGTGTGTTTTTTCGGCACCATCACTGGGTTGGCTACCCAAGTGGCTTCTGTAGATATTTCTCTGATAAAACCAGCATCTTTGAGTCGATCTATTTCAGATAACATGGCTTTGCGGCTAGGCTCCGAGAAACGCCGCAAAGGTTGCTTTACTGGTCTTGCGAGAGGATCCAAATTGAGGTGGTGCTCGGCAAGTTCCCTGGGTACTCCTGGCATGTCAGCTGGACACCATGCGAAGATTCTCCAGTGCTCACGGAGGAACTCGACGAGCGCGCTTTCCTATGCGACATCCATGTTTGCGGCAATGGACGTCGTTTTCTTTGGATCTGTCGGGTGGATCTGTACCTCTTTTGAATCCTTGGTTATATTGAAAGTTGGCTCCTTGGATCTTCCTACCTCTGGTAACACGTCATAATCAGTGAACCGTGGCGCCGCATATTCTGCTTGCATCCCGAAAGTTTCTGACAGTCGATGAAAGTCCTTGTCGCATTTATCAGATAACGCGAAACTTCCTTTGATTGTGATAGGTCCCTTGGGCCCAGGCAACCTCCACAACAGATATGTATAATGCGGCACTGCCATGAACCTAGCGTACGCTGGTCGTCCCAACAAAGCATGATATTGCGACGGGAAATCCACAACTTCGAACTCCAGGTTCTCTATTCTGTAGTTTTCTCGGGTTCCAAACTGAACGTCGAGGTTGATCTTGCCCAATGGGTAACTTGGCTTCTCTGGTGTGATCCCGTGAAAGCGTGTGTCAGTTGGTTTCAAGTTTGCCAGGGATATGTTCATCTTCCTCAATGTGTCTGCATACATGAGGTTTAGACTGCTGCCGCCATCTATGAAAACTCGCGACACGTCGAACCCAGCAATTACTGCGGGTAGAATAAGTGCTGATTGTCCTGGTCGAGGAACTTGCTGCGGGTGATCCGCGATTGTGAAGCCTATGTCTTGCCCTGACCAATTTAGATACTCGACTGTTGGTGGAGGCATCTTCTCTGCCATAAACACTTGTCGAGATATGACCTTCTGCGCCCTGTTGGACGGCCTAGCTTTCTGAATCATCAAAACTGCGCCATTGGAATTGGGATCGACATATGGGGGTGGTTGTGGTGCTGCCGCTATTCTGAGCTGGTGTCGATTTTCTTCGGTTATTGCGGGAGGAGGTGGAAGGTGAATCTCGCTCCTTGGCTCCCGAGGATTTCTGTTATTTGCTTGGGCATTTGCGATTCCTGCGGCTCGCAGCATTGCCTGAAAATTGCGGCAGTCTTTCTGGAGATGTCCTGACTGTCTCTTTCCATTGTTGTCGAGGTAAAAGTGCATTTGACACGGACCGTTCATCATCTCTTCGGGAGACACGTAAGGTCTCTGAATTCTTGGTCCACTATTTTGTCTGTTGCCGCGAAAATCACCTCTATTGTCGCCTTGTTGCTCATTGCTCCTTTGATAATCATCTCGACTATTTCCACCAGGGTTTCCTCGAAAACCAGCTGATATGTGGCCGGGAGCATCGTTGTTGTAGAACTGGCGAGAAAATCGCCTTCTATTTTGATAGTTTCGACTACGATCCTCTTCTGGCGACCTGTGTCGTTTGTTGTATATTGCGTCTTCTCCATCTGCCCACTTGTTAGCGATTTCCATCAACGCTGAGATTGTCTTGGGATTAGTTCTCCCCAAGTCCTCGACGAAGTCTGCTCGCCGGATTCCTGCCACGAACGCATCTATTGCCCTCTCGTCAGATATGTCTTCTGCCGAGTTTTTGATAATGTTCCACCGCTGTATATATTTTCTCATCGACTCGTCATGTTTTTGTCGACACGCTCGTAATTCTTCCAACGACGCGGGTTTTTTGCAGGTGGATCGGAAGTTCTTCACGAAGATGTCCTCAAAGGTTTCCCAGCTGTCGATGGAGTTCAAGGGGAGTTTCTTTATCCAAGATCTTGCGGCACCACTCAGGTGAACTTGGATACTTTGCATAGCTGTTGCTCTGGTTCCTCCTACCAGTTTCACCATCTCGAGATAATCCACGAGCCAATCCTCGGGATCTTGCAGGCCGTCGAACTTCTTGAAATTCTCGGGTAACTTGAACCCTTTTGGGACTCGAGTTTTTCGCACTCTTCTCGTAAAGCACGGGAGCCCACACATATCTTCGTCGGCAAGCTCTGGCGAGTACTGACGGTCCCTCCTTTCTTGTCGCGCTCTGTCCACCCTTACTTGGACTGCTGTGTCTCTTGCTCCACTTGCTCTTGGTGGGTCTTGAACTGCTGCAGGGGTCGTGGACTATTTTGCCTAGGATTTTCTTCGGGAGGCGTTGTTGCAAACGCTGTTCCCATAACTCCTACTCCAGCCATCGCCATATTGAACAATGGTTCTCTCGGGTCTCCAGCAGGTGGTCTGGATGCCAAGATATAAGCTTGTGTTGCCATGTAACCTGCCTCTGGCGTTTTTGGGATGATATTTCCTCTTTCATCGATCGACATAAAGGACATGTCGAGATTTTGGATTATGTTTCCTCTCTCTGCTTCGGGTATGTTTTGCAGCCGAGACATTGCTCTCCTCCGAGCTTCTCTGTGACTATCTCCCGAAGTTCTAGATTGTCGACTTAAATCCGCTCGGCGTCTGCTTGATGCAGAAGCTGCTTCTTTTCTCCTATTCAGGGATGCTGTCTGTTTTTCCAACTCTCTGCTTACTCGAGCAAGTCTATATTGATATGCTTGAAGTTCTTGTGCAGTAGCGGTGGTGGTCATAGGTTCTGAACCATCCATGGCTTTCGCGGCCCTATCCCACGCGCTTTGCGGGAGCTGTACTCTTGCGCGAGTTGTGGATCCAGGATATTTGGTGCCTAGACCATGTCTGAGATCAGCGGGATCGACGTATGGATTTCCCAATTCGTCGAAAGCCTCTGATGTTTGCGGGTCTGATGTGCCTGCCCCTTCTACCACATAGATCTGATGATATTTTGTGCATTGATTTTTGTCAGGATTGGTGACACCATCATATAGAGTGGTGAAGACCTTTCCGATGGCAGCAGACTTGTCGATGAAGTTGAAGCTGTCGACGCTGTCGGAGTCGCTGCTTATAAAGGAGTCCGCAGATGACTCGAAGGATGTGTTGCTGAAGATCTTGGCGAGCTTTCCGCTTGCCTTGTTGTCGACGAAGTATGTCGACGAAAACTCCTCGTCACTCGACGAAAAGTTGGAGTCGACCGCTGAAAATTCCGACGAGATCGGAACTTCGAGACGGTAGGATCCTTCCTTGTTGACGCCAAATCGGAATTCTCCGAACGTCATGACGATGGGCTCCTCCAGATAGGCACATGCATCCATACGGGAGGGCGGGTGAGGAATAAAATTGAATAGATCAGTTTTTCCCTTGTTACCTCGATCCATCGCGTTGCTTGCTGTTGATGAAGTCGAAGATCTTGAACGTGCCATCGAGATCAGATCCTTGCAGCCTCTAATTCCCACAGACGGCGCCAATTGACAAAGGATTAACTTGTCAATGCCTACAGATTGTAGACTAGGGTTTTGCTAGAAGTAGAGGGCAAGTAGATCTCGAAGGTTTAGGCGAAAAGTACTCGGCGATTATGAAAACTAGGGTTATGTTGACAGTAGATTCGATCCTTTCTTTGTTCCTCGACTCCCCCTTATATAGGAGGTGGAGCCGAGGGTTTCGTATTGTACAAGTTACAGAGTTCGGGACGGTTTCTAACTCGTCCCGCCAGATTACAAACAATACTTCCTATTACAACTCTAGCTTTCCTTAATACATCTTGGGCTCCCGAATCTTCTTATTCTTCGGATAGTGGGCCTTCAGTAAATCCCGGGTACTATCTATGGCAGGCCCATTTGGGATGCCTATGTCAGTACCCCTTTGTGACACTTGGTTGAAGCATATGTTATGCGATGAGAATCCGTGTTTCCGAGCTAAGTAGGACAAGGTGCGAGCACTATTAGTACTCTATGCATGAGACATGCAACTTGTAGGAAGTATTATGCATAGCACATATGAATTATTACTACCGTTGACAAAATTGTTTCTATGTTTTCAAAACAAAATCTCTAGCACAAAAATAGTAATCCATGCTTCCCTCTGCGAAGGGCCAATCTTTTACTTTATTGTTGAGTCAGTTTACCCACTTCTTTCTATCTTAGAAGCAAACACTTGTGTTAACTGTGTGCATTGATTCTTACATGTTTACTTATTGCACCTGTTATATTACTCTATGTTGACAAATATCCATGAGATATACATGTTACAAGTTGAAAGCATTCGCTGAAACTTAATCATCCTTTGTGTTGCTTCAATGCATTCTACTTAGAATTTATTGCTTATGAGTTAGCTCTTATGCAACTCTTATTGATACTTGTTTGAAAGTACTATTCATGAAAAGTTTTGCTATATGATTCATTTGCTTAGTCATTATCTTTGTTAGCAATCTTTTGTTCAGATCACTCCATTCATCTCATATGCTTTACAATAATGTTGATCAAGATTATGTTGGTAGCATGTCACTTCAGAAATTATTTGTTTACCTACTCGAGGACGAGTAGGAACTAAGCTTGGGGATGCTTGATACGTCGCAAACGTATCTATAATTTCTTATGTTCCATGCTACTTTTATTACAATACTTGAATGTTTTATACATACTTTACAGCATTATTATACATTTTCCGGCACTAACCTATTAACAAGATGCCGAAGTGCCAGTTCTGTTTTCTGCTTTTTTGGTTTCAGAAATCCTAGTAAGGAAATATTCTCGGAATTGGACGAAATCAACGCCCAGGGCCTATTTTTACGAAGCTTCCAGTCCGAAGAGGAAACGAAGTGGGGCCACGAAGAGCGATACGTCTCCAACGTATCGATAATTTCTTATGTTCCATGCTACTTTATTGATGATACCTACATGTTTTATGCACATTATATGTCATATTTATGCATTTTCGGAACTAACCTATTAACAAGATGCCGAAGAGCCATTCTGTTTTCTGTTTTTGGTTTCAGAAATCCTAGTAAAAATATTCTCGGAATTGGACGAAACTTTCGCCCAGGGTCCTATTTTTGCACGAAGCTTCCAGAAGACCGAAGACCTAACGAGTGGGGCCACGAGAGGCCGGGAGGGTGGCCGGCGCGGCCCGGCCCTGCCGCGCCGACCTGCCCCCTGGGCCCCTCGTGTGGCCCTCGCGTTGACCTTCCGCCTACTTAAAGCCTCCGTCGCGAAACCCCCGGTCCGAGAGCACGATACGGAAAACCTTACGGAGACGCCGCCGCCGTCCCATCTCGGGGGATTCGGAGATCGCCTCCGACACCGGGAGAGGGGATTCATCTCCCGGAGGACTCTTCATCGCCATGATCGCCTCCGGAGTGATGAGTGAGTAGTTCACCCCTGGACCATGGGTCCATAGCAGTAGCTAGATGGTCGTCTTCTCCTTGTTGTGCTTCATTGTTAGATCTTGTGAGCTGCCTAACATGATCAAGATCATCTATATGTAATTCTATATGTTGTGTTTGTCGGGATCCGATGGATAGAGAGTACTATGATTATGGTGATTATCAATCTATTGTTCATGTGTTGTTTATGATCTTGCATGCTCTCCGTTATTAGTAGAGGCTCTGGCCAAGTTTTTACTCTTAACTCCAAGAGGGAGTAATTATGCTCGATAGTGGGTTCATGCCTTCATTGATACCTGGGACAGTGACAGAAAGTTCTAAGGTTGTGATGTGCTGTTGCCACTAGGGATAAAACATTGATGCTATGTCTAAGGATGTAGTTATTGATTACATTACGCACAATACTTAATGCAATTGTCTGTTGCTTTGCAACTTAATACTGGAGGGGGTTCGGACGATAACCTGAAGGTGGACTTTTTAGGCATAGATGCAGTTGGATGGCGGTCTATGTTCTTTGTCGTAATGCCCAATTAAATCTCACTATATTTATCATGTCATGTATATGCATTATTATGCCTTTCTCTATTTGTCAATTGCCCGACTGTAATTTGTTCACCCAACATGCTTTTATCTTATGGGAGAGACACCTCTAGTGAACTGTGGACCCCGGTCCTATTCTTTACATAGCATACATTCTACTTGTTTTACTGTTTTCTTTGCAAACATCTTCCACTCGATACGTTTAATCCTTTGTTACAGCAAGCCGGTGAGATTGACAACCTCACTGTTTCGTTGGGGCAAAGTACTTTGGTTGTGTTGTGCAGGTTCCTAGTTGGCGCCGGAATCCCTGGTGTTGCGCCGCATCACATTTCGCGACCATCAACCTTCAACGTGCTTCTTGGCTCCTCCTGGTTCGATTAAACCTTGGTTTCTTTCTGAGGGAAAACTTGCTACTGTGCGCATCATACCTTCCTCTTGGGGTTCCCAACGAACGTGTGAGTTACACGCCATCAAGCTCTTTTTCTGGCGCCGTTGCCGGGAGATCAAGACACGCTGCAAGGGAGTCTCCACTTCTCAATCTCTTTACTTTGTTTTTGTCTTGCTTTATTTTATTTACTACTTTGTTTGCTGCACCTAAACAAAACACAAAAAATTAGTTGCTAGTTTTACTTTATTTGCTATCTTGTTTGCTATATCAAAAACACAAAAAAATTAGTTACTTGTCTTTATTTTGTTTGCCTAGTTTACTTTTTGCTTATTTCATCATGCTTAATCCTAAGTTTACTTTGGAAGAGATACCGGTAGGACGAGGGTGTATCATTGGAAGAGATAATATAGAAGAATTTTTCACCCATGTTAGTATGGATGAAGATTTTGAAGATATACCATTATTAAAAACTGCTCCTACTTATGAAAGTGCTTCTGCCTGTTTGATACACATGTTAGAAACTAGATTTGTTAATCTCAATCCCATAATACAACATATGTTTCTTACACTTTCGGATATGGAGATGGGGGAAAAGAGAAATTTTGTTTTAAAAGTCCTTGTTAGAGAATTTGAGGATATAGTTAAAGAAGCTAGAAAAGTTTTTATTAAGCATAAGAGGCTTGGTTTCTTTCCTAATTTTAAACAAATACTTGAAAAGATGGATATGGATAGAATTAAGTATACTAATAATGTTAATGATGGTAGGGAAATTAAAGCGCCAATACCTAGTAAACTACTAGGGATGCATGAAGCTTTGGAAAATAACTATGCTTGGCTTGTTCCTGAAAATTTGTTTGATGAGAATAGTAAGCCTAGGAGCAATGAGAGAGGAGTTACTTATATAGACCAGATACAATGCATTGTTGAGAAAACTCCCAGCTCCCAAGGTAATGATGTTGATGCTTCTACTCTCGATGTTACTTGATTTGCACTTTCTGCGCCTAGCTGAAAGGCGTTAAAGAAAAGCGCTTATGGGAGACAACCCATGTTTTTACCTACAGCAATTTTTGTTTTATTGAGTCTTGGAAGTTGTTTACTACTGTAGCAACCTCTCCTTATCATGTTTTTGTGCCAAGTAAAGTTTCTATGTCAAAGTTGATGTTATATTTGGGATCGCTGCGCAGAAACAGCATTGCTGTCTGTCACGAATCTGGGCATAATTCTCTGTAGAAAATTCGAAAAAATCTGCCAATTTACGAGCGTGATCCTCAGATATGTACGCAACTTTCATTAGTTTTGAGTTTTTCCATTTGAGCAAGTCTGGTGCCATTTATAAATTCGTCTTTACGGACTGTTCTGTTTTTGACAGATTCTGCCTTTTATTTCGCATTGCCTCTTTTGCTATGTTGGATTTATTTCTTTGATCCATTAATGTCCAGTAGCATTATGCAATGTCCAGAAGTGAAAAGAATGATTGTGTCACCTCTGAATGTGTGAATTATTAATGATGCACTAACCCTCTAATGAGTTTGCTTGAAGTTTGGTGTGAAGGAAGTTTTCAAGGGTCAAGAGAGGAGAATGATATACTAAGATCAAGAGGAGTGAAAGCTCTAAGCTTGGGGATGCCCCCGTGGTTCATCCCTGCATATTTTAAGAAGACTCAAGCGTCTAAGCTTGGGGATGCCCAAGGCATCCCCTTCTTCATCGACAACATCATCAGGTTCCTCCCCTGAAACTATATTTTTATTCAGTCACATCTGTTGTTCTTTACTTGGAGCGTCGGTTTGTTTTCTTTTTTGTTTTTGTTTGAATAAGATGGATCCTAGCATTCACTTTGTGGGAGAGAGACACGCTCCGCTGTTGCATATGGACACATGTGTCCTTAGGCTTTACTCATAATGTTCAAGGCGAAGTTTCTTCTTCGTTAATTTGTTATATGGTTGGAATTGGAAAATGCTACATGTAGTAATTCTAAAAATGTCTTGGATAATGTGATACTTGGCAATTGTTGTGCTCATGTTTAAGCTCTTGCATCATATGCTTTGCACCCATTAATGAAGAAATACATAGAGCTTGCTAAAATTTGATTTGCATATTTGGTTTCTCTAAGGTCTAGATAATATCTAGTATTGAGTTTTGAACAACAAGGAAGACAGTGTAGAGTCTTATAATGTTTACAATATGTCTTTTATGTGAGTCTTGCTGCACTTGTTCATCCTTGAGTTTGCTTCAAATAACCTTGCTAGCCTAAACCTTGTATCGAGAGGGAATACTTCTCATGCATCCAAAATCCTTGAGCCAACCACTATGCCATTTGTGTCCACCATACCTACCTACTACATGGTATTTACCCGCCATTCCAAAGTAAATTGCTTGAGTGCTACCTTTAAAATTCCATCATTCACCTTTGCAATATATAGCTCATGGGACAAAATAGCCTTAAAAACTATCGTAGTATTGAATATGTACTTATGCACTTTATATTTTATTAAGTTGCTTGTTGTGCGATAACCATGTTTCTGGGGAACGCCATCAACTATTGTTGAATATCATGTGAGTTGCTATGCATGTCCGTCTTGTCTGAAGGTCTATCATTTTAGTGGTTGGAGCATGCAAAATTGTTAGAGAAGAACATTGGGCCGCTAACTAAAGCCATGAACCATGGTGGAAGTTTCAGTTTTGGACATATATCCTCAATCTCATATGAGAATAATAACTTTGCTACATGCTTATGCATTTAAGAGGAGTCCATTATCTGTTGTCCATGTTGTCCCGGTATGGATGTCTAAGTTGAGAATAATCAAAAGCGAGAAATCCGAAATGCGAGCATTCTCCTTGGACCTTTGTACAGGCGGCATGGAGGTACCCCTTTGTGACACTTGGTTGAAACATGGCATGCAAAGATCCGGTAGTCCAAGTTAAGTAGGACGAGGTGCGGGCACTATTAGTATACTATGCGTGAGGCTTGCAACTTGTAAGATATAATTTACGTAACTCATATGCTTTATTACTACCGTTGACAAAATTGTTTCATGTTTTCAAAATAAAAGCTCTAGCACAAATACAGCAATCGATGCTTTCCTCTGAAGGACCATTCTTTTACTTTTATTGTTGAGTCAGTTTACCTATCTCCTTCCACCTTAAGAAGCAAACACTTGTGTGAACTGTGCATTGATTCCTACATACTTGCATATTGCACTTGTTATATTACTTTATGTTGACAATATCCATGAGATATACATGTTACAAGTTGAAAGCAACCGCTGAAACTTAATCTTCTTTTGTGTTGCTTCAACACCTTTACTTTGATTTATTGCTTTATGAGTTAACTCTTATGCAAGACTTATTGATGCTTGTCTTGAAGTACTATTCATGAAAAGTCTTTGCTATATGATTCAGTTGTTTACTCATGTCATTACCTTTGCTTTGATCGCTGCATTCATTACATATGTTTACAAATAGTATGATCAAGATTATGATGGCATGTCACTTCAGAAATTATCTTTGTTATCGTTTTACCTGCTCGGGACGAGCAGAACTAAGCTTGGGGATGCTGATACGTCTCCAACGTATCGATAATTTCTTATGTTCCATGCTACTTTATTGATGATACCTACATGTTTTATGCACATTATATGTCATATTTATGCATTTTGGAACTAACCTATTAACAAGATGCCGAAGAGCCAGTTCCTGTTTTCTGCTGTTTTTGGTTTCAGAAATCCTAGTAAAGAAATATTCTCGGAATTGGACGAAACTTTCGCCCAGGGTCCTATTTTTGCACGAAGCTTCCGAAGACCGAAGACCTAACGAAGTGGGGCCACGAGGAGGCCAGGAGGGTGGCCGGCGCGGCCCAGGCCCTGGCCGCGCCGACCTGCCCCCTGGGCCCTCGTGTGGCCCCTCGCGTTGACCTTCCGCCTACTTAAAGCCTCCGTCGCGAAACCCCCAGTCCGAGAGCCACGATACGGAAAACCTTACAGAGACGCCGCCGCGAATCCCATCTCGGGGGATTCGGAGATCGCCTCCGGCACCCTGCCGGAGAGGGGATTCATCTCCCGGAGGACTCTTCATCGCCATGATCGCCTCCGGAGTGATGAGTGAGTAGTTCACCCTGGACCATGGGTCCATAGCAGTAGCTAGATGGTCGTCTTCTCCTTGTTGTGCTTCATTGTTAGATCTTGTGAGCTGCCTAACATGATCAAGATCATCTATATGTAATTCTATATGTTGTGTTTGTCGGGATCCGATGGATAGAGAGTACTATGATTATGGTGATTATCAATCTATTGTTCATGTGTTGTTTATGATCTTGCATGCTCTCCGTTATTAGTAGAGGCTCTGGCCAAGTTTTTACTCTTAACTCCAAGAGGGAGTAATTATGCTCGATAGTGGGTTCATGCCTTCATTGATACCTGGGACAGTGACAGAAAGTTCTAAGGTTGTGATGTGCTGTTGCCACTAGGGATAAAACATTGATGCTATGTCTAAGGATGTAGTTATTGATTACATTACGCACAATACTTAATGCAATTGTCTGTTGCTTTGCAACTTAATACTGGAGGGGGTTCGGATGATAACCTGAAGGTGGACTTTTTAGGCATAGATGCAGTTGGATGGCGGTCTATGTTCTTTGTCGTAATGCCCAATTAAATCTCACTATATTTATCATGTCATGTATATGCATTATTATGCCTTTCTCTATTTGTCAATTGCCCGACTGTAATTTGTTCACCCAACATGCTTTTATCTTATGGGAGAGACACCTCTAGTGAACTGTGGACCCCGGTCCTATTCTTTACATAGCATACATTCTACTTGTTTTACTGTTTTCTTTGCAAACATCTTCCACTCGATACGTTTAATCCTTTGTTACAGCAAGCCGGTGAGATTGACAACCTCACTGTTTCGTTGGGGCAAAGTACTTTGGTTGTGTTGTGCAGGTTCCTAGTTGGCGCCGGAATCCCTGGTGTTGCGCCGCATCACATTTCGCGACCATCAACCTTCAACGTGCTTCTTGGCTCCTCCTGGTTCGATTAAACCTTGGTTTCTTTCTGAGGGAAAACTTGCTACTGTGCGCATCATACCTTCCTCTTGGGGTTCCCAACGAACGTGTGAGTTACACGCCATCAGCGACGACACGCTAGGGCGGCGCGGCCTGGGCCTGGGCCGCGCAGGCCTGTTGTGTCGCCACCTCGTGACGCTCTTTGACCTACCCTTCCGCCTACTTAAAGCCTCCGTCGCGAAACCCCCTGCCGGAGCCACGATACGGAAAACCTTCCAGAGACCGCCGTCGCGAATCCCATCTCGGGGATTCGGGAGATCGCCTCCGGCACCCTGCCGGAGAGGGGAATCATCACCGGAGGGGCTCTACATCATCATGCCCGCCTCCGGATTGATGCGTGAGTAGTTCATCCTTGGACTATGGGTCCATAGCAGTAGCTAGATGGTTGTCTTCTCCGCTTGTGCTATCATTGTTATAGATCTTGTGAGCTGCCTAACATGATCAAGATCATCTATTTGTAATGCTACATGTTGTGTTTGGCGAGATCCGATGAATATAGAATATTATGTTAAGTTGATTATCAATCTATCATATATGTGTTGTTTATGTTCTTGCATGCTCTCCGTTGCTAGTAGAGGCTCTGGCCAAGTTGATACTTGTAACTCCAAGAGGGAGTAATTATGCTCGATAGTGGGTTCATGCCTCCATTAAATCTGGGACAGTGACAGAAAGTTCTAAGGTTGTGGATGTGCTGTTGCTACTAGGGATAAAACATTGATGCTTTGTCTAAGGATATTTGTGTTGATTACATTACGCACCATACTTAATGCAATTATCTGTTGTTCGCAACTTAATACCGGAAGGGGTTCGGATGATAACCTGAAGGTGGATTATTTAGGCATAGATGCATGCTGGTGTTACCCTCCAAAACCCACCGACGGGCAATGGCTAAGCAACACGAAGAGCCGGGAAGCTCCCAGGGCCGCTTAGTGGACCCTGGCACCTCGCGTCGTCCCGCAAATCTTCCGGCCACGTCCTGGCGGTTGCTAGGGCGTGCCACCTGACCTAGACCCGATCAGGAAGGTGTTAGAGTGCTTCGATTGTTCCTGCATGGTAGACACGTAAACATTAAATACGAGCCCTATCGGCTCTCAGGTTTCCCTGTGGATCGGCTCAAGGAGCCGATCGCCCCATGTTTCACGTTGGATTTACAATGGCATGGGGATCCTGCTTGATCAGGACAAAGCTAAAGCGATCCACGACAGTTTAGGGTTTTCACCGCATAACCGGAACGTCCTACGTGTGATCGGGCCTAGCAGCTACGGAAGATGATGCAAACTACCCCTACGAGAGGCCTAAAAACCAACATAACGTTGATTCCCGGAACATCCCTTGCAGGGACGGTGAACAACACCTAACGCACTACCGGATCGTCCGACCCCAGCATAAGGCCTAACTATGCGGATATTAAACTAATCCTGCGGAGCAAGGAGCAACTATAACGGATCGGATCTGCTAAGTAACGAAACAAGCAAGATGCTGCCCTTACGTGGATAGACGTAAGGGCAGCTAGGTGTCGAGGGACGGCATTGCCACGAGATATGCACGTGAAAGCATCAATGCAAGCCCCTAAACACCTAAGGATAAATAGTACTCGCCATCAACAAGGCTTCCACGAGCGTACAAGGTTGACGAATAAACGTATCTTGCCTAGATCGCTAGATGCGATCTAGGCAGCATGTGCTTACCGGGAGAAACCCTCGAAGAAAGGGGTGGCGATGCGCCTGATTTGTGTTGGTTGAACGATGATTGTCCTCCTTTTCCGATAACCCTAGATACATATTTATAGTCCAAGGGACTTTCTAATTGAGGCGTGCACCTAACCGTGCACGGGCCAAACTCTATCTCTTAATCTAAATTACAATGCGATCTACTATATTACAGATACACGGGCAACTTAGCCCAAACTCTTAGCACAAGGCCGCTTCGAAGATGCTCCACGTGTACGTCCTTCAAGCCCATCTTCACTTACGGCCCATCTCCTGATTTGGCCAAAATCGGGTGGTAACACATGCCCCCTGGTTTTGATAATGATAATTGCAAAACCATCTGTCTCCTTCGAAGGGTCATGTCATGGCAGAACCGTCGCAGTTTTCTTCATGATGACGTCTTGCCTTCTCGCCTTCTCTGCACGATTTGACGGTTCTGGCACCACGTCCTTGGGAACTGCTTAGGCATTAAATCGCTATATTCCCCTTTTTATTTGGCCACTTCCTGTAGTTCCCTTCTTCATCCTCCTCGCACTAGCACTTCCAAAAGCCCTCCTCGGCCAATATGTCTTCTTCCTCTTCTTCTCCCTCATCGGGTCTTTCCACCCAATCTTCCCCTTCTCGCGAGCCGACGCCGGAATGGGACCCGCAGGAGGCCCACGCGGCCAACATCCGTCGCGCCATAGCCGACGGGGACGAGTCGACCCACGACTCCTCCGTCTGGTCCGAAGATGACCAGTCCCTAACGGACGGGGAGAGCGACCTTCGCTTCCTCGCCATTGGGTCGTCGGAGGAGGGAAGCGACGACGACGGCTTCTCCTGGGATGGTCCCTCCTCCGCCGAGGAGGTGAAGGAGGAAGAAGAGAGGAGGAGGACGATGCTTCCTCCGACGAGCCGCCGGCCAAGCGTCTCTGCCCTTGGCCGGGCAACATGAGCGACTTCGACAGCGACTACGGCGACCGACGAAGAGGACGAGGACAATGAAGGTCCAGCCGGTCGCTACACAGCGACGAAGAACCGGCGGGAGCAGCAGACGGCGGCGACGGCGACGATGAGGGCAGCAGCGGCCCTTAGATAGGATAGAGCTAGGAGTAATAAATTAGGGCAATGTATCCCTCCAGCGGTTCCTTTTGAGAGCAATCAGCTCCTTCTTGTAAGAAATCCCCTTTTATCAATGAAGAATTTCCTCCAATTTGAATTTGTCGATCTCTTCCATATTAGACTTGCCGATTCTCCCCTTTGTTGAAACTCGATGAGCCGATGGTAATGCATCAGCTTTTATAACAAATTGCAAGACAGACCGATCCAATCGCCTTCTCAGATGTTAACTTGCAATCCACGAAATTCAGACCCAAACCTCCAATCGAACGGGTCCAACGCGCAGCCTTGATACCCTTAGATCTTTAGACTTTAAAATCATCCGATCGGGATGTTCGTCCTGATAGCAAAACTCCTGGGTTAATGCTCCCAGGAAAGCTTCTTGGCCCGTTGCTGCCAACCTTGATGTTGAAGCTGACACTCTTGTAAACAGGCGCTATTTGTTCACAGCTTCCCCTGTGATGCCCTGTTTCCTTGCAGCGACAAACTGGTCTAGAGCCTGATCAACAATGATGGCTCCTTCTTCAAACTCCTCCTGTCAACCTGGTGGTTTTCCTCTGCAAGAGCTCGCCACCTTTCAACATGGTTACGATGCAGAGACAGCCGATTTCAACACCATCGGCTCTTCAGAATGAGGAATTTTCAAGGTCAGCTGCCCCCCAAGCCTCAGTCAAGGCGAGGATAAAAGTGCATCCACCGAATGGGCCACCATCGGCTTCCCAATTGTAGTGCAGCATCAGCCGATTCTAACCAAATCGGCTTTCAAAAGCAGAGAACCTTCAACGTGAACTGCCCCCCGAGCTTCTTCAGTCCAATGAGGCAACCTCTGGTGAGAATGCAGTTCAGTCCAACTGGACGACCGTCGGTCGTTCTCATGATCCTAGCCTGATCTGCACGTCCATGCTGTTCTTGCTGTTGGCCAGGGCTGCGATCCTCAAACTTGCCGGCAAATACCAGCAGCTTAAATGAGAAAAAGGGCCGTCTTGGACGCCCAAACTGATGCTTCTGCTGGTGCTGCCGAGCTTGAAGTCTTGCAGAAGGAGTTGGAAGTCCTTGAAGAGAGGGCCTGAGTCACCAAGCAATCCCAATGAGGGGTTCCTCCAATAAAGCCTCGCCACGTGACTTGGTGACTGCTCCATTAGGCTTCCGCTTGTAACAGTTGCATCCCTTGAGTCGATGGCCGTGCATCGGCTTTGAATTCTTAAGTCGATGTCTACGCATCGGCTGTGCTCAAAAATTTCTGTATTTTCGATTTTTTGCGGCCGATTTGTTTATGTATCGGCCCCCATCTTTGAGCTGTTCTGCTGGGCGTTTGGCATGCATTCTCAGCTTCGTATCCTCGTGTCTTATCCATCTATGTGCCCCCCGAGCCGATTCTGTCAAGTCATTGATGGTATCGGCTCTTCAGGCATCTGTTGGATCAATGCTGAACACAGACAAAAGGATGTTGAGGATAATTTTGGCCGATTGCGGGAATCGGCCTCCTTTTCCGTTGCAATGCTTTGGCGATGGTTTGCAACTTCTTGGATTTCTACTGTAGCTACGTGGCATGCTGGAGATAAGATCCTTTGCTTTCCATTTTTTGAGGGCCGATCTCAGGGATCGGCCTTGCCACGTACGTCCAATGTCTTGGACCTGCTACTCCGTCCGGATCACGGATACCATGTTTGTATCAGCCGATGCCTCTGCATCGGCATCAGCCGATGCCTGTGCATCGGCTTTCGCCTGTTTTGGGCGCCATACTTTCTTTGGTGGGCGCGCCTTCGTCTCCAATGTTTGCTGGATTTTCACGGCCAGATCGGGCCGTGCTCTTCTCAACGTGTACAGGTACTGTGCCTCGGCTTCTTCCAGGTTTCGCAGCCGCTGCACTCTACGCTTCTGAGAGTGGCTGAGTCCATCAGGGCACCACCTTGGTCGGTGATACCTATCTTCTTCTCCATCTGACTCCTCGAAGTCTTCTTCTTGAGATGACTCAGCTCGCTTGTTGATAGGTGGGAGAGGTCCTAGACGTTCGAACACTGAAACTTCGTTTGTCCTTCTCCTTTGCTGTTTGCATTCTGGGCAATTCTCGATTGTTGGCAATCGGCTCATTCCTGAGTCCCAGCAATGTTTGAAGAAGGGACAGTTCCAGTGCTTATCCACGTCGTCTTGCTCCCTTGACCTCCCTCTAGCGCGACGTTCGTACCCGTCGTTGTTCCTGTCGTGCTGACGATACCTCCTGTTTTCTGCATCAGACCGACGATATTTTTCATCGTCTTCGTCGTAGCGCCGACGTCGGTCGTACTGCTGCTCATATTTGTTGAGGAGATGCACGGAGAGTGGGCGCTGATACCGTATGCTTCTCACCTCCTCCTCGGTTAGGTACCGTCTATCATCATCTTGGGGCCGGTCGCGTGGAACGGCCTCCTCTTTATCCTTGCCACGAGAGTGGCTGCTCTCTGCTTTGTCCGCGCTATGGCAGTTCACCAGCCTGGCCATGTTGACACTAAAGGAGAACCCTGGCTCCCTTATGGAGTGGCTGAGATCTACCGTGTTGACGCCATGCGACAGACGCGTGTCTCCTTTGAGCTTGATGCTGTGAGAACGGGTCGTCTCAAAGGAGCCGATGAACTCGGCTTCACAGATGGCCTTCAGCTCATCGTATTTCTTCTTGTGCTCCGCAGGGAGATCCTTGTATGTGATCTGTTCCTCTGCCATCTCGGGTGTCGGTGTTGACGTGGATGTTGCAGAAGATGTCCCACCGGGCGTGCCAGAATGTGTTACCCTCCAAAACCCACCGACGGGCAATGGCTAAGCAACACGAAGAGCCGGGAAGCTCCCAGGGCCGCTTAGTGGACCCTGGCACCTCGCGTCGTCCCGCAAATCTTCCAGCCACGTCCTGGCGGTTGCTAGGGCGTGCCACCTGACCTAGACCCGATCAGGAAGGTGTTAGAGTGCTTCGATTGTTCCTGCATGGTAGACACGTAAACATTAAATACGAGCCCTATCGGCTCTCAGGTTTCCCTGTGGATCGGCTCAAGGAGCCGATCGCCCCATGTTTCACGTTGGATTTACAATGGCATGGGGATCCTGCTTGATCAGGACAAAGCTAAAGCGATCCACGACAGTTTAGGGTTTTCACCGCATAACCGGAACGTCCTACGTGTGATCGGGCCTAGCAGCTACGGAAGATGATGCAAACTACCCCTACGAGAGGCCTAAAAACCAACATAACGTTGATTCCCGGAACATCCCTTGCAGGGACGGTGAACAACACCTAACGCACTACCGGATCATCCGACCCCAGCATAAGGCCTAACTATGCAGATATTAAACTAATCCTGCGGAGCAAGGAGCAACTATAACGGATCGGATCTACTAAGTAAAACAAGCAAGATGCTGCCCTTACGTCGGATAGACGTAAGGGCAGCTAGGTGTCGAGGGACGGCATTGCCACGCAGATATGCACGTGAAAGCATCAATGCAAGCCCCTAAACACCTAAGGATAAATAGTACTGCTCGCCATCAACAAGGCTTCAGCACGAGCAGTACAAGGTTGACGAATAAACGTATCTGCCTAGATCGCTAGATGCGATCTAGGCAGCATGGTGCTTACCCGGGAGAAACCCTCGAAGAAAGGGGTGGCGATGCGCCTGATTTGTGTTGGTTGAACGATGATTGTCCTCCTTTTCCGATAACCCTAGATACATATTTATAGTCCAAGGGACTTTCTAATTGAGGCGTGCACCTAACCGTGCACGGGCCAAACTCTATCTCTTAATCTAAATTACAATGCGATCTACTATATTACAGATACACGGGCAACTTAGCCCAAACTCTTAGCACAAGGCCGCTTCGAAGATGCTCCACGTGTACGTCCTTCAAGCCCATCTTCACTTACGGCCCATCTCCTGATTTGGCCAAAATCGGGTGGTAACAGCTGGATAGCGGTCTATGTACTTTGTCATAATGCCCTGATTAAATCACATAGTAATCATCGTTGATATGTATTGAATCTTTATTTGTCAATTGCTCACCTGTAATTTGTTCACCCAACATGTTAGTTATCTTATTGGAGAGACACCACTAGTGAACTGTGGACCCCGGTCCATTCTTTTACATCTGAATACATTCTACTGCTTTTACTGTTCTTTGCAAACAAACACCATCTTCCACTCGATACGTTTAATCCTTTGTTTTCAGCAAGCCGGTGAGATTGACAACCTCACTGTTACGTTGGGGCAAAGTACTTTGATTGTGTTGTGCAGGTTCCACGTTGGCGCCGGTTTCCGGTGTTGCGCCGCACTACACTCCTCCACCAACAACCTTCACGTGCTTCTTGGCTCCTACTGGTTCGATAACCTTGGTTTCATACTGAGGGAAACTTGCTTCTATACGCATCATACCTTCCACTTGGGGTTCCCAACGGACGTGTGCTTCACGCGTATCACTGCCGCATGCCGACAACGCGAGAGATTAGAGCATCTCCAGTCGCGTCCCCCAAAGCTTCCCCCAAACCGCGCCGGATTGAGCGTTTGTGGGACGTCGCTCCCCAGCCGCGTCCCTCGAACGCCGCCCAAACATTTAAAATACTTTTTTTAACACAGAACCATTTATCAAATATAGCATAGGAATAAATATGTTTGCGGAGATTGTTTTCAAATTAAAATACAACAAACAATAAAACAACTAAACAAATATAATAAATAGGGCTAGATCAAGGTGCCGCGGCATTTCCTTTGATCCTCCACAAATGCTCAACGAGATCAGCTTGAAGTTGATCATGAACATTGCTGTCACGGATCTCTGCGTGCATGGCGAGGAAATCAGCAAAATCTGCAGGCAACTCATGATCAACCTCCGCAAGAGGGCCCTCACACTCATAGGGACCATGTGTGTATGCATGATTCTTGCGGTCATCCTCGATCATTTTGTGCATGATCCTTGCAGTCTCTTCCTCAGTTGGCCCTCTCAAGTAGTATTTGCCAAACTTTCCCACCACAGCTCGACAAAACTTGTACATGCACTCAATGGCAGTAGACTCACTCATGCGAAGGTAGTCGTCCTGTGTATCGGCAGGTGCTCCGTATGCAAGCATCCTCATGGCGGCGGTGCACTTCTGAATGGACGAGAACCCGACAACGCCTACAGCGTCGAGCTTGAGCTTGAAGTAGGGGTCGAACTCTCGAACGCCGTGGAGGATATTCATGAACAGACCCTTGCTCATCCTGTACCGGCGCCGAAAATTGTCGGCATGTGTTGCATCATCCGCGAAGTAGTCGTTGTGCAGCATGGTATGCCCCTCCATCCTCTGTCGGGGCTTGGACTTCTTTCTCCCCGGCCTTGATCCTCCGCGGCGCGGCCTCTTCCTCTTCTCCGCCTCGGCGTCAACCATGTCCTGGAGGGACGCGATGATCAGCAAATGCTCCTGCAGGTCGTCATCGAAGGCTTGCTCGTCCTCCAGCAGCAGGGCAAGCATCTCATCATCGCTATCCATGTCTAAAGCAAAATCAATGGTTAAAATTGCGCCGAGGCAGACGACGCAACGAACAGCGGCCAATCGCGCCTACCTGGCAAGTCGTCGAGCACCTTGTGTGCGCGGAGGTGGGGCGGATTTGACGCCGCGTTCTGGGACGCGCTGGCGAAGCGGCGGCGGCGGAACGACCGGCGGGAGCGCCAGCCGCGACGACGGTGCCGACTCTCAGAGATCATACGCAAACGGCCGGGAAATCCAGCGGCGCGGAGGGGTGGGAGGCGCGGGAAGGAAGGAGCGACGAGAAAAAAGCGCGAATCAACGGTTTATGCAAATACTCGCCGACATGTGGGAGCCCGCCTCGCTTTTTGTTGTGTCCGGCGTGCCCGGAGCGTCCCTGTGGGACGGGGATGGGCTCGGGGCGCCGGACACCGTATCGGGGCGTGCCGGACAAAAATCGGCTTTGGGGGACTCGGCTGGAACAGTTTTTTTTTGTCCAGCGCGTCCCAAATAGCTTTGGGGACGCGAGGAGATGCTCTTACGTTAGAATGGCCGAGGCCGCATGATGACAAATGCGAGAGATTTGCCGTTGGCTAGAATGGGTGAGGTGCCGCACGAAGATAACACGAGAAATTTTCCGCCCTAGAATGGTTGGGTTGCCGCATGACGACAACGCGAGGATTTTCCATCGATAGCACATTACGTAGTTTCCAAATCCAAGATATCCGTCTGACGGGGAAGTGGCGTCAAGTACAATGGCTAGCTATGTTGTTCTTGTCCGACCATTTTAGGCCCGTTATTTTGCGAGTCCATGATAATAAAAAAAGACACGTGGCGACGGGCTGTGTTGTTGATTTTGTGAAGTGCGTAAACAACTTATAAAATGCAGAGTGTCTTTCTTCTCTAGCATGGTGCATGAATGTTCCACTTTTTGTTTCAAAATTTTCCTAAACTGAAAAAATTACCATGGTTAGTAGATGGAGCCTTCTATTAGGGAAGGTAATTTAATTTCAACCCTGGTTTCCAAATAATCCCAGTACACAAGCATGAAAAGAAGAGGTCTACATTCACCATTTAATTTTGGTTATGATACTTGTAGAAATCTTCATCCAAATCTTGTTCCCGCTCTAACTTATAGATTTTGTTACAGCAATGTTTTTGTCTTCACGAGGATTGCGCGTGAAAAGAGTGTCATCACACGATGAAGCCAAAACAAAATGACGATCGGTTTGAACGGCTGCAGTGACATGAGCCAAGGAATGCTTTCTTTCCAGCGGCAGCCCCGGCCGCGGCCGCGCACACACGCCGCACCTTGACTGTGAAGCCGCAGCACGCCGGTGCCGGTGGGTGGGGCCCACGGGCAGCGAGCCACAGCAAGAAGCGTGTGACGGCAGCATATATCTTTGGGCTGCACAGCAAGAAGCGTGTGACGGCAGCATATATCTTTGGGCTTCTGCTTTTGAGAGTGAACTGATGATCGAACGTTCGTCCCGTTCCGGGATCATCCTCGAAGGCTGTGCTCTTAGCTGCACACCTGGCGATTCTGTGGCTGGCATGTGGGGCACGCTTGCATCCTCGTGTGGTGTTTGCACGCGCCCGTGGAGCTAGCTTTCACGACAAATGTCACGTTGGCAGTATACACTGGTTGTGCAATGGCTACCGCCACGTCCACGTGTATATGTTGGCAAAGCTACAAAATGGACTGCAGTTAACTTTTGTCTTGTGATGGGGTGTACTCCCTCCGTCTCAGATTAACATGCGCGCACCTAGTTTAAAAAATTGCTTTGACCATTATTTTAGTCAGTAAAATATAAAATATATGTCACAAAAATTATATCATTGGAAAGCTTTTTTGCAGACGAATCTAACAATATATATTTTGTAGACATAAAAGTTATATTTTGTTGACCAAATCAATGGTCAAAGTTTGTTTTGAACTGCGTGCGTGCCTGTTAAACCGAAACGGAGGTAGTCTGTACAAAACCAGCCTAGGTAGATGTAAGGGCATCTCCACCGGGCCTACCAAAAAGAGTGACCCAAATAGTTTGTTTGGGTTGGCCCGTAGACAGAGTTTGGGAGGCGGTTTGGCCGGCCAGGCCAGCGCTTTTAGCGGTTGACCCTGCTCGTTGGCCACAACACACAACGAATCCATGTAAAAAAATATTAAAACACGACACAAATTGAGATTTTTATTCAAATTTCGTTACATGTTTGAATGAAAAGAAACTGAATTTAAAATACGAAGAACCCTACTCGTCGATCGGTGGGCTCGACGGACCAGCTTCACCGTCGTTATTCGTCGAAGCATGCTCTCGGGCCCGGGCCGGTACCGGGCGGCGCAGTGAGCTGAGCAGAGCGGCTTGCTGGATCAGCGCGAACCGCCGCCTCATGAGGGACTCGGCGTTCATGGCGATCCGCTCATCTTCGCGGCGGGTTTCCTCGGCGAGGACCGAGCGTTTAGCTCAAGCATCCTCTGTCGCTCGGCCTCCATGAGGAGCCGCCCGGCCTCCTCCGTAGCCAGCCTCTCGCGGAGACCGCCATGACCCGTTGGGCAGTGGCGATCAGCTGCTCCGGGTGCGTCGCGTTCCTCGGTTGTGCGCCGGCCGCAAGACTCGAGTATCGCCGCCCTTTCTGGATTGGCCGGGTTGCTGCTCTTCCTCGGCGCTTCGCGTTCCGCGTCGGCCTCAAACTTTGCGTCAAGGAGGACGCGCTCCGCTAGCTCGGCCTCGTCGAGGCCAAGGGCGAAGATGTCGAAGCCTCGGGCTCCGGCTCGAGCTCCGTGAGAGGCGAAGGTGGAGACGCGGCGCCGTGCGGCCATTGTATCCCAACATAGAGTAGGTGGTGGCCGGGGCGCGGGCATCCTGGCTACACGACGATGCTGCGTTGGGAGAGGAGTTTGGTGGTGAGCACGATGGAGGCCACGTTTAAATAGGCCGAGTGTAAATTTAGTGGCTACGAAAAATTATGGAAGGCATTAAAGGGCAATCATGGCGTTAATTATAATGGATGAGCTGCCGCATGCCGGCAACGAGAGATTTTACACCGGCTAGAATGGCTGAGCCGCCGCATGCCGGCAACACAAGAGATTTGCCGGCTGAGCTGCCGCATGCCGACAACGCGAGAGATTTGCCGCCAGCTAGAATGGCTGAGGTGCCGCATGACGACAACGAGAGAGATTTTCCGCCAGCTATAATGGCTGAGCTGCCGCATGACGACAATGCGAGAGATTTGCTGCCAGCTAGAATGGCTGAGCTGCCGCATGCCGACAATGCGAGAGATTTGCCGCCAGTTAGAATGGATGAGTCGTCGTATCAAGACAAACACGAGAGATTTGCCGCCGGCTAGAATGGTTGAGGTGCCGCACGACGATAGCGCGAGAGATTTTCAGCCAGCTGTAATGGCTGGATTGCCGCATGACGACAACGTGAGAGATTTTCCATCGATAGCATTACGTAGTTTCCAAATCCAAGATATCCGCAATACGCGACAGGGAAGCTGATGTCAGGTACAATGGCTAGCTAGGTGTTCTTGTCCGACCATTTTGGGCCCGTTATTTTGCGAGTCCATGATAAAAAAAAAAGACACGTGGCGACGACGGCTGTGTTGATTTTGTGAAGTGCGTAAACAACTTACTATAAAGTGCAGAGTGTCTTTCTTCTCTAGCATGGTGCATGAATGTTCCACTTTTTGTTTCAAAATTTTTCTGAACTGAAAAAATTACCATGGTTAGAAGGAGCCTTCTATTAGGGAAGGTAATTTAATTTCAACCCTGGTTTCCAAATAATCCCAGTACACAAGCATGAAAAAAAGAGGTATGCACTCACCATTTAATTTTGGTTATGATAGTTGTAAAAATCTTCATTCCAAATCTTGTTCCCGCTCTAGCTTATAGACACTGTTACATCAATGTTTTTTTTCACGAGGATATACTGCGCGTGAAAAGAGTGTCATCACACAATGAAGCCAAAACAAAACAAAAAATGACGATCGGCTCGAACGGACCGGCTGTGAGTAGAGTGTGTTGCTGTTCTCTTTCCAGCGGCAGCCCCGGCCGCGGCCGCGCACGCACTGACGCACGCCGCACGAGTTGACCGTCAAGCCATAGCGCGCCGGTGCAGGTGGGTGGGGCCCGCGGGCAGCGAGCCACAGCGAGGAGCGTGTGACGTCAGCATATATCTTTGGGCTGCACACGCTGACGATGGCGTTTCTGCTTTTGAGAGAGAACTGACGATGGAACGTTACGGGATCATCCTCGAAGGCTGTGCTGTGCCGGTCTCTCCTGGGCGGACGCCGCTTGGTCGCTTCTTGACCTGGATGCCCGGCGGTTAGCTGCACACGTGGCTGTTCTTGGCTGGCATGTGGGGCACGGTTGCATCCTCGTGTGGTGTTTGCACGCGCCCGTGGAGCTAGCTCTCACGACAAATGTCACATTGGCAGTAGACACTGATCGTACAATGGCTACCACCACATTCCTGTGTATATGTTGGCAAAGCTACAAAATAGACTGCAGTTAAATATTGTCACGGGGGTAGGTGTCTTACAAGCGTAGTTAGATGTAGAGCGTCTTCACGGACCGATCTAAAACGGTGACCAAGGTCCGTTTGGGTTGGCCCATACGAGTTTGGGAGGCGGTTCGGTCGGCAAGCTAGCGCGTTCACCGCTTGACCCATTCGGTCCGCGCGGATCATTTCTCGTTGGCCACCACACACATCGAATACATGTAAAAAAATTAAAACAGGACACAAAGTGCGATTTTATTCCAATTTCGTTACATGTTTGAATGAAAAGCAAATGAATTTAAAATGCAAATAGCCTACTCGTCGTCGCTAGGCGGGCTTGACGGCCCGCCGTCGTTTCTGCCCGAGGCATGCTCTCGCCACGAGGCCGTATCGGACGGTATCGGTGGGCGGAGCAGAGGCGGCTGTGGATCATCGCGAACCGCCGCCTCATGATGGACTCGGCGTTCATGGCGATCCGCTCATCTTCGCGGCGGGTTTCCTCGGCGAGGGCCCGAGCGTTTAGCTCAAGCATCCTCTCGCTCGGCCTCCATGAGGAGCCGCCGGCCTCCTCCGTAGGAAGCCTCTCGCGGAGACCGCCATGACGCGTTGGAGCAGTTGCGGTCAGCCGCCTCCAGTGCGGCGTGTTCCTCAGTCGTGCGCCGGGCGGCAAGACTCGAGTATCGCCGCTGCCCGGGATCGGCAACGGGTTCCTGCTCTTCGTGGTGCTCCCGCGTTCCGCGTCGGCCTCAACGCGTCAAGGAGGATGCGCTCCGCTCGGCCTCGTCGAGGCCAAGGGCGAAAGATATCCGAAGCTCGGGCTCCGGCTCGAGCTCCGTGAGGCGAGAGCGAAGGCGCGCAGCGCGCGTGCGGCCGTTGTATCCTAACATAGAGTAGGTGGTGGCCGGCGGCGAGGCATCTGTCTACACGACGATGATGCGTCGGGGGACGAGTTTGGTGGTGAGTACGGGAGGCCACGTTTAAATAGGCCAGTGTAAATTTAGTGGCTACAAAAAATTATGGAAGGCATTAAAGGGCAATCATGGCATTAATTATAATGGATGAGCTGTCGCATGCCGACAACACGAGAGATTTGACACCGGCTAGAATGACCAGGACCGCATGCCGACAACACGAGAGATTTGCCGCCGCCCGCCTGTTAGAATGGCTGAGCCACCGCATGCCGACAACTCGAGAGATTTGCCGCTAGCTAGAATGGCTGAGGTACCGCATGCCGACAATGCGAGATATTTGTCCGCTAGAATGGCTGGGCTGCCGCATGCCAACAACGCGAGAGATTTGCCGCCAGCTAGAATGGCTGAGCTGTCGCATGAAGACAATGCAAGAGATTTGCCGCCAGCTAGAATGGCTGAGCTGCCGCATGACGACAATGCGAGAGATTTGCCGCCACTAGAATGGGAGCCGCCGCATGACGACAACGCGGAGATTTGCCGCCCCTAGAATGGCTGAGCCACCGCATGATGACAATGGTAGAGATTTGCCGCCGGCTAGAATGGCTGAGCTTCCGCATGCCGACAACGAGAGATTTAGAGCATCTCCGATCGCGTCCCCCAAAGCTTCCCCAAACGCACAGTTGAGCGTTTGGGAGACGTGTTTGTTCGTGCCGTGTTTGGGGACGTCGCTCCCCAGCCGCGTCCCCCAAACGCCGCCCCCAAATATTAAAAATATTTTTTTTTAACACAGAACCATTTATCAAATATAGCATAGGAATAAATATGTTTGCGGAGATTGTTTTCAAATTAAAATACAACAAACAATGCTCAAGGTGCCGCGGCATTTCCTTTGATCCTCCACAAATGCTCAACGAGATCAGCTTGAAGTTGATCATGAACATTGCTGTCACGGATCTCTGCGTGCATGGCGAGGAAATCAGCAAAATCTGCAGGCAACTCATGATCAACCTCCGCAAGAGGGCCCTCACACTCATAGGGACCAACATGTGTCCTAGCATGATTCTTGCGGTCATCCTCGATGCTCATGTTGTGCATGATCCTTGCAGTCTCTTCTTCAGTTGGCCCTCTCAAGTAGTATTTGCCAAACTTTCCCACCACAGCTCGGCAAAACTTGTACATGCACTCAATGGCAGTAGACTCACTCATGCGAAGGTAGTCGTCCTGTGTATCGGCAGGTGCTCCGTATGCAAGCATCCTCATGGCGGCGGTGCACTTCTGAATGGACGAGAACCCGACAACGCCTACAGCGTCGAGCTTGAGCTTGAAGTAGGGGTCGAACTCTCGAACGCCGTGGAGGATATTCATGAACAGACCCTTGCTCATCCTGTACCGGCGCCGAAAATTGTCGGCATGTGTTGCATCATCCGCGAAGTAGTCGTTGTGCAGCATGGTATGCCCCTCCATCCTCTGCCGGGGCTTGGACTTCTTTCTCCCCGGCCTTGATCCTCCGCGGCGCGGCCTCTTCCTCTTCTCCGCCTCGGCGTCAACCATGTCCTGGAGGGACGCGATGATCAGCAAATGCTCCCGCAGGTCGTCATCGAAGGCTTGCTCGTCCTCCAGCAGCAGGGCAAGCATCTCATCGTCGCTATCCATGTCTAAAGCAAAATCAATGGTTAAAATTGCGCCGAGGCAGACGACGCAACGAACAGCGGCCAATCGCGCCTACCTGGCAAGTCGTCGAGCACCTTGTGTGCGCGGAGGTGGGGCGGATTTGACGCCGCGTTCTGGGACGCGCTGGCGAAGCGGCGGCGGCGGAACGACCGGCGGGAGCGCCAGCCGCGACGACGGTGCCGACTCTCAGAAGAGATCAGACGCCAAAACGGCCGGGAAATCCAGCGGCGGCGGAGGGGTGGGAGGCGCGGGAAGGAAGGAGCGACGAGAAAAAACGCGTGAATCAACGGTTTATGCAAATACTCGCCGACATGTGGGAGCCTGCCTCGCTTTTCGTTGTGTCCGGCGTGCCCGGAGCGTCCCCTATGGGACGGGGACGGGCTCGGGGCGCCGGACAAAAATCGGCTTTGGGGGACTCGGCTGGAACCGTTTTTTTTTGTCCAGCGCGTCCCAAATAGCTTTGGGGGACGCGACTGGAGATGCTCTTACCGCCCGTTAGAATGGCCGAGCTGCCGCATGATGACAAATGCGAGAGATTTGCCATTGGCTAGAATGGGTGAGGTGCCGCACGAAGATAACACGAGAAATTTTCCGCCTAGAATGGTTGGGTTGCCGCATGACGACAACGCGAGGGATTTTCCATCGATAGCACATTCGTAGTTTCCAAATCCAAGATATCCGCAATACGCGACAGGGAAGCCGGTGTCAGGTACAATGGCTAGCTAGGTTGTTTTTGTCCGACCATTTTAGGCCCATTATTTTGCGAGTACATGATTTAAAAAAAAACACGTGGCGACGGCTGTGTTGTTGATTTTGTGAAGTGCGTAAACAACTTATAAAATGCAGAGTGTCTTTCTTCTTTAGCTTGGTGCATGAATGTTCCACTTTTTGTTTCAAAATTTTCCTAAACTGAAAAAATTACCATGGTTAGTAGATGGAGCCTTGTATTAGGGAAGGTAATTTAATTTCAACCCTGGTTTCCAAATAATCCCAGTACACAAGCTTGAAACAAAGAGGTCTACATTCACCATTTAATTTTGGTTATGATACTTGTAGAAATCTTCATCCAAATCTTGTTCCCGCTCTAACTTATAGATTTTGTTACAGCAATGTTTTTGTCTTCACGATGATTGCGCGTGAAAAGAGTGTCATCACACGATGAAGCCAAAACAAAATGACGATCGGTTTGAACGGCTGCAGTGACATGAGCCAAGGAATGCTTTCTTTCCAGCGGCACACACGCCGCACCTTGACCGTGAAGCCACAGCACGCAGGTGCCGGTGGGTGGGGCCCGCAGGCAGCGAGCCACGGCAAGGAGCGTGTGACGGCAGCATTATATCTTTGGGCTGCACACGCTGACGATGGCGTTTCTGCTTTTGAGAGAACTGACGATGGAACGTTCGTCCCGTTCCGGGATCATCCTCGAAGGCTGTGCTGTGGCGCCGGTCTCTCCCGGGCGGACGCCGCTTGGTCGCTTCTTGATGTGGATGCCCGGCGGTTAGCTGCACACGTGGCTGTTTTGTGGCTGGCATGTGGGGCACGCTTGCATCCTCGCGTGGTCTTTGCACGCGCCTGTGGAGCTAGCTCTCACGACAAATGGCAGGTTGGCAGTATACACTGGTTGTGCAATGGCTACCACCACGTTCTTGTGTATATGTTGGCAAAGCTACAAAATGGACTGCCGTTAAGTATTGTCCAGTGGTGGGGTGTACTTTACAAACCACCTTAGATGTAACGACATCTCCACCGGCCGACCAAAAAGAGTGACCCAAATAATCTGTTTGGGTTGGCCTACATAGAGTTTGGGAGGCGGTTCGGCCGGCTGGCTAGCGCATTCAGCATTGACCCGCGGATCATTTCGCTCGTTGGCCACCACACACATCGAATACATGTAAAAAAAAATTAAAACAGGACACAAAGTGCGATTTTATTCCAATTTCGTTACATGTTTGAATGAAAAGCAAATGAATTTAAAATGCAAATAGCCTACTCGTCGTCGCTAGGCGGCTTGACGGCCCAGCTTCGCCGTCGTTCTCTGCCCGAGGCATGCTCTCGCCCTGAGGCCATGGACGGTATCGGGTGAGGCCGCAGCAGAGGCGGCTTGCTGGATCATCGCGAACCGCCGCCTCATGATGGACTCGGCGTTCTGGCGATCCGCTCATCTTCGCGGCGGGTTTCCTCGCGAGGGCCCGAGCGTTTAGCTCAAGCATCCTCTCGTCGCTCAGCCTCCATGAGGAGCCGCCCAGCCTCCTCCGTAGGCAGCCTCTCGCGGAGACCGCCATGACCCGTTGGAGCAGGTGCTCATCAGCCTGCTCCAGGGTGCGGGCAGCGTTCCTCCGGTCGTGCTCAGCCGGCAAGACTCGAGTATCGCCGCCCCTCCGGATCGGCCACGGGTTGCTGCTCTTCCTCGGCGCCGCGTTCGCGTCGCCTCAAATTTCGCATCAAGGAGGACGCGCTCCGCTAGCTCGGCCTCGTCGAGGCCAAGGGCGAAGATATCGAAGGCTCGGGCTCCGGCTCGAGCTCCGTAGCGCGGAGAGGCGCACGCCGTGCGGCCGTTGTATCCTAACATAGAGTAGGTGGTGGCCGGGCGGCGAGGCATCTGTCTACACGACGATGATGCGTCGGGAGGAGTTTGGTGGTGAGTACGGAGGCCACGTTTAAATAGGCCAGTGTAAATTTAGTGGCTACAAAAATTATGGAAGGCATTAAAGGGCAATCATGGCATTAATTATAATGGATGAGCGCCGCATGCCGATACGCAGAGATTTGACACCGGTAGAATGACCGAGCCGCATGCCGACAACACGAGAGATTTGCCGCCGCCACTTTGTTAGAATGGTTGAGCCGCCACATGCCGACAACGCGAGAGATTTGCCACCAGCTAGAATGGCTGACCCACCGCATGCCGACAACGCGAGAGATTTGTCGCTAGCTAGAATGGCGAGGTACCGCATGCCGACAATGCGAGAGATTTGTCCGCTAGAATGGCTGGGCTGCCGCATGCCAACAACGAGAGATTTGCCGCCGCTAGAATGGCTGAGCTGCCACATGAAGACAATGCGAGAGATTTGCCGCACTAGAATGGTTGTTGCCGCATGACGACAATGCGAGAGATTTGCGCCTAGAATGGGTAAGGTGCGGCATGATGACAACTCGAGAGATTTGCCGCCACTAAAATGGCTGAGCCGCCGCATGATGACAATGGTAGAGATTTGCCGGACTAGAATGGTGAGCTGCACGATACGTCGCAAACGTATCTATAATTTCTTATGTTCCATGCTACTTTTATTACAATACTTGAATGTTTTATACATACTTTACAACATTATTATACATTTTCCGGCACTAACCTATTAACAAGATGCCGAAGTGCCAGTTGCTGTTTGTCTGCTGTTTTTGGTTTCAGAAATCCTAGTAAGGAAATATTCTCGGAATTGGACGAAATCAACGCCCGGGGGCCTATTTTTACACGAAGCTTCCAGAAGTCCGAAGAGGAAACGAAGTGGGGCCACGAGGCGACGACAAAGGCGCGCGACCTGGGCCTGGCCGCGCCGGCCTGTTGTGTCGCCACCTCGTGACGCCCTTTGACCTACCCTTCCGCCTACTTAAAGCCTCCATCGCGAAACCCTGTACGACAGCCACGATACGGAAAACCTTCCAGAGACGCCGCCGTCGCGAATCCCATCTCGGGGGATTCAGGAGATCGCCTCCGGCACCCTGCCGGAGAGGGGAATCATCACCGGAGGGCCTCTACATCATCATGCCCGCTTCCGGATTGATGCGTGAGTAGTTCATCCTTGGACTATGGGTCCATAGCAGTAGCTAGATGGTTGTCTTCTCCGCTTGTGCTATCATTGTTATAGATCTTGTGAGCTGCCTAACATGATCAAGATCATCTATTTGTAATGCTACATGTTGTGTTTGGCGAGATCCGATGAATATAGAATATTATGTTAAGTTGATTATCAATCTATCATATATGTGTTGTTTATGTTCTTGCATGCTCTCCGTTGCTAGTAGAGGCTCTGGCCAAGTTGATACTTGTAACTCCAAGAGGGGGTAATTATGCTCGAT
Source organism: Lolium multiflorum (assembly GCA_030979885.1). Taxonomy (NCBI): domain Eukaryota; kingdom Viridiplantae; phylum Streptophyta; class Magnoliopsida; order Poales; family Poaceae; genus Lolium; species Lolium multiflorum. The sequence continues at coordinate 234,931,689 of CM061753.1, forward strand.
AGTGGGTTCATGCCTCCATTAAATCTGGGACAGTGACAGAAAGTTCTAAGGTTGTGGATGTGCTGTTGCTACTAGGGATAAAACATTGATGCTTTGTCTAAGGATATTTGTGTTGATTACATTACGCACCATACTTAATGCAATTATCTGTTGTTTACAACTTAATACTGGAAGGGGTTCGGATGATAACCTGAAGGTGGATTATTTAGGCATAGATGCATGCTGGATAGCGGTCTATGTACTTTGTCGTAATGCCCTGATTAAATCACATAGTAATCATCGTTGATATGTATTGAATCTTTATTTGTCAATTGCTCGCCTGTAATTTGTTCACCCAGCATGTTAGTTATCTTATTGGAGAGACACCACTAGTGAACTGTGGACCCCGGTCCATTCTTTTACATCTGAATACATTCTACTGGTTTTACTGTTGTTTGCAAACAAACACCATCTTCCACTCGATACGTTTAATCCTTTGTTTTCAGCAAACCGGTGAGATTGACAACCTCACTGTTACGTTGGGGCAAAGTACTTTGATTGTGTTGTGCGGGTTCCACGTTGGCGCCGGTTTCACTGGTGTTGCGCCGCACTACACTCCTCCACCAACAACCTTCACGTGCTTCTTGGCTCCTACTGGTTCGATAACCTTGGTTTCATACTGAGGGAAACTTGCTTCTATACGTATCATACCTTCCACTTGGGGTTCCCAACGGACGTGTGCTTCACGCGTATCCTGCCGCATGCCGACAACGCGGGAGATTAGAGCATCTCCAGTCGCGTCCCCCAAAGCTTCCCCCAAACCGCGCCGGATTGAGCGTTTGTGGGACGTCGCTCCCAGCCGCGTCCCTCGAACGCCGCCCCCAAACATAAAAAATAATGCTTTTTTTTTAACACAGATCCATTTATCAAATATAGCATAGGAATAAATATGTTTGCGGAGATTGTTTTCAAATTAAAATACAACAAACAATAAAACAAATAAAAAAATATAATAAATAGGTCTAGATCAAGGTGCCGCGGCATTTCCTTTGATCCTCCACAAATGCTCAACGAGATCAGCTTGAAGTTGATCATGAACATTGTTGTCACGGATCTCTGCGTGCATGGCGAGGAAATCAGCAAAATCTGCAGGCAACTCATGATCAACCTCCGCAAGAGGGCCCTCACACTCATAGGGACCAACATGTGTCCTGGCATGATTCTTGCGGTCATCCTCGATGATCATGATCCTTGCAGTCTCTTCCTCAGTTGGCCCTCTCAAGTAGTATTTGCCAAACTTTCCCACCACAGCTCGGCAAAACTTGTACATGCACTCAATGGCAGTAGACTCACTCATGCGAAGGTAGTCGTCCTGTGTATCGGCAGGTGCTCCGTATGCAAGCATCCTCATGGCGGTGGTGCACTTCTGAATGGACGAGAACCCGACAACGCCTACAGCGTCGAGCTTGAGCTTGAAGTAGGGGTCGAACTCTCGAACGCCGTGGAGGATATTCATGAACAGACCCTTGCTCATCCTGTACCGGCGCCGAAAATTGTCGGCATGTGTTGCATCATCTGCGAAGTAGTCGTTGTGCAGCATGGTATGCCCCTCCATCCTCTGCCGGGGCTTGGACTTCTTTCTCCCCGGCCTTGATCCTCCGCGGCGCGGCCTCTTCCTCTTCTCCGCCTCGGCGTCAACCATGTCCTGGAGGGACGCGATGATCAGCAAATGCTCCTGCAGGTCGTCATCGAAGGCTTGCTCGTCCTCCAGCAGCAGGGCAAGCATCTCATCGTCGCTATCCATGTCTAAAGCAAAATCAATGGTTCAAATTGCGCCGAGGCAGACGACGCAACGAACAGCGGCCAATCGCGCCTACCTGGCAAGTCGTCGAGCACCTTGTGTGCGCGGAGGTGGGGCGGATTTGACGCCGCGTTCTGGGACGCGATGGCGAAGCGGCGGCGGCGGAACGACCGGCGGGAGCGCCAGCCGCGACGACGGTGCCGACTCTCAGAAGAGATCAGACGCCCAAACGGCCGGGAAATCCAGCGGCGGCGGAGGGGTGGGAGGCGCGGGAAGGAAGGAGCGACGAGAAAAGCGCGAATCAACGGTTTATGCAAATACTCGCCGACATGTGGGAGCCCGCCTCGCTTTTCGTTGTGTCCGGTGTGCCCGGAGCGTCCCCTGTGGGACGGGGACGGGCTCGGGGCGCCGGACACCGTATCGGGGCGCGCCGGACAAAAATCGGCTTTGGGGGACTCGGCTGGAACCGTTTTTTTTTGTCCAGCGCGTCCCAAATAGCTTTGGGGGATGCTTTGGGGGACGCGACTGGAGATGCTCTTACCGCCCGTTAGAATGGCCGAGCTGCCGCATGATGACAAATGCGAGAGATTTGCCGTTGGCTAGAATGGGTGAGGTGCCGCACGAAGATAACACGAGAAATTTTCCACCAGCTAGAATGGTTGGGTTGCATGACGACAACGCGGTTTTCCTCGATAGCACATTATGTAGTTTCCAAATCCAAGATATCCGCAATACGCGACAGGGAAGCCGGTGTCAGGTACAATGGCTAGCTAGGTTGTTCTTGTCCGACCATTTTAGGCCCGTTATTTTGCGAGTCCATGATAACAAAAAAAAAAGACACGTGGCGACGGCTGTGTTGTTGATTTTGTGAAGTGCGTAAACAACTTATAAAATGCAGAGTGTCTTTCTTCTCTAGCATGGTGCATGAATGTTCCACTTTTTGTTTCAAAATTTTTCCTAAACTGAAAAAATTACCATGGTTAGTAGATGGAGCCTTCTATTAGGGAAGGTAATTTAATTTCAACCCTGGTTTCCAAATAATCCCAGTACACAAGCATGAAAAAAAGAGGTCTACATACACCATTTAATTTTGGTTATGATACTTGTAGAAATCTTCATCCAAATCTTGTTCCCGCTTTAACTTATAGATTTTGTTACAGCAATGTTTTTGTCTTCACGAGGATTGCGCGTGAAAAGAGTGTCATCACACGATGAAGCCAAAACAAAATGACGATCGGTTTGAACGGACCGGCTGCAGTGACATGAGCCAAGGAATGCTTTCTTTCCAGCGGCAGCCCCGGCACCTTGACCGTGAAGCCACAGCAGGCCGGTGCCGGTGGGTGGGGCCCTCGGGCAGCGAGCCATAGGAAGGAGCGTGTGACGGCAGCATATATCTTTGGGCTGCACACGCTGACAAGGGCGCTTCTGCTTTTGAGAGTGAAATGACGATCGAACGTTCGTCCCGTCCCGAGATCAGCCTCGAAGGTTGTGCTGTGCCGGTCTCTCCTGGGCGGATGCCCGGCGGTTGGCTGCACACGTGGCGGTTCTGTGGCTGGCATGTGGGGCACGCTTGCATCCTCGTGTGGTGTTGCACGCGCTGGTGGAGCTACCTCTGAGGACAAATGTCACGTTGGCAGTATACACCGGTTGTGCAATGGCTACCGCCACGTCCTTGTGTATATGTTGGCAAAGCTACAAAATGGACTGCAGTTAAGTTTTGTTCGGTGATGGGATGTACTGTACAAACCAGCCTAGCTAGATGTAAGGACATCTCCACCGGGCCGACCAACAAGAACGATCTAAATAGTCTGTTTCGGTTGGCCCGCAGACAGAGTTTGGGAGGCGGTTTGGCTGGCCAGGCCAGCGCTTTCAGCGGTTGACCCTACTTGTTGGCCACCACACAAAACGAATCCATGTAAAAAAAATTAAAACACAACACAAATTAAGATTCTTATTCAAATTTCGTTACATGTTTGAATGAAAAGAAACTGAATTTAAAATACGAAGAACCCTACTCGCTGTCGATCGGTGGGCTCGACGGACCAGCTTCACCGTTGTTATTCGCCTGAGGCATGCTCTCGGGCCCGGGCGGTACCGGCGGTCGCGGGTAAGGCCGAGCAGAGGCGGCTTGCTGGATCAGCGCGAACCGCCGCCTCATGAGGGACTCGGCGTTCATGGCGATCCGCTCATCTTCGCGGCGGGTTCCTCGGCGAGGGCCCGAGCGTTTAGCTCAAGCATCCTCTGTCGCTCAGCCTCCATGAGGAGCCGCCCAGCCTCCTCCTTAGGCAGCCTCTCGCGGGAGACCTCCATGACGCGTTGGAGCAGCTGTTGGTCAGCCTGCTCCAGGATGCGGGCAGCGTTCCTGGGTCGTGCGCCGCCGGCAAGACTCGAGTATCGCCGCGCGCTCCGGATCGGCCGCGGGTTGCTGCTCTTCCTCGGCCGCTCGCGAGCCGCGTCGGCCTCAAACTTTGCATCGAGAGGACGTGCTCCGCTAGCTCGGCCTCGCCGAGGCCAAGGCGAAGATATCGAAGGCTCGGGCTCCAGCTCGAGCTCCGTAGGCGCAGTGTGAGCGGGCGCCGTGCGGCCGTTGTATCCTAACATAGAGTAGGTGGTGGCCGGGCGGCGAGGCATCCTGTCTACACGACGATGATGCGTCGGGGAGGAGTTTGGTGGTGAGTACGGCGGAGGCCACGTTTAAATAGGCCGAGTGTAAATTTAGTGGCTACAAAAAAAATATGGAAGGCATTAAAGGGCAATCATGGCATTAATTATAATGGATGAGCTGCCGCATGCCGATAACGCGAGAGATTTGACACCGGCTAGAATGACTGAGCCGCCGCATGCCGACAACACGAGAGATTTGCCGCAGCCCGCCTGTTAGAATGGTTGAGCCGCCACATGCCGACAACGCGAGAGATTTGCCGTCAGCTGGAATGGCTGACCCACCGCATGCCGACAACGCGAGAGATTTGTCGCTAGCTAAAATGGCTGAGGTACCGCATGCCGACAATGCGAGAGATTTGTCCGCTAGAATGGCTGGGCTGCCGCATGCCAACAACGCGAGAGATTTGCCGCCTAGAATGGCTGAGCTCCGCATGAAGACAATGCGAGAGATTTGCCGCCACTAGAATGGCTGAGCTGCCGCATGACGACAATGCGAGAGATTTGCCGCCAGCTAGAATGGGTAAGGTGCGGCATGATGACAACGCGAGAGATTTTCCGCCAGCTAAAATGGCTGAGCCGCCGCATGATGACAATGGTAGAGATTTGCCGCCAGCTAGAATGGCTGAGCTGCCTGATACGTCGCAAACGTATCTATAATTTCTTATGTTCCATGCTACTTTTATTACAATACATGAATGTTTTATACATACTTTACAGCATTATTATACATTTTCCGGCACTAACCTATTAACAAGATGCCGAAGTGCCAGTTGCTGTTTTCTGCTGTTTTTGGTTTCAGAAATCCTAGTAAGGAAATATTCTCGGAATTGGACGAAATCAACGCCCAGGGGCCTATTTTTACACGAAGCTTCCAAAAGTCCGAAGAGGAAATGAAGTGGGGCCACGAGGCGACGACACGCTAGGGCGGCGCGGCCTGGGCCTGGGCCACGCCGGCCTGTTGTGTCGCCACCTCGTGACGCCCTTTGACCTACCCTTCCGCCTACTTAAAGCCTCCGTCGCGAAACCCCTGTACCGAGAGCCACGATACGGAAAACCTTCCAGAGACACCACCGTCGCGAATCCCATCTCGGGGATTCAGGAGATCGCCTCCGGCACCCTGGGGAGGGGAATCATCACCGGAGGGGCTCTACATCATCATGCCCGCCTCCGGATTGATGCGTGAGTAGTTCATCCTTGGACTATGGGTCCATAGCAGTAGCTAGATGGTTGTGTTCTCCGCTTGTGCTATCATTGTTATAGATCTTGTGAGCTGCCTGACATGATCAAGATCATCTATTTGTAATGCTACATGTTGTGTTTGGCGAGATCCGATGAATATAGAATATTATGTTAAGTTGATTATCAATCTATCATATATGTGTTGTTTATGTTCTTGCATGCTCTCCGTTGCTAGTAGAGGCTCTGGCCAAGTTGATACTTGTAACTCCAAGAGGGGGTAATTATGCTCGATAGTGGGTTCATGATGGGGTTCGTTGCATAGAAAACAAAAATTTTCCTACCGCAAAGCGAATAAAACCAACAGATCTAATCTATGGAACACCCAAGATCCAATCTACTAGATCTAAGCAACGAGATGGAGATGAGACTAACCCTCGAAGATTCCAAAGCCTATGAGATTAATCTCGTTGTTGGTGTAGACGATCGTCCCCGGTGCTGCAATCCGGCAGCACTTCCGTACTCGGTAAGCTCCTTCCTCTCCCATTCCAGCGGGCAGCGGAGGTGTGGTAGATCTCCTCCAACGTCCAGCAGCACGACGGCGTGGTGGTGGTGGTGGAGGAAGAAAACTGCAGGGCTTCGCCTAAGCCCGGACAACGTATGGTGGAGGGAGAGGCGGCCAGAGGAGGAGGCAATGGTGGGGTGCCTTGGCCGGCCACCCCCTCCCCTCTTTATATAGGTGGGGGGTCGGCCTAGGGTTTCCCCTAGGGCCCACCTACCCCCTTTGGCCGGCCACATGGGGGGGCAAACTCCTCCCCCAAGTTTTCCCCCTTATCTCCTAATTTAAACCATTTATTTTAGGAGATAGATCTTATCTCTAGATTTAAACCATTTAAACTAGAGATAGATCTTATCTCTAAGGGGGGCCGGCCTAGGCCCACATGTCATGGTGGGTAGGACCCACTATGCCATGTGGCGCCTATGTGGCCTCTCCCGGGGTGGTGGGCCCACTGGTGGCCCTCTAGAACCTTCTAGAAGCTCCGGTCAAAACACCGGACTTTTTCCCGAACCCCGGAAATTGACTTCCCATATATGAATCTTATTCTCCGGACCATTCCGGACCTCCTCGTGATGTCCTGGATCCCATCCGAGACTCCGAACAAAAACTTCGGACTCCAACTCATATTCCGAATCTACTTATGCGACATCGAACCTTAAGCGCGTCACCCTACGGTTCGCGAACTATGCAGACATGGTCGAGACTCCTCTCCGAGCAATAACCAATAGCGGGATCTGGAGATCCATAATGGCTCCCACATATTCAACGATGACTTAGTGATCGATTGAACCATTTACATACGATGCCAATTCCCTTTGTCTCGCGATATTTTACTTGTCCGAGGTTTGATCATCGGTATCTCCATACCTTGTTCAACCTCGTTACCGACAAGTACTCTTTACTCGTACCGTGGTATGTGATCTCTTATGAACTATTCATATGCTTGCAAGCTAATCAGATGACATTCCACCGAGAGGGCCCAGAGTATATCTATCCGTCATCGGGATGGACAAATCCCACTGTTGATCCATATGCCTCAACTCACACTTTCCAGATACTTAATCCCACCTTTATTGTCACCCATTTACGCAATGACGTTTGATGTAATCAAAGTACCCTTTCGGTGTAAGTGATTTACATGATCTCATGGTCGAAGGATTAAGACAACTATGTATTGAAAGCTTATAGCAAATGAACTTAATGACTTGATCTTATGCTACGCTCATTTGGGTGTGTGTCCATTATATCATTCAACTAATGACATAACCTTGTTATTAATAACATCCAATGTTCATGATCACGAAACCATGATCATCTATTAATCAACAAGCTAGTTATACAAGAGGCTTACTAGGGACTCCTTGTTGTTTACATAACACACATGTATCAATGTTTCGGTTAATACAATTATAGCATGGTATATAAACATTTATCATAAACACAAAGATATTATAATAACCACTTTATTATTGCCTCTTGGGCATATCTCCAACAGTCTCCCACTTGCACTAGAGTCAATAATCTAGATTACATTGTAAGGTACCTAACACCCATGGCATTCTGGTGTTGGTCATGCTTTGCCCTTGGGAGAGCTTTAGTCAACGGATCTGCAACATTCAGATCCGTGTGTACTTTGCAAATCTCTACTTCACCATCTTCGATGTACTCGCGAATCGAATGAAAACGCAGCTTGATATGCTTCAGCTTCTTGTGTGACCTTGGTTCCTTTGCATTGGCGATGGCACCCGTGTTGTCACAATAAATGACTAGCGGGTCCAATGCACTAGGAACCACACCAAGCTCAACAATGAACCTCTTCATCCATACCGCTTCCGATGAAGCCTCTGAAGCCGCTATATATTCAGATTCTGTTGAAGATTTCGCCACCGTGCATTGCTTGGAACTGCTCCAGCTTACTGCCGCACCATTCAATATAAACACGTACCCAGACTGAGACTTAGAGTCATCAGGGTCGGTGTTCCAACTTGCATCGGTGTAACTGGTTACAACGAGCTCTTGGTCACCGCCATAACAAAGAAACATATCCTTAGTCCTTTTCAAGTACTTCAGGATATTCTTGACCGCTGTCCAGTGTTCCATCCCTGGATCACTTTGATATCTGCTGGTCAAACTAACAGCATGTGCGATATCCGGTCTAGTACACAGCATGGCGTACATGATAGAGCCTACTGCCGAAGCATAGGGGATCTTGCTCATCCTCTCTCTTTCATCTGCCGTAGCCGGACCTTGAGTCTTACTCAAGACCTTACCTGGCAACATAGGCAAGAACCCTTTCTTGCTTTCATCCATTCTAAACTTCTTTAGAATCTTGTCCAGATATGTACTTTGTGAAAGGCCTATTAGGCGTCTTGATCTATCTCTATAAATCTTGATGCCTAAAATGTATGCTGCTTCACCAAGGTCTTTCATTGAAAAAGACTTATTCAAATAACCTTTAATGCTGCTTAAAAGTTCTATATCATTCCCAATCAATAATATGTCATCTACATATAATATCAGGAACGCTACAGAGCTCCCACTCACTTTCTTGTAAATACAGGCCTCACCATGAGTCCGTATAAAACCAAAGTCTTTGATCACTCTATCAAAGCGTAGGTTCCAACTCCGGGATGCTTGCTTCAGTCCATAAATGGAACGCTGAAGTTTGCATACCTTGTCAGCATTTTTAGGATCAACAAAACCTTTGGGTTGTACCATATACAACTCTTCCTCAATGTCTCCATTAAGGAACGCCGTTTTGACATCCATCTGCCAAATCTCATAATCGAAAAATGCAGCTATTGCTAACAAAATCCTCACAGACTTTAGCTTCGCTACAGGTGAGAAAGTCTCATCGTAGTCAACTCCTTGAATTTGTCGGAAACCCTTTGCGACAAGTCGAGCTTTATAGACAGTAATATTACCATCAGCATCTGTTTTTCTCTTGAAGATCCATTTATTCTCGACAGCCTTGCGGCTATCAGGTAAGTCTACCAAAGTCCATACTTTGTTATCATACATGGATCCCATTTCGGATTTCATGGCTTCTTGCCATTTGTTGGAATCTGGGCTCATCATCGCTTCTTCATACGTCGCAGGGTCCTCATCATTGTCGTCCACAATCATGACATTCAGACAGGGATCATACCAATCAGGAGTGGTACGTTCCCTCGTCGATCTGCGAGGTTCAGTAGCTTCCTCGTTCGAAGTTTCATGATCATCATCATTTGCTTCCTCTCCTATCGGTGCAGGCTGCACAGGAACTTCTTCCGGCACTGCGCTACTCTGATCTATGAGAGAAGGTTCATCAACCTCGTCGAGTTCTACTTTTCTTCCAGTCACTTCTTTAGTGAGAAACTCCTTCTCAAGAAAGGATCCGTTCTTGGCAACAAAGATTTTGCCTTCGGATCTGTGATAGAAAGTATACCCAATTGTTTCTTTAGGGTATCCTATGAAGACGCATTTCTCCGCTTTGGGTTCTAGCTTGTCAGGTTGTAACTTCTTTACATAAGCATCGCAACCCCAAACTTTAAGGAACGACAGCTTAGGTTTCTTCCCAAACCATAATTCATACGGTGTCGTTTCAACGGATTTAGATGGTGCCCTATTTAAAGTGAATGCGGCTGTCTCTAAAGCATAACCCCAAAACGATAGTGGCAAATCGGTAAGAGACATCATAGAACGAACCATATCTAAAAGAGTTCGATTACGACGTTCGGACACACCATTGCGCTGTGGTGTTCCCGGCGGTGTCAATTGTGAAAGTATTCCGCATTTCTTTAAATGCATGCCAAACTCATAACTCAGATATTCGCCTCCGCGATCAGAACGCAGAAACTTAATCTTCTTGTTACGTTGATTTTCTACTTCACTTTGGAATTCCTTGAACTTCTCAAAAGTCTCGGACTTGTGTTTCATAAAGTAAATATACCCATATCTACTCAGATCATCCGTGAAGGTTAGAACATAACGATAACCACCGCGCGATGCTACACTCATTGGTCCGCACACATCGGTATGTATGATTTCCAATAAGTCTGTAGCTCGCTCCATTGTGCCAGAAAATGGAGTCTTAGTCATTTTTCCCATTAGACATGCTTCGCATCTGTCAAGTGACTCAAAGTCAAGTGACTCAAGAAGTCCATCGGAATGGAGTTTCTTCATGCGCTTCACTCCAATATGACCAAGACGACAGTGCCACATATAAGTAGAATTATCATTCAATTTAATTCGCTTAGCATCAATGTTATGAACATGTGTATCACTACTATCGAGATTTAACAAGAATAAACCATTCATCTCAGGTGCATGGCCATAAAAGACATTACTCATATAAATCGAACAACCATTATTCTCAGACTTAAACGAATAACCGTCTTGCATCAAACAAGATCCAGATATAATGTTCATGCTCAACGCAGGTACCAAATAACAATTATTAAGGTTTAAAACTAATCCCGAAGGTAGATGTAGGGGGAGCGTGCCGACGGCGATCACATCGACCTTGGATCCATTTCCAACGCGCATCGTCACCTCGTCCCTTGCCAGGCTTCGTTTATTCCGCAGTTCCTGTTTCGAGTTACAAATGTGAGCAACCGAACCAGTATCAAATACCCAGGCACTACTACGAGAACCAGTAAGATAGACATCTATAACATGTATATCAAATATACCTTTCTTCTTGACGTGGCCGCTCTTCAGATCGGCCAAGTATTTGGTGCAATTCCGCTTCCAGTGCCCCTTCCCCTGGCAGTAGTAGCACACAGTCTCAGGCTTAGGACCAGCCTTAGGCTTCTCAGGAGGCGCTGCAACTTTCTTGCCGCCCTTCTTGAAGTTGCCCTTGTTAGGCTTGCCCTGCTTCTTGAAACTGGTGGTCTTGTTGACCATCAACACTTGGTTCTCCTTCTTTATTTCTACTTCAGCAGACTTCAGCATGGAGAAGAGTTCAGGTAACTCTTTGTTCATGTTCTGCATGTTGTAGTTCATCACGAAGTTCTTGTAACTTGGTGGCAGTGATTGGAGGACACGATGAATACCCAGCTGGTTAGGAATCACAATCCCCAAGTCACTGAGCTTCTTCGCATGTCCGGACATTGCGAACATGTGCTCACTAACGGAGCTGCCCTCTTCCATCATGCAGTTAAAGAACTGTTTCGAGGCCTCATAGCTCTCCACGGCCGCATGAGTTTCAAAGATAAGTTTGAGCTCACGCATCATATCACAAGGGTCGTGGTGCTCAAAACGCTTTTGGAGCTCTGCCTCTAAACTGCACAGGATGGCACACTGAACTTCGGAGTACCGAGTTACCCGAGTCTCATAAACATTCTTTATGTCCTCGGATACTGCAGGAGGTGGTGGGGGACCTAGCGGTGCTTCGAGCACATATTGCATGCTTACGCCAGTGAGGAAAATCCTCACATGACGGAACCAGTCAGTGAAGTTGCTACCATTGCCCTTAAGCTTTTCTTTCTCTAGGAACTGATTAAAATTGATGGAGGGGGCGCCATGATCTACAACATATTTGCAAAGAGTTTAGACTAAGTTTATGATAAATAGAGTTCAATTTTAATTCTTAAATTAACTAGGTGAACTCCCACTCAAAACAACATCCCTCGCATTGTCTTAGTGATTACACGAACCAAATCCACTACACCAAGTCCGATCTTCACGAGAAAAGATGTAGCTTCAAAGGCGAACACTCAAAGTGTTCATCATATCATTCATATGACTCATGCTCTACCTTTCGGTATCCCGTGTTCCGAGACCATGTCTGTACATGCTAGGCTCGTCAAGGCAACCTTAGTATCCGCGTGTGCAAATCTGGCTTGCACCCGTTGTATGCACATGTAGAGTCTATCACACCCGATCATCACGAGATGCTTCGAAACGACAAGTCTTAGCAACGGTGCATACTAAGGATGAACACTTTATTATCTTGATATTTAGTGAGAGGGATCATCTTATAATGCTACCGTCGCGATCTAAGCAAAATAAGATGCATAAAAGGATTAACATCACATGCAATTCATAATGTGTGATATGATATGGCCTTTCTTCTTGTGCTTTTGATCTCCATCTCCAAAGCACGGACATGATCTCCATCATCACCAGCATGGCGTCAAGGTCAGTGGCGCCGCTTCATGGTTGTCCATCACTTATAGCTACTATAACAACTACTTGAAATAAAGCTATTACATGATGAATAGACACGCAGGTCTTTAACAAAAATTAAAGACAACCATTAGGCTCCTGCCGGTTGCCATAATACAACAATGAACATCTCATACATCAAATATAATCATCATCACATTATGGCCATATCACATCACCAAACCCTGCAAAAACAAGTTAGACGCCTCTAATTTGGTTTGCATCTTTTACGTGGTTTAGGGTTTTCGAGTAAGATCCAATCTACCTACGAACATGAACCACAACGGTGATACTAGTGTTGACAATAGAAGTGCAAATTACAATCTTCACTATGGTGGGAGAGACAGACACCCGCAAAGCCACTTATGCAATACAAGTTGCATGTCAAGCGTGGAGCAAGTCTCATGAGACGCGGTCATGTAAAGTTAGCCCGGGCCGCTTCATCCCACCATCCCGCAAGAAGCAAAGTACACAAACTAAAGCAACAAAAGCATCACCGCCCACAAACCATTGTGTTCTACTCGTGCAACAGATCTATGCATAGACGTGGCTCTGATACCACTGATGGGGTTCGTTGCATAGAAAACAAAAAATTTCCTACCGCAAAGCGAATAAAACCAACAGATCTAATCTATGGAACACCCAAGATCCAATCTACTAGATCTAAGCAACGAGATGGAGATGAGACTAACCCTCGAAGATTCCAAAGCCTACGAGATTAATCTCGTTGTTGGTGTAGACGATCGTCCCCGGTGCTGCAATCCGGCAGCACTTCCGTACTCGGTCGCGCGTACGGTGTCGATGAAGCTCCTTCCTCTCCCGTTCCAGCGGGCAGCGGAGGTGTGGTAGATCTCCTCCAACGTCCAGCAGCACGACGGCGTGGTGGTGGTGGTGGAGGAAGAAAACTGCAGGGCTTCGCCTAAGCCCGGACAGCGTATGGTGGAGGGAGAGGCGGCCAGAGGAGGAGGCAATGGGGGGTGCCTTGGCCGGCCACCCCCTCCCCTCTTTATATAGGTGGGGGGTCGGCCTAGGGTTTCCCCTAGGGCCCACCTACCCCCTTTGGCCGGCCACATGGGGGGGCAAACTCCTCCCCCAAGTTTTCCCCCTTATCTCCTAATTTAAACCATTTATTTTAGGAGATAGATCTTATCTCTAGATTTAAACCATTTAAACTAGAGATAGATCTTATCTCTAAGGGGGGCCGGCCTAGGCCCACATGTCATGGTGGGTAGGACCCACTATGCCATGTGGCGCCTATGTGGCCTCTCCCGGGGTGGTGGGCCCACTGGTGGCCCTCTAGAACCTTCTAGAAGCTCCGGTCAAAACACCGGACTTTTTCCCGAACCCCGGAAATTGACTTCCCATATATGAATCTTATTCTCCGGACAATTCCGGACCTCCTCGTGATGTCCTGGATCCCATCCGAGACTCCGAACAAAAACTTCGGACTCCAACTCATATTCCGAATCTACTTATGCGACATCGAACCTTAAGCGCGTCACCCTACGGTTCGCGAACTATGCAGACATGGTCGAGACTCCTCTCCGAGCAATAACCAATAGCGGGATCTGGAGATCCATAATGGCTCCCACATATTCAACGATGACTTAGTGATCGATTGAACCATTTACATACGATGCCAATTCCCTTTGTCTCGCGATATTTTACTTGTCCGAGGTTTGATCATCGGTATCTCCATACCTTGTTCAACCTCGTTACCGACAAGTACTCTTTACTCGTACCGTGGTATGTGATCTCTTATGAACTATTCATATGCTTGCAAGCTAATCAGATGACATTCCACCGAGAGGGCCCAGAGTATATCTATCCGTCATCGGGATGGACAAATCCCACTGTTGATCCATATGCCTCAACTCACACTTTCCGGATACTTAATCCCACCTTTATTGTCACCCATTTACGCAATGACGTTTGATGTAATCAAAGTACCCTTTCGGTGTAAGTGATTTACATGATCTCATGGTCGAAGGATTAAGACAACTATGTATTGAAAGCTTATAGCAAATGAACTTAATGACTTGATCTTATGCTACGCTCATTTGGGTGTGTGTCCATTATATCATTCAACTAATGACATAACCTTGTTATTAATAATATCCAATGTTCATGATCACGAAACCATGATCATCTATTAATCAACAAGCTAGTTATACAAGAGGCTTACTAGGGACTCCTTGTTGTTTACATAACACACATGTATCAATGTTTCGGTTAATACAATTATAGCATGGTATATAAACATTTATCATAAACACAAAGATATTATAATAACCACTTTATTATTGCCTCTTGGGCATATCTCCAACAGTTCATGCCTCCATTAAATCTGGGACAGTGACAGAAAGTTCTAAGGTTGTGGATGTGCTGTTGCTACTAGGGATAAAACATTGATGCTTTGTCTAAGGATATTTGTGTTGATTACATTACGCACCATAATTAATGCAATTATCTGTTGTTCGCAACTTAATACTGGAAGGGGTTCGGATGATAACCTGAAGGTGGATTATTTAGGCATAGATGCATGCTGGATAGCGGTCTATGTACTTTGTCGTAATGCCCTGATTAAATCACATAGTAATCATCGTTGATATGTATTGAATCTTTATTTGTCAATTGCTCGCCTGTAATTTGTTCACCCAGCATGTTAGTTATCTTATTGGAGAGACACCACTAGTGAACTGTGGACCCGGTCCATTCTTTTACATCTGAATACATTCTACTGCTTTACTGTTCTTTACAAACAAACACCATCTTCCACTCGATACGTTTAATCCTTTGTTTTCAGCAAGCCGGTGAGATTGACAACCTCACTGTTACGTTGGGGCAAAGTACTTTGATTGTGTTGTGCAGGTTCCACATTGGCGCCGGTTTCACTGGTGTTGCGCCGCACTACACTCCTCCACCAACAACCTTCACGTGCTTCTTGGCTCCTACTGGTTCGATAACCTTGGTTTCATACTGAGCTTTCTATACGCATGATACGTCTCCAACGTATCGATAATTTCTTATGTTCCATGCTACTTTATTGATGATACCTACATGTTTTATGCACATTATATGTCATTATTATGCATTTTCTGGAACTAACCTATTAACAAGATGCCGAAGTGCCAGTTCCTATTTTCTGCTGTTTTTGGTTTCAGAAATCCTAGTAACGAAATATTCTCGGAATTGGACGAAATCAACGCCCAGGTTCCTATTTTGCCCGGAAGCATCCAAACACCCGAGAGCCGCCAGAGGAGGGCCTGTGGGCCCCAGATGATAGGGTGGCGCGGCCTGGGCCCGGCCGCGCCAGCCTATGGTGTCGTCGCGACCTTCGACGCTGCCCTTTCGCCTATATAAGCCCCGTCGAAACCCTTAGGAATAAGCCACGGTACGCGAAACCTTCCGAGCCGCCGCCATCGCGAAGCCAAGATCGGGGGACAGGAGTCTCTGTTCCGGCACCCTGGGACGGGGAAGTGCCCCGGAAGGCTTCTCCATCGACACCGCTGCCATCTCCACCGCCATCTTCATCACCGCTGCTGCTCCCATGAAGAGGGAGTAGTTCTCCATCGAGGCTCGGGGCTGTACCGGTAGCTATGTGGTTCATCTCTCTCCTATGTGCTTCAATACAATAATCTCATGAGCTGCCTTACATGATTGAGATTCATATGATGATGCTTGTAATCTAGATGTCATTATGCTAGTCAAGTGAGTTTTACTTATGTGATCTCCGGAGACTCCTTGTCCCACGTGTGTAAAGGTGACAGTGTGTGCACCGTGTGGGTCTCTTAGGCTATATTTCACAGAATACTTATTCACTGTTATGAATGGCATAGTGAAGTGCTTATTTATATCTCTTTATGATTGCAATGTGTTTTGTATCACAATTTATCTATGTGCTACTCTAGTGAAGTTATTAAAGTAGTTTTATTCCTCCTACACGATGTAATGGTGACAGTGTGTGCATCCGTGTTAGTACTTGGTTTATGCTATGATCATGATCTCTTGTAGATTGCGAAGTTAACTATTGCTATGATAGTATTGATGTGTATTATTCCTCCTACATAAGCATGAAGGTGACAGTGTGCATGCTACGTTAGTACTTGGTTTAGTCGTATTGATCTATCTTACACTCTAAGGTTACTTAAATATGAACATTTAATTGTGGAGCTTGTTAACTCCGGCATTGAGGGTTCGTGTAATCCTACGCAATGTGTTCATCATCCAACAAGAAAGTGTAGAGTATGCATTTATCTATTCTGTTATGTGATCAATGTTGAGAGTGTCCACTAGTGAAAGTCTATTCCCTAGGCCTTGTTCCTAAATACTGCTATCGCTGCTTGTTTACTGTTTTACTGCGTTACTACTGCTGCATTACTACGCTTGTTTACTTCCCGCAATATTACTACCATCAACTGCACGCAAGCTATTTTCTGCGCCGTACTACTGCTCATACTTATTCATACCACCTGTATTTCACTATCTCTTCGCCGAACTAGTGCACCTATTAGGTGTGTTGGGGACACAAGAGACTTCTTGCTTTGTGGTTGTAGGGTTGCATGAGAGGGATATCTTTGACCTCTTCCTCCCTGAGTTCGATAAACCTTGGGTAATCCACTTAAGGGAAACTTGCTGCTGTTCTACAAACCTCTGCTCTTGGAGGCCCAACACTGTCTACAAGAATAGAAGCACCCGTAGACATCAAGCACTTTTCTGGCGCCGTTGCCGGGGAGGAAAGGTAAAAGGCACTCATACTTCGGTTCCAGGTAACAGTACTTTTCTGGCGCCATTGTGTGTGTACTCGAAGCTATTTCCTTTAGACTCTACAATTGCGACATTTGGTTTCTTGTTTACACTAGTTAGGCATAATGGACAACAATGACCTTTTTATTCTATTTCCTGATTTAAGACATGGATGGTTTGATGCGAAAATTAAAAAACCCATGGAACATATTAATATGAATGCTTTGAACACTATTGTTGCTAATGCTATGGAAAATTCTAAGCTTGGGGAAGCTGGCTTTGATGAGCATGATATTTTTAGTCCCCCAAGCATTGAGGAGAAAATTTACTTTGATGATACTTTGCCTCCCATTTATGATGATTATAATGATAGTAGTCTTTTGTTACCACCTGTTATGGAGGATAAATCTGATTATGATTACAATATACCTCCTATATTTGATAGCTACTTTGTTGAATTTTCTCCCACTACAATTAATAAGAATGACTATGCTTATGTTGGGAGTAGTAATTATTTTATGCATGAGACTCATGATAAGAATGCTTTATGTGATAGTTATATTGTTGAGTTTGCTCATGTTGCTACTGAAAGTTATTATGAGAGAGGAAAATATGGTTGTAAAAATTTTCATGTTACTAAAACACCTCTCTATGTGCTGAAATTTTTAAAGCTACACTTGTTTTATCTTCCTATGCTTGTTACTTTGCTCTTCATGAACTTGTTTATTTACAAGATTCCTATGCATAGGAAGCATGTTAGACTTAAATGTGTTTTGAATTTGCCTCTTGATGCTCTCTTTTGCTTCAACTTCTATTTCTTGCGAGTGCATCATTAAAACTGCTGAGCCCATCTTAATGGCTATAAAGAAAGAACTTCTTGGGAGATAACCCATGTGTTTATTTTACTACAGCAATTTTTGTTTTGTTGAGTCTTGAAGTTGTTTACTACTGTAGCAACCTCTCCTTATCATGTTTTTGTGCCAAGTAAAGTTTCTATGTTAAAGTTGATGTTATATTTGGGATCGCTGCAGAAACAGCATTGCTGTCTGTCACGAATTCTGGCACAAGTCTCTGTAGAAAATTCGAAAAATCTGCCAATTTACGAGCGTGATCCTCAGATATGTACGCAACTTTCATTAGTTTTGAGTTTTTCCATTTGAGCAAGTCTGGTGCCATTTTAAAATTCGTCTTTACGGACTGTTCTGTTTTGACAGATTCTGCCTTTTATTTCGCATTGCTTCTTTCGCTGTGTTGGGTGGATTTCTTTGTTCCATTACCTTCCAGTAGCTTTGAGCAATGTCCAGAAGTGTTAAGAATGATTGTGTCACCTCTGAACATGTGAATTTTTGATTATGCACTAACCCTCTAATGAGTTTGCTTGAAGTTTGGTGTGAAGGAAGTTTTCAAGGGTCAAGAGAGGAGTATGATATACTATGATCAAGAGGAGTGAAAGCTCTAAGCTTGAGGATGCCCCCGTGGTTCATCCCTGCATATTTCAAGAAGACTCAAGCATCTAAGCTTGGGGATGCCCAAGGCATCCCCTTCTTCATCGACAAAGTATCAGGTTCCTTCTCTTGAAACTATATTTTTATTCGGTCACATCTTATGTACTTTACTTGGAGCGTCTGTGTGTGCTTTTATTTTTGTTTTGTTATCTTAGTTCTCTGAATAAGTTCATCCTTGTGTGGGAGAGAGACACGCTCCGCTGGTTCGTATGAACACATGTGTTCTTAGCTCATAATATTCAAGGCGAAGTTTCTTCTTCGTTAAATTGTTATATGGTTGGAATTGGAAAATGCTACATGTAGTAATTGGTAAAATATCTTGGATAATGTGATACTTGGCAATTGTTGTGCTCATGTTTAAGCTCTTGCATCATATACTTTGCACCTATTAATGAAGAAATACATAGAGCTTGCTAAAATTTGGTTTGCATATTTGGTCTCTCTAAGGTCTAGATAATTCTAGTATTGAGTTTTGAACAACAAGGAAGACGGTGTAGAGTCTTATAATGTTTACAATATGTCTTTTATGTGAGTTTTGCTGCACCGGTTCATCCTTGAGTTTGCTTCAAATAACCTTGCTAGCCTAAACCTTGTATAGAGAGGGAATACTTCTCATGCATCCAAATCCTTGAGCCAACCACTACGCCATTTGTGTCCACCATACCTACCTACTACATGGTATTTCTCCGCCATTCCAAAGTAAATTGCTTGAGTGCTACCTTTAAACCATTCAAAATTTATCACCTCTTATTTGTGTCAATGTTTAATAGCTCATGAGGAAGTATGTGGTGTTTATCTTTCAATCTTGTTGGGCAACTTTCACCAATGGACTAGTGGCTTCATCCTTATCCAATAATTTTGCAAAAAGAGCTGGCAATGGGATTCCCAGTCCCAAATTAATTAACAAAAATAGACACTCCTCCATGGTATGTGATTGTTGGACGGCACCCGAAGGATTCGGTTAGCCATGGCTTGAGAAAGCAAAGGTGGGGAGGAGTGTCATCATAATAAAACTAAAATAAAAGGCACTCCTTCATGGTATGAGATTGTTGGCAGGCACCCGAGGATTCGGTTAGCCATGGTTTGTGAAAGAAAGGTTGGAAGGAGTGCCACCCAAAAATAAAATAAAATGGGAGCCGCTCTTTGAAGGTTTGTCTGGCAAGGGGGTTAGAGTACCCGCTACCATTCGTTGACAACAACAAACACCTCTCAAAACTTTATTTTTATGCTCTCTTTATGTTTTCAAAATAAAAGCTCTAGCACAAATATAGCAATCGATGCTTTCCTCTTTGAAGGACCTTTCTTTTACTTTTATTGTTGAGTCAGTTTACCTATCTTCCTCCACCTTAAGAAGCAAACACTTGTGTGAACTATGCATTGATTCCTACATACTTGCATATTGCACTTGTTATATTACTTTATGTTGACAATATCCATGAGATATACATGTTATAAGTTGAAAGCAACCGCTGAAACTTAATCTTCCTTTGTGTTGCTTCAATACCTTTACTTTGAATTATTGCTTTATGAGTTAACTCTTATGCAAGACTTATTGATGCTTGTCTTGAAGTACTATTCATGAAAAGTCTTTGCTTTATGATTCAGTTGTTTACTCATGTCATTACCATTGTTTTGATCACTGCATTCATTACATATGTTTACAAATAGTATGATCAAGATTATGATGGCATGTCACTTCAGAAATTATCTTTGTTATCGTTTTACCTGCTCGGGACGAGCGGGGATGCTGATACGTCTCCAACGTATCGATAATTTCTTATGTTCCATGCTACTTTATTGATGATACCTACATGTTTTATGCACATTATATGTCATTATTATGCATTTTGGAACTAACGTATTAACAAGATGCCGAAGCCTGTTTTCTGCTGTTTTTGGTTTCAGAAATCCTAGTAACGAAATATTCTCGGAATTGGACGAAATCAACGCCCAGGTTCCTATTTTGCCCGGAAGCATCCAGAACACCCGAGAGCGCCAGAGAGGGCCTGGTGAGATGATAGGGTGGCGCGGCCTGGGCCGGCGCGCCACCTATGGTGTCGTCGCCTTCGACCTTTCGACCTGCCCTTTCGCCTATATAAAGCCCATGCGTCGAAAACCCTTAGGGAATAAGCCACGGTACGCGAAACCTTCCGAGCCGCCGCCATCGCGAAGCCAAGATCTGGGGGACAGGAGTCTCTTCCGGCACCCGGGACGGGGAAGTGCCCCCGGAAGGCTTCTCCATCGACACCGCTGCCATCTCCACCGCCATCTTCATCACCGCTGCTGCTCCCATGAAGAGGGAGTAGTTCTCCATCGAGGCTCGGGGCTGTACCGGTAGCTATGTGGTTCATCTCTCTCCTATGTGCTTCAATACAATAATCTCATGAGCTGCCTTACATGATTGAGATTCATATGATGATGCTTGTAATCTAGATGTCATTATGCTAGTCAAGTGAGTTTTACTTATGTGATCTCCGGAGACTCCTTGTCCCACGTGTGTAAAGGTGATAGTGTGTGCACCGTGTGGGTCTCTTAGGCTATATTTCACAGAATACTTATTCACTGTTATGAATGGCATAGTGAAGTGCTTATTTATATCTCTTTATGATTGCAATGTGTTTTGTATCACAATTTATCTATGTGCTACTCTAGTGAAGTTATTAAAGTAGTTTTATTCCTCCTACACGATGTAATGGTGACAGTGTGTGCATCCGTGTTAGTACTTGGTTTATGCTATGATCATGATCTCTTGTAGATTGCGAAGTTAACTATTGCTATGATAGTATTGATGTGTATTATTCCTCCTACATAAGCATGAAGGTGACAGTGTGCATGCTACGTTAGTACTTGGTTTAGTCGTATTGATCTATCTTACACTCTAAGGTTACTTAAATATGAACATTTAATTGTGGAGCTTGTTAACTCCGGCATTGAGGGTTCGTGTAATCCTACGCAATGTGTTCATCATCCAACAAGAAAGTGTAGAGTATGCATTTATCTATTCTGTTATGTGATCAATGTTGAGAGTGTCCACTAGTGAAAGTCTATTCCCTAGGCCTTGTTCCTAAATACTGCTATCGCTGCTTGTTTACTGTTTTACTGCGTTACTACTGCTGCATTACTACTGCTTGTTTACTTCCCGCAATATTACTACCATCAACTGCACGCCAGCAAGCTATTGCGCCGTACTACTGCTCATACTTATTC
Source organism: Lolium multiflorum (assembly GCA_030979885.1). Classification (NCBI taxonomy): domain Eukaryota; kingdom Viridiplantae; phylum Streptophyta; class Magnoliopsida; order Poales; family Poaceae; genus Lolium; species Lolium multiflorum. Next base: position 234,953,476 of record CM061753.1, read on the forward strand.
ATACCACCTGTATTTCACTATCTCTTCGCCGAAATAGTGCACCTATTAGGTGTGTTGGGGACACAAGAGACTTCTTGCTTTGTGGTTGCAGGGTTGCATGAGAGGGATATCTTTGACCTCTTCCTCCCTGAGTTCGATAAACCTTGGGTAATCCACTTAAGGGAAACTTGCTGCTGTTCTACAAACCTCTGCTCTTGGAGGCCCAACACTGTCTACAAGAATAGAAGCACCCGTAGACATCAACGCATCATACCTTCCACTTGGGGTTCCCAACGGACGTGTGCTTCATGCGTATCAAGCTAAATTTCTGGCGCCGTTGCCGGGGAGATCAAGACACGCTGCAAGGGGAGTCTCCACTTCCAATCTCTTTACTTTGTTTCTGTCTTGCTTTACTTTATTTTATTTACTGTCTTGTTTGCTTCATATTAAAAACACAAAAAATTAGTTGCTTTACTTTCTGTATTATTTACTTGCTCTATATCAAAACACAAAAAATTAGTTACTTGCATTTAATTTATTATCATGTCTAGTCCTGTACTTGTTTTTATTTTCACTAGTTAGGCTTAATGGAAAGCAACAATGAGCTTCTTATTCTATTTCCTGAGTTAAGACATGGATTGTTTGCTGCGAAAATTAAAAAACCTATGGAATCTTATTTGCATGCTAGTAGCAATGATATTAGTATGAACGCTTTGAACACCATTGTTGTTAATGATATGGAAAATTCTAAGCTTGGGGAAGCTGGTTTTGATGAGCATGATATTTTTAGTCCCCCAAGCATTGAGGAGAAAATTTTCTTTGATGATACTTTGCCTCCTATTTATGATGATTATGATGATAGTGGTCTTTTGGTGCCGCCTACTATGGAGAGTAAATTTTATTATGATTATACTATGCCTCCTACACTTGATAAGAATAATAATGATAGCTACTTTGTTGAATTTGCTCCCACTACAACTAATAAAATTGATTATTCTTATGTGGAGAGTAATAATTTTATGCATGTGGCTCATGACAAGAATGTTTCATGTGATACTTATATTGTTGAGTTTGTTCATGATGCTACTGAAAGTTATTATGAGAGAGGGAAACATGGTTATATGCATCTTAATAATATTAAGTTTCCCCTCTTTATGTTGAGAATCTTGAAATTGCACTTGTGTTGCTTTTCTACGCTTGCCACTTTGTTCTTCATGAATCTATTTGTGTACAAGATTCCTTTTCATAGGAAGTGGGTTAGGCTTAAATGTGTTTTGAATTTGCTTCTTGATGTTCTCTTTTGCTTCAACTCTTCTTTCTTGCGAGAGTATCATTAAAATTACTGAGCCCATCTTAATGGCTATAAAGAAAGAACTTCTTGGGAGATAACCCATGTTTTATTTTATTACTGTATTGTTGAGTCTTGGAAGTTGTTTACTACTGTAGCAACCTCTCCTTATCATGTTTTTGTGCCAAGTAAAGTTTTTATATTAAAGTTGATGCTATATTTGGGATCGCTGCGCAGAAACAGCATTGCTGTCTGTCACGAATTATGGCATAAGTCTCTGTAAATAAATCGAAAAAATCTGCAAATTTACGAGCATGATCCTCAGATATGTACGCAACTTTCATTAGTTTTGAGTTTTTCCATTTGAGCAAGTTAAGTTCCCCTTCCAGATGCATCTTTACGTACTGTTCTGTTTTTGACAGATTCTGCCTTTTATTTCGCATTGCCGCTTTTGCTATGTTGAATGAGTTTCTTTGTTCCATTAACTTTCAGAAGCTTTGTGCAATGTCCAGAAGTGTTAAGAATGATTGTGTCACCTCTGAATATGTGAATTTGTGGTTATGCACTAACCCTCTAATGAGTTTGCTTGAAGTTTGTGTGAAGGAAGTTTTCAAGGGTCAAGAGAAGAGGATGATATACTATGATCAAGAAGAGTGAAAGGTCTAAGCTTGGGGATGCCCCGGTGGTTCATCCCTGCATATTTTAAGAAGACTCAAGCATCTAAGCTTGGGGATGCCCAAGGCATCCCCTTCTTCATCGACAACATTATCAGGTCATTTCTAGTGAAACTATATTTTTATTCCGTCACATTCTTATGTTCTTTACTTGGAGCGTCGGTTTGTTTTTATTTTTGTTTTGTTTTGAATAAAGTTGGATCCCGCCATTCTTATATTGGAGATATTACGCTCCGCTTTTTCATATGGAACACTTGTGTTCTTAATTGTGCTTTAATGTTCATGGCGAAAGCTAATTGCTTCGTTAAATTGCTATTTGGTTGGAATTGGAAAATGCTGCATATGGTTTGGCAACTTGGCAATTGTTTGAGCTCTCATAGATCATGTTTAAGCTCTTGCATCATGTAGTTTAATCTATTAATGAAGAACTACCGTAGAGCTTGTTTAATTTGGTTTGCATGATTGGTCTCTCTAAGTCTAGATATTTTCGGGTAAAGTGTTTGAACAACAAGGAAGACAATGTAGAGCCTTATAATGCTTGCAATATGTTCTTGTGTGAGTTTTGTTGTACCTGTTCATACTTTTGTTTGCTTCAAACAACCTTGCTAGCCCAAACCTTGTACTGAGAGGAAATGCTTCTCGTGCATCCAAACACCTTGAGCCAAACTCCATGCCATTTGTGTCCACCATATCTACCTACTATGTGGTATTTTTCTGCCATTCCAAAGTAAATTACTTGAGTGCTACCTTTAAAATTTCATTCCTCTACCTCTACAATATATAGCTCATGGGACAAATAGCTTAAAAACTATTGTGGTGATGAATATGTAGTTATGTGTCTTAATTCTTATAAGTTGCTTGTTGAGCGGTAACCATGTTTTCTGGGGACGCCATCAACTTTACCTTTGTTGGATATCATGTGAGATGCTATGCATGTTCGTCTTGTCTGAAGTAAGTGGACTTCATGATCAAATGGTTTGAGTATGCATATGTTAGAGAAGAACATTGGGCCGCTAACTAAAGCCATGTATCATGGTGGAAGTTTCAGTTTGGACATACAACCTCAATCTCTTATGAGAATATTAACTGTTGTTGAATGCTTAAGCATTAAAAGAGGAGTCCATTATCTGTTGTCTATGTTGTCCTGGTATGGATGTCTAAGTTGAGAATAATCAAAAGCGAGAAATCCAATGCGTGCTTTCTCCTTAGACACTTGTACAGGCGGCATAGAGGTACCCCTTTGTGACACTTGGTTGAAGCATATGTTATGCGATGAGAATCCGTGTTTCCGAGCTAAGTAGGACAAGGTGCGAGCACTATTAGTACTCTATGCATGAGACATGCAACTTGTAGGAAGTATTATGCATAGCACATATGAATTATTACTACCGTTGACAAAATTGTTTCTATGTTTTCAAAACAAAATCTCTAGCACAAAAATAGTAATCCATGCTTCCCTCTGCGAAGGGCCAATCTTTTACTTTATTGTTGAGTCAGTTTACCCACTTCTTTCTATCTTAGAAGCAAACACTTGTGTTAACTGTGTGCATTGATTCTTACATGTTTACTTATTGCACCTGTTATATTACTCTATGTTGACAAATATCCATGAGATATACATGTTACAAGTTGAAATCAATTGCTGAAACTTAATCATCCTTTGTGTTGCTTCAATGCATTCTACTTAGAATTTATTGCTTATGAGTTAGCTCTTATGCAACTCTTATTGATACTTGTTTGAAAGTACTATTCATGAAAAGTTTTGCTATATGATTCATTTGCTTAGTCATTATCTTTGTTAGCAATCTTTTGTTCAGATCACTCCATTCATCTCATATGCTTTACAATAATGTTGATCAAGATTATGTTGGTAGCATGTCACTTCAGAAATTATTTGTGTTATCGTTTACCTACTCGAGGACGAGTAGGAACTAAGCTTGGGGATGCTTGATACGTCGCAAACGTATCTATAATTTCTTATGTTCCATGCTACTTTTATTACAATACTTGAATGTTTTATACATACTTTACAGCATTATTATACATTTTCCGGCACTAACCTATTAACAAGATGCCGAAGTGCCAGTTGCTGTTTTCTGCTGTTTTTGGTTTCAGAAATCCTAGTAAGGAAATATTCTCGGAATTGGACGAAATCAACGCCCAGTGGCCTATTTTTACACGAAGCTTCCAGAAGTCCGAAGAGGAAACAAAGTGGGGCCACGAGGCGACGACACGCTAGGGCGGCGCGGCCCGGGCCTGGGCCGCGCCGGCCTGTTGTGTCGCCACCTCGTGACGCCCTTTGACCTACCCTTCCGCCTACTTAAAGCCTCCGTCGCGAAACCCCCTGTACCGAGAGCCACGATACGGAAAACCTTCCAGAGACGCCGCCGTCGCGAATCCCATCTCGGGGGATTCAGGAGATCGCCTCCGCACCCTGCCGGAGAGGGGAATCATCACCGGAGGGGCTCTACATCATCATGCCCGCCTCCGGATTGATGCGTGAGTAGTTCATCCTTGGACTATGGGTCCATAGCAGTAGCTAGATGGTTGTCTTCTCCGCTTGTGCTATCATTGTTATAGATCTTGTGAGCTGCCTAACATGATCAAGATCATCTATTTGTAATGCTACATGTTGTGTTTGGCGAGATCCGATGAATATAGAATATTATGTTAAGTTGATTATCAATCTATCATATATGTGTTGTTTATGTTCTTGCATGCTCTCCGTTGCTAGTAGAGGCTCTTTGATACTTGTAACTCCAAGAGGGGGTAATTATGCTCGATAGTGGGTTCATGCCTCCATTAAATCTGGGACAGTGACAGAAAGTTCTAAGGTTGTGGATGTGCTGTTGCTACTAGGGATAAAACATTGATGCTTTGTCTAAGGATATTTGTGTTGATTACATTACGCACCATACTTAATGCAATTATCTGTTGTTCGCAACTTAATACTGGAAGGGGTTCGGATGATAACCTGAGGTGGATTATTTAGGCATAGATGCATGCTGGATAGCGGTCTATGTACTTTGTCGTAATGCCCTGATTAAATCACATAGTAATCATCGTTGATATGTATTGAATCTTTATTTGTCAATTGCTCACCTGTAATTTGTTCACCCAGCATGTTAGTTATCTTATTGGAGAGACACCACTAGTGAACTGTGGACCCCGGTCCATTCTTTTACATCTGAATACATTCTACTACTGTTTTTTGCAAACAAACACCATCTTCCACTCGATACGTTTAATCCTTTGTTTTCAGCAAGCCGGTGAGATTGACAACCTCAACGTTGGGGCAAAGTACTTTGATTGTGTTGTGCAGGTTCCACGTTGGCGCCGGTTTCACTGGTGTTGCGCGCACTACACTCCTCCACCAACAACCTTCACGTGCTTCTTGGCTCCTACTGGTTCGATAACCTTGGTTTCATACTGAGGGAAACTTGCTTCTATACGCATCATACCTTCCACTTGGGGTTCCCAACGGAGCGTGTGCTTCACGCGTATCACTGCCGCATGCCGACAACGCGAGAGATTAGAGCATCTCCAGTCGCGTCCCCCAAAGCTTCCCCCAAACCGCGCCGGATTGAGCGTTTGTGGGACGCTCGCCGCGTCCCTCGAACGCCGCCCAAACATAAAAAATAAAGCTTTTTTTAACACAGAACCATTTATCAAATATAGCATAGGAATAAATATGTTTGCGGAGATTGTTTTCAAATTAAAATACAACAAACAATAAAACAAATAAAAAAATATAATAAATAGGGCTAGATGCTAGTTCAGTTGCCACAGTTATTTTTTCCTCGTTTTACCCAAACGTTTGTCTGAACCGCAGAAGGAGCTCGGACGGAAGGAATCCGTTAAGTTGACCGTTCCGTGCTGACGAGTGGGGTCGTGTCGTTTGTGGGGTCGCGTCGTGTGGGACCGCGTCGTGTGGGGCTGGTAGGAAGGGACCGCGTGGGACAGGACGAGGCCGTGTTTGTGGGGCCGTAGCGTGTAGGGCCGTAGCGTGTGGAGCCGTGTGGGTCCGGGACGGGGGCACGAGTGGTTTCTGTCTCTTTCGCCCAGATTAGCAGTTTTCAATGTACCTTTTTCCTCTCTATCGCTCGATCTCATTCATATTTGATAGCCCAAATTGGTAGCAAATCTAGAGAAGCTTCTCCTTCTGTTTTTTAACGCCATTCATTTCTTTATGCCTTCGTTTTTACCCAATCAGGTAGGAAATCTAGGGCACAAATCCAGAGAGAAAATATAGGATAAGCTGCATACAGCAACCAACATAGCATAGATATATTCAGGACAGATCCAAATGTAGTACCGATAGATCCAACATAAGCTACATTTTACATGAATTTAAGCTGCTCTACAGATAGAGCAGTCACATACAGAGAGTGCAGTAGGCACGTTCAACGCCTCCAGGTAGCGCGTGTGACTCGCTTGGAGGTTGCGCAGGTGAATCCCAAGTGCTTTGTGTTTGGCCATGTACGCATGCACGTTCACGGTCCTTCCAACTCTAGCGCCATATCTGCCAATGGATTCAGCATGGTTCAGCAGGGTGTTGAAGTCGGTGTCGCGGAGCCTCCTGTTGCAGAAGGGGCACTTGTAAATGCCTCGAGCAAAGGGGCCATCGTATTGGCCGGACTGCAGCCTCCTGAGGACGTGACGAGTCTTGGTGTGGAAGGACTCGTCGTCGCTGTCGACGTCGCTGCTCTCCACCTGTCACGTAGCACCAAAGATCGTGCAAAAAACACGGAGTCAATTGCAACGATGATTGAACAGAGAGTGAACAAAAAATCATGCATGATAATATGGGCTCGAAAAAAAGAGGTAGCCTCAGTTACATTGGACACACTTATATCCAGGATTTGAGTAAGTAAACCAAAGATCATGCACAACAAATTTGTACACACCAATTGTTTACTGACCAAACCCTGAATCAATTTAGGGATGCCCAAATATTCATCATCATCGGCACAAATCTTAAACAAAAGCAAATCACAAACACTAATAACGCAAGATCTAACACAAAAGGATCGAACTAGGAACAGACGAACAGTAATAACGCAAGATCTAACACAAAAGGATTGAACTAGGAACAGACGAACAGTAATAACGCAAGATCTAACACAAAAGGATTGAACTAGGAAGAGACGAACAGTAATAACGCAAGATCTAACACAAAAGGATTGAACTAGGAACAGACGAACCGTAATAACGCTAGATCTAACACAAAATGATTGAAATGAGATAAGAACAAGGGAACAAAGGGTTACCTCCGGCTCGTAGTCGACGATGGTGGTGTCGTAGGGGTTCTCCGGCGCGTCGTACTGCACTGGTTCGTACGGGTCCCAATCGACGGGGGACTGGACGGGGGCGGCGGCCGATGCGCCGGCTGCTACGTTGGAAGCAGCGACAGGGGCCTGGACGGGGGCGGCGGCCGATGCGCCGGCTGCTACGTTGGAAGCAGCGACAGGGGCCTGGACGGGGGCGGCGGCCGATGCGCCGACAATGGGCATCTCATTCTTCTCCATCGCCGGCGGTTTTCTTCGGGGTTTTTTCTTCGGTTGTGGAGAAGATGATGGGACAGGAGAGGCGGTTGCAGTGAGCCAGTGAGAACGTGCGTCGAGGGAGAGAAAGAGGGGCTCTATAAAGACGAAGGTGGCGTGTACCGCAACACGCGTCCGCTATGCACGGCTGCAGCGTGCACCGCTACACGAGTCTAACCCTGGGACGTTTGGTGTACTCAGTTATAACCTCAGGCCTTATACAGAAATTTTATCTGTACTCAGTTTTCCCCTCGAGGACTTAGACCGGCAAGTGCAATATACTCAGTTTTACCCTCAAGTAGCTGGTCAACAGAGAGTCAACAAATGAGATTAACATAGCTAATTGAGTCATTTCATGCGCAAAAAAATCCAAAAAAATAAAAACATAGTGGCAACTACTCATGGAGTCTTCCTACGCAACCTGCCACCTAGAAAACCTTAACAAACATATATAAATCAAGTTTTACCACAAATTGCCACTTCTCAGAATCACTAGTGTAGCTATGAAGATGCATGGTTTTCCACCCAAACCCCTTTGCAAAACATCTTTCCCAAAACATAGTTTGTCTAAATGATGCCATAATTGTCACACTCATGTATATTTGAATTGCAAATAATTTGATGTAGCCCAATATGAATTATATTGTACAAAACACACATTTTTCATTTTGTAATTCTTTTGTTTGAATCCCTTAGTCTATTTACTATTTATGTGCCCTTGGATTCTTAGTACTACTCAGTTTTGCCCTCAAGTACTGTCACAAATGCTCTGAGAAGCCCAAACTTATCCTGATTGGTTGAGCCGTTGTCACACGGATCGACTCCACGAACCGTTGATCCACTGATCTAACGGGCAGTATACCCCTATCCGTCTCTTCGTGGCAACCTCTCTCTCTCTCTCTCTCTCTCTCTCTCTCTCTCTCTCTCTCTCTCTCCCCCCCTCTCTCTCTCTCTCTCTGTCGGTGGAGAATAGTTTGGGATATAGTATTGGTATTTTGAAACGGCCTAAAAGTGGTATAATTTTGTTATAAACATGAGGCATACATTTTTGCTGATTTCGGCGATTGCATTATTTGTCACCCCTCTAACAATTATCAACTATCTTTAGCTGTCCTTTTCTTTTAGGGAATATAGTTTGGGATATAGTATTGGTATTTTGAAACGGCCTAAAAGTGGTATAATTTTGTTATAAACATGAGGCATACATTTTTGCTGATTTCGGCGATTGCATTATTTGTCACCCCTCTAACAATTATCAACTATCTTTAGCTGTCCTTTTCTTTTAGGGAATATAGTTTGGGATATGGTATTGGTATTTTGGAAAGGCCTAAAAGTGGTATAATTTTGGTATAAACATGAGGCATACATATTTGCGGATTTCGGGGATTGCATTATTTGTCACCCCTCTAACAATTATCAACTATCTTTAGCTTTCCTTTTCTTTTAGGGAATATAGTTTGGGATATAGTATTGGTATTTTGAAACGGCCTAAAAGTGGTATAATTTTGTTATAAACATGAGGCATACATTTTTGCTGATTTCGGCGATTGCATTATTTGTCACCCCTCTAACAATTATCAACTATCTTTAGCTGTCCTTTTCTTTTAGGGAATATAGTTTGGGATATGGTATTGGTATTTTGGAAAGGCCTAAAAGTGGTATAATTTTGGTATAAACATGAGGCATACATATTTGCGGATTTCGGGGATTGCATTATTTGTCACCCCTCTAACAATTATCAACTATCTTTAGCTTTCCTTTTCTTTTAGGGAATATAGTTGGTAATTTCGGTGAATGCACACACTAACTTTGAAAACAACTACAAGTACATGTAACTGAATAATGGATTTGTAACAAGGTATCCCTTGTAACAACTTCTAGCGCCTGGTGAGCAATGATAAGAATCCGATCGTAATTATACAACAAAAAAAACAACCAGCCATCAGATTAGCTTGCTTCTTCAACTCGATCAGCTGCCTTAACTGCTTGTTCATTTTCTTCAGTTCTCCCTTCACTTCCACCAGTTCTGCATTGGGAGCATTAGGCATAATCGGAAGGTCCCTAATCGGAACGGCTCCTCTCTCCGCCGCATTCTCTACAGCAAGTCCCCCCTCCCAAATTGCGCCCCCCAATAGCGCCAATTGATTCCTGCAACTGAAGCCTCTGAACGTACACATCGATCCACTCGAAATGCCTGCATTTCTTCAAGATCTGAAAACAACAACGTGAACCCTAAATCCCAAATTCGAGGGAATAACAAGAAAATCGAGAGAAAACAGAGAAATTGGAGCGAGATCTAACCTTATCCCCCTCTCTATATGGCAAGCTCTCGCATGCAACGAACTCACGTCCACGGTTGCCGTTCTCGTCCGTCTTACAGATCGACCGCTTCAGAGGCTCCTGGCGTGGGCAGTCAGGGTTCGTTGCATAGAAAACAAAAATTTTCCTACCGCAAAGCGAATAAAACCAACAGATCTAATCTATGGAACACCCAAGATCCAATCTACTAGATCTAAGCAACGAGATGGAGATGAGACTAACCCTCGAAGATTCCAAAGCCTACGAGATTAATCTCGTTGTTGGTGTAGACGATCGTCCCCGGTGCTGCAATCCGGCAGCACTTCCGTACTCGGTCGCGCGTACGGTGTCGATGAAGCTCCTTCCTCTCCCGTTCCAGCGGGCAGCGGAGGTGTGGTAGATCTCCTCCAACGTCCAGCAGCACGACGGCGTGGTGGTGGTGGTGGAGGAAGAAAACTGCAGGGCTTCGCCTAAGCCCGGGCAGCGTATGGTGGAGGGAGAGGCGGCCAGAGGAGGAGGCAATGGGAGGATGGGGTGGCCGGCCACCCCCTCCCCTCTTTATATAGGGGGCTGGCCGGCCAGGGTGGCCCCCCTTCCCATCTAGGGTTAGGGGGGCGGCGGCCAAGGGGGGAGAGGGGCTTTCCCCTCCCCCAAGTTGATCCCCCCCAGGGAAACCCTAGGGGGTTGGCCGGCCTGGGCCTTGGGGGCCAAGTGCCCCTGGCCCATTAGGCCAGGGAGCATCCCCTCGGCCCACGGTGGGCCTCCCGGGTCGTGGGCCCCATGGTGGAACCTTCCAGAACCTTCTAGAACCTTCCAGTCAACACCGGAACAGTCCCGAACATTTCCGAAAACCCAGAAATCAACTTCCCTTATATGAATCTTATTCTCCGGACTCTTCCGGACCTCCTCGTGACATCCTGGATCACATCCGAGACTCCGAACAAACTTCGTCTCCATACCATACTCAAATCTACTTATGCGACATCGAACCTTAAGCGCGTCACCCTACGGTTCGCGAACTATGCAGACATGGTCGAGACTCCTCTCCGAGCAATAACCAATAGCGGGATCTGGAGATCCATAATGGCTCCCACATATTCAACGATGACTTAGTGATCGATTGAACCATTTACATACGATGCCAATTCCCTTTGTCTCGCGATATTTTACTTGTCCGAGGTTTGATCATCGGTATCTCCATACCTTGTTCAACCTCGTTACCGACAAGTACTCTTTACTCGTACCGTGGTATGTGATCTCTTATGAACTATTCATATGCTTGCAAGCTAATTAGATGACATTCCACCGAGAGGGCCCAGAGTATATCTATCCGTCATCAGGATGGACAAATCCCACTGTTGATCCATATGCCTCAACTCACACTTTCCAAATACTTAATCCCACCTTTATTGTCACCCATTTACGCAATGACGTTTGATGTAATCAAAGTACCCTTTCGGTGTAAGTGATTTACATGATCTCATGGTCGAAGGATTAAGACAACTATGTATTGAAAGCTTATAGCAAATGAACTTAATGACTTGATCTTATGCTACGCTCATTTGGGTGTGTGTCCATTATATCATTCAACTAATGACATAACCTTGTTATTAATAACATCCAATGTTCATGATCACGAAACCATGATCATCTATTAATCAACAAGCTAGTTATACAAGAGGCTTACTAGGGACTCCTTGTTGTTTACATAACACACATGTATCAATGTTTCGGTTAATACAATTATAGCATGGTATATAAACATTTATCATAAACACAAAGATATTATAATAACCACTTTATTATTGCCTCTTGGGCATATCTCCAACAGTCTCCCACTTGCACTAGAGTCAATAATCTAGATTACATTGTAAGGTACCTAACACCCATGGCATTCTGGTGTTGGTCATGCTTTGCCCTTGGGAGAGCTTTAGTCAACGGATCTGCAACATTCAGATCCGTGTGTACTTTGCAAATCTCTACTTCACCATCTTCGATGTACTCGCGAATCGAATGGAAACGCAGCTTGATATGCTTCAGCTTCTTGTGTGACCTTGGTTCCTTTGCATTGGCGATGGCACCCGTGTTGTCACAATAAATGACTAGCGGGTCCAATGCACTAGGAACCACACCAAGCTCAACAATGAACCTCTTCATCCATACCGCTTCCGATGAAGCCTCTGAAGCCGCTATATATTCAGATTCTGTTGAAGATTTCGCCACCGTGCATTGCTTGGAACTGCTCCAGCTTACTGCCGCACCATTCAATATAAACACGTACCCAGACTGAGACTTAGAGTCATCAGGATCGGTGTTCCAACTTGCATCGGTGTAACTGGTTACAACGAGCTCTTGGTCACCGCCATAACAAAGAAACATATCCTTAGTCCTTTTCAAGTACTTCAGGATATTCTTGACCGCTGTCCAGTGTTCCATTCCTGGATCACTTTGATATCTGCTGGTCAAACTAACAACATGTGCGATATCCGGTCTAGTACACAGCATGGCGTACATGATAGAGCCTACTGCCGAAGCATAGGGGATCTTGCTCATCCTCTCTCTTTCATCTGCCGTAGCCGGACCTTGAGTCTTACTCAAGACCTTACCTGGCAACATAGGCAAGAACCCTTTCTTGCTTTCATCCATTCTAAACTTCTTTAGAATCTTGTCCAGATATGTACTTTGTGAAAGGCCTATTAGGCGTCTTGATCTATCTCTATAAATCTTGATGCCTAAAATGTATGCTGCTTCACCAAGGTCTTTCATTGAAAAAGACTTATTCAAATAACCTTTAATGCTGCCTAAAAGTTCTATATCATTCCCAATCAATAATATGTCATCTACATATAATATTAGGAACGCTACAGAGCTCCCACTCACTTTCTTGTAAATACAGGCCTCACCATGAGTCCGTATAAAACCAAAATCTTTGATCACTCTATCAAAGCGTAGGTTCCAACTCCGGGATGCTTGCTTCAGTCCATAAATGGAACGCTGAAGTTTGCATACCTTGTCAGCATTTTTAGGATCGACAAAACCTTTGGGTTGTACCATATACAACTCTTCCTCAATGTCACCATTAAGGAACGCCGTTTTGACATCCATCTGCCAAATCTCATAATCGAAAAATGCAGCTATTGCTAACAAAATCCTTACAGACTTTAGCTTCGCTACAGGTGAGAAAGTCTCATCGTAGTCAACTCCTTGAATTTGTCGAAAACCCTTTGCGACAAGTCGAGCTTTATAGACAGTAATATTACCATCAGCATCTGTTTTTCTCTTGAAGATCCATTTATTCTCGACAGCCTTGCGGCTATCAGGTAAGTCTACCAAAGTCCATACTTTGTTATCATACATGGATCCCATTTCGGATTTCATGGCATCTTGCCATTTGTTGGAATCTGGGCTCATCATCGCTTCTTCATACGTCGCAGGGTCCTCATCATTGTTGTCCACAATCATGACATTTAGACAGGGATCATACCAATCAGGAGTGGTACGTTCCCTCGTCGATCTGCGAGGTTCAGTAGCTTCCTCGTTCGAAGTTTCATGATCATCATCATTTGCTTCCTCTCCTATCGGTGTAGGCTGCACAGGAACTTCTTCCGGCACTGCGCTACTCTGATCTATGAGAGAAGGTTCATCAACCTCGTCGAGTTCTACTTTTCTTCCAGTCACTTCTTTAGTGAGAAACTCCTTCTCAAGAAAGGATCCGTTCTTGGCAACAAAGATTTTGCCTTCGGATCTGTGATAGAAAGTATACCCAATTGTTTCTTTAGGGTATCCTATGAAGACGCATTTCTCCGCTTTGGGTTCTAGCTTGTCCGGTTGTAACTTCTTTACATAAGCATCGCAACCCCAAACTTTAAGGAACGACAGCTTAGGTTTCTTCCCAAACCATAATTCATACGGTGTCGTTTCAACGGATTTAGATGGTGCCCTATTTAAAGTGAATGCGGCTGTCTCTAAAGCATAGCCCCAAAACGATAATGGCAAATCGGTAAGAGACATCATAGAACGAACCATATCTAAGAGAGTTCGATTACGACGTTCGGACACACCATTGCGCTGTGGTGTTCCCGGCGGTGTCAATTGTGAAAGTATTCCGCATTTCTTTAAATGCATGCCAAACTCATAACTCAGATATTCGCCTCCGCGATCAGAACGCAGAAACTTAATCTTCTTGTTACGTTGATTTTCTACTTCACTTTGGAATTCCTTGAACTTCTCAAAAGTCTCGGACTTGTGTTTCATAAAGTAAATATACCCATATCTACTCAGATCATCCGTGAAGGTTAGAACATAACGATAACCACCGCGCGATGCTACACTCATTGGTCCGCACACATCGGTATGTATGATTTCCAATAAGTCTGTAGCTCGCTCCATTGTGCCAGAAAATGGAGTCTTAGTCATTTTTCCCATTAGACATGCTTCGCATCTGTCAAGTGACTCAAAGTCAAGTGACTCAAGAAGTCCATCGGAATGGAGTTTCTTCATGCGCTTCACTCCAATATGACCAAGACGACAGTGCCACATATAAGTAGAATTATCATTCAATTTAATTCGCTTAGCATCAATGTTATGAACATGTGTATCACTACTATCGAGATTTAACAAGAATAAACCATTCATCTCAGGTGCATGGCCATAAAAGACATTATTCATATAAATCGAACAACCATTATTCTCAGACTTAAACGAATAACCGTCTTGCATTAAACAAGATCCAGATATAATGTTCATGCTCAACGCAGGTACCAAATAACAATTATTGAGGTTTAAAACTAATCCCGAAGGTAGATGTAGGGGGAGCGTGCCGACGGCGATCACATCGACCTTGGATCCATTTCCAACGCGCATCGTCACCTCGTCCCTTGCCAGGCTTCGTTTATTCCGCAGTTCCTGTTTCGAGTTACAAATGTGAGCAACCGAACCAGTATCAAATACCCAGGCACTACTACGAGAACCAGTAAGATAGACATCTATAACATGTATATCAAATATACCTTTCTTCTTGGCATGGCCGCTCTTCAGATCGGCCAAGTATTTGGGGCAGTTCCGCTTCCAGTGCCCCTTCCCCTGGCAGTAGTAGCACACAGTCTCAGGCTTAGGACCAGCCTTAGGCTTCTCAGGAGGCGCTGCAACTTTCTTGCCGCCCTTCTTGAAGTTGCCCTTGTTAGGCTTGCCCTGCTTCTTGAAACTGGTGGTCTTGTTGACCATCAACACTTGGTTCTCCTTCTTAATTTCTACTTCAGCAGACTTCAGCATGGAGAAGAGTTCAGGTAACTCTTTGTTCATGTTCTGCATGTTGTAGTTCATCACGAAGTTCTTGTAACTTGGTGGCAGTGATTGGAGGACACGATGAATACCCAGCTTGTTAGGGATCACAATCCCCAAGTCACTGAGCTTCTTCGCATGTCCGGACATGGCGAACATGTGCTCACTAACGGAGCTGCCCTCTTCCATCATGCAGTTAAAGAACTGTTTCGAGGCCTCATAGCTCTCCACGGCTGCATGAGTCTCAAAGATAAGTTTGAGCTCACGCATCATCTCACATGGGTCGTGGTGCTCAAAACGCTTTTGGAGCTCTGCCTCTAAACTGCACAGGATGGCACACTGAATTTCGGAGTACCGAGTTACCCGAGTCTCATAAACATTCTTTATGTCCTCGGACACTGCAGGAGGTGGTGGGGGACCTAGCGGTGCTTCGAGCACAAATTGCATGCTCACGCCAGTGAGGAAAATCCTCACATGACGGGACCAGTCAGTGAAGTTGCTACCATTGCCCTTAAGCTTTTCTTTCTCTAGGAACTGGTTAAAATTGATGGAGGGGGGCGCCATGATCTACAACATATTTGCAAAGAGTTTAGACTAAGTTTATGATAAAATGAGTTCAGTTTTAATTCTTAGATTAACTAGGTGAACTCCCACTCAAAACAACATCCCTCGCATTGTCTTAGTGATTACACGAACCAAATCCACTACACCAAGTCCGATCTTCACGAGAAAAGATGTAGCTTCAAAGGCGAACACTCAAAGTGTTCATCATATCATTCATATGACTCATGCTCTACCTTTCGGTATCCCGTGTTCCGAGACCATGTCTGTACATGCTAGGCTCGTCAAGGCAACCTTAGTATCCGCGTGTGCAAATCTGGCTTGCACCCGTTGTATGCACATGTAGAGTCTATCACACCCGATCATCACGAGATGCTTCGAAACGACAAGTCTTAGCAACGGTGCATACTAAGGATGAACACTTTATTATCTTGATATTTAGTGAGAGGGATCATCTTATAATGCTACCGTCGCGATCTAAGCAAAATAAGATGCATAAAAGGATTAACATCACATGCAATTCATAATGTGTGATATGATATGGCCTTTCTTCTTGTGCTTTTGATCTTCATCTCCAAAGCACGGACATGATCTCCATCATCACCAGCATGGCGTCAAGGTCAGTGGCGCCGCTTCATGGTTGTCCATCACTTATAGCTACTATAACAACTACTTGGAATAAAGCTATTACATGATGAATAGACACGCAGGTCTTTAACAAAAATTAAAAACAACCATTAGGCTCCTGCCGGTTGCCATAATACATCAATGAACATCTCATACATCGAATATAATCATCATCACATAATGGCCATATCACATCACCAAACCCTGCAAAAACAAGTTAGACGCCTCTAATTTGGTTTGCATCTTTTACGTGGTTTAGGGTTTTCGAGTAAGATCCAATCTACCTACGAACATGAACCACAACGGTGATACTAGTGTTGACAATAGAAGTGCAAATTACAATCTTCACTATGGTGGGAGAGACAGACACCCGCAAAGCCACTTATGCAATACAAGTTGCATGTCAAGCGTGGAGCAAGTCTCATGAGACGCGGTCATGTAAAGTTAGCCCGGGCCGCTTCATCCCACCATCCCGCAAGAAGCAAAGTACACAAACTAAAGCAACAAAAGCATCACCGCCCACAAACCATTGTGTTCTACTCGTGCAACAGATCTATGCATAGACGTGGCTCTGATACCACTGATGGGGTTCGTTGCATAGAAAACAAAAATTTTCCTACCGCAAAGCGAATAAAACCAACAGATCTAATCTATGGAACACCCAAGATCCAATCTACTAGATCTAAGCAACGAGATGGAGATGAGACTAACCCTCGAAGATTCCAAAGCCTACGAGATTAATCTCGTTGTTGGTGTAGACGATCGTCCCCGGTGCTGCAATCCGGCAGCACTTCCGTACTCGGTCGCGCGTACGGTGTCGATGAAGCTCCTTCCTCTCCCGTTCCAGCGGGCAGCGGAGGTGTGGTAGATCTCCTCCAACGTCCAGCAGCACGACGGCGTGGTGGTGGTGGTGGAGGAAGAAAACTGCAGGGCTTCGCCTAAGCCCGGGCAGCGTATGGTGGAGGGAGAGGCGGCCAGAGGAGGAGGCAATGGGGGGATGGGGTGGCCGGCCACCCCCTCCCCTCTTTATATAGGGGGCTGGCCGGCCAGGGTGGCCCCCTTTCCCATCTAGGGTTAGGGGGGGCGGCGGCCAAGGGGGGAGAGGGGCTTTCCCCTCCCCCAAGTTGATCCCCCCCAGGGAAACCCTAGGGGGTTGGCCGGCCTGGGCCTTGGGGGCCAAGTGCCCCTGGCCCATTAGGCCAGGGAGCATCCCCTCGGCCCACGGTGGGCCTCCCGGGTCGTGGGCCCCATGGTGGAACCTTCCGGAACCTTCTAGAACCTTCCAGTCAACACCGGAACAATCCCGAACATTTCCGAAAACCCAGAAATCAACTTCCCTTATATGAATCTTATTCTCCGGACTCTTCCGGACCTCCTCGTGACATCCTGGATCACATCCGAGACTCCGAACAAACTTCGTCTCCATACCATACTCAAATCTACTTATGCGACATCGAACCTTAAGCGCGTCACCCTACGGTTCGCGAACTATGCAGACATGGTCGAGACTCCAATAACCAATAGCGGGATCTGGAGATCCATAATGGCTCCCACATATTCAACGATGACTTAGTGATCGATTGAACCATTTACATACGATGCCAATTCCCTTTGTCTCGCGATATTTTACTTGTCCGAGGTTTGATCATCGGTATCTCCATACCTTGTTCAACCTCGTTACCGACAAGTACTCTTTACTCGTACCGTGGTATGTGATCTCTTATGAACTATTCATATGCTTGCAAGCTAATTAGATGACATTCCACCGAGAGGGCCCAGAGTATATCTATCCGTCATCAGGATGGACAAATCCCACTGTTGATCCATATGCCTCAACTCACACTTTCCAAATACTTAATCCCACCTTTATTGTCACCCATTTACGCAATGACGTTTGATGTAATCAAAGTACCCTTTCAGTGTAAGTGATTTACATGATCTCATGGTCGAAGGATTAAGACAACTATGTATTGAAAGCTTATAGCAAATGAACTTAATGACTTGATCTTATGCTACGCTCATTTGGGTGTGTGTCCATTATATCATTCAACTAATGACATAACCTTGTTATTAATAACATCCAATGTTCATGATCACGAAACCATGATCATCTATTAATCAACAAGCTAGTTATACAAGAGGCTTACTAGGGACTCCTTGTTGTTTACATAACACACATGTATCAATGTTTCGGTTAATACAATTATAGCATGGTATATAAACATTTATCATAAACACAAAGATATTATAATAACCACTTTATTATTGCCTCTTGGGCATATCTCCAACGTGGGCAGTCAGGGCATCTTGTCAAAGGCACGGGTCCATACTGCGGCCATGAAGAACGGGAGGTCGAAGAGAAACTAGACATCACCCGCGTGCCGGAGAAGGGCTGCCGCTGGCGGAGAAGAAGAACAATGGGGCGCGGAGAAAGAAAGGGGAAGCAATGGCACGGGCACGGGCGCGGGGCTAGCTCGGGCTCCCATTTTGCAACGGTCACCTGGGTAAGCTGTGGGTCCGGCGCGCTAACGTGGACAAGTTGTGGGTCCCACGATGATCTGGATAAGTGGAGACGTGTCCACTGCGGGGCACCAACAGCGGCCCCACTTGCCAGCACCAACCAACGTCAACTAAACGGGATTCCTTCCGTCCGAGCTCTTTCTGCGGGTTATAGACAAGGGGTTGGGGAAAACTGAGGAAAAACTAAGGATCTGGGGAAAACTGAGTACAACTAAGGAGCCGAGGGCACGAAAATAGAAATCCCTAATAAATTGGGCTAGATCTACATCAAGGTGCCACGGTATTTCCTTTGATCCTCCACAAATGCTCAACGAGATCAGCTTGAAGTTGATCATGAACATTGCTGTCACGGATCTCTGCGTGCATGGCGAGGAAATCAGCAAAATCTGCAGGCAACTCATGATCAACCTCCGCAAGAGGGCCCTCACACTCATAGGGACCAACATGTCCAGGAAATCCTCTGGCAGCATTTTGTGCCATGATCCTTGCAGTCTCTTCCTCAGTTGGCCCTCTCAAGTAGTATTTGCCAAACTTTCCCACCACAGCTCGGCAAAACTTGTACATGCACTCAATGGCAGTAGACTCACTCATGCGAAGGTAGTCGTCCTGTGTATCGGCAGGTGCTCCGTATGCAAGCATCCTCATGGCGGCGGTGCACTTCTGAATGGACGAGAACCCGACAACGCCTACAGCGTCGAGTGATACGTCTCCAACGTATCGATAATTTCTTATGTTCCATGCTACTTTATTGATGATACCTACATGTTTTATGCACATTATATGTCATATTTATGCATTTTCTAACTAACTATTAACAAGATGCCGAAGAGCCGGTTGCTGTTTTTGGTTTCAGAAATCCTAGTAAAGAAATATTCTCGGAATTGGACGAAACTTTCGCCCAGGGTCCTATTTTTGCACGAAGCTTCCGAAGACCGAAGACCTAACGAAGTGGGGCCACGAGGCGGCCAGGAGGGAGGCCGGCGCGGCCCAGGCCCTGGCCGCGCCGACCTGCCCCCTGGGCCCTCGTGTGGCCCCACGCGTTGACCTTCCGCCTACTTAAAGCTCCCGTCGCGAAACCCCCAGTACCGAGAGCCACGATACGGAAAACCTTACAGAGACGCCGCCGCCGAATCCCATCTCGGGGATTCGGAGATCGCCTCCGGCACCCTGCCGGAGAGGGGATTCATCTCCCGGAGGACTCTTCATCGCCATGATCGCCTCCGGAGTGATGAGTGAGTAGTTCACCCCTGGACCATGGGTCCATAGCAGTAGATGGTCGTCTTCTCCTTGTTGTGCTTCATTGTTAGATCTTGTGAGCTGCCTAACATGATCAAGATCATCTATATGTAATTCTATATGTTGTGTTTGTCGGGATCCGATGGATAGAGAGTACTATGATTATGGTGATTATCAATCTATTGTTCATGTGTTGTTTATGATCTTGCATGCTCTCCGTTATTAGTAGAGGCTCTGGCCAAGTTTTTACTCTTAACTCCAAGAGGGAGTAATTATGCTCGATAGTGGGTTCATGCCTTCATTGATACCTGGGACAGTGACAGAAAGTTCTAAGGTTGTGATGTGCTGTTGCCACTAGGGATAAAACATTGATGCTATGTCTAAGGATGTAGTTATTGATTACATTACGCACAATACTTAATGCAATTGTCTGTTGCTTTGCAACTTAATACTGGAGGGGGTTCGGATGATAACCTGAAGGTGGACTTTTTAGGCATAGATGCAGTTGGATGGCGGTCTATGTTCTTTGTCGTAATGCCCGGATTAAATCTCACTATATTTACCATGTCATGTATATGCATTATTATGCCTTTCTCTATTTGTCAATTGCCCGACTGTAATTTGTTCACCCAACATGCTTTTATCTTATGGGAGAGACACCTCTAGTGAACTGTGGACCCCGGTCCTATTCTTTCCATAGCATACATTCTACTTGTTTTACTGTTTTCTTTGCAAACATCTTCCACTCGATACGTTTAATCCTTTGTTACAGCAAGCCGGTGAGATTGACAACCTCACTGTTTCGTTGGGGCAAAGTACTTTGGTTGTGTTGTGCAGGTTCCACGTTGGCGCCGGAATCCCTGGTGTTGCGCCGCATCACATTTCGCGACCATCAACCTTCAACGTGCTTCTTGGCTCCTACTGGTTCGATTAAACCTTGGTTTCATACTGAGGGAAAACTTGCCACTGTGCGCATCATACCTTCCTCTTGGGGTTCCCAACGGACGTGTACATCTACGCGCATCAAGCACTTTTTCTGGCGCCGTTGCCGGGGAACTGAAGAAAAGCTACACCACATAGAATTGCCTCCCACGGCAACAGCTCTTTTCTGGCGCCGTTGCCGGGGAGATCAAGACACGCTGCAAGGGGAGTCTCCACTTCTCAATCTCTTTACTTTGTTTTTGTCTTGCTTTATTTTATTTACTACTTTGTTTGCTGCACTAAATCAAAATACAAAAAAATTAGTTGCTAGTTTTACTTTATTTACTGTCTTGCTCTCTATATCGAAAACACAAAAAAAATTAGTTACTTGCATTTACTCTATCTAGTTTGCTTTATTGTCCTGCACTCTATATTTAAAATACAAAAAAATTTAGTTACTTTTATTACCATGTCTAGCTCTGAACCTGTTACTTCTTCACCTGAAGACTTAGTTTTCACTTTCAAGCAAGGGGATGAGGAGAGTTTTAAGGATGCTTGGTCTAGAATTTTTACTTCTTATCGTAAAACTGAACCTCAAATGACTCTAAGTTTGCTCCTTAGTAATTTTTATTTTGGTCTTATGGTTCGCTATAGATATGCTTTGGACACTTTAGTAGGAGGAGATTTCCTTCATTGTAATGGGGATCAAGCTTTTAATGCCATAAAGAAATTGGTTGCATCACATGATTCAGCTAATAACTTTGATTCAGCCCTTATTAGCATTCATAATAGATTGAACAATCTCGAGATAAGTACATCTCGCTTAAATGATAATTATCACTGTGTTCGTAATCGTCTTGAACAAGTCTTAGAGAATCCTAAACCTTCATCATGGGACCCTTCTGTTAAAATTGTCATCGGTGATCGAACTCTTCATGCCTATTGTGATATTATGTATGAATTTTGCCTTATGCCTGAAAACATTTATAAATCTTTGAAACTTTGGGGAGTCGATAAAGGGGGAGAAGAAATAGCTCTTATTGATAACTCTATCATAATTCCTAAGGGAATAGCTGCAGGTGTGCATACAACCATTCGTGGAAGAACAGTATCCATTGATTATCTTATTATTGAAACAGGAAAAATCATATTCGGAAGATCCTTGCTGAAATTATTGGGAGCAGTCATTGATGTGGGAGAAGGCACTCTGAAATTCACCTCTATACCAGGGGGAAATCATATATTTCCTAAACCAAAAGGAAAGAAAAACATTAAGAAAGGTAAAGATGAAGCCCAAGGTAAGGTTGACACACCATCTCTCGATAATACTTGATTTGCACTTTCTGCGCCTAGCTGAAAGGCGTTAAAGAAAAGCGCTTATGGGAGACAACCCATGTTTTTACCTACAGCAATTTTTGTTTTGTTGAGTCTTGGAAGTTGTTTACTACTGTAGCAACCTCTCCTTATCAAGTTTTTGTGCCAAGTAAAGTTTCTATGTCAAAGTTGATGTTATATTTGGGATTGCTGCGCAGAAACAGCATTGCTGTCTGTCACGAATCTGGGCATAATTCTCTGTAGAAAATTCTAAAAAATCTGCCAATTTACGAGCGTGATCCTCAGATATATACGCAACTTTCATTAGTTTTGAGTTTTTCCATTTGAGCAAGTCTGGTGCCATTTATAAATTCGTCTTTACGGACTGTTCTGTTTTTGACAGATTCTGCCTTTTATTTCGCATTGCCTCTTTTGCTATGTTGGATTTATTTCTTTGATCCATTAATGTCCAGTAGCATTATGCAATGTCCAGAAGTGAAAATAATGATTGTGTCACCTCTGAATGTGTGAATTATTAATGATGCACTAACCCTCTAATGAGTTTGCTTGAAGTTTGGTGTGAAGGAAGTTTTCAAGGGTCAAGAGAGGAGAATGATATACTAAGATCAAGAGGAGTGAAAGCTCTAAGCTTGGGGATGCCCCCGTGGTTCATCCCTGCATATTTTAAGAAGACTCAAGCGTCTAAGCTTGGGGATGCCCAAGGCATCCCCTTCTTCATCGACAACATCATCAGGTTCCTCCCCTGAAACTATATTTTTATTCAGTCACATCTGGTGTTCTTTACTTGGAGCGTCGGTTTGTTTTCGTTTTTGTTTTTGTTTGAATAAGATGGATCCTAGCATTCACTTTGTGGGAGAGAGACACGCTCCGCTGTTGCATATGGACACATGTGTCCTTAGGCTTTACTCATAATGTTCAAGGCGAAGTTTCTTCTTCGTTAATTTGTTATATGGTTGGAATTGGAAAATGCTACATGTAGTAATTCTAAAATGTCTTGGATAATGTGATACTTTGCAATTGTTGTGCTCATGTTTAAGCTCTTGCATCATATGCTTTGCACCCATTAATGAAGAAATACATAGAGCTTGCTAAAATTTGATTTGCATATTTGGTCTCTCTAAGGTCTAGATAATATCTAGTATTGAGTTTTGAACAACAAGGAAGACGGTGTAGAGTCTTATAATGTTTACAATATGTCTTTTATGTGAGTCTTGCTGCACTTGTTCATCCTTGAGTTTGCTTCAAATAACCTTGCTAGCCTAAACCTTGTATCGAGAGGGAATACTTCTCATGCATCCAAAATCCTTGAGCCAACCACTATGCCATTTGTGTCCACCATACCTACCTACTACATGGTATTTCTCCGCCATTCCAAAGTAAATTGCTTGAGTGCTACCTTTAAAATTCCATCATTCACCTTTGCAATATATAGCTCATGGGACAAAATAGCCTTAAAAACTATCGTAGTATTGAATATGTACTTATGCACTTTATATTCTATTAAGTTGCTTGTTGTGCGATAACCATGTTTCTGGGGAACGCCATCAACTATTGTTGAATATCATGTGAGTTGCTATGCATGTCCGTCTTGTCTGAAGGTCTATCATTTTAGTGGTTGGAGCATGCAAAATTGTTAGAGAAGAACATTGGGCCGCTAACTAAAGCCATGAACCATGGTGGAAGTTTCAGTTTTGGACATATATCCTCAATCTCATATGAGAATAATAACTTTGCTACATGCTTATGCATTTAAGAGGAGTCCATTATCTGTTGTCCATGTTGTCCCGGTATGGATGTCTAAGTTGAGAATAATCAAAAGCGAGAAATCCGAAATGCGAGCATTCTCCTTGGACCTTTGTACAGGCGGCATGGAGGTACCCCTTTGTGACACTTGGTTGAAACATGGCATGCGAAGACCCGGTAGTCCAAGTTAAGTAGGACGAGGTGCGGGCACTATTAGTATACTATGCGTGAGGCTTGCAACTTGTAAGATATAATTTTCATAACTCATATGCTTTATTACTACCGTTGACAAAATTGTTTCATGTTTTCAAAATAAAAGCTCTAGCACAAATACAGCAATCGATGCTTTCCTCTGCGAAGGACCATTCTTTTACTTTTATTGTTGAGTCAGTTTACCTATCTCCTTCCACCTTAAGAAGCAAACACTTGTGTGAACTGTGCATTGATTCCTACATACTTGCATATTGCACTTGTTATATTACTTTATGTTGACAATATCCATGAGATATACATGTTAAAAGTTGAAAGCAACCGCTGAAACTTAATCTTCTTATGTGTTGCTTCAATACCTTTACTTTGATTTATTGCTTTACGAGTTAACTCTTATGCAAGACTTATTGATGCTTGTCTTGAAGTACTATTCATGAAAAGTCTTTGCTATATGATTCAGTTGTTTACTCATGTCATTACCTTTGCTTTGATCGCTGCATTCATTACATATGTTTACAAATAGTATGATCAAGATTATGATGGCATGTCACTTCAGAAATTATCTTTGTTATCGTTTTACCTGCTCGGGACGAGCAGAAGCTTGGGGATGCTGATACGTCTCCAACGTATCGATAATTTCTTATGTTCCATGCTACTTTATTGATGATACCTACATGTTTTATGCACATTATATGTCATATTTATGCATTTTCTGAACTAACCTATTAACAAGATGCCGAAGAGCCAGTTCTTGTTTTGTTTTTGGTTTCAGAAATCCTAGTAAAGAAATATTCTCGGAATTGGACGAAACTTTCGCCGGGTCCTATTTTTGCACGAAGCTTCCGGAAGACCGAAGACCTAACGAAGTGGGGCCACGAGGCGGGGAGGGAGGCCGGCGCGGCCCAGGCCCCGGCCGCGCCGACCTGCCCCCTGGGCCCTCGTGTGGCCCCACGCGTTGACCTTCCGCCTACTTAAAGCTCCCGTCGCGAAACCCCCGTACCGAGAGCCACGATACGGAAAACCTTACAGAGACGCCGCCGCCGCGAATCCCATCTCGGGGGATTAGGAGATCGCCTCCGGCACCTGCCGGAGAGGGGATTCATCTCCGGAGGACTCTTCATCGCCATGATCGCCTCCGGAGTGATGAGTGAGTAGTTCACCCCTGGACCATGGGTCCATAGCAGTAGCTAGATGGTCGTCTTCTCCTTGTTGTGCTTCATTGTTAGATCTTGTGAGCTGCCTAACATGATCAAGATCATCTATATGTAATTCTATATGTTGTGTTTGTCGGGATCCGATGGATAGAGAGTACTATGATTATGGTGATTATCAATCTATTGTTCATGTGTTGTTTATGATCTTGCATGCTCTCCGTTATTAGTAGAGGCTCTGGCCAAGTTTTTACTCTTAACTCCAAGAGGGAGTAATTATGCTCGATAGTGGGTTCATGCCTTCATTGATACCTGGGACAGTGACAGAAAGTTCTAAGGTTGTGATGTGCTGTTGCCACTAGGGATAAAACATTGATGCTATGTCTAAGGATGTAGTTATTGATTACATTACGCACAATACTTAATGCAATTGTCTGTTGCTTTGCAACTTAATACTGGAGGGGGTTCGGATGATAACCTGAAGGTGGACTTTTTAGGCATAGATGCAGTTGGATGGCGGTCTATGTTCTTTGTCGTAATGCCCGGATTAAATCTCACTATATTTACCATGTCATGTATATGCATTATTATGCCTTTCTCTATTTGTCAATTGCCCGACTGTAATTTGTTCACCCAACATGCTTTTATCTTATGGGAGAGACACCTCTAGTGAACTGTGGACCCCGGTCCTATTCTTTCCATAGCATACATTCTACTTGTTTTACTGTTTTCTTTGCAAACATCTTCCACTCGATACGTTTAATCCTTTGTTACAGCAAGCCGGTGAGATTGACAACCTCACTGTTTCGTTGGGGCAAAGTACTTTGGTTGTGTTGTGCAGGTTCCAGTTGGCGCCGGAATCCGGTGTTGCGCCGCATCACATTTCGCGACCATCAACCTTCAACGTGCTTCTTGGCTACTGGTTCGATTAAACCTTGGTTTCATACTGAGGGAAAACTTGCCACTGTGCGCATCATACCTTCCTCTTGGGGTTCCCAACGGACGTGTACATCTACGCGCATCATCGAGCTTGAGCTTGAAGTAGGGGTCGAACTCTCGAACGCCGTGGAGGATATTCATGAACAGACCCTTGCTCATCCTGTACCGGCGCCGAAAATTGTCGGCATGTGTTGCATCATCCGCGAAGTAGTCGTTGTGCAGCATGGTATGCCCCTCCATCCTCTGCCGGGGCTTGGACTTCTTTCTCCCGGCCTTGATCCTCCGCGGCGCGGCCTCTTCCTCTTCTCCGCCTCGGCGTCAACCATGTCCTGGAGGGACGCGATGATCAGCAAATGCTCCCGCAGGTCGTCGTCGAAGGCTTGCTCGTCCTCCAGCAGCAGGGCAAGCATCTCATCGTCGCTATCCATGTCTAAAGCAAAATCAATGGTTAAAATTGCGCCGAGGCAGACGACGCAACGAACAGCGGCCAATCGCGCCTACCTGGCAAGTCGTCGAGCACCTTGTGTGCGCGGAGGTGGGGCGGATTTGACGCCGCGTTCTGGGACGCGCTGGCGAAGCGGCGGCGGCACGACCGGCGGGAGCCCCAGCCGCGACGACGGTGCCGACTCTCAGCAGAGATCAGACGCCCAAACGGCCGGGAAATCCAGCGGCGGCGGAGGGGTGGGAGGCGCGGGAAGGAAGGAGCGACGAGAAAAAAGGCGCGAACCAACGGTTTATGCAAATAGTCGCCGACATGTGGGAGCCCGCCTCGCTTTTCTGTGTCCGGCGTGCCCGAGCGTCCCCTGTGGGACGGACGGGCTCGGCGGACACCGTATCGGGCGTGCCGGACAAAAATCGGCTTTGGGGGACTCGGCTGGAACCGTTTTTGTCCACGCGTCCCAAATAGCTTTGGGACGCGATGGAGATGCTCTCGCCCGTTAGAATGGCCGAGCTGCCGCATGATGACAAATGCGAGAGATTTGCCGTTGGCTAGAATGGGTGAGGTGCCGCACGAAGATAACACGAGAAATTTTCCGCCAGCTAGAATGGTTGGGTTGCCGCATGACGACAACGCGAGGGATTTTCCATCGATAGCACATTACGTAGTTTCCAAATCCAAGATATCCGCAATACGACGGGGAAGCTGGCGTCAAGTACAATGGCTAGCTATGTTGTTCTTGTCCGACCATTTTAGGCCCGTTATTTTGCGAGTCCATGATAATAAAAAGACACGTGGCGACGGCTGTGTTGTTGATTTTGTGAAGTGCGTAAAACTTATAAAATGCAGAGTGTCTTTCTTCTCTAGCATGGTGCATGAATGTTCCACTTTTTGTTTCAAAATTTTCCTAAACTGAAAAAATTACCATGGTTAGTAGATGGAGCCTTCTATTAGGGAAGGTAATTTAATTTCAACCCTGGTTTCCAAATAATCCCAGTACACAAGCATGAAAAGAAGAGGTCTACATTCACCATTTAATTTTGGTTATGATACTTGTAGAAATCTTCATCCAAATCTTGTTCCCGCTCTAACTTATAGATTTTGTTACAGCAATGTTTTTGTCTTCACGAGGATTGCGCGTGAAAAGAGTGTCATCACACGATGAAGCCAAAACAAAATGACGATCGGTTTGAACGGCTGCAGTGACATGAGCCAAGGAATGCTTTCTTTCCAGCGGCAGCCCCGGCCGCGGCCGCGCACACACGCCGCACCTTGACTGTGAAGCCGCAGCACGCCGGTGCCGGTGGGTGGGGCCCACGGGCAGCGAGCCACAGCAAGAAGCGTGTGACGGCAGCATATATCTTTGGGCTGCACAGCAAGAAGCGTGTGACGGCAGCATATATCTTTGGGCTTCTGCTTTTGAGAGTGAACTGATGATCGAACGTTCGTCCCGTTCCGGGATCATCCTCGAAGGCTGTGCTCTTAGCTGCACACCTGGCGATTCTGTGGCTGGCATGTGGGGCACGCTTGCATCCTCGTGTGGTGTTTGCACGCGCCCGTGGAGTCACGTTGGCAGTATACACTGGTTGTGCAATGGCTACCGCCACGTCCACGTGTATATGTTGGCAAAGCTACAAAATGGACTGCAGTTAACTTTTGTCTTGTGATGGGGTGTACTCCCCCGTCTCAGATAACGCGCACCTAGTTTAAAAATTGCTTTGACCATTATTTTAGTCAGTAAAATATAAAATATATGTCACAAAAATTATATCATTGGAAAGCTTTTTTGCAGACGAATCTAACAATATATATTTTGTAGACATAAAAGTTATATTTTGTTGACCAAATCAATGGTCAAAGTTTGTTAACGCGCGTGCGTGTTAAACCGAAACGGAGGTAGTACTCACATAAACCAGCCTGGTAGATGAAGCATCTCCACCGGCCTACCAAAAAGAGTGACCCAAATAGTTTGTTTGGGTTGGCCCGTAGACAGAGTTTGGGAGGCGGTTTGGCCGCCGGCCAGCTTTTAGCGGTTGACCCTCGTTGGGCCAACACACAACGAATCCATGTAAAAAAATATTAAAACACGACACAAATTGAGATTTTTATTCAAATTTCACATGTTTGAATGAAAAGAAACTGAATTTAAAATACGAAGAACCCTACTCGCGTCGATCGGTGGGCTCGACGGACCACTCACCGTCGTTATTCGTCGAAGCATGCTCTCGCCCGGGCCGGTACGGCGGTCGCAGGTGAGGCACGAGCAGAGGCGGCTTCTGGATCAGCGCGAACCGCCGCCTCATGAGGGACTCGGCGTTCATGGCGATCCGCTCATCTTCGCGGCGGGTTTCCTGGCGAGGACCGAGCATTTAGCTCAAGCATCCTCTCGTCGCTCAGCCTCCATGAGGAGCCGCCCGCCTCCTCCGTAGCGCCCTCTCGCGGAGACCGCCATGACCCGTTGAGCACAGCCGATCAGCCCGGGGGTGCGGCGGCGCCTCTCGGTTGTGCGCCAGTGGCAGACTCGAGTATCGCCGCCCGCTTGGATCGGCCGCGGGTTGCCGCTCTTCCTCGGCGCCGCGTTCCGTCGGCCTCAAACTTTGCGTCAAGGAGGACGCGCTCCGCTAGCTCGGCCTCGCGAGGCCAAGGGCGAAGATGTCCAAGCCTCGGCTCCAGCTCGAGCTCCGTAGGCGAGGCGAAGGTGGAGACGCAGCGCCGTGCGGCCATTGTATCCCAACATAGAGTAGGTGGTGGCCGGCGGCGAGGCATCCCGGCTACACGACGATGCTGCGTGGGAGAGGAGTTTGGTGGTGAGCACGATGGAGGCCACGTTTAAATAGGCCGAGTAAATTTAGTGGCTACGAAAAATTATGGAAGGCATTAAAGGGCAATCATGGCGTTAATTATAATGGATGAGCTGCCGCATGCCGGCAACGCGAGAGATTTTACACCGGCTAGAATGGCTGAGCCGCCGCATGCCGGCAACACAAGAGATTTGCCGGCTGAGCTGCCGCATGCCGACAACGCGAGAGATTTGGCCGAGGTGCCGCATGACGACAACGAGAGAGATTTTCCGCCGGCTAATGGCTGAGCTGCCGCATGACGACAATGCGAGAGATTTGCTGCCAGCTAGAATGGCTGAGCTGCCGCATGCCGACAATGCGAGAGATTTGCGCCGATAGAATGGATGAGTCGTCGTATCAAGACAAACACGAGAGACGGCGCGGCTAGAATGGTTGAGGTGCCGCACGACGATAGCGGAGAGATTTTCCGCCAGCTGTAATGGCTGGATTGCCGCATGACGACAACGTGAGAGATTTTCCATCGATAGCATTACGTAGTTTCCAAATCCAAGATATCCGCAATACGCGACAGGGAAGCTGATGTCAGGTACAATGGCTAGCTAGGTGTTCTTGTCCGACCATTTTGGGCCCGTTATTTTGCGAGTCCATGATAAAAAAAAAGACACGTGGCGACGACGGCTGTGTTGTTGATTTTGTGAAGTGCGTAAACAACTTACTATAAAGTGCAGAGTGTCTTTCTTCTCTAGCATGGTGCATGAATGTTCCACTTTTTGTTTCAAAATTTTTCTGAACTGAAAAAATTACCATGGTTAGAAGGAGCCTTCTATTAGGGAAGGTAATTTAATTTCAACCCTGGTTTCCAAATAATCCCAGTACACAAGCATGAAAAAAGAGGTATGCACTCACCATTTAATTTTGGTTATGATAGTTGTAAAAATCTTCATTCCAAATCTTGTTCCCGCTCTAGCTTATAGACACTGTTACATCAATGTTTTTTTCACGAGGATATACTGCGCGTGAAAAGAGTGTCATCACACAATGAAGCCAAAACAAAACAAAAAATGACGATCGGCTCGAACGGACCGGCTGTGAGTAGAGTGTGTTGCTGTTCTCTTTCCAGCGGCAGCCCCGGCCGCGGCCGCGCACGCACGCCGCACGAGTTGACCGTCAAGCCATAGCGCGCCGGTGCAGGTGGGTGGGGCCCGCGGGCAGCGAGCCACAGCGAGGAGCGTGTGACGTCAGCATATATCTTTGGCTGCACACGCTGACGATGGCGTTTCTGCTTTTGAGAGAGAACTGACGATGGAACGTTACGGGATCATCCTCGAAGGCCGTGCTGTGCCGGTCTCTCCTGGGCGGACGCCGCTTGGTCGCTTCTTGACCTGGATGCCCGGCGGTTAGCTGCACACGTGGCTGTTCTGTGGCTGGCATGTGGGGCACGGTTGCATCCTCGTGTGGTGTTTGCACGCGCCCGTGGAGCTAGCTCTCACAACAAATGTCACATTGGCAGTAGACACTGATCGTACAATGGCTACCACCACATTCCTGTGTATATGTTGGCAAAGCTACAAAATAGACTGCAGTTAAATATTGTCTGGGGGTTGTGTCTTGTACAAACCAGCCTAGCTAGATGTAAGGGCATCTTCACCGGACCGATCTAAAACAGTGACCAAACGGTTCGTTTGGGTTGGCCCATACACAGAGTTTGGGAGGCGGTTCGGCCGGCCAGGCTAGCGCGTTCAGCAGTTGACCCATTCGGTCCGCGCGGATTTTACTCGTTGGCCACCACACACATCGAATGCATGTAAAAAAATTAAAAGACACAAAGTGCGATTTTATTCCAATTTCGTTACATGTTTGAATGAAAAGCAAATGAATTTAAAATGCAAATAGCCTACTCGTCGTCGCTAGGCGGGCTTGACGTCCAGCCTTCGCCGTCGTTCTCGAGGCATGCTCTCGCCTCGAGGCCGCATTGGACGGATCGTGAGGCCGGAGCAGAGGCGGTTGTTGGATCATCGCGAACCGCCGCCTCATGATGGACTCGGCGTTCGGCGATCCGCTCATCGCGGCGGGTTTCTGCGAGGGCCCGAGCGTTTAGCTCAAGCATCCTCGCCTCCTCCATGAGGAGCCGCGGCCCCTCCGTAGGCCTCTCGCGGGAGACCGCCATGACGCGTTGGGCAGTGCTGTCACCTGCTCCAAGGTGCGGGCAGCGTTCCTCCGGTCGTGCGCCGGCGGCAAGACTCGAGTATCGCCGCCGCTCCGGATCGGCAGTTGCGCTCTTCGTCGCCGCTCCGTGTTCCGCGTCGGCCTCAAATTTCGCGTCAAGGAGGACGCGCTCCGCTAGCTCGGCCTCGTCGAGGCCAAGGGCGAAGATATCTGAAGGCTGAGGCTCCAGCTCGAGCTCCGTAGGCGGAGGTGAAGGTGGAGGCGCATGCGCCGTGCGGCCGTTGTATCCCAACATAGAGTAGGTGGTGGCCAGGCGGCGAGGCATCCTGGCTGCACGACAATGATGTGTTGGGGGAGGAGTTTGGTGGTGAGCACGGTAGAGGCCACATTTAAATAGGCCAAGTGTAAATTTAGTGGCTACAAAAAAATTATGGAAGGCATTAAAGGGCAATCATGGCGTTAATTATAATGGATGAGCTGCCGCATGCCGACAACGCGAGAGATTTGCCACCGGCTAGAATGACCGAGCCGCCGCATGCCAACAACACGAGAGATTTTCCGCCGCCCGCCTGTTAGACTGGTTGAGCCGCCACATGCCGCCAACGCGAGAGATTTGACACCAGCTAAAATGGCTGAGCCGCCGCATGCCGACAACGCGAGAGATTTTCCGCTAGCTAGAATAGCTGAGGTACCGCATGCCGACAATGCGAGAGATTTGTCCGCTAGAATGACTGGGCTGCCGCATGCAAACAACGCGAGAGATTTGCCGTCGCTAGAATGGCCGAGGCGCATGACGACGATGCGAGAGATTTGCCGCTAGCTAGAATGGGTGAGGTGCGGCATGACGACAACGCGAGAGATTTGCCGCCAGCTAGAATGGCGGAGCTGCCGCATGATGACAACGCGAGAGATTTGCCGCCAGCTAGAATGGCTGAGCTGCCGCAAGCCGACAACGCCAGAGATTTACCGCCCGTTACAATGGCCGAGCTTCCGCATGACGACAAATGCGAGAGATTTGCTGTTGGCTAGAATGGGTGAGGTGCCGCACGACGATAACGCGAGAGATTTTCCGCCAGCTGTTATGGCTGGATTGCCGCATGACGACAACGCGAGAGATTTTCCATCGATAGCATTACGTAGTTTCCAAATCCAAGATATCCGCAATACGCGACGGGGAAGCTAGGGTCAGGTACAATGGCTAGCTAGGTTGTTTTTGTCCGACAATTTTGTGCCCATTATTTTGCGAGTCTATGATAAAAAAAAAAAGAACATGTGGCGATGGCTGTGTTGTTGATTTTGTGATGTGCGTAAACAACTTATAAAATGCAGAGTGTCTTTCTTCTTTAGCTTGGTGCATGAATGTTCCACTTTTTGTTTCAAAATTTTCCTAAACTGAAAAAATTACCATGGTTAGTAGATGGAGCCTTGTATTAGGGAAGGTAATTTAATTTCAACCCTGGTTTCCAAATAATCCCAGTACACAAGCATGAAAAAAAGAGGTCTACATTCACCATTTAATTTTGGTTATGATACTTGTAAAAATCTTCATTCCAAATCTTGTTCCCGCTCTAGCTTATAGATAATGTTACAGCAATGTTTTTTTTTTCACGAGGATATACTGCGCGTGAAAAGAGTGTCATCACACAACGAAGCCAAAACAAAATGACGATCGGTTTGAACGGACCGGCGGCAGTGACATCAGGCAAGGAATGCTTTATGAGACGTACTGTGCACGGTGAGTAGAGTGTGTTGGTGTTCTCTTTCCAGCGGCAGCCCTCGCCGCGGCCGCGGACACACGCCGCAAGTTGACCGTGAAGCCATAGTGCGCCGGTGCCGGTGGGTGGGGCCCGCGGGCAGCGAGCCACAGCGAGGAGCATGTGACGACAGCATTATATCTCTGGGCTGCACAAGCTGACGAGGCCGCTTCACCTTTTGAGAGAGAACTGACGATCGGACGTTCGTCCTGTTCCGGTTTCATCTTCGAAGCCTCTGTTGGTCGCGTCCTGGCGCGGACGTACGTGGATACCCGGTGGCTAGCTACACACGTGGCGGTTCCGCGGCTGGCGTGTGTGGCACGCTTGCATCTTCGCGTGGTGGCTGCACGCGCCGGTGGAGCTAGCTCTCACGACAAATGTCACGTTGGCGTTATGCATCCACTAGTCCTGCAATGGCTACCACCACGTCCTTGTGTATATGCCGGCCATGGAGTGCACGTACAAACCAGGCTAGCTAGAAGACGTACGAAGGCACGGGCTCAATCTCGGCTCCGGAGGCGGAGGCGCAGGCGCCGTGCGGCCGTTGTATCCCAGCATAGAGTAGGTGGTGGCTAGGCGGCGAGTCATTCTGGCTAAACAACGAGGATGCGTTGGGGGAGGAGTTTGTTCATGGGCACCGCGGAGGCCACACTGGTAGAAAAAATGGCTTCCGTCCAGCCCCATTAGTCGCGGTTCCTTAGTCGCGGTTCGGGAGGCGAACCGCGACCAAAGGCCTGGGCCCAGCGCGCTCGGGCCAGGTGGACGGAGGAGTCGCGGCCACCCAACCGCGACTAAAGGCCCATCCTATAAAAGGGCCTCAGCTCACAGCACTTAGCCATTTGGTGCCACTTCTCTTCACAAGGGGGTGTTAGGTTTGCTTTTGGTTCCTCTTATGCACACAAGGTGTTTGATGAAATGCCCCAAGAGCATGAAACAAACATGATATGAAGTGTCGGAGCCACACTTGAGCTTCCTCATTTATTTTTTCCTCCTCGATCGCGGTTAGCAACTTGAACCTTTCATATGTGTCATTGATAAAATATGCATGTGTGTAGTTCATTGTTTAATTTCTATTGTTTGTAGCTAGTTAATTAGTTTAACAAATGCATGATGGTTAATTATATATTTTATATTATAATAATGCAGATGAATCGGCAATGGATGTACGCTAACCGACTCTCCGGCGAATTCACTACGGGTTTGAAAGATTTCCTCGTAGTGGCTAATGCGAACAAGCAGGGGGTTTTGTTATCTGTCCATGTGTTGGCTGTAAGAATCAGAAGGGTTACTCTTCCTCAAGGGAAGTTCACCTGCACCTGATTCGGCATGGTTTCATGCCAAGCTATAATTGTTGGACCAAGCATGGAGAAAGAGGGGTTATAATGGAAGAAGATGAAGAAGGGGATGATATCATCGATGACAACTATCTTGATCATTTCGGTGATACTTTCATGGATGATGCTGAAGGTGGGGAAGGTGAAGGGGAAGGTGATCAAGAAGAGGCACGTGATGAGCCCGCTGATGATCTTGGTCGGACCATTGCTGATGCACGGAGACGCTGCGAAACTGAAAAGGAGAGGGAGAATTTGGATCGCATGTTAGAGGATCACAAAAAGTCGTTGTACCCAGGATGCGATAATGGTCTGAAAAAGCTGGGCTGCACACTGGATTTGCTGAGATGGAAGGCACAGGAAGGTGTAGCTGACTCGGGATTTGAAAACTTGCTGAAAATGTTGAAGAATATGTTTCCAAAGAATAACGAGTTGCCCTCCAGTACGTATGAAGCAAAGAAGGTTGTCTGCCCTCTAGGTTTAGAGGTTCTGAAGATACATGCATGCATTAACGACTGCATCCTCTACCGCGGTGAATACGAGAATTTGAATGAATGCCCGGTATGCACTGCATTGCGTTATAAGATCAGAGGCGATGACCCTGGTGACGATGTTGAGGGCGAGAAACCCAGGAAGAAGGTTCCCGCCAAGGTGATGTGGTATGCTCCTATAATACCACGGTTGAAACGTCTGTTCAGGAACAAAGAGCATGCCAAGTTGTTGCGATGGCACAAAGAGGACCGTAAGTCGGACGGGGAGTTGAGACACCCCGCAGATGGAACGCAATGGAGAAAGATCGACAGAGAGTTTAAAGATTTTGCAGCTGACGCAAGGAACATAAGATTTGGTCTAAGTACGGATGGCATGAATCCTTTTGGCGAGCAGAGCTCCAGCCATAGCACCTGGCCCGTGACTCTATGCATCTACAACCTTCCTCCTTGGTTGTGCATGAAGCGGAAGTTCATTATGATGCCAGTGCTCATCCAAGGTCCGAAGCAACCCGGCAACGACATCGATGTGTACCTAAGGCCATTAGTTGATGAACTTTTACAGTTGTGGGGCAGACCTGGTGTCCGTGTGTGGGATGAGCACAAAGAAGAGGAATTTGACCTACGAGCGTTGCTTTTCGTAACCATCAACGATTGGCCTGCTCTTAGTAACCTTTCGGGACAGAAAATGCATGCACGCACTGCTTACATGAGACTGAAAGTGTGCAGTTGCCAAATTGTAAGAAGAATGTGTACCTGGGGCATCGTCGATTTCTTCCCAAAAATCATAACGTAAGAAAGAAAGGCAAGCATTTCAACGGCAAGGCAGATCACCGGCCGAAGCCTGCGGAACGCACTGGTGCTGAGGTATTTGATATGGTCAAGGATTTGAAAGTCATCTTTGGAAAGGGTCCTGCCGGACAATCAGTTCCGAAGGGAGCTGACGGGCACGCACCCATGTGGAAGAAGAAATCTATATTTTGGGAGCTAGAATATTGGAAAGTCCTAGATGTCCGCTCTGCAATCGACGTGATGCATGTTACGAAGAATATTTGCGTGAACCTGCTAAGCTTCTTGGGCGTGTATGGGAAGACAAATGATACAAAGGAAGCACGGCAGGACCAGCAACGTTTGAAAGACCCTGATGACCGGCATCCGGAATGGTTTCAAGGTCGTGCCAGCTACGCTCTTACCAAAGAAGAGAAGGTCATCTTTTTTGAATGCCTGAGCAGTATGAAGGTCCCGTCTGGATTCTCGTCCAATATAAAGGGAATAATAAACATGGCGGAGAAAAAGTTCCAAAACCTGAAGTCTCACGACTGCCACGTGATTATGACGCAATTGCTTCTTGAAAGTATAGAGATGGTAAACCTAGAGGGGGGTGAATAGGTTTCTACAGATTTTAATTCTTTCTTTGCAATATTAGGCTTTGCGGAATATAAAGGTGAGCCTAATGCAAACTAGGTGAGGCAACCTATATGAGGATACAACTAACTCGAGCACGAAGGCTCTCACAGGCAGTTAAATCACAAGTAAGGAGTTCGGTTAGAGATAACCGATAGCACGCGGAGACGAGGATGTATTCCCGTGTTCCCTTGCTTTGCAACAAGGTACGTCACGTTTGGAGGAGTGGAGGTCCCACGAAGGATTCCCCGCGCCACGAAGGCTCACCCTATTCTCCGGAGCCTATCCCACGAAGGAATAGCTCTCTCACTTGTGGTAGACTTTGAGGTAGCCTCCAAACCTTCACAATCTTGCCCGGAGCAGATCCACAGCCCGGATGCTTCCGGACTCCTCTTGCCCACCTAGGGTTTCCAAGGAACCCTAGGAAGCAAGCTTCTTGATGAATACAAGGGGGAATGAGATTTGGCTTGGTAGAACGGTAGATCGGGTCCTCCTCTATCGTTTCCCCGGAGGGATTTGAGTTTGGGTGGAGGAGGAGGGAGATCTGAGGCTTTTGGTGTTTCTAACAATGGAGTATGAGAGAAGGAGCTCAAGAACAGCTTGTAGTGTAGTGCCTAACTGTCTAGAGGTAGGAGAAGGGCTATTTATAGTGTTCTTCGAAATATGGCCGTTGGCCACTTGCCACCTCAGCTTTTCCTCGACAAACCCGGTTCAACCGGACCAGGGACCGGACTGCCCGGTGCAGAGGCCGGTCGGACCGGGCTGGTGACCGGAGCTTCTTTTCGTCGTCCAGAGGCTCCTCCGGTTGGCGCCCGGTTGGCGCCCGGTCGACCGGTCGACCGGGCGGCGCGCCGGTCTGTAGGCCGGCTGACCGGTCGGCAACCGGATTTGCTGTGTTCTTGTGTGGAGCCCGGTTGGCGACCGGTCGACCGGGTCGTGCGCCGGATGCTCCGGTTGGCGACCGGTGGACCGAGCTGCGCGCCGGACTGGCCGGTTGCTGGCCCGGTTGGACCGGGCTGCAGACCGGATTTCTGCTGTAGACCCCTTTTCGATTGTTGTTGAAGTGGGGGGTCTCCTTTAGCCTTCTTGTTCCTTTGATACACCATTTATGCCTCATTGCCTAAAACCTGAGATTATCCTTATAAACATATTAGGCCAAATACTCTAGCACGGTGTCATTGTTACCAAAATAATGGATAAGGGTAAAATACCCTTACAATCTCCCCCTTTTTGGTATACGATGACAAACCGAGCTAGAGTCACAAATAGATATTATGATAAGCTCTAAACCTTGATTCCATATAAGATATTACGACAGCTCCCCCATAATGTGTGCACTTGGAGAATTTGCGTTTGAATGCAAAGTGCACCATTTGTTGAACATGAGAAGCTCCCCCAATATCTTTAGGAAACAAGCATGGTATGGAGATGTGTATATCAAGATATATAAGCATAGCACACATAATCATCCTAACATAGAGTAGCACACATAATAGTCGTCCATACACATCCATACACGAATTATTGGAAGTAGCAAATGGTTCTTGAAAAACTCAAAGCAAATAAGCACAAGCCATATAAAATCCAAATAAAGCAACTCCCATGGCTTGTGATAATCAAAGAACCCCGTGGTTCCTAGACTCTACTCTCTTCTCCCCCTTTGGCATCGGAACACCAAAAAGGCGAAGAAAAGGTAGAGATGCTATCGCACCCATCAATAGAACTCATGCCCGGAGGAGTAGGAGCTCTCGTCATCATCACCGGCAGCCGCATCACCTTCATCTTCATCACCACCATCATCAGGAGGAGTAGGAGCACGAGCAGTCCTAGGAGGGAGGCTACCATGAGCATACATGGAGAAGTCGAAGTTCTGGATCATCTCATGTTGATCATCGGGCTTGAGGCACACGAGGTCATATAGTCCCATACCCTTCAAGGTTTCAACCACAAAGCGGTACTTTGTGGCCTCATGCAAGCCAAGCTCGACAGGATTGATGGCCTTGGGTGATACAATATCACCATTCTTCATAAACTCATGAGAATCATAGTAACCATCCCATAGGACTGCTTGAGTCTTGGTCCAGAAGAACTTGTCCCCTTGAGTGTAAGTCCGTTGCTCAAAGCGATACGGATTCACCGTTCTCAATTCCTGCCACTCAAGACGGTTTACATTCCCAACATTGAAAGTTGGCACTATTTCATCATCCTCTTGGGCGGCATGCTTATCCTTTCTCTTGCCACTAACAGACTTGGTTCTACCCCCAGCTAAGCTGCCAATGTCGTACCCTGATGAGTTTGAGGGGGTACGCGACCACTAGAACGGCGGGGAGGATCAGCAGTCCTTCCTCTCTTGGCAACATTGCCACGGCCCTCACCACTCCAACTACCAAGACATGGTCCTCCTTGATTAAGAGATCAAGAAGAACACGAGGTAGGTCTTCAAACCCAAGAACTCCAAGATTTCCCAAAATAGCTTGAGAGGGACCAAATCCTTTGGTGGAGTTGCTCCAAGGGGCCCGATCTATGGTTTGGTGGAGTTTGAGGGAGTGCTTGTGGTGGGAAGACCCTAGAGCATGTGGGAGGTGATGGGGGCGGCGGCCATGGAGGTGTGGAGGTTTGGGGGTAATGAGGAAGAAGACCCCAAGGGGTATCCTCCTCCACTCATAACAGGCCGTGCGCCCGGTCGGAAACCCGGTCGAACCGGACCTGGCGCCGGCTGGTCGGCGCAGAGGCCGGTCCAACCGGACCAGAGACCGGCCACCCAGTTTTCTCTTTTTCGCCTCGTTTTGCCCCTATGCTTTGTGTAAATGTGTGTGAATGCTCAGATGATGACATGTACATATAGATAGATAGATGATGATGAGATGAGCATAGACATGGGGTTGGAAACACAAGATTCTCTAGGCATACCCGTTGGAGAGAAAATCCAAACAAGATGTAAATAGCAACAATGGGTATGAGTCGAGATATATATCAAGAATCATAAGTCATTTTGAAATGATTTTTGCAAT
Source organism: Lolium multiflorum (assembly GCA_030979885.1). Classification (NCBI taxonomy): domain Eukaryota; kingdom Viridiplantae; phylum Streptophyta; class Magnoliopsida; order Poales; family Poaceae; genus Lolium; species Lolium multiflorum. The sequence continues at coordinate 234,993,175 of CM061753.1, forward strand.
AAGATCATTTGGCCTTATATAGTCAAATCAAGTTGTAATGAAGGCTCAATGAGGGGCGGGGGATTACTCCCCCTATGTGAAAGCGCAAATGTCATGAGACCTCGAAGAGACATGCTTGGGTCCATATAATGACATTGGGTCTATTTATGTTGCACACATAGGTATGCATCATACCAAGACATGGTAAGATGACTATCCCCATATGTGCTGTGCCTCTAAGCTAGATAGTTAGATAAATGCAAGAATATAGTGCAAGAAGTTGATTCAATCCAAGTTTTTAGGATCAAGAATACCAAGTTCTCCTCTCAAGTTTACAAACCGGGCTTCATCCAAAGGCTTAGTGAAAATATCCGCCAATTGGTAGGTTGTTCCCACATGAGTGAGATCAATATCCTTATTGGCAACATGGTCACGTAGGAAGTGATGGCGAATGTCAATATGTTTGGTGCGACAATGTTGAACCGGGTTATTGGCGATCTTTATTGCACTTTCATTGTCACATAGAAGAGGCACCGTACCAAGAGACACACCATAGTCTTTCAAGGTTTGCTTCATCCATAACAATTGAGTGCAACAAGATGCCGCGGATATGTATTCGGCTTCGGCGGTGGATAAAGCGGTGGAGTTTTGTTTCTTGGATGACCAACTCACCAATGACCGGCCAATAAATTGGCAAGCCCCGGAGGTAGACTTCCGGTCAACCTTATCACCGGCCCAATCGGAGTCCGAGTAGCCAATGAGTTCAAAGGTTGACCCCTTTGGACGTACCGATAATTTCTTATGTTCCATGCTACATTATTGATGATATCTACATGTTTTATACACATTATATGTCGTATTTACGCATTTTCTGGAACTAACCTATTAACAAGATGCCAAAGAGCCAGTTGTTGTTTTCTGCTGTTTTTGGTTTCAGAAATCCTAGTAACGAAATATTCTCGAATTGGACGAAATCAACGCCCAGGGTCCTATTTTTGCACGAAGCTTCCGAAGCGAAGGGAAAGGAAGTGGGGCCACGAGGCGCCGCCACACTAGGCGGCGCGGCCTAGGGCTTGGCCGCGCGGCCCTGCGTGGGGCCCTCGTGTGGCCCCCGCCCTTCCGCCTACTTAAAGCCTCCGTCGCGAAACCCCCTGCCGAGAGCCACGATACGGAAACCTTCCAGAGACGCCGCCGCCGCAATCCCATCTCGGGGGATTCAGGAGATCGCCTCCGGCACCCTGCCGGAGAGGGGAATCATCTCCCGGAGGACTCTTCATCGCCATGATCGCTCTCGGAGTGATGAGTGAGTAGTTCACCCCTGGACTATGGGTCCATAGCAGTAGCTAGATGGTCGTCTTCTCCTAATTGTGCTTCATTGTTGGATCTTGTGAGCTGCCTAACATGATCAAGATCATCTATCTGTAATACTATATGTTGTGTTTGTCGGGATCCGATGGATAGAGAATACTATGTTATGGTGATTATCAATCTATTATTTATGTGTTGTTTATGATCTTGCATGCTCTCCGTTATTAGTAGAGGCTCTGGCCAAGTTTTTGCTCTTAACTCCAAGAGGGAGTATTTATGCTCGATAGTGGGTTCATGCCTCCATTGATACCTGGGACAGTGACAGAAAGTTCTAAGGTTGTGGATGTGCTGTTGCCACTAGGGATAAAACATTGATGCTATGTCTAAGGATGTAGTTGTTGATTACATTACGCACCATACTTAATGCAATTGTCTGTTGCTTGCAACTTAATACTGGAAGGGGTTCGGATGATAACCTGAAGGTGGACTTTTTAGGCATAGATGCATTTGGATGGCGGTCTATGTACTTTGTCGTAATGCCCGATTAAATCTCACTATATTTATCATATCATGTATATGCATTGTTATGCCCTTTTCTATTTGTCAATTGCCCGACTGTAATTTGTTCACCCAACATGCTTTAATCTTATTGGAGAGACACCTCTAGTGAACTGTGGACCCCGGTCCTATTCTTTACATCGCATACAATCTACTGCAATACTTGTTTTACTGTTTTCTTCGCAAACAATCATCTTCCACACAATACGGTTAATCCTTTGTTACAGCAAGCCGGTGAGATTGACAACCTCACTGCTTCGTTGGGGCAAAGTACTTTGGTTGTGTTGTGCAGGTTCCACGTTGGCGCCGGAATCCCTGTGTTGCGCCGCATCACATTTCGCCACCATCAACCTTCAACGTGCTTCTTGACTCCTACTGGTCCGATTAAACCTTGGTTTCTTTGAGGGAAACTTGCCACGTGCGCATCATACCTTCCTCTTGGGGTTCCCAACGGACGTGTACATCTACGCGCATCAAGCAAATTTCTGGCGCCGGGGAGATCAAGACACGCTGCAAGGGGAGTCTCCACTTCTCAATCTCTTTACTTTGTTTTTGTCTTGCTTTATTCTATTTACTACTTTGTTTGCTGCACCTAAACAAAACACAAAAAAATTAGTTGCTAGTTTTACTTTATTTACTGTCTTGCTCTCTATATCAAAAACACAAAAAAATTAGTTACTTGCATTTACTTTATCTAGTTTGCTTTATTTACTGTTGCTAAAATGAATACCCCTGAAAATACTAAGTTGTGTGACTTCACAAACACAAATAATAATGATTTCCTATGCACACCTATTGCTCCACCTGCTACTACAGCAGAATTCTTTGAAATTAAACCTGCTTTACTGAACCTTGTTATGAGAGATCAATTTTCTGGTGTTAGTTCTGATGATGCTGCTGCCCATCTTAATAATTTTGTTGAACTTTGTGAAATGCAAAAATATAAGGATGTAGATGGTGATATTATTAAATTGAAATTGTTTCCTTTCTCATTAAGAGGAAGAGCTAAAGATTGGTTGCTATCTTTGCCTAAGAATAGTATTGATTCATGGACTAAATGTAAGGATGCTTTTATTGGTAGATATTATCCTCCCGCTAAAATTATATCTTTGAGAAGTAGCATAATAAATTTTAAGCAATTAGATACTGAACATGTTGCTCAAGCATGGGAGAGAATGAAAACTTTGGTAAAGAATTGCCCAACCCATGGACTGACTACTTGGATGATCATCCAAACCTTCTATGCAGGACTAAATTTTTCTTCGCGGAATTTATTGGATTCAGCTGCTGGAGGTACCTTTATGTCCATCACTTTGGGGGCGGCTACAAAGCTTCTTGATGATATGATGATAAATTACTCTGAATGGCACACGGAAAGAGCTCCACAAGGTAAGAAGGTAAATTCTGTTGAAGAAACCTCTTCCTTGAGTGATAAGATTGATGTGATTATGTCTATGCTTGTGAATGGTAGATCTAATGTTGATCCAAATAATGTTCCTTTAGCTTCATTGGTTGCTCAAGAAGAAAATGTTGATGTGAATTTCATTAAAAATAATAATTTCAACAACAATGCTTATAGGAACAATGGTAATAACTATAGGCCATATCCTTCTGCTAATGGTAATGGTTATGGTAATTCTTATGGGAATTCTTACAACAATAATAGGAGTGTACCCCTGGTCTTGAAGCCATGCTTAAAGAATTTATTAGTACACAAACTGCTTTTAACAAATCTGTTGAGGAAAAGCTTGATAAAATTGATATTATTGCTTCTAGAGTTGATAGACTTGCCTCTGATGTTGATCTATTAAAATTGAAAGTTATGCCTAATAATGATATTGATAATAAGATTACTACTACAGCAAATGCCATCCAAGTTAGAATTAATGAGAATATAAGATTAATGGCTGAATTGCGTGCTAGGTGGGATAGAGAAGAAAATGAAAAACTAGCTAAAGAGAATAATGTAGCTAAAGTTTGGACTATTACCACCATTAGTAATGATAATGATTCACATGTTGCTGCACCTCCTACTATCAATGGTAAAATAATTGGTGTTGGCAATGTTTCTACTCCTAGTGCAAAGCGTACAAAACTGCCTGAAATTGCTAAAACTGCTGAAACTGCTTGTGATAAAACTGCTGAAATTTTTTCCAACCTTGGGGACAATGATCCCATTGCTGTAGCTCATAATGATTTAGATTTTGATGATTGCCACATCTCTGAAGTTATAAAGTTCTTACAAAAACTTGCTAAAAGTCCTAATGCTAGTGCTATAAATTTGGCCTTTACAAAACACATTACAAATGCTCTCATAAAAGCTAGAGAAGAGAAACTAAAACTTGAAACTTCTATTCCTAGAAAGTTAGAAGATGGTTGGGAGCCCATCATTAAAATGAAATTCAATGACTTTGAATGTAATGCTTTATGTGATCTTGGTGCAAGTATTTCTGTTATGCCTAAAAAGATTTATGATATGCTTGACTTGCCACCATTGAAGAATTGTTATTTGGATGTTAATCTTGCCGATAATGTTAAAAAGAAACCTTTAGGGAGGATTGATAATGTGCGCATTACGGTTAACAATAACCTTGTCCCCGTTGATTTTGTTGTCTTGGATATCGAATGCAATGCATCTTGTCCTATTGTGTTGGGAAGACCTTTTCTTCGAACCGTTGGTGATGTTATTGATATGAGGGAAGGTAATATTAAATACCAATTTCCTCTCAAGAAAGGTATGGAACACTTCCCTAGAAAGAGAATGAAGTTGCCTTTTGATTCTATTATTAGAACAAGTTATGATGTTGATGCTTCTACTCTTGATGTTACTTGATTTGCACTTTCTGCGCCTAGCTGAAAGGCGTTAAAGAAAAGCGCTTATGGGAGACAACCCATGTTTTTACTACAGCACTTTGTTTTATATTTGAGTCTTGGAAGTTGTTTACTACTGTAGCAACCTCTCATTATCATGTTTTTGTACCAAGTAAAGTTTCTATGTTAAAGTTGATGTTATATTTGGGATCGCTGCGCAGAAACAGCATTGCTGTCTGTCACGAATTCTGGCATAAGTCTCTGTAGAAAATTCAAAAAAATCTGCAAAATTACGAGCGTGATCCTCAGATATGTACGCAACTTTCATTAGTTTTGAGTTTTTCCATTTGAGCAAGTCTAGTGCACCTTTCTGGTTCGTCTTTACGGACTGTTCTGTTTTTGACAGATTCTGCCTTTTATTTCGCATTGCCGTATTTGCTATGTTGGATGAATTTCTTTGATCCATTAATGTCCAGTAGCTTTGTGCAATGTCCAGAAGTGTTAAGAATGATTGTGTCACCTCTGAATATGTGAATTTTAATTGTGCACTAACCCTCTAATGAGTTTGCTTGAAGTTTGGTGTGAAGGAAGTTTTGAAGGGTCAAGAGAGGAGTATGATATACTATGATCAAGAGGAGTGAAAGCTCTAAGCTTGGGGATGCCCCCGTGGTTCATCCCTGCATATTTTAAGAATACTCAAGCGTCTAAGCTTGGGGATGCCCAAGGCATCCCCTTCTTCATCGACAACATCATCAGGTTCCTCCCCTGAAACTATATTTTTATTCAGTCACATCTTTTGTTCTTTACTTGGAGCGTCGGTTTGTTTTTGTTTTTGTTTTTGTTTGAATAAAATGGATCCTAGCATTCACTTTGTGGGAGAGAGACACGCTCCGCTGTTGCATATGGACAAATATGTCCTTAGGCTTTACTCATAATGTTCAAGGCGAAGGTTGAAACTTCTTCGTTAAATTGTTATATGGTTAGAATTGGGAAATGCTACATGTAGTAATTCTAAAATGTCTTGGATAATGTGATACTTTGCAATTGTTGTGCTCATGTTTAAGCTCTTTCATCATATACTTTGCACCCATTAATGAAGAAATACATAGAGCTTGCTAAAATTTGGTTTGCATATTTGGTCTCTCTAAGGTCTAGATAATTCTAGTATTGAGTTTTGAACAACAAGGAAGACGGTGTAGAGTCTTATAATGTTTACAATATGTATTTTATGTGAGTTTTGCTGCACCGGTTCATCCTTGAGTTTGCTTCAAATAACCTTGCTAGCCTAAACCTTGTATCGAGAGGGAATACTTCTCATGCATCCAAAATCCTTGAGCCAACCACTATGCCATTTGTGTCCACCATACCTACCTACTACATGGTATTTCTCCGCCATTCCAAAGTAAATTGCTTGAGTGCTACCTTTAAAATTCCATCATTCACCTTTGCAATATATAGCTCATGGGACAAAATAGCCTTAAAAACTATCGTAGTATTGAATATGTACTTATGCACTTTATCTCTTATTAAGTTGCTTGTTGTGCGATAACCATGCTTCTGGGGACGCCATCAACTATTCTTTGTTGAATATCATGTGAGTTGCTATGCATGTCCGTCTTGTCTGAAGTAAGAGAGATCTACCACCTTAATGGTTGGAGCATGCATATTGTTAGAGAAGAACATTGGGCCGCTAACTAAAGCCATGAATCATGGTGGAAGTTTCAGTTTTGGACATATATCCTCAATCTCATATGAGAATAATAATTGTTGTCACATGCTTATGCATTAAAGAGGAGTCCATTATCTGTTGTCCATGTTGTCCCGGTATGGATGTCTAAGTTGAGAATAATCAAAAGCGAGAAATCCAAAATGCGAGCTTTCTCCTTAGACCTTTGTACAGGCGGCATGGAGGTACCCCTTTGTGACACTTGGTTGAAACATGTGTATTGCGAAGATCCGGTAGTCCAAGCTAAGTAGGACAAGGTGCGGGCACTATTAGTATACTATACATGAGGCTTGCAACTTGTAAGATATAATTTACATAACTCATATGCTTTATTACTACCGTTGACAAAATTGTTTCATGTTTTCAAAATAAAAGCTCTAGCACAAATATAGCAATCGATGCTTTCCTCTTTGAAGGACCTTTCTTTTACTTTTATTGTTGAGTCAGTTTACCTATCTCTCTCCACCTCAAGAAGCAAACACTTGTGTGAACTGTGCATTGATTCCTACATACTTGCATATTGCACTTGTTATATTACTTTACATTGACACTATCCATGAGATATACATGTTATAAGTTGAAAGCAACCGCTGAAACTTAATCTTCCTTTGTGTTGCTTCAATACCTTTACTTTGATTTATTGCTTTATGAGTTAACTCTTATGCAAGACTTATTGATGCTTGTTTTGAAGTACTATTCATGAAAAGTCTTTGCCTTATGATTCATTTGTTTTCTCATGTCATTACCATTGTTTTGATCGCTGCATTCATTACATATGTTTACAATAGTATGATCAAGATTATGATGGCATGTCACTCCAGAAATTGTCCTTGTTATCGTTTGCCTACTCGGACGAGCAGAACTAAGCTTGGGGATGCTGATACGTCTCCGACGTATCGATAATTTCTTATGTTCCATGCTACATTATTGATGATATCTACATGTTTTATACACATTATATGTCGTATTTACGCATTTTCTGGAACTAACCTATTAACAAGATGCGAAGAGCCGATTTGTTTTTCTGCTTTTTGGTTTCAGAAATCCTAGTAACGAAATATTCTCGAATTGGACGAAATCAACGCCCAGGGTCCTATTTTTGCCGAAGCTTCCGGAGAAGGAAAGGAAGTGGGGCCACGAGGCGCCGCACTAGGCGGCGCGGCCCAGGGCTTACGCGACCCTGGCGTGTGGGGCCCTCGTGTGCCCCGCGTTCTTCCGCCTACTTAAAGCCTCCGTCGCGAAACCCCGATGAGAGCCACGATACGGAAAACCTTCCGGAGACGCCGCCGCCGAATCCCATCTCGGGGATTCAGGAGATCGCCTCCGGCACCCTGCCGGAGAGAGGAATCATCTCCCGGAGGACTCTTCATCGCCATGATCGCCTCCGGAGTGATGAGTGAGTAGTTCACCCCTGGACTATGGGTCCATAGCAGTAGCTAGATGGTCGTCTTCTCCTAATTGTGCTTCATTGTTGGATCTTGTGAGCTGCCTAACATGATCAAGATCATCTATCTGTAATACTATATGTTGTGTTTGTCGGGATCCGATGGATAGAGAATACTATGTTATGGTGATTATCAATCTATTATTTATGTGTTGTTTATGATCTTGCATGCTCTCCGTTATTAGTAGAGGCTCTGGCCAAGTTTTTGCTCTTAACTCCAAGAGGGAGTATTTATGCTCGATAGTGGGTTCATGCCTCCATTGATACCTGGGACAGTGACAGAAAGTTCTAAGGTTGTGGATGTGCTGTTGCCACTAGGGATAAAACATTGATGCTATGTCTAAGGATGTAGTTGTTGATTACATTACGCACCATACTTAATGCAATTGTCTGTTGCTTGCAACTTAATACTAGAAGGGGTTCGGATGATAACCTGAAGGTGGACTTTTTAGGCATAGATGCATGTTGGATGGCGGTCTATGTACTTTGTCGTAATGCCCTGATTAAATCTCACTATATTTATCATATCATGTATATGCATTGTTATGCCCTTTTCTATTTGTCAATTGCCCGACTGTAATTTGTTCACCCAACATGCTTTAATCTTATGGGAGAGACACCTCTAGTGAACTGTGGACCCCGGTCCTATTCTTTACATCGCATACAATCTACTGCAATACTTGTTTTACTGTTTTCTTCGCAAACAATCATCTTCCACACAATACGGTTAATCCTTTGTTACAGCAAGCCGGTGAGATTGACAACCTCACTGCTTCGTTGGGGCAAAGTACTTTGGTTGTGTTGTGCAGGTTCCACGTTGGCGCCGGAATCCCGGTGTTGCGCCGCATCACATTTCGCCACCATCAACCAACGTGCTTCTTGACTCGGCCGATAAATTGGCAAGCCCCGGAGGTAGACTTCCGGTCAACCTTATCACCGGCCCAATCGGAGTCCGAGTAGCCAATGAGTTCAAAGGTTGACCCCTTTGGATACCATAGCCCGAGAGTAGGAGTGAGAACAAGGTATCTTAGAATCCGTTTGACCGCCATCAAATGGCTCTCCTTAGGAGCGGATTGAAAACGAGCACACATCCCTACACTTAGCATGATATCCGGCCTAGAGGCACAAAGGTAGAGCAAGGATCCTATCATGGAACGGTATACCTTTATATCCACATCCTTCTCACCGTCACATGAGCCAAGTTGCCCCTTTACGGGCATGGGTGTCTTCATTGGGCTTGCATTGGTCATGTTGAATTTCTTGAGCATGTCCTTCACATACTTTTCTTGAGAGATGAAGGTGCCTTTTGCAAGTTGCCTCACTTGGAAGCCTAGGAAAAACTTCAACTCCCCCATCATGGACATCTCAAATTTCCTAGTCATCAATAGCTCAAAAGCTTTGTTATGATTGGGGTTAGTTCCACCAAATATAATATCATCAACATATATTTGACATATAAACAAGCCACCCCCTTTAACCCGCTTGGTGAAAAGGGTGGAATCGACCGTACCCATGCAAAACCCATCTTGTAGTAGAAAATCCCTAAGGAACTCATACCAAGCACGTGGAGCTTGCTTGAGACCGTAGAGTGCCTTATGGAGTAAATACACATGGTTGGGTCGGCATGGGTCTTCGAAACCCGGGGGTTGAGCTACATATGCGGTTTCTTTTAGAGGACCATTCAAAAATGCACTTTTCACATCCATTTGGTATAGTTTGAAATTGTGGAAAGATGCAAATGCAAGCAAAAGACGAATAGCTTCAAGACGGGCTACCGGCGCAAAGGTATCCTCAAAATCCATACCTTCTATTTGGGCAAACCCTTGCGCCACTAACCTTGCTTTATTTCTAATAACAATACCATCCTCATCTTGCTTGTTCTTGAACACCCATTTGGTCCCAATGACATTGATGCGATGATCCTTGGGTCTCTCAACTAGAGACCATACTTCATTGCGGGTGAAACACTCCAATTCTTCTTGCATGGCAATGACCCAATCCGGATCAACCAAGGCTTCATGTACCTTGAGTGGCTCAAAACTAGACACAAAAGCATGATGTTGACAATAAGTCATAAGTAATGCATGGTGTCTACGAGTTACCACTCCTTTTGAGATGCTACCAAGGACAAGATCTACTTTCATGTCACTTGCCCTTGTAGCCGCCTTGATCTTCCGAATGGTTCCTTCATGATCAATGAATTCATCTCTTGCTAATACTTGATCATGAGGGACAACTTGAGCTTGAACATGAGTTGAAGATGTTTCTTGATCATCATCATGGTCTTGCTCAGTGGGTTGAGGGCTTTCTTCTTGTTCTTCGGGATGTGGCTCATCTTGAGTGGAGGATACATCTTGGGTTGCACTTGATGGTTCAACTTGAGTTGAGCTAGGCTCAACTTGAGGTGAGCTTGATACTTCTATTCCATCACCTTGATCATCACTATGAACCTCCATGGGCCGGATTGCTCGCAAGAGTTTATCAGTAGTAACAGTTTTATGGCAGTGGAAATAGTGAAATAACAGCAGCGGTGAAATAAAGACAGCAGTAGTGATTATAGTAAACAACAGGATTAAAATACTGTAGGCACAGGGACGGATTTAACGGGCGTTGCATGGATGAGAGAAACTCATGTAACAATCAAAGCAGGGGCATTTGCAGATAATAATAAAACGGTATCCAAGTACTAATCAATCAATAGGCATGTGTTCCATATTTAGTCGTACGTGCTCGCAATGAGAAACTTGCACAACATCTTTTGTCCTACCAGCCGGTGGCAGCCGGGCCTCTAGGGAAACTACTGGATATTAAGGTACTCCTTTTAATAGAGTACCGGAGCAAAGCATTAACACTCCGTGAACACATGTGATCCTCACATCACTACCATCCCCTCCGGTTGTCCCGATTTCTGTCACTTCGGGGCCATTGGTTCCGGACAGCGACATGTGTATACAACTTGCAGGTAAGATCATAAACAACGAATATCTTCATGAATCAATAACATGTTCAGATCTGAGATCATGGCACTCGGGCCCTAGTGACAAGCATTAAGCATAACAAGTTGCAACAATATCATAAAAGTGACATCTACGGATACTAGGCACTATGCCCTAACAATCTTATGACTATTACATGACCAATCTCATCCAATCCCTACCATCCCCTTCAGCCTACAGCGGGGGAATTACTCACACATGGATGGGGGAAACATGGCTGGTCGATGGAGAGGCGTTGGCGGTGATGGCGGTGAAGATCTCCTCCAATTCCCCGTCCCGGGGCCGGAACGGAGACTGGCTCCCGCGACGGAGTTCGCGATGTGGCGGCTCTCTGAGGGTTCTGGCGACTTCAACTTCTCTCGTGCGTTTCAGGTCGAAACCAATAAGTAGTCCGAAGGGGGGCGTCGGAGGCCGGCCGAGGCCACACCATAGGGCCGCGCGGGCCCCCCCTGGGCCGCGCCGCCATATGGTGTGGGGCCCTCGGGCCTCCACCTCCTTTGCCCTTCTGGCTCCGTCAATATTTTGGTAAAATAGGGCCATCTGAAGAAATTCCGAGGATTTTCCCGAAAGTTGGATTTCTGCACAAAAACGAGACACCAGAGCAATTCTGCTGAAAACAGCGTTAGTCCGTGTTAGTTGTATCCAAAATACACAAATTAGAGGCAAAACAATAGCAAAAGTGTTCGGGAAAGTAGATACGTTTTGGACGTATCAACTCCCCCAAGCTTAGCTTATTGCTTGTCCTCAAGCAATTCAGTTAACAACTGAGCGATAAAAGAACTTTCACGAACACATTTGCTCATATGATGTATATATTCTCATGCTATGGCTAATACTTAAGCAGTTCATAATAAGATACATGCAAATAAGATCATCCAACAGCTATGTCAATCATGGAGAGGTACCAACAATTAATAATAAGCACCATGAATCATGTATATAAGCAGGATTGCAATGTTCATAAGAGAATATGATAAAGTGGTATCTCGCTTGCCTGTATTTGATCGGCAAAACATAAATGCCGAGGCACCTCTTGAGTTCATAGAAAGACTAGAAGTAGTGATTGTCAAAGATAAAAGCATCAAAGTTATACCACGATCAATCATATTTTGAGACAAGCATATTATACTAAGAATGACAGTTGTGCTCTCAAGATAGTGCTCAAAGAAAGAATGGAGACACAACATAAAAGTAAAAGATTGACCCTTCGCAGAGGGAAGCAGGGATTAACATGCGCTAGAGCTTTTCATTTGTAAAGCAGGAGTAAAATTATTTTGAGAGGTGTTTGTTGTTGTCAACGAATGGTAATGGGTACACTAACTACCTCATCAACCGGACTCACAAGAGCGGCTCCCATTTTATTTTTGGTTGGCACTCCTTCCAACCTTTCTTTCACAAACCATGGCTAACCGAATCCTCGGGTGCCTGCCATCAATCACATACCATGAAGGAGTGCCTTTTTATTTAAGTTTTATTATGATGATGACACTCCCCCAACCTTTGCTTACACAAGCCATGGCTAACCGAATCCTTCGGGTGCCGTCCAACAATCACAAACCATGGAGGAGTGTCTATTTAAGTTAATTAATTTGGGACTGGGAATCCCATTGCCAGCTCTTTTTGCAAAATTATTGGATAAGCGGATATGCCACTAGTCCATATGAGAGTCCGTCAAAAGTAAATGACAAGGTTGAAAGCTAAACACCACATACTTCCTCATGAGCTATGAAACATTAACACAAATTGAGAAGCATTTTGAAAGTTTTAAAGGTAGCGCATGAGAATTTACTTGGAATGGTTTGAAATGCCATGCATAGGTATTTATGGTGGACACTTTTGGAACAACTTGGTTTTCAGGTGTTTGGAAGCACGAGCGGCGTCACCGCTCAGTACAAGTGAAGGCTAGCAAAAGACTAGGGAGCGACAAATCAAGAGAGCAGTAACTGTCATAATCATGCTTGCGGCAAAATAAATTAACGGAGGCATAAAAGTGATACAAGAACTCTGAAGCAATATAAATCATCGAGGCTTAATTGACTTTTTGTTCAGTCATATGCATGCGTGAGCATGTGCCAAGTCGATATAAATGAATTATTCAGAGGAGGATACCACAATGCCATACTTACTTATGAATAAAACAATGCAAGCAAACATCCATGACATGCTACTCATATTAATAAATTGGAACTAAACATGAGAGATCATGAGCTACTAGACTTTCTCAAATAACATATACCTCACATGAACCAACTAAGCATGATCATATGGATGAGTATATGTACAAAAATGAAAGCAAATAGAGTTCATACCAGCCTCTCACCACAATCAGATTGTCGTAGATCGTCATTATTGCCTTTTCACTTGTGTAGCTTGGATAATATGAAATGAAAACCACGCTCCAGCCACCGAAGACCATTGAACTCATGATGAACTTTACAAACCAAAGAAGAACAGCAAATATTTTTGGTGTTTTCGAATTAGAAACAAGAACGAAAGAAAACAAGCAAACAAAGCAAAATCTTTTTGGGTTTTCTCATAGCAAACTAACGATAGCAAATAAAGCAAACTAAGAGCAAGGTACCAAATAAACAAATGGTGAAGAGAAACAACAGAAATATTTTTGGTCTTTTTGTGTTTTAGGAGAGAAACAAAGCGAAAACAAAAGAATGCAAACTAACAGAAACACAGAAAAGCAGGATGACAGAAATCTGCCAAATCCTGACAGCAGTACAGAAATCGAATTTAACAAAAATCTTCCATTGCTCAGACCAAAAAGTGTTCAACTAATGAAAGTTAGATAACAACCTGGGGAACATGCTCAAAAATTGGCAACTCAAAATAACGTTCTGGCTGTGCGTACGAATTTTTTTGGTAACAGCACAGAATCTGTTTTTGGACAGCACTTCCCCAAATATCATCTCCCTCTCATTAGAAAACCACTCTAGAGACTAAACAAGTATGTACAAGTATCCAGCAACCATAATATGCAAAGAATGAGTGATGCCGGTATACCTCCCCCCAAGCTTAGGCTTTTGGCCTAAGTGGAGTTCATTCCCACGGTCCCCATGAAGTGGTGTCTTCGTAATATGACGAAGAACGACCCGGTTCCATGTATGTGCTGGAGGAAACGTCGGGGTACGTGACGGTGTAGTCGTAGGAGGGCTCGGCGTTCTCGGAGTCATGTTGCTGGTGGAATTCTTGTATCTTCATATGTTCCTCCACCACCTCCTTAGTGAGCGACCATGATTGCCTGTCAATATTAAACAAACCCTGCTGGGGAAGAGGGATTTCCTTCTCATTCCCATCAGCAAACAACATTCTATAAACCATATTATCTATAGTGGAGTCAGTAGTAACAAAACGATGGCTCTTCATAGCAGCAATATCTAATTTCCTAGGGGTTAATGGTACATCATTAGAATCAAGAGGAATATCTAGATGTGTTAAAATGCGCAGTGCAATAGTTCCTCCAAAAATAGGCCCCCTGCTAGACAGGCGGCGAGCAATAAGAGAACCAAGATGATAAGGTGTCTCTCCAGTAAGTGCAACATTCAAGAAAGCAAGATGGTAGCTAGAGATGTTACTAGTATTTTCTCTACCCAAAATGCTAGTACCAATGTAATATGCGAAATACTTAATAGCGGGGAGTTGAATGTTTCTTATCTTCCCTCGCTGGATGGTGCGGCAATCATCCCCGGTGATCCCTCGGTAGAGCTCCAACAAGTCCCGGGGGTTGTCATCAATCCTCCTTGCTGTACCTACAGGGGCAATACCCAATGCACAACAAAATTCTTCCAATTTCATGGTAACAGGAATATCATAAATCTTGAATGCGACTGTCGGCTCATATTCCGTGTTGTGGAACTTGAAGCTCTCAACGAAAATTTTGGTGAGCCTGTAATATTGTCCCCTCTCGTCTCCCACGTAGGTGGCTAGGCCTGCCCTGTTGACAAGGGTGAAGAAGTCATCCAATATCCCTGCATTGGTCAGAAACTCATAACAAGGGAAGGATGAAGCATTAGGAGCCCCATGGTCCTCCTCGGGCGCGAAGCTAGGCGCGATGACATCCTCATTGTAGGATCGCCTAATTTGAGTAGACGCCCTTGAGGGCCTACCGGTGCTGGTTGTTGCTTTCTTGAACAACTCTCCAAACTTGAATTTCTTCATCTTCCCCTTCTGAAATTTTCAACAATCATTATAAAATTTGATTTCAAGGTGTGTAATTGAAGGGAACTACTATAGGAACTTGCTAGAGTACTAAACATGCATCAAAACTAATTTCTTCCACTTAGAACAAGCATGCAAGCTCACTAAACATGTTATCTACAGCAGCAAAATATTCAAGATATACTCAACCAAATGAAATTCTAATTGGACAATCAAAGGAGTCACATACCAAGGAGTAAATGTGCCAAATTTCAGACAGAAATCTGGGCTGAGCAAGGAGATCGAAAAATCGCGAGTTCTTGAGCAGAAACACGAGTGAGAGAAACTTGGTACGAGCTTTTTCGGGAGAGAGAAGGTGGAGGAGGAGAGGAAGTGGGGCAAGGGGTGGCCCACAGGTCATCCTCTGGTGCTCCCAGGTGCCTCGTCGAAAAATAGGACCAACGGTGTAATTTTTGTAATTTTTAGAGAACTTCGAAAAATGCACATTTCTGGGTATTAAATTAATGATTACTGCGCAGGAAAATGATTTCTAAAATCTTAAATGACTAAAGCATATTGCAAAACAAAAGTGCTACAGCAAGTAAAATAAGTGGAGGGAGAAAGAAAGAAAGAAGTGTTGTTTAGCTCTTTTATGCAATAAAATATACTTGTTAACAAGGTTGATCAAGTCTTGCTATCAAATAAATTTTATATGACATAAGAAGAAATAAACCTCAAATCAATCATGTTACCTTATATTGAATTGATATGGATCCAATCACAAGAGTTTGATATTCTTCTTTAGGCTCATATATAGGACAATCAATGGATCCCACTTTGATAGTTTTCACATTAAAAATTGTATTGACTCCACATACTTTATCAATCCTCTTGGGAAAATAAACAGTGTGTTCCTTATCATCAACATTGAAAGTAACCATGCCTTTATTGCAATCAATAACAGCCCCTGCAGTATTAAGAAAGGGTCTTCCAAGAATAATGGACATATTATCATCTTCAGGCATTTCCAACACAACGAAATCAGTTAATATCAAGCAATGCTGAGTAACTTGAACAGGAACATTTTCACATAAACCAACAGGAATAGCAGTAGATTTATCAGCCATTTGCAAAGATATATCAGTTGGTATCAATTTATCTAAATCAAGTCTCTTATAAAGAGAAAAAGGCATCACACTCACACCTGCTCCCAAATCACATAGAGCAGTTCTAACATAATTATTCTTGATGGAACAAGGAATAGTCGGTATACCTGGGTCGCCCAACTTCTTTGGAATCTTACCATTGAAGGAGTAATTAGCGAGCATAGTAGAAATTTCCTCATTGGGGATTTTCCTTTTGTTAGTAACAATATCTTTCATATACTTTGAATAAGGAGGCAATTTAATAGCATCAGTCAAAGGAATTTGCAGAAATAAAGGTTTCATCCAATCACAAAATTTATTATAATGTTCCTCCTCCTTTGATTTTAGTTTCTTAGCAGGAAAAGGCATTTGCTTTTGAACCCAAGGTTCTCTTTCATTACCATGTTTCTCAGTAATAAAGTCTTCTTTAGTGTACTTTTTATTTTTAGCATGCTTTTCAGGTTCTTTTTCAATTTCTTCTTTATCAGGAGTATCATTCTTATCATTATCTTCCTCATGTTCATTACCACTTTCAGTTTCAGCATCAGAAATAGAAATACTATTAGGATCATTAACAGGTTCAGAGGATTCTACAACATTCTTATGTTTCTTTTTCTTTTTCTTAGATGGAGCACTAGTTTTAGTTAATTGAGAATCTTGTTCAACTCTTTTGGGATGCCCTTCAGGATATAGAGGATCCTGGGTAGAAACACCACCTCTAGTTGTTACTTCATAAGCATGTTTTTCTTTAGAATTATTTCCCAACAAGTCATTTTGCACTTTAGTAAGTTGATCAATTTGAGTTTGAACCATTTGAAAATGTTTAACAAGTATTTTAACATCATTGGAGGTTCTCTCCACAATACCATGCAATTCACTAATAGCTCGAGAATTTTCCATTAAATGATTCTCTACTCTCATATTAAAGTTTTCTTGCTTAACAATATAATTATCAAATTCATCTAAGCATTGAGCAGGAGATTTTGAATACGGAATATCTTCTCTAGTAAAGTGTTGAAGCGAGTGTACCTCAATCATGGATGAAGGGGGAATTGTCTCACATATATCTTCTATAGGAGGTAAATTCTTCACATCTTCAGGTTTAATACCCTTCTCCTTAAGAGACTTCTTGGCTTCCCTCATATCTTCATCATTTAATTTAATCATACCCCTCTTCTTCACTATCGGTGTCGGGGTTGGTTCAGGTGTAGACCAATCATCATGATTCCGGCCTATTTTAGCCAATAATTCTTCAGCGTCGTCTGGAGTTCTTTTCCTGAAAACACAACCAGCACAACTATCCAGGTATGCCCTAGACTCAATAGTTAGTCCACTATAAAATATATCAAGTAAATCATGCTTTTCTAAATCATGGTCAGGCTGAGCTCTAATAAGAGAACAAAATCTAGCCCAAGCCTCAGGCAATTTCTCTCCATCTTCCTGGTCAAAATTATAAATTCTCTGCAAAGCAGCATGTTGAGCACTAGCAGGAAAGTATTTTCGAAAGAAAACATCACGCAAGTCAGTTGGACTTTTAATAGAACCAGGAGGCAAATTATTATACCAAGTTTTAGCATCATCCTTTAATGAGAAAGGAAAAATTTTAGCGACAAAATAAGTACGCATCTTGACATCATCAGAAAACACGCCACTAAGAGTAGATAACTCAGTCAAGTGTTCAACAGCACTTTCTTTTTCAGTACCACAAAAGGGTGTTTTCTCAACAATAGCTATATGAGATAGATCAAGAGAAAAATCATAATCTTTATCCCTAATGTTTATAGGAGATGTGGCAAATTTAGGATCAGGAGATGGTTTATATCTAACAGCATGTTCTGCAAGCAACTTTTTAATTTTTCTTGCATCAGTAGTAGCATTGCATTTTTCAATAAAATCATCATCTAGCTCTACATAATCTTCATCAAGATCATCACTAGAATATTCAACAGACTCAGGTGAATTAACAGGTGTAGCAGCATTTTCATTAGGAGTTTCAGTATTTTCAATTTGTCTAGACTTAGCAATTGTAGCATCTAGAAAAGATCCCAATGAACCACTATCATCAAGCACAGCAGAAACATTATCAATATTATGAGAATTTTCAGATTCAGCAGAAGTACCAGCACGTGAAGCATGTGGCGGTGAAACAAGTTTATCAATCACAGAGGGTGAATCAAGAGCAGCAGAGGTACTCAGAGTTGTACCTTTTCTTGTAGTGGATGGTAATATGGCGATCTTAGTATCGCGAGGTTTACCCATAATGGAGAATTTGCAGCGAACAATATCAATCCAAGTGAACTTCCAAATAAAGCTATGCTCCCCGGCAACGGCGCCAGAAAATAGTCTTGATGACCCACAAGTATAGGGGATCGCAACAGTCTTCGAGGGAAGTATTACCCAATTTATTGATTCGACACAAGGGGAGACAAAGAATACTTGTAAGCCTTAACAGCGGAGTTGTCAATTCAGCTGCACCTGGAAACAGACTTGCTCGCAAGAGTTTATCAGTAGTAACAGTTTTATGGCAGTGGAAATAGTGAAATAACAGCACGGTGAAATAAAGACAGCAGTAGTGATTATAGTAAACAGCAGGATTAAAATACTGTAGGCACAGGGACGGATTTAACGGGCGTTGCATGGATGAGAGAAACTCATGTAACAATCAAAGCAGGGCATTTGCAGATAATAATAAAACGGTATCCAAGTACTAATCAATCAATAGGCATGTGTTCCATATTTAGTCGTACGTGCTCGCAATGAGAAACTTGCACAACATCTTCTGTCCTACCAGCCGGTGGCAGCCGGGCCTCTAGGGAAACTACTGGATATTAAGGTACTCCTTTTAATAGAGTACCGGAGCAAAGCATTAACACTCCGTGAACACATGTGATCCTCACATCACTACCATCCCCTCCGGTTGTCCCGATTTCTGTCACTTCGGGGCCATTGGTTCCGGACAGCGACATGTGTATACAACTTGCAGGTAAGATCATAAACAACGAATATCTTCATGAATCAATAACATGTTCAGATCTGAGATCATGGCACTCGGGCCCTAGTGACAAGCATTAAGCATAACAAGTTGCAACAATATCATAAAAGTGACATCTACGGATACTAGGCACTATGCCCTAACAATCTTATGACTATTACATGACCAATCTCATCCAATCCCTACCATCCCCTTCAGCCTACAGCGGGGGAATTACTCACACATGGATGGGGGAAACATGGCTGGTCGATGGAGAGGCGTTGGCGGTGATGGCGGTGAAGATCTCCTCCAATTCCCCGTCCCGGCGGAGTGCCAGAACGGAGACTTCTCCCGCGACGGAGTTTCGCGATGTGGCGGCTCTCTGGAGGGTTTCTGGCGACTTCGACTTCTCTCCGTGCGTTTTCAGGTCGAAACCAATAAGTAGTCCGAAGGGGGGCGTCGGAGGCCGGCCGAGGGGGCCACACCATAGGGCCGCGCGGGCCCCCCCTGGGCCGCGCCGCCATATGGTGTGGGGCCCTCGGGCCTCCACCTCCTTTGCCCTTCTGGCTCCGTCAATATTTTGGTAAAATAGGGCCATCTGAAGAAATTCCGAGGATTTTCCCGAAAGTTGGATTTCTGCACAAAAACGAGACACCAGAGCAATTCTGCTGAAAACAGCGTTAGTCCGTGTTAGTTGTATCCAAAATACACAAATTAGAGGCAAAACAATAGCAAAAGTGTTCGGGAAAGTAGATACGTTTTGGACGTATCAGGTTGCACTTGATGGTTCAACTTGAGTTGAGCTAGGCTCAACTTGAGGTGAGCTTGATACTTCTATTCCATCACCTTGATCATCACTATGAACTTCCATGGGCCGGATGTGTCCAATGCCCATATGCTTGATGGCACTAGATGGATCATCATCATTACCTGCAACACATGGAACAACTTGCTCCACTTGGGAGCCATTATCCTCCAAGAACACCACGTCACAAGATACTTCAATAGTCCCAGTGGACCGGTTGTAGTATCTATAGGCGTGGGAGTTCTCCGCATATCCAACAAAAATGCCCTCTATAGTTCTAGTTTCAAATTTACCAAGCTTCCCTTTATTGTTCTTAACAAGACATTTGCATCCAAAGACACGAATGTACATGACATTAGGCTTGTTACCTGTGAGAAGCTCATATGGAGTTTTGTTGTGGAGGGGGCGGAGGAAGAGCCGGTTGGAGTAGTGGACAGCTGTAGAGATGGCTTCTCCCCAAAAGTTGTGGGGTGAGTTGAATTCACTCAACATGGTTCTTGCCATCTCAATGATAGTCCGGTTCTTCCTTTCAACAACACCATTTTGTTGAGGGGTATATGGAGCTGAAAACTCATGCTTGATGCCCTCATCATCAACAAACTCTTGCATAGTGTAGTTCTTGAACTCGGTGCCATTGTCGGTCCTAATCGCCTTGATCTCGGATTCATATGTACGTTGAGCTTTCTTGGCGAAGGTGATGAACTCGCGTGGTTGCTGGTGTACCATGGCCGACGATTTTTGGTCCCTCCGTGGTGCATGTCAAAACTTTTTTTTTCTTGTTTTTGAGGCCACCTAGCCCGACGAAAGCGGCCAAAACGTCGCGTATGGTGGCCCGGGACGTGGTGCATCGCGAATTCTCGGGTTCGCCGGCCGAGTCAACGCAAATCCGCACCGCCCAGGGATGTAGGGCCCACATGGCAGCCTCTCTAGCATTGTTTTTTTCTCGATCGCGCCATCTCGTTCAACGCTCTCCGATCGAGCCGTTTACGATGCAGGATCATGGGTCCCGCTTGTCATCCTCTATGAACCAAAATTCCTTCTTTTCTTGGATTTTTTGACCCCCTGATTTCTGGCTACTTCCTTTTTCTTTTGATCCCATGCCGCCTTGGAAACGTTGAGACCGCTGCAGCTAAATGGGACCCGCATGTCATCCTCTATGAGCAATCAACTTTCTTTTCTTGGAGTTTTTTTGGCACCTCATATTTGGTCACTTGCCTTTTTCTTTCGATCCCCTGCCGCCTCTCAAACGGTGATACCGCTGCTGCTAAATGGGACCCGCATGTCATCCTCTATGTACTATAAAACTTTCTTTTCTTGGATTTTTTGGCACCTCATATTTGGTCACTTGCCTTTTTCTTTCGATCCCCTGCCGCCTCTCAAACGGTGAGACCGCTGCAGCTAAATGGGACCCGCATGTCATCCTCTATGTACTATAAAACTTTCTTTTCTTGAATTATTTTTGGCTCCTGATATTTGGTCACTTGCCTTTTTCTTTCGATCCCCTGCCGCCTCTCAAACGGTGAGACCGCTGCAGCTAAATGGGACCCGCATGTCATCCTCTATGATCAATCAACTTTCTTTTCTTGGAGTTTTTGGCACCTCATATTTGGTCACTTGCCTTTTTCTTTCGATCTCATGCCACGTTTGAAACGTTGAGGAACCTGCTGGCTCATGGGACCCGCATGTCATCCTCTGTGTGCTATAAAAGTTTCCTTTGTTGGATTTTTTTTCACCCTCTGATTTTTGGCTTGCCTTTTTCTTTTGATCCCCTGCCCCTTTGAAACGTTGAGTAAGCTGTTGGCTCAAGGGACCCGCATGTCATCCTCTATGTCCATCAACTTTCTTTTCTTGGATTTTTTTCACCCCCTAATTACTAGCTACTTTCTTTTTCTTTTGATCTCAAGCCGCATTACAAACATTGAGACCGCTGCTGCAAAATGGGACCCACATGTCATCCTCTATGTACAATAAATCTTGGATTATTTTTGGCTCCTGATATTTGGTCACTTGCCTTTTTCTTTCGATCTCATGCCGCCTTTGAAACGTTGAGTAAGCTGCGGGCTCATGGGTCCCGCATGTCATCCTCTACGAACAATAAAAGTTTCCTTTCTTGGAGTTATTTTTACCCTAATTTCTGGCTATTTGCCTTTTTCTTTTGATCCCCTGCCCCTTTGAAACGATGAGGACGCTTGTTGGGTCGGTCCCACATGTCATCCTCTATGAACAATAAAAGTTTCCTTTGGTGGATTTATTTTTGACCCCTAATTAATTTCTGGCTATTTCCTTTATTTTTCTTTTGATCCCCTGCCGCCTTGGAATTGTTGAGAATGCTGCTGCCTCATTTTTCTTTTGGTCCTGTGCCGCCTTGGAAACGTTGAGACCGCTGCTACAAAATGGGACCCGCATGTCATCCTCTATGTACAATAAAGTTTCTTTTCTTGGATTATTTTTGGCTCCTGATATTATGTCACTTGCCTTTTTCTTTCGATCTCATGCCGACTTTGAAACGTTGAGGATGCTGCTGCCTCATGGGTCCCGCATGTCATCCTCTCAGAACGATAAATGTTTTCTTTTCTTGTATTTTTTTACCAACTGATTTTTGGCTTTTTTTATTTTCGATCCCCTGCCGCCTTTGAAACGTTGACGACGCTGCTGGCTCATGGGTCCCCGATGTCAGCCTCCCCGTACAAGAAACATGTGATATTTTATTTTGCAGACAATAAACGTTGTATTTCGCTCTGAGCTATTGCAAACGGATAAATTAAATCTTTATATCTACATAAACAAACTTATATGTTGAATCTCCTTGTTTTTTGTTTTTGCGAAGCATAGGACTTTCCTGTTTTTTTTTGAGAAAAATCCGACCTTTCCTGTTTTGGAGTGGGCTGAAATTGTACGAGTCAAAAGGCCCAGCAGGATAGTTCGAAGGCCCAGATGTCCAGATACAGCCCAATTGAAATCTTTCTTTTCTTGGATTTTTTCACACCCCTGATTTCTGGCTACTTCATTTTTCTTTCGGTCCTGTGCCGCCTTGGAAGCGTTGAGACCGCTGCTACAAAATGGGACCCGCATGTCATCCTCTATGTACAATAAAGTTTCTTTTCTTGGATTATTTTTGGCTCGATATTATGTCACTTGACTTTTTCTTTCAATCTCATGCCGACTTTGAAACGTTGAGGAAGCTGCTGGCTCATGGGTCCCGCATGTCATCCTCTATGAACAATAAAAGTTTTCTTTGTTGGATTTATTTTTTCCCCTAATTTCTGGCTATTTGCCTTTTTCTTTTGATCCCCTGCCCCCTTTGAAACGATGACGACGCAGCTGGCAAGTCGGTCCCACATGTCATCCTCTATGAACAATAAAAGTTTCCTTTGATGGATTTATTTTTGACCCTAATTAATTTCTGGCTATTTCCTTTTTTTTTTGATCCCCTGCCGCCTTGAAATAGTTGAGGATGCTGCTGCCTCATGGGTCCCGCATGTCATCCTCTCAGAAAGGTAAATGTTTCTTTTCTTGAATTTGTTTACCAACTGATTTTTGGCTTATTTTTTCTTTCGATCTCCTGCCACCTTTAAAACGTTGACGACGCTGCTGGCTCATGGGTCCCCAATGTCAGCCTCCCCATACTGCAAATCCTCTTTCTGCAAAGGTTGTATTTCTAGATAGATAAGGTGGATTCGAATCTGCCATGGTTCAGGCAGCTCAGGTAAGCCTTCTTGCACTGATTAATGGAAGTAGTGTATCGCAAGGTCAAGACATGTGGCTCGGTGTAATGAATCTATATGAATCATGTTGTGGGTTCAATCTGATAGTTCTCTAACAGGTCAGCCAAAATAGAAATTAAGTTTTTTTCTAAAACGGAAATGCAAATTAAGATGAACACAAACATTAGTTATCATAATAGCTGATCATACATACATACTTGCTAAGAGCAAAAGCTTGCCAGAGTTTTACCACCCATACAATTAATTAGCAGTTCAGATAAGATAACCTTATATAAGTATAACTACAAATGCATTTGCTAAGGGCTCATGGGACAACAGAACTAGACAACCGCGAACTTTATGACCAGCATGTCACAGCGGCATCGAAAGATCTTGACCTTCAACTTTGATCCAATGCGAAGTTTGGCACCGTCAATGAACTTTTTCCACCTGGAAGTAACAGCCAAGCGGCCATCTGTGGGACTGACAGAGTACCGTCCCTCCACGGTGAGACCTTCACTCTCCATGACGAGGGATATCTTGCCCCTTCGGCCAGCATTGAGATCCTTGGAGATACTTTTAGGCAATTTCTGATTCAAAGCAAGAGATACCACCAAAAATTAGTCAATGGCACCAATGCACTGAACCATGTGAGACTTTGAGCAGAGAAGACATCAAGATAAGAGCAGTTATGCTGTCATATACTCACGAACATAGCCTTCAGATGCGTCCTGGTCACCACACGGGTGGCCACAGCAATGAGCTGAGACCTCGGTGATCTGGCTGGGGCAGGTGCATGAGCCTGGGCTGGTACACGAGCTGGTGCTGATGCAGGAGACTGCTGGGCAGGTGCAGTAAACGGTGCCTCTAGAGGAACCGGTGCTGATGCAGGAGACTGTTGGGCAGGTGCAGTAAACGGTGCAGCTAGAGGAACCAGTGCTGATGCAGGAGCCTGCTGGGCATGTGTAGTATATGGGGCCTCTACAGGAACCAATGCTGATGTAGGGGACTGCTGGGTAGATGCAGTAAACGGAGCTGGTACAGGAACCGGTGCTGATGCAGGAGAGTGGGAAGCCGGTGCCGGTGCTGGTGTGGTTGCCCTTTGTGACATCCGCTCCTGTTCCATCAGGGGATCTGCAGCTTTGATCATGTTAAACCCAGCAAGCTAGAACAGAGGGAATGGTTTAGAACAACTGCTCAGAATGCAGTTATCAAAAGATATGAGTAGAAAAAAGTTACATATTATATATTTGGAAGTGTCTCCAACTCTGTAAGCAGTTACGTATATCTGCCCGTTTGAGTTTCTGATCCTCAGCTCGTCGCCCTTCTTCAGACCGTAGTCAAAAGCAAACTTTCTCCAATCATGTCCATACAAATATGTGATGGCCTGCGTCTTGTAGACATACACCTCATAGACCGTGTAGGTGTTCATCAATTTGCCATTGCCATGCATAGTGAAAGATCCTTCATGCGGACACATCTGGTTAATCATTGGACGAAGTTCACAAGGTACAGTCTGCATGTGAAAATTGATACAAATGTAAGAAGCAGGAAGACTAAAAACAAGACTTTACTATATGCCAATTCATGCTAAACCACTGAGAATACATACCTGTAACTCTGTGAAGGAGCTACTAGAAAGGTAGATAGAGCCATAGGAGGTGTTATATGCGGGGTATGTACATGGGCCCGCCATATTCCCGCAAGCTCGGCATCGGGATGGTGAAGGAAACATGGGAGGTACTACTGGTGCGTAGCGCTGAACGTAAGTGGAAGAATTAGGTTGTGTAAAGTGCATAGTTCAGAGCAATGCAAATGTTGACAAGCGAGTGCATAACACTATGTTACAAACTGAACAGTGAAAAATTAGTGTATGATGAATATAAGCATGCTAATTTGGTGTTTCCGAATTCCAAAAAGCATTAGACAGAGCCGGTGATAATATCAGACATAAATCATGGCATGTATATGTGGCTTAAGAAAATATACCCGAACCCTTGGATGGTTACGGCCCGGCTGGTCCTTGGACTTGAGCTTATATAAGCATCCAGAAGGTGGGGCTGACAGTAACTTGGTGGCAGCCTCTGCAGATGCCTCATCAGCAGCAGTTGCAATCCTTTTGACCAATGAAGGCTTAGCAGTTTCAGTCTGCATATGAAAATTGAAGAGCAACAGACATCAGCAGTGATATATAAAATGAATCTATGAGACACTGATGCATATAGTGCTGGATGTAAGTGGAAGAATAGGTGTGTGTGTTTCTGAACTATTGGTAAGCATTAGACAAAGCCGGCAATAAACAGACAAAAATCAAATCATGTATGAGGATTAAGAAAATATACCTGCTTACTGAAAAGGGTACCACCCAGCTGGCCCGTGGCCTTGTGCTTGAGGAGGTTTTCAGAAGATGGTGGCAGCACCATCGTCTTCACAGCAGCCTCATCAGGATCATTTTTTATCCATTTGAGTAGAGGCACAGAAGTTTCATCCTGCATATGAATAGCAACAGAACTCATCATTGATATTTAATAAATCTATGAGATAGACTGATGCAAATAGTGCGGGTGTAAGTGGAAGAATAGGGTTGTGCATAGAGAACAGTTGACAACAATGCAAATGATTACAAAAGAAGCCAATGGAAATCAACAGTTTATATACTGGATGAGACAGACTGAAAAGTGAAAAATTAGTGTATGATGATTGTAAGCAAACGCAGTGTTTCTGAACTTTTGGTAAGCATTAGACAAAGCCAACAGTAATTAAACAGATAATAATGAAATCATGTATGTGGATTAAGAAAATATACCAGATTCATTAAAAGGTCACCACCCAGCTGGCCCATGGCCTCGTGCTTGTAGAGGTTTTCGGAAGATGGTGCCGGCACCATCGTCCTCACAGCAGCCTCATTAGCCTCATTTTGCATCCACTTGAGTAAAGGCGCAGCAGTTTCAGCCTGCATAAGAATGGGAACAGATCTCAGCAGTGATATTGAATGACTCTGAGACAGACTGATGCATATAGTGCTGGATGTAAGTGGAAGGGTATGGCCGTGTATGGACAACAGTTCACAACAATGCAAGGGTGTGTTCGGTTCTGAAACAGCGTGGAATGGAATGGAATGGTTCCATTTCAGAGGAATGGAATGGTTACATTTTTGTTCGGTTGGGAAAAATGGAGAGCAGAAGAGATCGAGGTTAAACTAACCAATTGTCTCAAAATTGTAATTAACAATTGCAAATGACATTTTAATCTCAAAGTCGTAATTAACAGCGCCTAATGGTGCTCTTTTAATCTAAAAATCGTAATTAACATCATTTTTTGTTGGGTTAGGGGAACTGGAGTAGATGAACATTACTGTATGATGATTGTAAGCAAACGAATTTGGTGTTTCTAAACTTTTGGCTTCGAGATCTTATGGGTTTCAACTCTAGCCTACCCCAACTTGTTTGGGACTGAAAGGCTTGGTTGTTGTTGTTGTTGTTGTAAACTTTTGGCAAGCATAGAAAAAACCGACAATAAACAGAGAAAAATCAAGGCATGTTTTGTGGATTAAGAAAATATACCATATTCATTAAAAGATCACCACCCAGCTGGTGCGTGGCCTTGTGCTTGTAGAGGCATTTAGAAGATGGGGGCGGCATCAACATACTGGCAGCCTGATCAGCCGCAGTTTTGATCTTCCTTTTGAGTAAAGGCCCTAAAGTTTCAGTCTGCATATGAATAGCAAAACAAAAGGCAGACCTCAGCAGTGATATTGAATTACTGTATGAGATAGACTGATGCATATAGTGGATGCTCTTAGCCTTTTGCAGCGTGAACACTAGCTATGGACAGACAAAAAAACTAGTTAACTCAGCTTTGTCTAGATATGAATGTACTACCACCATCCAAAAGCTTAAGCCTTATTTATTTTTGAGAAATCAAAACAAGCAAAGTTTGACCAAAATTTTAGAACATTCTATCAACAAATATAATACTGTGTAGATACCGTAGGAAAATATATTTTATTATCTATTTAATGATATTAATTTTGTATTTTGCATGTTACTGATTTTTGGTAAAAGCTTAGTCAAACATGGTATAGTTTGACTTTCTAAAAATAATATAAGCCCAAAGCTTTGGGATGGAGGCAGTAGTATCTAGAGCTAAAACACATCTAGATACATCCGTATCTACAGATAGTTGAGTCAATTAATTTGGATCTGAGGGAGTATCAGATTCAGACTACATCATGGTAAGTTGGTTAAAAAAATTACCCCTGGGCGGTCCCTGCCCAGCTCGGCAGTGGCATTTCGCTTCTTGTGCTGCAGATCGGGCCATGCTCCTGCAGCAGGTGGGGCGCTATTCTCGTTCCCCATAGCCTCAGCACGGAACCTGGAGGTACCAACCTGATACAGAGAATATAGAGCATGGTGTCACAGAGGCTTTACGCACAAACAGCTGAAGACATGTGCTACTTTAAGCATATTCCAGAACAGGAACAGATTGAGGATGCAGAGAGACACTTAAAAGGTAAAGAGTGGATAAGCAAACGGAGTACCTGCTTCGCGGGGCTGGGGACGCAGCTCAGGCTCAGCCAACTGCCCACATGCGTGGTGGCCTTACGCTCCATTGCCCCCACCGCCGAGGTCTTACCTTTCCTGTACAAGCTGACAAAAGATACAGTGAGGATCAGCAGAAACTACAAAGGTTGCAAATGTCGACAAATAAAGGAAGAACACCCCAATCCAAGCAAAGGTAGCCCCCGCCCCCACCCCCATCAATCACTCCCAGCTCGAGGGTGACCAGAAAGACACCCCTTCGCCCAGAATAGGAAAGAGATGCGCAAGATATCGAGGAGAGGAAAAAAGAACCGATCTCGAGAAAGGAGAGAACATTACTAGTCCTACCTAATCCGCTTGGGCTAGATGCAGCTTGCCCCTCCAAGCTGGATGCCTGGACGGTGGAGGCGAAAGGAGGGGATCGAGCTAGCGGCTTGCATCCGTCGGCAATCGGCACTCGATCGGGAGAGAAGGGGTGCTACATAAAGGGGAGGGGTAACATATTTTATTACACAGTGAACTTACTGATGTGACTAGTCATTACATGTCTCACTGAAACTAGGGCCCATAGTGTGGCACCCCAAATTCACTTGAAGCTGCCCGGCGGGACGCATTGGCGCGTCAAGAAACCCCCGAATTGTAGCGGGGAAATGAAACATTTCACAAAAATTCGAAATTCAAGCACACCGCCACGCGCCAAGCACGCGGTTGTTCCTTCCTCTTCCTCGGTTCCTCCTCCCCTATCCGAAAAAACCCCAAATCCCAAGCTCAAACCAAAAAAAAAACAAACAAATCCCCTGGCCGCCATGCATGTCCTCGTTAACCCGCTGGAGATCGTTCCCGGACGATGCGGACCACCCGCCCTGAGATCCAGAATTCCGTCCACCTCGAGGCACTGCGTGCTGTCTCGCAGCAGCGGCTTGAGGGCGCTGAAGAGGAAGTTCCGCCGGAAAGTGCTCATGGCAACCGTGCAAGCTCACCGGCGTGCTGTATCCCGAGAGGAACTGGTCAAAGCTTTGCTATTCGCCACACACAAAAAATTGCGGGCCAAGATCTGGTCAAAGCTTCGTCGATGGCTTGCCGCGAGAGGCTTGGAGTCCAGAGTCAATAAACTAGCTGCTCGAGGACTTGGGCGGTTTACACGGATTCATATTAACTGACTCAAGTTTGTTAGTCTAGTTAACAAATGCATCTAGATACATCCATATCTAGACAGAATTGAGTCAATTAATATGAATCAGAGGGGAGTACCTGAAAGTGTTTCATGCTACCAACTAATGCGCTGGCAGGAATCGATGTAGAAGTAATTGTGCTACTACTCATACGATGAACTGATTGTGTGGGTGTCGAATTTTGCAACGCGATCATCCACTGAATGCTTAATCTAGCGCCAAAGGCGTACAAATCATAACATACTACAACACCAGAACATAAGAGTACGAATCATAAAGTAGCTCAACATTTTGCATCAGGGCTGGGTGGTCCTGAGACTACCGGGACGCCCCTGATGATCTCCGGGTGTGCATCCTCTTCAACGCAAAGCTGTGTACTCGGTCCACGGCCTCCTTCTGTAGGCTGGATAATCTCAGGTGCAGGACCTTCGTCTATGAGAGGCTCGTCATCAGTACCATCCACAGGTGCATCAGGGCTGGGTGGTCTTGAGACTACCCGGACGCCCGTGATGATCTCCGGGCGTGCATCCACTTCAACGCAAAGCTGTGTACTCGGTCCACGGCCTCCTTCTGTAGGCTGGATAATCTCAGGTGCAGGACCTTCGTCTATGAAAGGCTCGTCATCAGTACCATCCACAGGTGCATCAAACTGAGATTCATCTTCAAATCTCCCATCAAACTGAGAGACCTCTTCAACTCTATGCTTCTGCAATTAGTACATCAACCGATTAGACAAACATCTAAGGGATGCAACCTGAACAAATGCCGTTTTACATATTTACCTTCTCATCTGGCACAGCACATGTCCCAGAGCTGAAACCCGTTTCCTGAAGCAAGCGCTTTTTCTCTCCTTCCCGTCCATCCATCTGCAACAAGTTAAATTTGAGTACAGAACCTTGCACAGCAATGCAAACTATTGATTGAAACAGCGGCAGCATCAATATAAATAATTAACTACATATGCCAGCACACATACAGTGTGAAATCAAGATGGGCTTAAGTGAAGATGGGCTTGAAGGACATACACATGGAGCATCTTCGAGCGGCCTTGCGCTAAGAGTTTGGGCTAAGTTGCCCATGTATCTGTAATATAGTAGATCGTATCGTGTTTAGAATTAACAGATAGAGTCTGGCCCGTGCACGGTTAGGTGCACGCCTCAATTAGAAAGTCCCTTGGACTATAAATATGTATCTAGGGTTATCGGAAAAGGAGGACAATCATCGTTCAAACAAACACAAATCAGGCGCATCGCCACCCCTTCCTTCGAGGGTTTCTCCCGGGTAAGCACCATGCTGCCTAGATCGCATCTCGCGATCTAGGCAGTACACGTTTATTCGTCTACCTTGTACTGCTCGTGCTGAAGCGTTGTTGATGGCGAGCAGTACTATTTATCCTTAGGTGTTTAGGGGCTCGCATTGATGCTTTCTCGTGCATATCTGCGTGGCAATGCCGTCCCTCGACACCTAGCTGCCCTTACACCTATCCAGGTGTAAGGGCAGCATCTTGCTTGTTCGTTACTTAGTAGATCCGATCTGTTATAGTTGCTCCTTGCTCCGCAGGGATTAGTTTAATATCTGCATAGTTAGGCCTTATGCTGGGGTCGGACGATCCGGTAGTGCGTTAGGCGTTGTTCACCGTCCCTGCGAGGGATGTTCCGGGAATCAACGTTATGTTGGTTTTTAGGCCTCTCGTAGGGGTAGTTTGCATCATCTTCCGTAGCTGCTAGGCCCGATCACACGTAGGACGTTCCGGTTATGCGGTGAAAACCCTAAACTGTCGTAGATTTTAGCTTTGTTTTGATCAAGCAGGATCCCCATGTCATTGCAAATCCAACGTGAACCATGGGGCCGATCCACAGGGCAACCTGAGAGCCGATAGGGCTCGTATTTAATGTTTACGTGTCTACCATGCAGGAACAATCGAAGCACTCTAACACCTTCCTGATCGGGTCTAGGTCAGGTGGCACGCCCTAGCAACCGCCAGGACGTGGCTGGAAGATTTGCGGGACGACGCGAGGTGCCAGGGTCCACTAAGCGGCCTTGGGAGCCTCCCGGCTCTTCGTGTTGCTTAGCCATTGCCCGTCGGTGGGTTTTGGAGGGTAACACATTCTGGCACGCCCGGTGGGACATCTTCTGCAACATCCACGTCAACACCGACACCCGAGATGGCAGAGGAACAGATCACATACGAGGATCTCCCTGCGATCACAAGAAGAAGTACGATGAGCTGAAGGCCATCGTTGAAGCCGAACTCATCGGCTCCTTTGAGAAGACCCGTTCGCACGGCATCAGTTCAAAGGATTCACGCCACAAGGCGTCCTCGACGGGTTGGATCTGTCTCTCCTTCGAGGAACGTACCAGGCCCTGCGACAGGAGATCAACTACGTGGTGGCCCATTCAGCATCGGCATTCTGAGAGCCTGGTGAATACTTTGGAGCGCGTCGCGCTCCGTGTGGCGCAAGAGATCATGGAGCGTCGGTACTCTTCAGGACCTGCTCTAGGGACTCACCAGGGAGAGGTGCAACTCCACACCAGGCCACCATTGCCGTACGCGATGGCAGCTCCACAACAACAAGGTTCACCGGCATACGTTGTCTACAAGGTTCGAGGTGATCCGGGCGACTACCAGTTCTTATATGAGCCGCCCAAGGAGATCCCACACGGATACGTGTGCACGTTTGTGCCGGACTGCAACAACTGGATGCAGGCGATCCAGGCTCCAACAGGAGGGATTGCCGGAGCAGGCGCAATTGTTCCGGCAGGAGGAACGACTGCAGCAGCGGGGAGTTTGGGAGCGGAAGCTGAGAAACAGGCGTGGCTAGCCAAGTATGCCACTGCACCAGTCCATGAAAGCTCAGCTGCTACTACCTCCACCGCGGATCAGATCAGTGCAGTCCTGAGAGACCAGTTCGGCATCCTGCCGAAGAAGAAGATAATCGGCTATTCCAAGCCGTACCCCAATGAGTTTGACCTGATCCCACTACCACCTAAGTACCGGCTCCCGGACTTCACCAAGTTCAGTGGGTCAGAAGGATCTAGCTCGATCGAGCACGTGAGCCGATACTTGGCCCAGTTGGGCATGGTTTCAGCATCGGATCAGCTACGGGTGAGGTTCTTCTCGCAATCCCTCACCGGTCCAGCTTTTGGATGGTACACCTCGCTGCAGCCAAATTCAGTTCGATCATGGAAGCAGCTGGAGGAACAGTTTCACACACAATATCATTCAGAAGCTACTGAAGCTGGCATTGCCGAACTAGCACAGGTTCGGCAAAGGCGGAGAGACAGTGTCTGAGTACATCCAACGTTTCAGAACTGTCAAGAACCGATGCTATTCGGTTCACTTAACTGAGAAAGAAGCAGTCGAGCTGGCCGTGGCAGGCCTTGCAGCGTCATTCAAGGATCTGACGTTCCAAGTGGAGTACAACTCGCTGGCGCACATGGTCCAGAGACTGACCTTATATGAACAGCGCCATCCAGAACTGTACCAGGACAAGTTCAAGCGCGCGATAACCCTGGTCAATGCTGATGAGGATGAAGATTCTGCGGAAGATCAGGAAGTCGCAGTAGCCGAGTGGACTCGGACGCCAGTACCTGTGTCCTGCAAATGGGTGAACCCACCAGGGCCTCCAAGAGGGTTGGACTTTGATGTGAGCAAAACTGAACAGATCTTCGATCTGCTACTGAAAGAGAAACAGTTGAAGCTACCTGAAGGCCACAAGATCCCTACGGCACAAGAGATGAACAAAAGGCCATACTGCAAATGGCATCATACGTTCACGCACGCCACCAACGACTGCAAAGTACTGCGCGCACAAATTCAGATGGCGATAGAATCAGGCCGATTAACTTTCGGACAGTTTGCCATGAAGGTAGACATGCGTCCGTTTCCGGACGTCAACATGGTGGATCTAAGCCACTCCATAAGGGAGCCAGGGTTCTCTTTCGATGTCAATATGGCAGGGCATGCAATATGGCCCGCCATGGCAAAGATAAAGCAGAGAGCAGCCACTCCCGTGGCAAAGATAAAGAGGAGGCCGTTCCACGCGACCGGCCCCAAGATGATGATAGACGGTACCTAACCGAGGAGGAGGTGAGAAGCATACGGTATCAGCGCCCACTCTCCGTGCATCTCCTCAACAAATACGAGCAGCAGTACGACCGACGTCGACGCCACGACGAAGACGATGAAAGATATCGTCGGTCGATGCGAAACAGGAGGTATCGTCGATGATGGAAACAACGACGGTACGAGCGTCACGCTAGAGGGAGGTCAAGGGAGCAGGACAACATGGATAAGCACTGGACTGTCCTTTCTTCAAACATTGCTGGGACTCAGAATGAGCCGATTGCCAACAATCGAGAACGCCCAGAATGCAAACAGCAAAGGAGGAGGACAAATGAAGTTTCAGTGTTCGAACGTCTAGGGCCTCTCCCACCTCAGAATAAACGAGCTGAGTCATCTCAAGAAGAAGACTTTGAGGAGTGATGGAGAAGAAGATAGGTATCACCGGCCAAGGTGGTGCCCTGATGGACTCAGCCATTCTCAGAAGCGTAGGGTGCAGCGGCTGCGGAACTTGGAAGAAGCCGAGGCACAGTACCTGTACACGTTGAGAAGAGCACGGCCCGATCTGGCCGTGAAAATTCAGCAAACATTGGAGACAAAGGCGCGCCCGCCAAAGAAAGTATGGCGCCCCAAACAGGCGAAAGCCGATGCACAGGCATCGGCTGATGCCGATGCAGAGGCATCGGCTGATACAAACATGGTATCCGTGATCCGGACGGAGTAGCAGGTCCAAGACATTGGACGTACGTGGCAAGGCCGATCCCTGAGATCGGCCCTCAAAAAATGAAAAGCAAAGGATCTTATCTCCAGCATGCCACGTAGCTACAATGGAAATCCAAGAAGTTGCAAACCATCGTCAAGCATTGCAATGAAAAGGGAGGCCGATTCCCGCAATCGGCCAAAATTATCCTCGGCACACGTTTTGTCTATGTTCAGCATTGATCCGACAGATGCCTGAAGAGCCGATACCATCAATTACTTGACAGAATCGGCTCGGGGGGCACATGGATGGACAGAACACGAGGATACAAAACTTGGAGTGGATGTCAAATGCCCAGCAGAACAGCTCAAGTATGGAGGGCCGATACAATCGGCCAATATAACAAAAACAAAAAAACAAAAATACAGAAATTTTTGGGCACAGCCGATGCGTAGACATCGACTTAAGAATTCAAAGCCGATGCACGGCCATCGACTCAAGGGATGCAACTGTTACAAGCGGAAGCCTAATGGAGCAGTCATCAAGTTACGTGGCGAGGCTCTACTGGAGGAACCCCTCATTGGGATTGCTTGGTGACTCAGGCCCTCTCTTCAAGGACTTCCAACTCCTTCTGCAAGACTTCAAGCTCGGCAGTACCAGCAGAAGCATCAGTTCGGGCGTCCAAGACGGCCCTTTTTCTCATTTAAGCTGTTGGCATTTGCCGGCAAGTTTGAGGATCGCAGCCCTGGCCAACAGCAAGAACAGCATGGACGTGCAGATCAAGCTAGGGTCATGAGAACAACCGACGATCGTCCAGTTGGACTGAACTGCATTCTCACCAGAGGTTGCATCATTGGACTGAAGAAGCTCGGGGGGCAGCTCACGTTGAAGGTTCTCTGCTTTTGAAAGCCGATTTGGTTAGAATCGGCTGATGCTGCACCACAATTGAAGCCGATGATGGCCCATGCGGTTGGTACACTTTATTCTCGCCTTGACGGGGCTCGGGGGGCAGCTAGCCTGAGAATTCTTCGCTCTGAAAAGCCGATGGTGTTGAAATCGGCTGTCTCTGCATCATAACCATGTTGAAGGGTGGAGGGCTCTTGCAGAGGAAAATTACCAGGTTGATAGGAGGAGTTTGAAGAAGGAGCCATCATCGTTGATCAGGCTCTAGACCAGTTTGTTGCTGCAAGGAAACAGAGCATCACAAGGGAAGTTGTGAGCAAATGGTACCTGTTATACAGGTGTATCAGCTTTGACGTCAAGGTATTTCAGCCATGGTCTTAGAAGCTTTCCTGGAGGCGTTAATTCAGGAGTTTTGCTATCAGGACGAACATCACGATCGGATGATTTTGAAGTCTAAAGATCTAGGGGTCTCAAGGCTGCGCGTTGGACCCGTTCGATTGGAAGTTTGGATCTGAATTTCATGGATTGCAAGTTAACATCTGAGAAGGCGATTGGATGGGTCTGTCTTGCAATTTATTATAAAATCTGATGCATTACCATCGGCTCATTGAGCATCAACAAAGGGGAGAATCGGCTAGTCTAATATGGAAGAGATCGACAAAGTCAAATTGGAGAAATTTCTTCATTGATAACCAGATTTCTTACATAGAAGGAGCCGATTGCTCTCAAAAGGAAATTGCTAGGGGATACATTGCCCCGTCTACTACTCCTAGCTCTACCCTATCTAGGGGCCGCTGCTGCTGTCATCGTCATCGCCGGCGCTACTTCCCGGCCGGGCTGTCGTCGTAGCGGGCCGCGGCAGGACCTTCATCGTCCTCGTCTTCTTCGCGCGCGCCGTCATCGCTGTCGGTCACTGAGATTCCCGAGCCGCGTGGCGCTTGGCCGGTGGCTCGTCGGAGGAGCTATCGTCCTCCTCCTCCTCCTCCACCTCCTGGAGGAGGTGACTCCTCCGTGAAGGTCGTCGTTGTCGCTCTCCGTCTCCGCTGCCCCATTGACGAGGCCACGGAGGACGCTCTCCCCATCGTCGGGACTGGTCGTCCTCTGACCAGATGGAGAAGTTGTGGCTCGGCTCGTCCCCGGCCTCGATGGCGCGGCGGATGTTGGCCGCATGAGCCTCTTCCGGGTTCCACGTCGGCTCGCGGAAGGGGGAGGACTGCGTGGAAAGACCCGATGAGGAGGAAGAAGAAGACATGACGGCCGAAGAGGGTTTTTTGGAAGTGCTAGTGCGAAGGGGATGAAGAAGGGAACTGCAAGAAGTGGCCAAATAAAAAGGGGGATATAGTGGTTTAATGCCTAAGCAGTTCCCAAGGACGTGCTGCCGGAACCGTCAAATCGTGCAGGGAAGTTGAGAAGGCAAGACGTCATCATGAAGAAAACTATGACGGTTCTGCCACGACATGACCCTTCGAAGGAGACAGATGGTTTTGCAATTATCATTATCAAAACCAGGGGGCATGTGTTATCACCCGATTTTGGCCAAATCAGGAGATGGGCCGTAAGTGAAGATGGGCTTGAAGGACATACACATGGAGCATCTTCGAAGCGGCCTTGCGCTAAGAGTTTGGGCTAAGTTGCCCATGTATCTGTAATATAGTAGATCGTATCGTGTTTAGAATTAACAGATAGAGTCTGGCCCGTGCACGGTTAGGTGCACGCCTCAATTAGAAAGTCCCTTGGACTATAAATATGTATCTAGGGTTATCGGAAAAGGAGGACAATCATCGTTCAAACAAACACAAATCAGGCGCATCGCCACCCCTTCCTTCGAGGGTTTCTCCCGGGTAAGCACCATGCTGCCTAGATCGCATCTCGCGATCTAGGCAGTACACGTTATTCGTCTACCTTGTACGCTCGTGCTGAAGCGTTGTTGATGGCGAAAGTACTATTTATCCTTAGGTGTTTAGGGGCTCGCATTGATGCTTTCTCGTGCATATCTGCGTGGCAATGCCGTCCCTCGACACCTAGCTGCCCTTACACCTATCCAGGTGTAAGGGCAGCATCTTGCTTGTTCGTTACTTAGTAGATCCGATCTGTTATAGTTGCTCCTTGCTCCGCAGGATTAGTTTAATATCTGCATAGTTAGGCCTTATGTCGGGACGATCCGGTAGTGCGTTAGGCGTTGTTTACCGTCCCTGCGAGGGATGTTCCGGGAATCAACGTTATGTTGGTTTTTAGGCCTCTCGTAGGGGTAGTTTGCATCATCTTCCGTAGCTGCTAGGCCCGATCACACGTAGGACGTTCCGGTTATGCGGTGAAAACCCTAAACTGTCGTAGATCGGTTTAGCTTTGTTTTGATCAAGCAGGATCCCCATGTCATTGCAAATCCAACGTGAACCATGGGGCGATCGGCTCCTTGAGCCGATCCACAGGGCAACCTGAG
This sequence comes from Lolium multiflorum, assembly GCA_030979885.1. Taxonomy (NCBI): domain Eukaryota; kingdom Viridiplantae; phylum Streptophyta; class Magnoliopsida; order Poales; family Poaceae; genus Lolium; species Lolium multiflorum. The sequence goes on from CM061753.1 coordinate 235,030,587, forward strand.
AGCCGATAGGGCTCGTATTTAATGTTTACGTGTCTACCATGCAACAATCGAAGCACTCTAACACCTTCCTGATCGGGTCTAGGTCAGGTGGCACGCCCTAGCAACCGCCAGGACGTGGCTGGAAGATTTGCGGGACGACGCGAGGTGCCAGGGTCCACTAAGCGGCCTTGGGAGCCTCCCGCTCTTCGTGTTGCTTAGCCATTGCCCGTCGGTGGGTTTTGGAGGGTAAACATATGCCAGCACACATACAGTGTGAGCAAGATCTGCTTCTCCTGCTAAAGGATCATTATATGGTTCACCATGCTAAACCCGCCTAACATATGTGCGGTCCATCCCAAAAATGTGTAAATGATCTGCCACTACAGGGTGAGGCCTCTTCTCACCATTCATACATGTGCAGCGCGGGCAATACACGTCCAGGTTGTGACCATCATGAGCTCTAATAAACCCCATAAAGGGTTGAACACCATTTATATATGAAGGGGAACATAAGTGTCCATGCAGTATCCAAGTTCTGTCCATCTGTTTAATTATGAGATACAGTGGTTGGTGATTAATTTAAGGCGAAGTAGGAAATGTATATCCATCGAGTACAAAACTATACTACATGATTATGCATTTCAGCAATCATGTCGAGTACAAAACAAAAAATGCCCATCGACATTTTAGCAAACAGATCGTGTACAAAACTCTGCCATGGCATTTCAGCAAATTAACGGATCGAGTGCAGAACTGACTCTATATGCCCACGCAAATGAACAAATTGATCGATGACAAATCGAGCGGAAAACTATAAAGTGCCAATTAGTTCGAGCATACTGACGAATTTTTTTAGCAGCATCAAGAAAATATAAATCGTTAGGCTGTCTTGCCCGATACATGATTGAGCTAGAGATAGCAGCCCTACCGTGGATCAACTTGACCGCCGGTGCGTCTCGAGAAGAACGACGGGGAGGGGAAGCTTCTTCTTCGCACGGACGGGACGGGGAGGGGAAGCTCTTCGCACGGACGGGGATAAGTTGTGTACGGGTGGGTGGGGGGTCATGCGGCCGGGCCGCCGGGGTGATAATTAAGGTCGGTAGGTGGCGTTTAATGGAGTTGCGTGTGTAATTTGCCGTGCACAAGGTTGAGGAATAGGCGGTTCCCTTTGCCGCGCGCACAATTCAAACTATCCCGCCCATGTAGTTTAAATTCGCCATATTTTCGTTAAATCGACATAAAGTCATGTGAGTGGGGGAAAATTAGCAAAGTTGCTTGAAAAATAGTAAAACTCTGGAATTATCCTTTAAATATGCTCTACTTCGTGTGAAAATCGGGGTGTGGAAGCATGTTGAGCTGTTTTATTTGTACTTTCTTCATTAAAACTCCCATTTTATGCACTTTGGATGGAAAGAAATCATTTGTACATAAATTTTGACAACGCCATTTGCAAACACTAATTGTTTTACATGCCAAGATGCACCCATCCACCAAATATATATGGGGCAAAAGTTTATCACAATCTAGCAGATATGCATAATTAGTGAGGGACCCCTTTTGATTTTGTGCAATTTCCACTAATTAGGTAGAGATCGAGAAGGGTTAATTAATTAGGCCATGTTAGGGGTTATGTGTTTTAGATTAGGTTGTGTGGATTCAAATACAACTTCTTTATTTGTGTGCTATGATTAATCAAAACTAGATCGATCGACTGCGCACACATTATTAGAGGCGCATGCCTTTGCGCACAAAGTGCATGTGTGTGTTGTTGGCCACCAACGAGAGAGAGAGAGAGAGAGAGAGAGAGAGAGGTAGAGAGAGCTACATACGAGAGAGCGATTGAAATCCCCAAATTAAACACATATATATGCATGGCACATTTAATTTAATTAGAGGACCGCGAGGCACCCCTGGCCTGCTTGATGCACAATTAAGTGTCATTGGCCTATATATAGGGTTTAATTAGGGTTTAGGGTTTAGGGTTAGGAGGTTAGGGTTTAGGGTCTAGGGTTTAGGGTTTAATGTTTATGGTGTTTAGGGTTTAGGGATTAGGGATTAGGGTTTATTTAGGGTTTAAGGTTTAGGGATCATCGATCGAGTGCGCACACACACATTATTAGAGGCACACGCGCCTTTGCGCATAAAGTGCATGCGTATATGTGTGTGTTTTTTGGCCACCAACGACATATAGATGATCGAGAGAGAGAGAGATTGAAATCCCCCAGAATATGTTCAAATATATATTAAAATATATGCACGAATGCATGCATGGTAGGCCATGCATGCACACTAATTATATATATATTATGAGGAAACTTAATCAAATGTGTTTTCATTCGAGAGAACTTGTCAAAATTCAAGTTAATTAATTTATCATCGATAATTATATAATTAATTAATGAATCTCAGGGAGATGTTATACAACATATGATCGATATAGGCCATGTATATATTAATTGGTGTTAATCTACCGTTTAATTTGCTAGCTAGCTGCTATATATAGAGCATGTTTTTATTAGATCGGGTTATAGCTAGTATAGTTTAGGGTTATGTGTTTTAATTAACTAGGGTTTGATTAGCTAGGGGTTAGTTATATATATATATGGTTTAGGGTTAATGCATGGCACATTTAATTTAACTAGAGGACCGCGAGGCACCCCTGGCCTGCTTGATGCACAATTAAGTGTCGTTGGCCTATATATAGGGTTTAATTAGGGTTTAGGGTTAGCTAGGGTTTAGGGTTTAGTGTTTAGGGTGTTTAGCTAGGGTCTAGGGTTTAGGGTTTAGTGTTTACGGTGTTTAGGGTCTAGGGTTTAGTGTTTAGGGTGTTTAGGGTCTAGGGTTTAGGGTCTAGTGTTTAGGGTCTAGGGTTTAGGGTTTAATTAGTGTTTAGGGTGTTTAGGGTTTAGGGTTTAGTGTTTACGGTGTTTAGGGTCTAGGGTTTAGGGTTTAGTATTTAGGGTGTTTAGGGTCTAGGGTTTAGTGTGTTTAGGGTTTAGGGATTAGGGTTTTAGGGTTGTTTAAGGTTTAGGGATCATCGATCGAGTGCGCACACACATTATTTAGAGGCACCCCGCGCCTTTGCGCATAAAGTGCATGCGTATATATATGTGTGTTTTTTTGCCACCAACAACGATATATAGATGATCGAGAGAGAGAGATTGAAATCCCCAAGAATATGTTCAAATATATATCAAAATATATGCACGAATGCATGGTAGGCCATGCATGCACACTAATTATATATATATTATGAGCTAGGCAACTTGATCAAATGTGTTTTCATACGAGAGAACTTGTCAAAATTCAAGTTAATTAATTTATCATCGATAATTATATATATAATTAATTAATGAATCACAGGGAGATCGATAATTAATTTAGGGTTTTAGGGTTGTTTAAGGTTTAGGGATCATCGATCGAGTGCGCACACACATTATTAGAGGCACCCGCGCGCTTTACGCATAAAGTGCATGCGTATATATGTGTGTTTTTTTGCCACCAACGATATATAGATGATCGAGAGAGAGAGATTGAAATCCCCAAGAATATGTTCAAATATACATTAAAATATATGCACGAATGCATGGTAGGCCATGCATGCACACTAAAATTATATATATATTATGAGGCAACTTAATCAAATGTGTTTTCATTCGAGAGAACTTGTCAAAATTAAAGTTAATTAATTTATCAAGATAATTATATAATTAATTAATGAATCTGAGGGATATGTTATACAACATGATCGATATAGGCCATGTATATTTTAATTGGTGTTAATCTACGGTTTGCTAGCTAGCTGTATATATATAGAGCATGCTTTTATTAGATCGGGTTATATCTAGTATAGTTTAGGGTTATGTGTTTTAATTAAGTAGGGTTGATTAGCTAGGGTTAGTTACATATATATGGTTTAGGGTTAATGCATGGCACATTTAATTTAATTAGAGGACCGCGAGGCACCCCTGGCCTGCTCGATGCACAATTAAGTGTCGTTGGCCTATACATAGGGTTTAATTAGGGTTTAGGGTTAGCTAGGGTTTAGGGTTAGGGTTAGGGTTAGGGTTAGGGTTAGGGTTTAGGGTCTAGGGTTTAGGGTTTAGTGTTTAGGGTGTTTAGGGTTTAGGGATTAGGGATTAGGGTTTAGGGATTTAAGGTTTTAGGGGTTGTTTAAGGTCTAGGGATCATCGATCGAGTGCGCACACACATTATTAGAGGCACCCGCGCCTTTACGCATAAATTGCATGCGTATATATATGTGTGTGTGTTTTTTGGCCACCAACGATATATAGATGATCGAGAGAGAGATTGAAATCCCCAAGAATATGTTCAAATATACATTAAAATATATGCACGAATGCATGGTAGGCCATGCATGCACACTAATTAATTATATATATATTATGAGGCAAGTTAATCAAATGTGTTTTCATTCGAGAGAACTTGTCAAAATTCAAGTTAATTAATTTATCACGATAATTATATAATTAATTAATGAATCTGAGGGATATGTTATACAACATGATCGATATAGGCCATGTATATTTTAATTGGTGTTAATCTACGGTTTGCTAGCTAGCTGTTATATATAGAGCATGCTTTTATTAGATCGGGTTATATCTAGTATAGTTTAGGGTTATGTGTTTTAATTAAGTAGGGTTGATTAGCTAGGGTTAGTTACATATATATGGTTTAGGGTTAATGCATGTCACATTTAATTTAATTAGAGGACCGCGAGGCACCCCTGGCCTGCTCGATGCACAATTAAGTGTCGTTGGCCTATACATAGGGTTTAATTAGGGTTTAGGGTTAGCTAGGGTTTAGGGTTAGGGTTAGGGTTAGGGTTAGGGTCTAGGGTTTAGGGTTTAGTGTTTAGGGTGTTTAGGGTTTAGGGATTAGGGATTAGGGATTTAAGGTTTAGGGTTGTTTAAGGTTTAGGGATCATCGATCGAGTGCGCACACACATTATTAGAGGCACCCGCGCCTTTACGCATAAATTGCATGCGTATATATATGTGTGTGTTTTTGGCCACCAACGATATATTGATGATCGAGAGAGAGATTGAAATCCCTAAGAATATGTTCAAATATACATTAAAATATATGCACGAATGCATGGTAGGCCATGCATGCACACTAATTAATTATATATATATTATGAGGCAACTTAATCAAATGTGTTTTCATTCGAGAGAACTTGTCAAAATTCAAGTTAATTAATTTATCACGATAATTATATAATTAATTAATTAATGAATAATGAATCTGAGGGATATGTTATACAACATGATCGATATATAGGCCATGTATATTTTAATTGGTGTTAATCTACGGTTTGCTAGCTAGCTGCTATATATAGAGCATGTTTTTATTAGATCGGGTTATATCTAGTATAGTTTAGGGTTATGTGTTTTAATTAAGTAGGGTTAATTAGCTAGGGTTAGTTACATATATATGGTTTAGGGTTAATGCATGGCACAATTAATTTAATTAGAGGACCGCGAGGCACCCCTGGGCTGCTCGATGCACAATTAAGTGACGTTGGCCTATACATAGGGTTTAATTAGGGTTTAGGGTTAGCTAGGGTAGAGGGTTAGGGTTAGGGTTTAGGGTTTAGGGTTTAGTTTTAGGGTGTTTAGGGTTTAGGGATTAGGGATTTAGGGGTTTTAGGGTTGTTTAAGGTTTAGGGATCATCGATCGAGTGCGCACACACATTATTAGAGGCACCCGCGCCTTTACGCATAAAGTGCATGCGTATATATGTGTGTTTTTTGGGCCACCAACGATATATAGATGATCGAGAGAGAGAGATTGAAATCCCCAAGAATATGTTCAAATATACATTAAAATATATGCACGAATGCATGGTAGGCCATGCATGCACACTAATTATATATATATTATGAGGCAACTTAATCAAATGTGTTTTCATTCGAGAGAACTTGTCAAAGTTCAAGTTAATTAATTTATCACGATAATTATATAATTAATTAATGAATCTCAGGGATATGTTATACAACATGATTGATATAGGCCATGTATATTTTAATTGGTGTTAATCTACGGTTTGCTAGCTAGCTGCTATATATAGAGCATGTTTTTATTAGATCGGGTTATAGCTAGCTAGTATAGTTTAGGGTTATGTGTTTTAATTAAGTAGGGTTGATTAGCTAGGGTTAGTTACATATATATGGTTTATGGTTAATGCATGGCACATTTAATTTTATTAGAGGATCACGAGGCACCCATGACCCGCTCGATCGATGCACAATTAAGTGTCGTTGGCCTATACATAGGGTTTAATTGGGGTTTAGGGTTAGCTAGGGTTTAGGGTTAGGGTTAGGGTTAGGGTTAGGGTACGTTTAGGGTCTAGGGTTTAGGGTTTAGTGTTTAGGGTGTTTAGGGTTTAGGGATTAGGGATTTAAGGTTTTAGGGTTGTTTAAGGTTTAGGGATCATCGATCGAGTGCGCACACACATTATTAGAGGCACCCGCGCCTTTACGCATAAATTGCATGCATATATATATGTGTGTTTTTTGGCCACCAACAATAGATGATCGAGAGAGAGAGATTGAAATCCCCAAGAATATGTTCAAATATACATTAAAATATATGCACGAATGCATGGTAGGCCATGCATGCACACTAATTATATATATATATTATGAGGCAACTTAATCAAATGTGTTTTCATTCGAGAGAACTTGTCAAAATTAAAGTTAATTAATTTATCACGATAATTATATAATTAATTAATGAATCTCAGGGATATGTTATACAACATGATCGATATAGGCCATGTATATATTAATTGGTGTTAATCTACGGTTTGCTAGCTAGCTGCTATATATAGAGCATGTTTTTATTAGATCGGGTTATAGCTAGTATAGTTTAGGGTTATGTGTTTTCATTAAGTAGGGTTGATTAGCTATGGTTAGTTACATATATATGGTTTAGGGTTAATGCATGGCACATTTAATTTAATTAGAGGACCGCGAGGCACCCCTGGCCTGCTTGATGCACAATTAAGTGTCGTTGGCCTATATATAGGGTTTAATTAGGGTTTAGGGTTAGGGTTAGGGTTTAGGGTCTAGGGTTTAGTGTTTAGGGTGTTTAGGGTTTAGGGATTAGGGTTTTGAGGGTTGTATAAGGTTTAGGGATCATCGATCGAGTGCGCACACACATTATTAGAGGCACCCGCGCCTTTGCGCATAAAGTGCATGCGTATAGTTTAGGGTTATTTGTTTTAATTAAGTAGGGTTTGATCAGCTAGGGTTAGTTACATATATATGGTTTAGGGTTAATGCATGGCACATTACATCTAGTTTAAATCTCAAGAATGTTTATACATGATAGGCCATATGTGCAAAGGAATTTTTTTCCCCGTGAACTTGTCAAAATTCAAGTTTATCAGTGCCAATGGAAACTAGTCCAAAAAATTACATAGAGGACCAAAAGTACTAGACAATAACTAATAGAACCTGCAACTTTACAAAAAGGACCCCAAAACATATAGAAGAAAATCAATCGAGTCCTTCTCGACCGCACATCAGATCTCTGCTCCGCATCCTTTCCAGCAACTCCGTCGCCGGGGACGCACCACTTGGGACGGTGTCGCCGGTAGTCGCCAGGACGAAGGAGAAGAAGGGCCTCAGCAACGGCATATTGGCTCTGAGAAGGGCCGCTGAAAGGCCAAGATGTGCACGGGCAAGACGGATGACGCCGTCGTATGCCCCGAGCTTGTGAACTTTAGCAGCTTGACTTCCCCATTGGCCAGATCTGAAGCACTGACCAAAGCAAGCCTCACCGTTAGCGCCATCACATTGATGGCACCAGATCGGGGTTTGGCCGGCAAGATCCGCCAGATTCACCATAGGCCAGATCTGAAGCCGATGACGAGATCCCCGACTCCATTGCGCCATTCTGCTCATGGGAAACACTGGATCTAAGCTTACAACAACACTAACTCCCTCGGATCCAAATTAGCTGACTCAACTTTGCTTATCTAAATATGGATGTATCCACACATGTTTTTACTCTAGATACATACACGTCTAAGGAAAGTTGAATCAATTAATTTAGTTCGGAGGGTGTACAATATACAGAGAGAAGTCGGCCTCGTCTCCGGCCGGCGAGGCCGCCGGAGAGAAGGGGGAGAGGAGCCGGGGGAGTGGGAGAGACTCGAGAGAGAAAGAGAAGAGGAAGAAATGAGAGCTCCCTGGGGAAGAACATTATTTTTGTCGTTCTGCTCGTAGCTTGAAACTGAAAATTTCGGCCGCGCGCCAAATCATCCCGCCGCATCCATTCGAAAATCCCGTGACCAGTTTTACCCTTTTAACCCTGGTCCCTTAAGTGGATCACCCAAGGTTTATCGAACTCAGGGAGGAAGAGGTCAAAGATATCCCTCTCATGCAACCCTGCAACCACAAAGCAAGAAGTCTCTTGTGTCCCCAACACACCAAATAGGTGCACTAGTTCGGCGAAGAGATAGTGAAATACAGGTGGTATGAATATATATGAGCACAACGGTGCCAGAAAATAGCTTGCGGGCGTGTAGTTGATGGTGGTAGTATTGCAGCAGTAGTAACACAGTAAAACAGTAAACAAGCAGTAGTAACTCAGCAGTATTTAGGAACAAGGCCTAGGGATTACACTTTCACTAGTGGACACTCTCAACATTGATCACATAACAGAATAGATAAATGCATACTCTACACTTTTGTTGGATGATGAACACATTGCGTAGGATTACACGAACCCTCAATGCCGGAGTTAACAAGCTCCACAATAATGCTCATGTTTAAGTAACCTTAAGTGTAAGATAGATCAAAACGACTAAACCAAGTACTAGCATAGCATGCACACTGTCACCTTCATGCATATGTAGGAGGAATAGATCACATCAATATTATCATAGCAATAGTTAACTTCGCAATCTACAAGAGATCATGATCATAGCATAAACCAAGTACTAACACGGTGCACGCACTGTCACCTTTACACACGTGCAGGAGGAATAAAACTACTTTAATAACACATCACTAGAGTAGCACATAGATAAATTGTGATACAAACTCATATGAATCTCAATCATGTAAAGCAGCTCATGAGATCATTGTATTGAAGTACATAGGAGAGAGATGAACCACATAGCTACCGGTACAGCCCCGAGCCTCAATGGAGAACTACTCCCTCTTCATGGGAGCAGGTGATGAAGATGGCGGTGGAGATGGCAGCGGTGTCGATGGAGGAGCCTTCCGGGGCACTTCCCCGCTCCGGCAGGGTGCCGAACAGACCCCTGTCCCCGGATCTTGGCTTCGCGATGACGGCGGCTCTGGAACTTTTCTCGTATCGTGGCTTTCTCGTAAGGGTTTTCGATGCAGGGCTTTAAATAGGCGAAGAGGCGGCGAGGAGGGTCAACGAGGCGACGAGGGGTAAGGCGGCGCGGGCCAACCCTAGGCCGCGCCGCCACCCTCCCGGTGGGCTGTGGCCCCCTCTCCTTTCCGGGTGTTAAGCTTCGTGGAAAAATAGGAACCTGGGCGTTGATTTCGTCCGATTCCGAGAATATTTCGTTACTAGGATTTCTGAAACCAAAAACAACAAAAGAACAGAACTTCGGCATCTTGTTAATAGGTTAGTTCCAGAAAATGCACGAATATGACATAAAGTGTGTATAAAACATGTAGGTATCATCAATAAAGTAGCATGGAACATAAGAAATTATCGATACGTTGGAGACGTATCAGCATCCCCAAGCTTTTGCTCGTCCCGAGCAGGTAAAACGATAACAAAGATAATTTCTTAAGTGACATGCCATCATAACCTTGATCATATTGTAAACACATGTAATGAATGCAGCGATCAAAACAATGGTAATGACATGAGTAAACAACTGAATCATAAAGCAAAGACTTTTCATGAATAGTACTTCAAGACAAGCATCAATAAGTCTTGCATAAAAGTTAACTCATAAAGCAATAATTCAAAGTAGAGGTATTGAAGCAACACAATGGAAGATTAAGTTTCAGCGGTTGCTTTCAACTTGTAACATGTATATCTCATGGATAATTGTCAACATAGAGTAATATAACAAATGCAATAAGCAAGTATGTAAGAATCAATGCACAGTTCACACAAGTGTTTGCTTCTTAAGGTGGAAGAGATAGGTAAACTGACTCAACAATAAAAGTAAAAGAAAGGTCCTTCAAAGAGGAAAGCATCGATTGCTATATTTGTGCTAGAGCTTTGGTTTTGAAAACATAAAGAGAGCATAAAAGTAAAATTTTGAGAGGTGTTTGTTGTTGTCAACGAATGGTAGTGGGCACTCTAACTACCTCATCAACCAGACTTTCAAGAGCGGCTCCCATGAAGGACGTTATCTCTACCAGCAAGGTAGATCATCCCTCTTCTCTTTTGTTTACACATGTACTTTAGTTTAGTTTTTCTTTATTTATGGATGACACTCCTCCCAACCTTTTGCTTACACAAGCCATGGCTAACCGAATCCTCGGGTGCCTTCCATCAATCACATACCATGGAGGAGTGTCTATTTGCAAAATTAAGTTGCTTACTGATGAATCAGAGCAAAACATGTGAAGAGAATTATTAATGCAAGTTAATTAATTGAGGCTGGGAACCTCATTGCCAGCTCTTTTTGCAAAATTATTGGATAAGCGGATGAAGCCACTAGTCCATTGTGAAAGTCTGTCAAAAGTAAATGACAAGATCGAAAGATAAAACACCACATACTTCCTCATGAGCTATAAAACATTGACACAAATAAGAGGTGATAAATTTTGAATTGTTTAAAGGTAGCACTCAAGCAATTTACTTTGGAATGGCGGAGAAATACCATGTAGTAGGTAGGTATGGTGGACACAAATGGCATAGTGGTTGGCTCAAGGATTTGGATGCATGAGAAGTATTCCCTCTCGATACAAGGCTTAGGCTAGCAAGGTTATTTGAAGCAAACTCAAGGATGAACCGGTGCAGCAAAACTCACATAAAAGACATATTGTAAACATTATAAGACTCTACACCGTCTTCCTTGTTGTTCAAACTCAATACTAGAAATTATCTAGACCTTAGAGAGACCAATTATGCAAACCAAATTTTAGCAGGCTCTATGTATTTCTTCACTAATAGGTGCAAAGTATATGATGCAAGAGCTTAAACATGAGCACAACAATTGCCAAGTATCACATTGTCCAAGACATTTTAGAATTACTACATGTAGCATTTTCCAATTCCAACCATATAACAATTTAACGAAGAGGAAACTTCGCCATGAATATTATGAGCTAAGAACACATGTGTTCATACGAACCAGCGGAGCGTGTCTCTCTCCCACACAAGGATGAACTTATTCAGAGAACTAAGATAACAAAACAAAAACAAAAATAAAAGCACACAGACGCTCCAAGTAAAATACATAGGATGTGACTGAATAAAAATATAGTTTCACTAGAAGAAACCTGATAAGTTGTCGATGAAGAAGGGGATGCCTTGGGCATCCCCAAGCTTAGATGCTTGAGTCTTCTTGAAATATGCAGGGATGAACCACCGGGGCATCCCCAAGCTTAGAGCTTTCACTCCTCTTGATCTTAGTATATCATTCTCCTCTCTTGACCCTTGAAAACTTCCTTCACACCAAACTTCAAGCAAACTCATTAGAGGGTTAGTGCATCATTAATAATTCACACATTCAGAGGTGACACAATCATTCTTTTCACTTCTGGACATTGCATAATGCTACTGGACATTAATGGATCAAAGAAATAAATCCAACATAGCAAAAGAGGCAATGCGAAATAAAAGGCAGAATCTGTCAAAAACAGAACAGTCCGTAAAGACGAATTTATAAATGGCACCAGACTTACTCAAATGGAAAAACTCAAAACTAATGAAAGTTGCGTATATATCTGAGGATCACGCTCGTAAATTGGCAGATTTTTTCGAATTTTCTACAGAGAATTATGCCCAGATTCGTGGCAGACAGCAATGCTGTTTCTGCGCAGCGATCCCAAATATAACATCAACTTTGACATAGAAACTTTACTTGGCACAAAAACATGATAAGGAGAGGTTGCTACAGTAGTAAACAACTTCCAAGACTCAACAAAACAAAAATTGCTGTAGTAAAATAAACACATGGGTTATCTCCCAAGAAGTTCTTTCTTTATAGCCATTAAGATGGGCTCAGCAGTTTTAATGATGCACTCGCAAGAAATAGTATTTGAGGCAAAAGAGAGCATCAAGAAGCAAATTCAAAACACATTTAAGTCTAACATGCTTCCTATGCATAGGAATCTTGTAAATAAACAAGTTCATGAAGAGCAAAGTAACAAGCATAGGAAGATAAAACAAGTGTAGCTTCAAAAATTTCAGCACATAGAGAGGTGTTTTAGTAACATGAAAATTTTTACAACCATATTTTCCTCTCTCATAATAACTTTCAGTAGCAACATGAGCAAACTCAACAATATAACTATCACATAAAGCATTCTTATCATGAGTCTCATGCATAAAATAATTACTACTCCCAACATAAGCATAATCAATTTTATTAGTTGTAGTGGGAGCAAATTCAACAAAGTAGCTATCAAATATAGGAGGTATATTGTAATCATAATCAAATTTATCCTCCATAACAGGTGGTAACAAAAGACTACTATCATTATAATCATCATAAATAGGAGGCAAAGTATCATCAAAGTAAATTTTCTCCTCAATGCTTGGGGGACTAAAAATATCATGCTCACCAAAACCAGCTTCCCCAAGCTTAGAATTTTCCATAGCATTAGCAACAATGGTGTTCAAAGCATTCATACTAATAACATTCCCATTATCATGCATATAAAGTTCCATGGGTTTTTTAATTCTTTCTTCAAACACATCATGTCCTAATTCAAGATAAAGTTCATAAAGATCTCTCATTTTATTGTTGTCTTCCATTATGCCTAACTAGTGTAAACAAGAAACCAAATGTCGCAATTGCAGAGTCTAAAGGAAATAGCTTCGAGTACTTACAACGGCGCCGGGAAATAGCTTAGTAGCCAAGATCCGGAGTGTGAGTACCTTTTACCTTTCCTCCCCGGCAACGGCGCCAGAAAAGTGCTTGATGTCTACGTTCCCCCTCCTTTCCTGTAGACAGTGTTGGGCCTCCAAGTGCAGAGGTTTGTAGAACAAGCAAGTTTTCCTTAAGTGGATCACCCAAGGTTTATCGAACTCGGGAGGAAGAGGTCAAAGATATCCCTCTCATGCAACCCCGCAACCACAAAGCAAGAAGTCTCTTGTGTCCCCAACACACCAAATAGGTGCACTAGTTCGGCGAAGAGATAGTGAAATACAGGTGGTATGAATATATATGAGCAGTAGCAACGGTGCCAGAAAATAGCTTGCTGGCGTGTAGTTGATGGTGGTAGTATTGCAGCAGTAGTAACACAGAAAACAGTAAACAAGAGTAACTCAGCAGTATTTAGGAACAAGGCCTAGGGATTACACTTTCACTAGTGGACACTCTCAACATTGATCACAAAACAGAATAGATAAATGCATACTCTACACTTTTGTTGGATGATGAACACATTGCGTAGGATTACACGAACCCTCAATGCCGGAGTTAACAAGCTCCACAATAATGCTCATGTTTAAGTAACCTTAAGTGTAAGATAGATCAAAACGACTAAACCAAGTACTAGCATAGCATGCACACTGTCACCTTCATGCATATGTAGGAGGAATAGATCACATCAATATTATCATAGCAATAGTTAACTTCGCAATCTACAAGAGATCATGATCATAGCATAAACCAAGTACTAACACGGTGCACGCACTGTCACCTTTACACACGTGCAGGAGGAATAAAACTACTTTAATAACACATCACTAGAGTAGCACATAGATAAATTGTGATACAAACTCATATGAATCTCAATCATGTAAAGCAGCTCATGAGATCATTGTATTGAAGTACATAGGAGAGAGATGAACCACATAGCTACCGGTACAGCCCCGAGCCTCAATGGAGAACTACTCCCTCTTCATGGGAGCAGCGGTGATGAAGATGGCGGTGGAGATGGCAGCGGTGTCGATGGAGGAGCCTTCCGGGGCACTTCCCCGTCCGGTGCCGAACGAGACTCTGTCCCCGCATCTTGGCTTCGCTGGCGGCGGCTCGGAACTTTTCTCGTATCGTGGCTTTCTGTAAGGGTTTCGATGCAGGGGCTTTAAATAGGCGAAGAGGCGGCGTCAGAAGGTCAACGAGGCGACGAGGGGGTATGGCGGCGCGGCCAACCCTAGGCCGCGCCGCCACCCTCCCGGTGGGCCTGGCCCCCCCGGTCCTTCCCGGTGTTCGGGAAGCTTCGTGGAAAAATAGGAACCTGGGCGTTGATTTCGTCCGATTCCGAGAATATTTCGTTACTAGGATTTCTGAAACCAAAAACAGCAGAAAACAGGAACTGGCACTTCGGCATCTTGTTAATAGGTTAGTTCCAGAAAATGCACGAATATGACATAAAGTGTGTATAAAACATGTAGGTATCATCAATAAAGTAGCATGGAACATAAGAAATTATCGATACGTTGGAGACGTATCACCGCGCGCCAAATCATCCCGCCGCATCCATTCGAAAATCCCGTGACCAGTTTTACCCTTTTAACCCTGGTCCGGAAGCTACAACCCACCGACCATGGAGGGCTCATTCGGTAACAATGAAATATCTTGCCTAGATCCCGAACCCTCCCCACAGGCCCACACCCACCCACCAACCATTCGCCCCATTAGCTCAAAAATACTCTCACACGCCAAAGCTCTGACTCTCTACAGTACTAGATCTGCTTCGCCGCCGGCATACTCCTCCACAGCGTAGCCTTGATCGTGTTGGCTGTCCACCCACCTGATCCGCTCCCCCGCCGCCCTCGTCACCGACGGATCTGCTTCACCGCCGACCTCGCCACCGACGGATCTGCTTCACCGCCGACCTCGCCACCGACTACCTCGCCGCAGCGGCTGTATCAACTTCACCGAATACCTTGCCAGCCAACCAGATCTGCTTCACTAACGCCCGCTTCTACTGAAACAGGGTCGATTCATCGTCTCCCGCGTTCGCCGCCGCTGGAATGCAAGTTGCCGCCCCCGTCCACCCCGCCGCAGCTTGGTTAGTACGCTGGCCCGTTAGATCGCGGTGTTTCTTTAGCCATGTTTTGTGTAGTTATTTGCAGATCTCATATGCCGTTAACTTTCTTGATGTGTTGCTTCGCATGAAGTTTGTTTAAATATTGTACAGTACAAAAGCATTATCCGGTCGCTACCATCCTGTTCATTCTACTGACACCTGTGTGCATCCACATATTTATAGCCTTGTACCCATTCATTTGCTGCCAACTGTTTTTGTACTGCATGCTATTGTCGCACTGCTTTTATAGTCATGCTATGGGCATTTCCAATCTGCTTGTTCTTATACCACGTCATTAGCTCACCGCTAGCTGTTTTCTCGTGTCTGCTATTCTCACACTGCTTTTATAATCATGCTATGTGCATTTCCAATCTGCTTGCTCTTATACCTCGTCTTTAGCTTATATAGTTATTGTTGCGTGCATGTCTGGTCTTTGTATTATCGTAGACTGACTTGTCAATGTTAT
The DNA here is from genome assembly GCA_030979885.1 of Lolium multiflorum. Taxonomy (NCBI): domain Eukaryota; kingdom Viridiplantae; phylum Streptophyta; class Magnoliopsida; order Poales; family Poaceae; genus Lolium; species Lolium multiflorum. The sequence goes on from CM061753.1 coordinate 235,046,211, forward strand.
TTTTCCTAGGGATTGATCATGCGAACCACTTATTAGAACATCCAACATTAACAGCGGGGACGCTAGGGAAGGTTGGAATCTGAGTTCTTGGTTGGTAATTTTGGCAGTTTACTTCCGTTATTATCTATAACCTATATGCATTGTTCCTTATGCAAGAGATTAACACTTGGAACCCTGCCATAGCAATGCCATTCATGCTTTACTATGTTTCTGCCTATTTGATATGCTTGTCTTGGAGAAACTGCGAAGGTGATTTGAACCTGACATTTGGTCATTCTTAATGCCAGTTTACTTTATGTGTAAAACCTTGGCATTACCCTACTCTAAATCTGAATGTCTGAAATTCGTATCTCATGCAAAGCAACATCTAGTTGGTTTTAATCTGATATCTGGTAAATATTGGCTTATTCATTTGGCAGCTCAAGTTTTTTGTTATTTGAAACCAGCTGACTTGGTCTTAAATGTGATATCTAAACACAGATTAAGGACAATGGAGCAGGAGGATTAGCATTTCACTTGATGGCTGAACCTAAAATGATAGGCATGTTGACCACGACTAGTGCACGCAAGAGAAGGACCTGCAGTGAGCCAGTATGTGCTTAGTACATGCATCTTATCTTATCTTGTGCTTATTTCTGCTACATGCTGTTATCTGATCTCTACATTGCGTAATACATGTTTGAATAGTTAATTGTTGTAACTATGTTTACAATGTTACCAGAATGCAGTTTTAATGAAGCAGTCATCATTAGAAGATAGTCGCCAAAAAAGGATCTGTAGCGACCCTGTGCAACATTATGATGTAAGTTTGTGCTTAGTACAAGTTCCATACATGTCTTATTTATGCAACTTGTTATTATCTTATATCTACATTGCATAATAAATGTTTGCATAGTTCATCGTTTAACTCTTTTTGCATTATTATCAGAATGCAGTTGTGATGAAGCAATCTTCATTAGAAGTGAGGCCCACAAAAAGTTCTGATCTTTCTTCTGATGCATCTTCTCATAGCCGTCAACCTAGACCATTTCTTTCATCAAACAGTAAATATCTCAAGGCTGTACTTTATAAAAGACATGGTATTGCTGCTTTAAGATCTGTAGCTGATATGTTGACAAAGAGTACACAAGATTCAATCAAGGCGATTGCCAAATGTCAACGTGTTATTGATGATGCTAATAGAAGTCCTCAATGATTCTATGTAATTTTTTTATTTGGGCACATTAATTGCCTTGTAATTTTCCTATTTGTTTTATTTGTGTATGTAATTGTGTGTATCATTGAAATCAGATTTTAGGCTCATGAAATTTAATGCAAGTTGACTAGTCAAACAAGTAGGGCCCTACAACAGATTGGGCCGGCCCACTTACAGTAGTGTGGGACCCACTTTCATTTTGGGCCGGCCCACTTCTTTAGTAGGCCGGCCCGGTTACACGATAATGGGCTCCACATGCTTATTGGGCCGGCCCACTATCTTGTTGGGCCAGCCCACTTGCTATATGGTGGTCCCACATGGTAAATGGGCCGGCCCTTTAATAGGAAGGTGGGACCCACCTGTTTTTGGCCCGGCCCACTATCTTGTTGGGCGGCCCACTTTCTATATGGTGGACCCCACATACCAAATAGGCCGGCCCATTAACAGAATGTGGGACCCACTGTTTTTGGCCCGCCCACTATCTTGGTGGGCCAGCCCACTTGCTATATGGTGGACCCCACATACTAAATGGTCGGCCCTTTAACAGAAGGTGGGACCCACCTGTTTTTGCCCGCCCACTATCTTGTTGGGCCGGCCCACTTGCTATATGGTGGACCCCACATACTAAATGGGCCGACCATAAAAAGTGGGACCCACCTTCTGTTAAAGGCGCCCACTAGCTTGTTGGGCCGCCCACATGCTATATGGTGGACCCACACTAAATGGGCCGGCTTTTAACGAAAGTGGGACCCACTGTGTTTTTGGCCCGCCCACTTGCTTCTTGGGCCGGCCCACTTGCTGTAAGGTGGATCCCACATGTTAAATGAGCCGGCCCATTTAAGTTTTGACCAGTCAACATTAGAGGTTAGGCCCGTCCCACGTAACTAATGGACCAGCCCAGCTATATAGTTAACCGGTCAAACTATGTCATCTGGCCCGCTTAAGACGTGGCAGGCCTCGTGTGGGCCTACCATCTACCACGGGGTTTCAGCGGTTAACGCCGTTAACGGCCAGTTAACGGCACATGTCGGTTGCATGACGTCGGCATCAACGGGCTCCGGAAACACTTGGCAACGGTCCGATTTTCCGTGGCGGAAGGCGCCCAAGCGCGACGGACCGAAAAATCGTCGTTGGACTTTGCCTGACGCAGTTTCGACAACAACCCATATCGTCGGGTTAGGCCCATAGGCGACGAAAAATACCCCTTAGTGGACGATTTTGGGACGTTGTCTATCAGAACTTTTCTTGTAGTGTTTTGGCGAAGGTGATGAACTCTCTATGGGTCTCATCCTTAGACTTAAGGAGAAAGACCCAAGAGTATCTTGAGTAATCATCAACAATGACAAGTCCATACTTGCTCCCACCAAGAGTATCATAATGTGATGGCCCAAAGAGATCCAAATGAAGGAGCTCCAAAGGCCTAGATGTGGTGACAATACTCTTGATAGGATGTTTCTTCTTGAGTTGTTTTCCGGCTACACATGCACTGCATACACGATCTTTCTCAAAAGAAATGCCGGTTAGTCCAACAATGTGCTCACCCTTTAGGAGTTGTTTAAGATTCCTCATGTTAACATGACCAAGGCGGCGATGCCACAACCAACCTTCGTCATGCTTGGCCGCCATTAGACATGTGGAGGGAGAGGGGCTCTCTTTCGAGAGGTCAACCACGTAAAGGTTGTTCTCCACATATCCAACAAGGACCAATTTGAGATTGTCACTCCTAAAGACTTGCACATAATATTTAGTAAAATATGAATTGTAACCGGCATCGGCAAGATGGTATATAGAAAGCAAGTTATAACCAAGGTGTTCAACAAGCATGACCGTCTCAAGGCACAAGTCCTTAGAGATTGCCACCTTGCCATACCCAAGTACCTTTCCCTTTGAGTTGTCACCAAAGGTAATGCTTGACTTCTTGTTAATATCTTCAATGAATTGGTCAAGCACACCTCTTCCTCCGGTCATATGATTGGTGCATCCACTATCAAACACCCATTTTGGACCACCGGAGGAATACCCCTACAAAATCAAGTAGAGGATTTAGGAACCCATTGATTAATGGGTTCCCTAGTCATGGCAACAAGATCTTTTGGTACCCAAATCGAGTACCCTCTATAAGCATAGCCATTACGAGGACCAACATAGTTAGCATAAACATCACCATAATAATCAACAAATAAAGCATAGTGATTGTTTGGCCCCGTGCGGTCACCACTAGTGGCTTTGCCCTTTGGGGCTTTGCCATCATTAGTGACCTTCTTGTTCTTTTCTTGAGCGGGCTTCTCTTTCTTGTAGTTGTTCTTCTTGTAGGGCTTGGGAACATACCCAAGTCCATACTTTTGATTGTTTGACCTTTGCTTACTCAAGAGGTCATCCAATCCCATCTTATTCTTGGTTGTGGTGAACTTGGCAAGTTCTTTCTTCAACCTAACATTTTCCTCAAGAGTAGTTGCTTGCTCACAAGCCGATTCATTAGGATAATAGTTGAGACCATATTTGGTTACCAAAGATTCAAGATATGTATTGGTCTCAACATGCAAAGATAGTTCCTCTTGTAAACGAACATGTTCCGCAACAAGCTTAGCATGCTCACTAGTAAAGGTGGTGGAGGAACTAGCAACATTTTTATCAACAATAGAATCATTCATTGATTCAAGAGCTTTAGAGTAGGTTTCTTGGAGTAGGTCATGGTTCTTTCCAAGTTTCTTGAGCTCATCCTTGACAAGCTTGTTAGCTCTTTCAAGGTGGTCAAGATCCCTAGTGAGAGAAGCATGAGCAACTTCAAGTTCCTCCTTTGAGGCATTAAGCTCTTGGGTCAATGATTGAGCCCTTTCAATAGTTTCAAGATCCTTAACTTTATCTAGTTCATAAGTTTCAATTTGTTGCTTAAGACCTTGAGATATGCACCTTTCGGTTTTTAGCTCTTGTCTTAGGAGATTGAATCTCCTTTCCTTATCATTCAAATGATATTCTAATTCCTCAATGGACTCATCCTTTTCTTTGAGAGAGTCCATCAAGAAATCAAATTTGACAAGAGCTTCACCACGAAGGGTGCATCTAACATTGTAAAGTTCCTTAAGCACAGTTAATTCATCTTGATTTTCAGCTTCATTATCAAGGACACTAGACAAAGAAGGTGGGGGTTCCATTACCTTGGTTTCTCTTGCCATAAGACAAGAGCCAACGGTTGTAGATGAGGAAGAGTCGTCGGAGTCATCATCTTGTGTTATTCTTGCCATGAAGGAAGAACCAACATCATTCTCCGTGGAGTAATCCTTGGAGTAGTCATATGTGAAGAGTGACCCGGGCTTAGAGAAAGCCAAGCCGGCCACTCCGGCCTCCTTCTCCTCATCTTCCTCTTCTTCATCGGACAAGTACTCGGCCCCAACAAAGGCTCTTCCCTTGTTCCTCTTGTATCGATCGTTGATTGGGTTTGGCTTCAATCTTGGCTTGACCCCTTTGATGAACTTTGGCTTGTCTACCCTTTTCTCATAAGGGCACTCATTTGCAAAGTGGCTCTCTTCGTCACAATTGTAGCAAGTTCTCTTCTTCTTCTTGTCATTGAGGAGCATAGGCAACTTTCCCTTGTACTTCTTGGCAAAGAAGGCAAAGTCAGTGGCGATGTCACTAGTTGAAGTCATCTCCTCATCTTCTTCAATTTCATATTCTTCTTCTCCTCCATGGTCAGCTCTAGCCTTGAGAGCAAGGTTGTGTGGCGCTTCATGGTTGTGTGAGGCTTCATCAACACGGTTCATTGCCATGAGCATTTTTCCTGCCTTGGCCATGTTTTCATTGGCGGCCACATAGGAGACTAGATCATCGGAGTTCAGATCGGCACTCTTGGTCATGATTTGCAAGTTGAGTGCAAGGTTGGTATCTTCTTGCTTGACAGCAATCATAGCAATGACCTTGGACTTTATGAATCCTTCATTCATTTCAAAGCCATCATCATACTTCTCAGCACCAAGTCCCTTGATCCTTACTTTAAGAGCACCAAGCCTTGCATAGGCATCGGCCAAGGATTCTCCTTCTCGAATCATGAACCGGTGAGCTTCTTGCTTTGCGGTCTCATAAAGAGATGATTGGATCAAATCGGTTCCCTCTGTGAGTACTACGATTCGATCCCACAACTCTTTAGCGGAGCTGATGTCATTGACTTGATCAAGAAGCTTGCGATTGATGCCACTTCTAATCTTGTCACGTGCGGAGGCATTGAGTTGACGGTTGTAGAACTCGGTGGAGGTCAATCGAATGGGATCTTGTGGCTCCCGGTATCCATGAAGAATGATCTCCCATAGCTCCACACTGCAGCTGCGAATATGAGATTCCATAGAAGATTTCCAATGTGGAAAGTGAGTTCCATCAAAATGGGGAACGGTCCCACTATGGTTTATATGAGGCATGGGTGAAGTGTTTCTGGGATAGTCATGGTTAACTTCATTGTAAGTTTCCTTAGAGCCCGAAGTCCCACTACGAGCTCCACTAGCAGTTAGGTTCTTAAGCATGACAGACATTTCTGCCATTTGGCTTTGTAGTTCATCCTCCTTTTTCTTCTTCTCGGCATCATATGCCAAGAATCTAGATTTCATTTCTTTAACCGAAAGGTTAGAGTCATCATCTAGACCCTCGAATAGTTTATCCATCTCACTCTTAAGGCGGTGAAGCCCTTAAAAAGAGTCCAGGCTCTGATACCAATTGAAAGTATAGAGATGGTAAACCTAGAGGGGGGGTGAATAGGTTTCTACAGATTTTAATTCTTTCTTTGCAATATTAGGCTTTGCGGAATATAAAGGTGAGCCTAATGCAAACTAGGTGAGGCAACCTATATGAGGATACAACTAACTCGAGCACGAAGGCTCTCACAGGCAGTTAAATCACAAGTAAGGAGTTCGGTTAGAGATAACCGATAGCACGCGGAGACGAGGATGTATTCCCGTGTTCCCTTGCTTTGCAACAAGGTACGTCACGTTTGGAGGAGTGGAGGTCCCACGAAGGATTCCCCGCGCCACGAAGGCTCACCCTATTCTCCGGAGCCTATCCCACGAAGGAATAGCTCTCTCACTTGTGGTAGACTTTGAGGTAGCCTCCAAACCTTCACAATCTTGCCCGGAGCAGATCCACAGCCCGGATGCTTCCGGACTCCTCTTGCCCACCTAGGGTTTCCAAGGAACCCTAGGAAGCAAGCTTCTTGATGAATACAAGGGGGAATGAGATTTGGCTTGGTAGAACGGTAGATCGGGTCCTCCTCTATCGTTTCCCCGGAGGGATTTGAGTTTGGGTGGAGGAGGAGGGAGATCTGAGGCTTTTGGTGTTTCTAACAATGGAGTATGAGAGAAGGAGCTCAAGAACAGCTTGTAGTGTAGTGCCTAACTGTCTAGAGGTAGGAGAAGGGCTATTTATAGTGTTCTTCGAAATATGGCCGTTGGCCACTTGCCACCTCAGCTTTTCCTCGACAAACCCGGTTCAACCGGACCAGGGACCGGACTGCCCAGGCAGGCCGGTCGGACCGGCTGGTGACCGGAGCTTCTTTCGTCGTCAGGCTCCTCCTTGGCGCCCGCTTGGCCGGTCGACCGGGCCGTGAGCCGGACTCGCCGGTCGTAGGCCGGCTGACCGGTCGGCGACCGGATTTGCTGTGTTCTTGTGTAGAGCCCGGTTGGTGACCGGTTGACCGGTCGTGCGCCGGATGCTCCGGTTGGCGACCGGTGGACCGAGCTGCGCGCCGGATGGCCGGTTGGGCCCGGTTGGACCGGGCTGCAGACCGGATTTCTGCTGTAGACCCCTTTTCGATTGTTGTTGAAGTGGGGGGTCTCCTTTAGCCTTCTTGTTCCTTTGATACACCATTTATGCCTCATTGCCTAAAACCTGAGATTATCCTTATAAACATATTAGGCCAAATACTCTAGCACGGTGTCATTGTTACCAAAATAATGGATAAGGGTAAAATACCCTTACACCTCCCCCTTTTTCTCCCGCCGGAAATAGCTTAGCCATTATGTGCATTCCTCAATGCAATCTCTCAGAAGGTAATCAATCCAGAAGGTTACAGAACGATGTGGTCCAATGTCTTGTCAGTTTCGAGTTGGTGTTCCCGCCATCCTTCTTCAATATTATGACGCACCTCCTGGTTCACCTAGTCGAAGAGATTTCCATTCTCGGTCCTGTATTTCTACACAATATGTTCCCCTTCGAGAGGTTCATGGGAGTATTAAAGAAATATGTTCATAACCGTGCTAGGCCAGAAGGAAGCATTGCCAAGGGCTATGGAAATGAGGAGGTAATTGAGTTTTGTGTTGACTTTGTTCCTGACCTTAAGCCGATTGGTCTTCCTCGATCGCGGCACGAGGGGAGACTAAGTGGAAAAGGCACGATCGGAAGGAAATCAACGATATGTATGGACGGCCATTCTCTGACTGAAGCACACCACACAGTTCTGACCAATTCCAGCTTGGTGGCTCCGTACTTTGAGAAACACAAGAATATTTTACGCTCGGACAACCCGGGGACCAAAATGGGGGAGATTGAAAGTGCATGGAGCCCCCATGTGTGGTTTTGGTAATTAATGACAATCCCTATGGACTAATGTTTGCATTGAGTTATATTTGTAGGAGTTGTCCATAGGCAATTCTTGAACCATTTGTTGGCTTCAAGGTTGCAATAAGAAGAATTTGATGAAGGATATCAAGTGTCAAGTATGTCTTGAAGATGAAGATGAAGTGAGCCCTAGAGTTACTTCAAGACATCAACATGATGAAGAATGAAGAAATGAAGTGCAAGTTCAAGATGAGCCATCTCGAAGAGGTCCTTTGCTTGAGTCTTGCCATCCATATGGTGATCATGGATATGTGAAGATGCGCCGAAGAAGAAGCTCTCCCATGGTGGATTATGGGGGAGCAATCCACATGGTGGTCATGGTTATGTGAAGATGCGCCGAAGAAGAAGCTCTCCCATGGTGGATTATGGGGGAGCAATCCACAAGACTTCGTCAAGCAAACACAAGCAAGAAAGGCGTTCCATCTTGTTGAGGTCAAGATCGTCGTCATCAAGCTCAAGTGGAATGCGCAAGTATAAGGTTTGCTCTTGATAGGGTTTCTTTCTCACCGGTCTCATAGTGTAGTTGGAGACCGGTTTATAGTTTAGTTGCCGTACTATCAAGAGGGCTCTCGAGTGAGTAACTCGATCGTATCGTTCGGAGAGAGCTCAAACCTTTGCATCCTTGCATCATCTTTCTTGGTTGTTATTTGGACCTTATCCATGTGATGTTTTAGAGCTTGTGCTTATTCTCATGACAAGCTCTAGTTCATCGAAAACGGATTTCGCATAGATCACTTGTTGCGTTTTCGAGTTTGGTTCATCATCTTTCTTGGTTTTATTTGGATCTTATCCATGTGATGTTTTAGAGCTTGTGCTTATTCTCATGACAAGCTCTAGTTCATTGAGAATGGTTTTTCCATGGGCAACTTGTTGCATTTTCAAGATTGGAGGTTTTACCGGTATGTCTTTTTGAGATAGGTCAAACCTTTCATCATTTGTTTCTATCCTCCTTTGCTGGACTATGATGTTTCTATGCATATTGTTGTAGAGCTCGTTGTTGTGATTTCAACGAGCCCAAGATCATCGAAATCGGAGTCCGGATGCAAAAGTTATGCCCGTTTTAGTTTTGGTGTTTCTGCAGTTTGCTTAGGCCGGATTTTCCGGGCCGGATATTTCGGAAATATCCGGCCCGAAATCGGAAGAAAAGCAGCTCTGGACAGGGGCCGGACTTTTGGCCGGATTTTTACCAGGTTTTGTCCCTGAGGCCGGATTATCCGGCCCTTACTTAGGCCGGATTATCCGGCCCTGGTTTTGCCCAACGGCTCGATTTTCTTGGGGGGTATAAATACCCCCCTTCTTCCTCCTTGGGCTGTTGCTTCTCTCACTCTCTCTCTCCTCCATTGTTGAACTAGAGAAGCTTGCACTATCTCTCAATCCCTCCATGATTCTTGCCCCCATTTGAGGGAAAAGAGAGAGGAGATCTAGATCTACACTTCTACCAATCAAATCCATCTCTTTGTGAGTGGAACTCTCTAGATCTTGATCTTGGTGTTCTTTGTGAATTCCTTTGTTCTTCCTCTCTTATTCCCCCAATAGCTTTTGTAGCTTTGTTGGAATTTGAGAGAGAAGGACTTGAGCATCTTTGTGGTGTTCTTGCCATTGCATTTGGTGCATCGGTTTGAGTTCTCCACGGTGATTCGTGGTGGTGAAAGCAAGAAGGTTGTTACTCTTGGGTTCTTGGAACCCTAGACGGATTCTACGCCTTTGTGGCGATTTGTTGGGAGCCTCCAATTAAGTTGTGGATGTGTGCCCCAATCTTTGTGTAAGGCCCGGTTTCCGCCTCGAAGGAAATCCCTTAGTGGAACCGTGACCTAGGCCTTTGTGGCGAGGGTCACCGGAGATTTAGGTGAGGCGCCTTCGTGGCGTTCGGTGTGTGGTGTGAGTACCGCATCTTGGGGTGAGGCCTTTGTGGCGTTGGTGTGCATCGAGCAACCACACCTCAAGGTGAGCCTCTTGTGGCGTTCGGGAGCACTAAGCAACCGCACCTCTCCACCGGAGATTAGCACTCGCAAGAGTGTGAACTCCGGGATAAATCATCGTCTCCCGCGTGCCTCGGTTATCTCTATACCCGAGCTCTTTACTTATGCACTTTACCTTGTGATAGCCATCGTGCTTGAAGTTATATATATCTTGCTATCACATACTTGCTTGTATTGCTTAGCATAAGTTGTTGGTGCACATAGGTGAACCTTTGCTTAGAATAAGTTGTTGGTGCACATAGGTGAACCATAGTTTATAGGCTTTGGGCTTGACAAAGTAAACGCTAGTTTTATTCCGCATTTGTTAAGCCCATCTCGTAAAAGTTTTAAACCGCCTATTCACCCCCCCTAGGCGACATCCGTGTCCTTTCAATTGGTATCAGAGCAAGGTCTCTCATTCTTAGGCTTCACCGCCTTGAGAGTAAAGATGTCGGTTAGGGGATTAGCGCACAATAACTTGTTTATATTTGATGGCACAAATTATGATCTATGGAAAATTTATGTGCTTAATATTTTGCGGCGTATGTCCCCGGACATGGAGCGATTTCTTGACATGGGTTTTTCTTCTCCTAAGGATCCTCAAAATTTATCTCTTGAGGAGGAGAAAAACTCTTGTCTCGATGCTCTTGCTTCTCATGTGTTTTCCATTGTTGTGAGCAATGTAGTTACTTCTTCAATCATGCCTTTTGGGAGCGCTCATGAATTATGGACAAAGCTTCAAGATAAATATGATGTGTCCAATATTATTGAGGATGATTGTATTGCTTCCACTTCCGGCCGTGATGAGTTTTCATCTTCATCCACTTCACCAATGTGTGGCAATACACAAGGTAATGATATGGTGAGTGGTGATGGAAATTGCAATGTTGATATTGAGCTTTCTATTGATGATTCTTCATCTATATCTCATTGCAATGGTTCATCTTTGGACTTTAACACATCTAGCACTAGAAATGATTTACATGCTTGTGTTGATAGTCCATGCATATCATGTGTAAGTTGCTTAAATAAATCTAATGATGATATGCTTGCTTTGTCTTGTGGCCATGATAAAAATACTTCTATTTCCTCTAGTTGTTGTGTGACTAACAATGTAGAGGAAACCAAAGATTCTATTGGTCAAGACAAGATCTTGAAAGGAGCCTCAAGTAACTCCTCATCTTTATCTCACGGTTCTCATATATGCCTTATGGCCAAGAGTTCCACGGTATCTCCTACCGTGGAACCTAATATTCCTCGTGGTGATAAGGATGAGGATGAGTATGAAGAAGAGGATTGGGTTGTCTCTCTACGCAATAAGGGTGAGAGTGTATTCAAGGTTCTTTGCAAAGATAAAATTGCTTGCTCTCACTTCTTTGAAATCTTGACTACCGCTATTGAGAGCCAAAAACTTATTTGGATGCATGAGAACACCATTGATAAAAAGGGTGCTCTTGAACGAGAGTATGCCAATGATGTAGCATCCCTAAAGAATGATCTTGAAGAAGAACAAGAGACCGTAGCCTCTCTTGAAGAGCAACTTGAAACCCTTGAAGTGTCTCAAAATGAAATAGTTTCTAAACTCACTAAGGAAAGAGACCATGCTAAAGCTCAAGTAAAAATGCTTAAAAAGGAAAATTCCAAAGTTGGCGTTGGTCATGATAAACTTGTTAAGGATCTAGATGATCTAGACAAGGCCCACAAGGCCTTGGAGAGCGAACACTCTATCCTCACCAAGTCACATGAGCAACTCCAAGCTTCTTATTTAAAAGAGCATGATATGTTACCCACTCTTCTTAATATGTCTTGTGATGATGCTTGTGCTACTAACTCTACTTCTTGTGAAGCATCTATCTTGAAGGAGAATGTTGAGCTAAGGGCTCAACTTGAATTGCTAACTTGCAATTATGGGAAATTGGAAGAAAATCATGGAAAGCTTTCTCGCTCCCATGAGGATCTTCTAGCCTCTCATGATAGGCTAAAGTTAGCTCATGAGGCTATCATATCTAAGGCAACACCTTGTGAGCCTCATGTGGATACTAGCACTACTACTCAAAATGCTATATTGCCATGTGCTAGTCCTAGTAATTCATCCACTCATAATATTGCTAAATCTTGTGATGAATTATCTTCCTTGCCTTGTTGCTCTAACAATGAAGATTCTACTTCCTCTAGTACTTGTGTTGTTACTAACCATGTAGAGGAAATCAAAGAGCTCAAGGCCCAAGTCACTTCTTTGAAGAATGACTTGGTAAAGGGTCATGAAGGGAAATGCAAACTTGACACGATGTTGAGTATGCAACAATCCCCCAATGACAAGAGTGGACTTGGATTCAAATCCAACAACAAGAACAAGTCCAAGAACAACAACAAGAAGAAGGGCCAAGTACAAGTCAAAGACCCGGCCAAGATTGTTTGCTTCAAGTGCAATATTGAAGGGCACCATGTTAGATCTTGCCCTTTGAAGAAGAAGCAAAAAGGGAAGCGGCCTCAAGCTCAAACTCATATTCAACCTCAAGTTGAAGAAATGCCACTTCCCAAGAAGAAACAAGCCAATGCTCCCATTGTGGAGAAACCTAGTGAGAAGAAGGAGAAGAAAAGAACTTGCTACATATGCCGTGAGAAGGGCCACATCTCCTCCTTGTGCACTATTGGTACCTCATCCAACTCTATCACCATTGATGATGTTTATTCTCTTCGTAAGGATGAGGGTGGCAATGTGTTTGCCAAATATGTTGGTGCTCAAAGTGGTGTCAAGAAAAGAACCATTTGGGTTGCCAAGCCTATTGTGACTAACCTCTTAGGACCCAACTTAGTTGGGGACCAACAATCCAAAATTTGATCAATAGGTGCTTGTTGGAGGGCATTGGAGACTTGGCTACATCATGAAGAATTAAGGGATCTTCATCATTTATATTATCTCAAGCCAAGTCTTTTGGTTATCTTGCTTCTATCATGTATTCAATGTTCCTCCTTGCGGTAACATGTTCTCAACTCACTTATATTGAAAGTTACTCGCCCCTTTGCATGTGTTAGTTTTGTTCCTAGCATGTGTTTGTATATGTTGTGCTTCCTACTTGCTTTTCTTGAGAAATCAAGTCTATGTATGTTGGGTTGCACACCGTGTACTTGTGTTTGTGTTGGAGCCTCTTTGCATCTTGTTGTATCTTATATGGCTCTTATGAGAGATTAATGGACTATCCCGTTTTGGGGGAGTGATATTCCTTTGGGAATTTCATGATCCTAACAATGTGTGTACATGAGGAATATCACTTAGAATTGATATTGCAAGATTATCTAGTCTGTATGTGGTATGTCATCTTCATGGATCTTATTTGCCTCTTGTGAAAATATATTATTTATCACATTATGGGGGAGTAATAAGCTTTGTGCATATTACAAGCCTAGGAAATGTGAACATTTGAGGTTGTGTCACATAGAATTGATATTGTAAATTATCTCTCATATGTGACATGTTTTCTCAAACAAGTTCCAATTTGCTTAAATGGCTTCATTGCTAATATCTTTGTGGATCTTATTTGTGAAAGTTTTTCTTGGCATGGTTTTTCACAATGTGTCCCTCAATACATTTTTGGAAAACCATATGCTTCAAGTCATACTATTAATTGCTTTGCATGTTGGTATGAATACTATTAATTGCTTTGCATGTTGGTATGAATACTATTAATTGCTTTGCATGTTGGTATGAATACTATTAATTGCTTTGCATGTTGGTATGACTAATTGAAGCTATCAAGAAACTCCCTTTGCATGATGGTTAACTCTTATCTTTTACCATATGCTTTATTCGTTGTAAATATGATCTTATGTATACTTACAAACTACCACCGGGAAATATTTCCTAATACCTCTTGTCCTAGGACAAGTGGTAATAAATTATGAGGTAGATATTTATTGATCATATATACATTGGCTCTTGTGTTTAAATTGCCTTATTTATTGCCATGAATGTGTTGTGCTTTTACTCCCATGTGTCTTCCTTGCATCTTATGGATCTAATTTGTCTATTCAAACTTTCTTAGAATATAGGTAGCGTGATGATCCTAGTTTTGTGCATTTTGTATTCATATGAAAAATCCTAGATAATGCACTAATCTTGGGGGAGCTCTCCTATATTTGTTATAATGCTTAAACTTCTCTTGATCATTATCAAAAATTTGGTTTTGGGAGACATAAATTTTCTTTTTGGTACTTTGTGCCATCATAAAAAGTTTCGAGAGTTTGGTTTATTTGTTGGAACCTTGCTCTCTTGGGAGTTGGTTATCTCATTCCTTTGTGTTTAGGTTTAATTAGCTTCTTATAATGAGATAATTCGTTGGAGTCAATCTTGTGTTGATTTGATTCTTTGATATAATTTGGACAACCATTGTCTCTTGATTTATTTGGTGTTTTGTCCAAATTATATCTTCCTTTGGTTCTTGAAAGTATTGTGCATGCATCTTTAATTTATGTCTATCTTATGGCATGTGTTACTTTCTTTGATCCAATATATAGGGTAAACTCCATCAAATCCTAATTTGGCTAAGATGTGCATGAAATTCAATTTCATATCTATATGCACATAGTATTGTGGAGTTTGTCCTATATGTTGTAGTGTGTCTAACTACTTCGGACCCAATTAGTTTGGGACCATTTTGTACTTACCTTTGTGTTAGGTACAAGGAGATACATTGAATGCTTGTCTCACACTTAGGAAGAAGTGGTGACTCAATGGTAACTTGAGGCAAGCTAGGATGGTCAATGAACACATATCTACTACATCCACACCAATGCTATCTCGGTAACAAGTATCTTCTCATGCATATTTTTCTAGCATCCAACCATGTGGTTGCATCTTGGCATGAATCTCTTTATTTGCAAATATTGTGCTTCTTGCTAAAGTCTTAACGAAACCTCTTTATTGCGAATGTGAGTAATTTGAGATGAGTACATATGTTGGGAAGTATATAAAATCATGCTCATGATTCACCCATCCCATCTATGCCCATCTAGCAATTTTATTGCATATCAATTCCTCAAGGCTCTCACGTGTGTAATATAGATGAAAGTGCAAATTTAGTTATTTCTTTTGGTATCCTCGCTTGTGATACTTGTTGCCTTTCTAAATGCATCTCAACTAACTTCTATCCCTTGTTGATATTTGTGATGTATTTTAGATGTTTGTGGTTGAAGTTCATGAATGTACAATAAGACAAAATTGAGCCTTTGGCCATGCTATTAAGCAAAAATTCTTATTGGTATATTGCATGACTTCATTTTGGGATATCATACTATATTTCTTGAGTATCCATTTTGTGTGTGCATGTTTCTTTGTGGATAAATATCTTTGTGATATTGCTCACTTAGAGAAACTTATACACATAAGAGATGATACATCTCCTTTTGATATCTTATTTATTTGTTGCATGTTGATTGGTCATGCTAAGCAATATAATTCATTGAAGACTATGATGATGCTTTTTGCTCATCCTTGTAATAGTCTTATAATATGCTTTATCATGCCTTTCACATATCCTCTTGGTTGAGCCTTTTATTATGGTGCCTCCTACTTGTTGCTCAACCATTTGTTTGTTGCAAGTGTTAAGCTTAATTTTCTATCTATGATCTATTGCAAATGTTTGTGTTTTAAATGGTAATGAGGGAGTAAGGATTCCATGTTATGCATATTGTATTCAAATGCAACATTTTAATTTATGCATGTACCTTGGGGAGCTTCCTCATTCTATTTAAGGCACTATTTTGTGGTGATCATTAGAGTTTGATTCACTTGGTATCTTTTGTTTTGAATGATATTATGGGAGTGATGATTCCATGTTTGTGCACTTTATTCTCCAATGCAATTTGTCTAGTTTTGTGCACAAACCTTGGGGAGCTTCCTCATATTATTTAGAGTAATCTTCTTGATCTTATCATAATATCTATCTTTCTTTCGGTATCTTCCTTGTGGTTCATTTGGTTGCTTACTTCATTTGTTGAAGCTTCTTGACTTTGTTATCTTTTTGCAATCTTTGATCCTATCTATAGTGTGATTCCTTCCGAATATTCGTCATTGGATATGTGCATTTGATTCCACTCAAATTATGAGAAATGCACACGCTATGGAGGAACTCTCACTATTTTGGCCTTCTAAATTTTTCACCCATTTCGGCAATTGGTGCCAATGGGGGAGAAGTTTGGAGGGTTTAAGGGAATTTGGTTATGTCTTTGCTTTGTGCTTAAGCATGTGCCTTTATTGCATTGCATCTTGTTGCTTTGCATAGTTGAATATTTAGAGGAAACTCCACTAGGCTTTGAATGCCATTATATGCAATGAAAGTCAAGATCATTCACACATGCATATATTATGGGGGAGTTTGCTCTATATATTCAACTTATTTGTTACTTAAATTCCTTATATAAACCCTCTCAAAGAGATTGTCATCAATTACCAAAATGGGGGAGATTGAAAGTGCATGGAGCCCCCATGTGTGGTTTTGGTAATTAATGACAATCCCTATGGACTAATGTTTGCATTGAGTTATATTTGTAGGAGTTGTCCATAGGCAATTCTTGAACCATTTGTTGGCTTCAAGGTTGCAATAAGAAGAATTTGATGAAGGATATCAAGTGTCAAGTATGTCTTGAAGATGAAGATGAAGTGAGCCCTAGAGTTACTTCAAGACATCAACATGATGAAGAATGAAGAAATGAAGTGCAAGTTCAAGATGAGCCATCTCGAAGAGGTCCTTTGCTTGAGTCTTGCCATCCATATGGTGATCATGGATATGTGAAGATGCGCCGAAGAAGAAGCTCTCCCATGGTGGATTATGGGGGAGCAATCCACATGGTGGTCATGGTTATGTGAAGATGCGCCGAAGAAGAAGCTCTCCCATGGTGGATTATGGGGGAGCAATCCACAAGACTTCGTCAAGCAAACACAAGCAAGAAAGGCGTTCCATCTTGTTGAGGTCAAGATCGTCGTCATCAAGCTCAAGTGGAATGCGCAAGTATAAGGTTTGCTCTTGATAGGGTTTCTTTCTCACCGGTCTCATAGTGTAGTTGGAGACCGGTTTATAGTTTAGTTGTCGTACTATCAAGAGGGCTCTCGAGTGAGTAACTCGATCGTATCGTTCGGAGAGAGCTCAAACCTTTGCATCCTTTCATCATCTTTCTTGGTTGTTATTTGGACCTTATCCATGTGATGTTTTAGAGCTTGTGCTTATTCTCATGACAAGCTCTAGTTCATCGAAAACGGATTTCGCATAGATCACTTGTTGTGTTTTCGAGTTTGGTTCATCATCTTTCTTGGTTTTATTTGGATCTTATCCATTTGATGTTTTAGAGCTTGTGCTTATTCTCATGACAAGCTCTAGTTCATTGAGAATGGTTTTTCCATGGGCAACTTGTTGCATTTTCAAGATTGGAGGTTTTACCGGTATGTCTTTTTGAGATAGGTCAAACCTTTCATCATTTGTTTCTATCCTCATTTGCTGGACTATGATGTTTCTATGCATATTGTTGTAGAGCTCGTTGTTGTGATTTCAACGAGCCCAAGATCATTGAAATCGGAGTCCGAATGCAAAAGTTATGCCCGTTTTAGTTTTGGTGTTTCTGCTTAGGCCGGATTATCCGGGCCGGATATTTCGGAAATATCCGGCCCCCTCGAAATCGGAAGAAAAGCAGCTCTGGATAGGGGCCGGACTTTTGGCCGGATTTTTACCAGGTTTTGTCCCTGAGGCCGGATTATATCCGGCCCTGGTTTTGCCCAACGGCTCGATTTTCTTGGGGGGTATAAATACCCCCTTCTTCCTCCTTGGGCTGTTGCTTCTCTCACTCTCTCTCCTCCATTGTTGAACTAGAGAAGCTTGCACTATCTCTCAATCCCTCCATGATTCTTGCCCCCATTTGAGGGAAAAGAGAGAGGAGATCTAGATCTACACTTCTACCAATTAAATCCATCTCTTTGTGAGTGGAACTCTCTAGATCTTGATCTTGGTGTTCTTTGTGAATTCCTTTGTTCTTTCTCTTATTCCCCCAATAGCTTTTGTAGCTTTGTTGGAATTTGAGAGAGAAGGACTTGAGCATCTTTGTGGTGTTCTTGCCATTGCATTTGGTGCATCGGTTTGAGTTCTCCACGGTGATTCGTGGTGGTGAAAGCAAGAAGGTTGTTACTCTTGGGTTCTTGGAACCCTAGACGGATTCTACGCCTTTGTGGCGATTTGTTGGGAGCCTCCAATTAAGTTTTGGATGTGTGCCCCAATCTTTGTGTAAGGCCCGGTTTCCGCCTCGAAGGAAATCCCTTAGTGGAACCGTGACCTAGGCCTTTGTGGCGAGGGTCACCGGAGATTTAGGTGAGGCGCCTTCGTGGCGTTCGGTGTGTGGTGTGAGTACCGCATCTTGGGGTGAGGCCTTTGTGGCGTTGGTGTGCATCGAGCAACCACACCTCAAGGTGAGCCTCTTGTGGCGTTCGGGAGCACTAAGCAACCGCACCTCTCCACCGGAGATTAGCACTCGCAAGAGTGTGAACTCCGGGATAAATCATCGTCTCCCGCGTGCCTCGGTTATCTCTATACCCGAGCTCTTTACTTATGCACTTTACCTTGTGATAGCCATCGTGCTTCAAGTTATATATATCTTGCTATCACATACTTGCTTGTATTGCTTAGCATAAGTTGTTGGTGCACATAGGTGAACCTTTGCTTAGAATAAGTTGTTGGTGCACATAGGTGAACCATAGTTTATAGGCATTGGGCATGAAAAAGTAAACGCTAGTTTTATTCCGCATTTGTTAAGCCCATCTCGTAAAAGTTTTAAACCGCCTATTCACCCCCCCCTTCTAGGCGACATCCTTATCCTTTCACCCACATGGAGACTTTCGGCAGTTGGTTGAGAAAACATTTAATGAATGACAATGATGTTGTAGATCAGCTGTACATGTTGGCCAAGACACCATCTTCGACTATAACGACTTTCCAAGGGTACGAGATAAATGAGATTACATTTTACACGATCGCCCAAGATAAAAAGAGCACCAACCAAAACAGTGGTGTCCGCTTTGATGCAGCAACCGAGAATGGGCAAAAGGTCACATATTATGGTTACATAGAGGAGATATGGGAACTTGACTATGGACCCTCCTTTAAGGTCCCTTTGTTCCGGTGCAAATGGTTCAAGCTAACAGGAGGTGGGGTAAAGGTGGACCAGCAATACGGAATGACAATGGTGGATTTCAACAATCTTGGTTACCTTGACGAACCATTCGTCCTAGCGAAAGATGTCGCTCAGGTTTTCTATGTCAAGGACATGAGTAGCAAACCGAGAAAACGGAAAGATAAGAAAACGATCGGTACATCATGCGATGATCCAAAGCGCCACATTGTTCTTTCAGGGAAAAGAAACATCGTGGGAGTGGAGGACAAGACAGACATGTCAGAAGATTATAATATGTTTGGTGAAATTCCGCCCTTCAAAGTGAACACCGACCCAAGCATTAAGTTAAATGATGAGGATGCTCCATGGATACGGCCCAATCGTAAGCAAGCAGGGACACAAGGGAAGAAATGATGTATAATAATTTATTGTACCAAACTTTGTTGAATGGATCATGTGAATTATATTATCCGTGATGTGTTTTTGTGTCAATTTTCGAATGATTCGATTGATTCGAGATACCACTGATGATACATAAAATTTGGAGTGATTTAGTCATACTCCTGCCTAGGCGTATAATATGCATACTCGTAGTCTTCATAGTCGCCGCCGTTGTACTAGTAGTCGTCGCCTTCTAAGTTGCCGCCGTCGTCATCGCTGCGTCGTCGCTGTGTCGGGCGGCTCGTGGCTCGAACTGAGGGCGCAGGCGGGGGATATCGCCGGCCGTGATGTAGTCCATGACGCTCGCAGAGTCCGGCCGTACCACCATAGCCGACGGCCGGCCTTGTGGAAGTTCCCAGAGGCAGACCGTCCTCCTCATACCTGGCGAGCGCCCTCTCACGCCGATTGATGAAGAAGGCGTCCCAAGTATGCTGGTTATCGGGATGCCAGCGGGGATTCATCCGCTGCTCTGGCGTGAGGTCAATTTTTTTGATATATTATTTGTATTTTTAAGATTTTTAAATGAATAATTTTACTTTTCTGAATTTTTTGATATATTATTTGTATTTTTAAGATTTTTAAATGAATTAGTTTTGTTTTTCTGAATTTTTTGATATATTATTTGTATTTTTAATTTTTTTAAATGAATTAGTTTTATTTTTCTGAATTTTCTGATATATTATTTGTATTTTTCAGATTTTAAAATGAATTAGTTTTATTCGCGGCCTTTAGTCGCGGTTGGCTAGGAGAACCGCGACTAAAGGTCCTCCGCCCCGACGAACTGCTGGCGGCCACGTGGACGTGCCTTTAGTCGCGGTTCGTAAGAAACCGCGACTAAAGGGGGGGGCCTTTAGTCGCGCTTAATTGGTCGCGGCTGCGCAACCGCGACCAAAGGCAGTTGCGAACCGCGACCAAAAGCCGTTTTTCTACCAGTGCCACGTTTAAAAAGGCCAAGGCATTGAATGCCGACGCGGAGAACGAAACGTAGACATTGATGAAGGCGGGGATTAAGCTGCCGCATGGCAACAATGCGAGAGATTTTCCGCCGGCTAGAATGGTTGAGCTCCTGCATAGCGACATCGCGAGAGATTTGACACCAGCCAGAATGGTTGAGCTGCCGCATGATGACAACGTGAGAGATTTGCCAAGCTAGAATTGCTGAGCTGCCGCATGACGACAACGCGAGAGATTTGCCGCCGGCTATAATGGCTAAGGTGCCGCATGATGACAACGCGAGAGATTTGCCGGCGGCTGGAATGGTTAGATCGAAAAAATTAGGATGGTTAGGTGGAGTCCTCTATTAGGGAAGGTAATTTAATTTCAACCCTAATTTCCAAATAGCAATCCCAATACACACAAGCATGAACATAGAGGCCAAATCTTCCCACCGGGATGGCATGCATTCACTATTTAATTTTGGTTATGCTAGTTGTAAATATCTCCATTCCAAATAAAATCAACACTCATTGTTCCCACATTATGGCTTGACATTGTTATGTTTTTTTTTTTGCAGGAGGATTGCGCATGAAAATAGTGTCATCACGCAATGAAGCCAAAAAAAAAATTAATGATACTCGAATAGACCGCTGCTGGCCTGCTGCGGTGACATTAGGCAAAGAAAAGCTTTAGGCTGCGTTTGGCAGCAACGTTTTTTCAAAATATTTTAAGAATACTTTGGTTTCTGAAAATACCGTGGTATTTAATACTTTAAGGTGTTTGGTTTCAGTAAAAAACTACATTTTTCTATATTTCGTGTTTTCACAAAACCGCACTAATTTTGCAGTATAGATAAAAGAGGTCTTCCAAAACTAAAGGATCCGACCGTCCAGCCCCGAGCAGCCGCCCCCGGACCGCCGCTGCTGCCGGCCTCGGGCCCGGCCCTGGCTCCGGCCCCAGCCCTGGCAGTGGTGGCGGCGCCCCTTCCGTCGAACGACGAGGGGGGGGGGGAGGGTTTCCGCGGCGGTGTTCCATGGGAGGTGATGAAGCGCCGTTGGAGGAACCCGGGCGGCACGGCTACTTGGCCGGGGCCTGATGCTCTCCGTCGGTAGCCATGGAGGATTCGGTGGAGCGGTGGCGGCCTCCGCCCCGGTGACGGTTCGGCGGTGGTACGCATGATCCGCGCCGCCGTCCTCTTCCCTGGTGATCCGGTAGGAGGGACTGGCGGCGTGGGGGCTGCTAGTCTTGCTTTGTTTTTGGTGGCGATTCTCGGATTTCTCGCAAGCGAAGATGAAGATCTACTGGAGGTCAATTTGCCTTGATCTGGCTGGAGATATGAGTTCGGGAAAGCTCTGCCGGTGAATGCAACAGTGCATCTTTTGCGTGGAGTTTTCTGGATCGGGTGGTATTCGGTCGCGCGCACCTATATTTTTATTCCGACCGTTTGGGTCCGAAGGGAGCAGCGCGAGGCTCTATTCTGCGTTGACATCAGGTGACTTTTAAATCCAAAGGTGAAGACAGAAAAAGGAATATCTTGAAGGCCGCATTGGTGGACTGGCTAAAGGAGGTTTGAGTCTTCGTGATGCTGAGGGATTTGCTTGGCGTTCCGGGCTCCATAGCAGTGGTATGCATGTGGGGGCAGCAACACAGGTGAAGTTCAGAGCCTTCATCTCAGGGTGAAAACCCAAGGTCTGGCCTTAACTGGTTGTCTCTGGCAATAACCTTGTTGAAGGCATTGTTTTAAGAGCGGGGACTATCTTCAGGGTGAAAACCTAAGACCTTTGGTCGGGCGACTGTTCCCTTCTTGGAGGCGTCGCTTTTGGAGAGTCTGTATTTCAGATGTTGTCACGGTGGTGGTTGTATTGCTGTTGCTAGGTCTAGAATGCTGTAGCGGGACTTTTATTTCTTAGTTTTCTTTACTTTTTGTTGTTGTGTGCATTCGTATTGCCATTAGGGTGGAGCGTTATTGCAGAGGCTGGGTGTAATTGGTATCTTTTGATATTAATATATTTCCTTTATCTAAAAAAAGACAGAAAATACTAGAGTTTCACAATAGTTTGGTTTTAGAAAAACTTTGATGCCATACTAAGCACGGTAAGTAATTTTTTTGTTGACAATTGCACGGTGAGTAACTGAGCAGGGAGTGTGTTGCTATTTTCTTTCCAGCGGCAGCCCAGGCCCCGCGCGGTGCACACATGCAACACGTTGACCGCCAAGCCACAGCGCGCCCGTGCCGGTGGGTGGGGCCCGTGGGCAGCGAGCCACAGCGAGGAGCGGGTGA
Source organism: Lolium multiflorum (assembly GCA_030979885.1). Taxonomy (NCBI): domain Eukaryota; kingdom Viridiplantae; phylum Streptophyta; class Magnoliopsida; order Poales; family Poaceae; genus Lolium; species Lolium multiflorum. Next base: position 235,068,766 of record CM061753.1, read on the forward strand.
GGGCAACACATTATTATATCTCTGGGCACACACATTACATTGTCTTTACAATATCCCATAGATATTACAACAACAAATAAATAAATAGGAAAATTACAAGTTTCAAAACTGAAAATGAAAACCTAAGTCTAAAACCTACCTAGTGTTCCTTCACTTCATCTTCATCTTCTATTCTTGGTTCTTGAGTAACCTGCACACATTGGCACAAACAAAGAGGACAAGTGGAATGCCAGATGGCATTCAAATTCAAATTGAAGTTAGGACAAACATCCCAAAGCTGAGTTGATCAAGGGTTGCTTGGAACCTCAGCAACCCTAATTCGAAGCAGTTCACACCAAAGGCAAGATAAGAGTCATAGTGCACATGTCACTTGGCCAAGTAGAAGATCCTGCTATAACATGAAATTGATAGCAACACAAGTTGTTCATCGACAACAACCACAACTACACCACAACTTCATATAGTTCGTCCACTGAACTAGTAGAACATCCCAATTCATCACCAAGAGAGCTAGCAAAAGCCATTGGAATATCCACAACATCCACCAAAATCACTTGACAAGTAAAAAATATAGCCAAGATGATCTCATAGAGCAAGAGCCACCAAGATTAGGAGCTAGGAGGAGCAATCATAGTAGGGAGGAGAAGCAACACCAACGGTACCAACAACATATACATCTAAGAGCTAGAGCCAGATATATCACATACCATGAAAATATCGAGAGGATCTATATCCATTAGTATCTGAGGATTCAAATCAAATAGTTTAGCCAACAGAAATGCTATAGCATGTTTAACATCACTTGGCTATAGAGCAAGTGGAGCTGGCAACCAGAATAGTAGTTAGGAAATTAACACCAAGCTTAGCTAGTGATGTTGTGCAACCTTGGACAAGGAAATTAGCATAGCAATGAATCAAGCCAGGCTAGCATCAAACTAACCAAAAGCCATAAAAGCTACCTAGCTCCACTAGCCCAAGAACACCATCAGTATTAATTCAGTGGAGTAAAACACATCATTATTGAATCTATTTTTATCTACATGTTTTATCCCACACCATTGTAACAGTGGAAATGAGATCTAGATCACCTACTTCTAGGTAAGCCACCATTCAAATCCATACTTTAAATCAAATGAAGCGCACCCAAATAGTAGTAAAAACTACTACTGCTGTTCACTCAATTCATGTACACAGAAGCAACCCACTAGTAAATTTACTAGCCAAGTTCATCATCACGATAATAGTCCAGAATAAAGCTTAATCATTCCAACAGTAAAATCAGTGGAAATTATAGAGTTGAGTAAATTAACTCAATTAATCTAAGAAACAACAAAATAGAGTATCAAGTAACCCAAAAGGGAAGTAGTGGATCAATTCAATAGCAACCATCAAGGAACACTTGTTCCTGATTTATTAAGCACAATCAGAGACTAACATTCGACACAATAATCCACTAAATAAAGTTTAGCCATCTAGGAGAGCCACAAACAAACATGCATATGCTATAACCAGAAGAACTTCCACAGCCAAGTAACACCAGGGCACATAACTATAAGGCGCTAAGGCAGCCATCATTGATAACCACGAATTTAGCAAGCTCCAGAGCATTTTGATCAACCTAGGAATTTAACTAGGCCATGAACCACTAGAAAGGAGCAACCATGGGCCATTTCTAGCAGTAGATCGAGTAGCCAGAGAGAAAGAGCAAGCATAGGAGGAGAAGGGGAAAGTACCTGGCAGCAGCAACATTATTGTGGTGTCGGCGACCTTGGCAGAACGACGACATAGGGAGCACGGCGACATGGCCAGCACCAAGCCGCAACCTAGCTGATGGCTGAGGTGCAACACCGCCACCACCAAGCACCCATGAGGGCCACCGCACCTCGGCAACGATACGCATCACCACATCCCCGAACCCTAGTCGAGGACGCACCCATCAAATCGAAGCGGACCATGCAAAGCAGAGTAGCACATACAATGCGTCGAATGTGACCGACGATGATGGGCAGAAAGGCCGGAATTCATCGAAGGGATGCGGCAATGGCGTAGGAGATCGAGAGTCGCGGGAGCAGGAAAGGAGATTAGGGTTAGGGTTTCTGCGTGTGGGGAGAGTACGACCGATGGGCTGGACCAACCGAGTCGGTTAGACCTAACCTAGTGGTTTGGTTTGACCAGTAGGTCCAAGGGGCATTTTGGTCTTTTCCAAAATACCCAAAACTCAATAAATCCTAAAAATCCCAAAAATAAAATAAAAATAGGAATAATAATAATAAATTATTATGTCTTAAAATTTATTTTTAATAATGTTTAGGAAACTCTAATTTCTCAATTCAAAATAATTTTAAGGATTCAATAAGGGCATTATTCTTAAGTAATAAAAGTAGGCAAACTTAGGAAACCTTTAAAAATAATCTATAAACTAAAATGGCATTTTATTAAAAATATTTTTAAAATAAATATGAGAATATTTTTTTATTAGAGGATTTATGATAATTCCAAAAAAACTCTAAAAATCTATTGTCAATGCTTTTGAAATTCATTTAAATAATAACTAACCCGTATTCTTAAAATGAATTCAATATGTTATACCAATTAAAATTTAGGGACTTGAACATCACATAATGGGGTAATATCACATAATCCACTAAAGCATGCATCATTTGGACCTTTAACCATTGTCCTTACTCGACAATGTTGCTACTTTTTAGAACCCAACGTCCCAGATAAGTCCAAAGCATCCGGTTGCACTGTCTTGCAGTATCCATGCAAGTGCATCGCTTGCTCATGTCACTTGATTACTTTATCAAATTACTTTAAAAGTACTATTCTTGTTACTCCTGCATCACATAGCAAAGTATTACTTTTCCAATTATGAATATGAGTATGTGGTGGGCGATGGAACCATGGTAAGAGAATTTTGGAGGTTCCATTGCGACTGGTGGATTTATATCTACGTAGGATTAACAACAAATATCGTCTAGCGATTCTTGCGCCGTAACACCCGTGTTAACTATAAGGTTTTGGAGAGGGACGGTGAAGTCAGTTGTACCTTTTTTTGCTCTTGCATATCAACGGATGCACTTTACCGGATCCATTGTCGTCCTGCAGGGACAAATAGGAGGGTTGGGTTCCCTAAGTCCCTACGGTATTGTGATCTATGATGGGTTGTAGAAGACTGGCGAAGGCTACCGAGGTTGAAACTTGCCCAAAGGGGTACATGGACTGGCGTGGGTATTTCATCGATCAAGGTAGGAACTACCAAAGTGTAGGGTCAACGGGGATCCAAGGCCTGAATTACAATAAGGGTGGGTATGCAGGGTTAGAGAGTAGGATAATGATTGGCTTGGACCTTAGGCTGGACCCAATACTAAAACAAGTATGGTCGGAAAATTACGCCCGGTTGTGCAACAAGGCAAAGCTCTCTTATGAGAAATGTAACACACCTTTGGAGAGTGTATCAATTGTGCCTTTTCACTCCTTATTCTGGGAAGGAATTGCGAACGCGGCAGGAAAGGAACTCTATGAAGTTCTACACAACCTCTAAAGCCTAACAGACATAGCTTTTCAGAATAAAGCAACATTTTGAAGAAATAGTTATGAAAACATGCATTGCCTACGAATTTATAGTCTATGGCGGTAGCTAGTGCATTAAACACTTAATTTTTTAATAAACTTGCTGAGTACGCTCGCACTCATCCTTATTCTGAACCCAATTCTTAGACAATGAGAATACCACCGGGGAGGCGTTGAAGTGAGGCGTTGTTCAATTAAAAATATAGCACCCTGGATTTGAAGCATTTATGCTTCCTTTGTTGCAAGCATCAAGCCAAAGACTTCTGCTCGCATTCCCGAAGAGACAGTTGGAGAGATCGCCGAGATGTAAACCTGGGAACAGAAGCTGCCACCAAAAAGTTGTATGAAGACACCTAAGCTAACAGACACTGGCTTGCCATCATGCACTGGAGACCATGCAACGTCGCTGCGTCGGTGAAGACAATCGGTGTTCGAATGGTGGATGCCATGTATCCCTGATTGAAGTTCGATCGTAGCTTGGTCAATCCAGAAAAACTTGGTGCTTCTCGAGCATGAAGCTACGACAAGGGGACGGGCGATGAACAAGGGGTGGAAAGTAGGAGCGGCGTGGTGTCCGCCAAGATATATTCATTCAAAAAGATCGGGTCGTGAAAAACAGCTTTGGGGGTGCATACGGTGTGAAAAACTGGACTAGAAAAACAGCTTTGGGGGCGCATATGGTGTGAAAAATTGTTATTCTACAAATAAAAAAAACTACCCGATGTGGTGGGCATCCCAGAGCTACATGTGGATCTGGCCGTGGTCACATAGCTAGAGAGGACACACAGTTAGTTAAGATTTTTCGAGTCGGTGTCCTATTCACAACTGACATGTGGGCCTGTCCCATTTCATTGGGGGAATTGTTAAATATGGTAAAACTTGACTTATTGTAAATACTTCGCCATAAATTATGGAAGGGAATTGTAAGTTGGGTCAGAATTCACTCTAACTACTGTATAATAATGCAAATCATTAGAAACTCTAAATTGATTCCGGCTGTAGCGAGTCTGGAATTTGTGAGGAAAGAAAACACACCAAACTTCACACGTACACATTGCTGAGACCTACACGGTTGTACAAATCTGTTACCAACTCATTCCAATTGTTTGATCATTGGCTCCGTTTTTACTCTGCTACTAATCTACGTAATTGTGTAACTAAAATTTTGGAATACTAAAGCAGAATATAAAACCGAGAGAAGCATCTTTTGCTGATACCAATGTTCATAAACTATACGATGAGTACCTTTCAAACAGATAAATAATAACGACAACTTGACTAGATAAGTGCCCGTACTTCTGTTGTACGTTCATAGGTATCCTGCCAGTCTATTCTTAAACAACTCCAGTGGACAGTAACGTTGCACATACTCTTAACTAATCCTCCGGAGAGAACAGCTAGATCTTGACTAGATTAATGTACTGTGCACACCACATGATAATGTTCACATCACCATCGGGCTGCGTAAGAAGAAATGCGTGCAAGTCAGACAAAATGCAGATTAACGAAGCTTTCGTCTCACCTATGGCGTCCCCAAATTAATCCGTACATATAGTCAACTGAAACGGCGTGGGTGACCTGCATGTTGGGTTTGAATTTCGCTGGAATTTTCGTTTATGTAGTCAAGACTCGGCAATTAATTTAAAATCTAACGAATATGAATGCCGCCTCGTGTTTTTCCCTTTCAGTGTTTGCAAGAGCCGCTGGTCGATTCGATCAACAACCGGCCAGAATCGATTAAGCTTTCAATCTCTTATAGTCGTCCTCGCCCGCAGATCAATCATATTCATTTCGAAACAAACAGATTAATCATGTTGATGAGCAGATGCTCATGTGAGCACAACCGCTGATCAATTGAATTTTTTCTCCAGGTTATTTTAAATTCAGGACAGCTACGACAGCGCAACATTAAGAAAATTCTGAGCTACTCACAGCTCAAATAATATAATTGCAACAACTATTACAAAAATATCTTGATGAGATCAGTTGCCGTACTTCTTTTGTACAACCCCAACCCATCCAACCAGCTCATTATATCTAACAGTAATCTAATCCAGCGGCAGTATATAATTAGTAGCTCTTGCATGTCCCTTAACAGAGCTTGTCCGACCTCAAATAACTGTCAAATATCTGAGTAGATAACGAGGATTAGACAAGATGCTTTAAGCTTGTGCCCAGTGTATAGCTAGCTAGCTAGACTCTCATAAGACAAACAAATAAACGTTTACACATGAATGGTCTATAAGGTATCAATGGTGGAGCATGTGATAACACATATATATCAGATAAAGCACCCATGAATCCATGATGATTAAGGGAGATTCGCACATACAGACACAAGATACTTTTCATCGTGTGCTGATCTCTGGTTACTTTCTTAGTGTACTTCGCATGCAGGAAAATTAATCGATAGGAAGGCTTTTTTTACTTGTATGTTTGAGCCCTTTACTGAAGATTGTAGTCATATTTTATCTCAATCAGTAAATCAATGTTTTCCAAAACATTTGTAGATCGATGTTTTGACAAAAGAACTATACTACAGAAGAACAAAACTGTAACTAGGTTACGTTCCCTACTAACAGAATTTCATCTTTGCCATTTTGGGAGTGGACTGCATGAGATGAAGAAACAAACATAGGTATAAATCGGCAGTTTTGCCATGAATGGCGACTGGTGATGCTCTAACCCCATGAACGACCTTTAGTCATTAGGAACATAATTAGATCTGTCGGCCAATAATTTCACTGGCTTGATACATCGGCTGAAATGTCAAAACAAAAAATTAATTCCTCTAAATTTCTTTGAACGTTTCTCTGGCTACTTTGCATAGTAGTACATTCCCCAACAATGGCACTACTTTTTCAAGAGAATAAATAAATATAAGCATGTCGATATGCATCTGATAATGAACTAGATATGTTTGACTAGCATTAGTTAGAAGGTTAAATGAAAGAGTTGGAAGGTTTACTTTCTAGGCATCAACGTGATAGAACTATTAAATTCAGATGTAGATTAATTTAGGATGCTAAATTATAAATGTAGTTACTGATAAAATTGAATGGACAAACTCAACCTTGCTCACAACACAACCACCAGAAATATTTTCAGCTAGTAGCCCAATTCGGAATTACCCCAATTGTCTAGTTATGATATATGTTGAATTACAAGTGCACTTTCCTCCTAATTACCCTATTAGTTAAATCTTTTGGGTTAACTGGTTCGTGCATACAGTTCTACATAGTATTCGAGCCAGGGTCCTGAGATAAATATCCGGATGGCGCAATTTAGATAAAAATGAAAACCTACTTCTAATCCACGTTTAGGCTTCAGGGGCCACACCTGAGGGGAGTGTTGAAATATAAATGCATTACCATCCTTTCGCCATCAGTTTAGACAGCTAGGACTAATCAATGTTAAATTGGAGACCATGGCAAACAAAATTCAGGGCATAACTCTAGATAGGTACTCACTTACTACAAAGTCATGTCAATTTGGTCAGTTGTCGCAATTCTTTGGCTGACCTCAAACCGTGCAGTCAAGTATATATTTTTTTATCTAACAATGTATATCTAGTGGAGGACAACAATGGCGCATGTTGTAGTTTGACTGAGCTTGCATACATCATGAGGGCAAGATACATTGGAAGTTTGTCCATTAGCTTGAAGGAAGAGCTTCCTTATTGCCTTGTTCCCTTACATATGCTAATTCACACATAATGATTTCCAGTGAGGGCGTTCGCCTTAGTTAAATATTAGCATATACATTGAAGAATCGTTTTGTCTAGCTTGAGCAAGCTGTACATTGAGTTCTTATATGAGAATTGAGCGAGTCAAGATTTGGGAGCTTTCACTAGCATTAATGTCAAAATCAAATGTATGTCACAGATGGAAAATTAGCGCCCAAAATCGATGAACACTTTTTGTACGGAAGGATACGTCATATGAATCATATGTTTATATATGTGTGTATACATACATAATTTAAACCAGGATGACGATGGAGATAACAGGGCTTTTATGTACATTAAGCTAGTGATTTGAGAGCAGACACATATACACACATGACGGCATTCGCCCACATGGTGCTGGAAGAGGGTATTACCGTTCAAATACTAATCACAACACCTGTATCCTGAGGACAAAGATGAGTAAAAATTAGCGTTCACCGGGTTCTGGCCATTTTCTCTGAGATATGTATACACATGAGACCTGATCTTCAACTAGCATCTGGATCTCACATGACAGATGTGCATGTGCAGAGGTACTAGCGGTTTTTTTTTTAGATAAAGGAGCAATCGCCCCAGCCTCTGCAAGTACTAGCGGTTGTACTGATCAGTGTATCAGATAAACCACGAAGTCTATTAGAGCAAGTACAATAAGTCCTAATCAGCTGGCTACAAGGATTAAAATAGTATATCATTGCTTAGTTGGAGGAGAGAGAGGAGGAGAGAGAAGGAAAGTGGGCTCTTATGCAAGAGCCAGCTCTAGCACGTGCTCCTAGGCACTTTGTGAGAGTGAAAGGTGAGCCATACATTGATAAAGTACTACATTTTTGTAGCTCACTATTGTATATGTTGGCTCCAAGTTAGCTATAGATGACATGGCACTTAGTTTATAGCCAGTAGCTAGCTACACTATTGGAACTGCTCTTAGGCTTTGGCCGCTGCGCAACAACTAGTGTAGCATATTCTAGTTGATTTGGCCTCGATCCACATGTTCAACAGAATCAATCGAAGAGATACACATGGGGAAGGGAGCTCAACATGTGAACCACTGCCGATGGTGCATGCACCTGTTCAGCTCTGGCTCGGCGCGCATACGTTAGGGGTTGAGTATATCATCAGGTTTATAAGTACGGCCTCTCTAATATTTTAAGCAGAGAGGCTATCTAGTGTCCCATGTCTATGCTTATCGATGCATCGTATCCGTACGGAAGCGATCGATGATAAGCTATCTCCATCATCTTTTGTCTCTAATGTCAACTCCTTGTACGGAATCGCAAGCAGATCTTTGTTCTACACAAGAGAGAACAAGTCTAATTTCGTCACCGTGTCACGGACCCTTTTGTCGCCACGTCGATTTGCGAACGGTCTCGACTAAATTGATTCCTAAATGCAATGACATAGAAAAACAGCAAGGTTGGCTCTTAAGATTGTTGTTTTCTAGAGCCCGACTGTTAGCCAAAAAGTCTCTCATTTCTATCAGCAACTATTCTAGTACTGTACATGGCATGTCAAAGAATTAGCGGTTATCACGCCTTTTAGAGTCCCTTAGTTACGGTCTTAGAATTAAAACTACTGCTCCAGCTCTGCAAAGTACTATCATTCCATGAATATCGGGGTCCAACGTTACCACATGTTCCAACACCGAAACCATGCGATGGACCATAGATGGCAACAAGGATAAACGAAATTATATCACAACTTGCACATTTGAGTAAAGCTACTTGGTGTCACACTTGTGTTTGATTTGGCATCCGGTTAATTAATCGTTTTCTCGACCATTGGAGGGCAGTTTTCTGCAACTTCAGTGACCATCAGCCCCGTGAGATTAGGAGCTACTGAACTAAAAAGTATAATAAATGTGATGTCGTTAGTCTTATATATGTGCCACCCTGAGCTTAATCTTACTTAGCAATAGAACCCCTTTTCTATATGTTAAAAGTTGGACTCACCGATAATACACAGACTGACATCCCTAAACAGGATATATATGCATCGATTTAGTTACTTCCCACGCGCTGTCTGAATTTTATTGAGAACCCCCTCTTGTGTATGTTTCGGAGGAAAGCTAAGCAATTCCGAAGGTTGTGTGCTTATTTCAGTTTGGGAGCCTATAATCTCGTGCTTAGGGCTTCAACATTTCCCAGAGTTTGCGCATGCCCAGTATGTTGGAAACAAACTGCAAAATACTACTGTGGACCTGGTTCTTGTGTAGTTTCAACAAAACTGATAAAAATGCATTTGTAAGTTGTGAAAAAATCTGGAAAATAGAACTTTTTTTAATATAGCATGAACATTTGCTAAGTTTCACCAGGTCACAAGTAAAGAATGTTATTTTACAAAATTTACATGCTTAAGTTTCTAACCAATATCTATGTTTATGAGTTTTGTCGTAATTTCTCATAACTTACAAAAAGAAATACCAAGTTATAAAAAGTGGGTTATGATGTACCTAAGTTTCAAAAATCCACTCTACATACTAACTGCTCTCTTGTATATCATATTCACTGATAGAGCAAGGTTTGGTCTCTTGTATATCATATTCACTGATAGAGCAAGGTTTGGATAGATCAGCTTTAGGTCATCTAGCTAAAGAATCCCATGCCCCGGTTCAGCATGTGGTCGAAGCGAACATTGTAAAGGTGAGACAGCCTTTTTTGGTGAGACAGCCTCGATCTTCCTTGATTGTAATGGTGAGGCGGTCTTCTAATGACTAGTGTGTCTTAGTGAGAGTGAAAGTGAGAGGGGGCTTTTGTTTTGAACAAAGAGGCAGCTTCATATGGACTTGGAATCATCCTACGTCTTGATATGGCGCAAGAAAATAGAGCTCTTGGAAATGAAGAGAGGACCTTAGAAAAAGGCTGGAGGGAAGAGTCATTGGGTTGACGGCCCTCGAGAAATCAAGGAAGAGGTAAGCCTCAAGGATAAATAATTTAAAAAGAGGGTGATGCAAACACTAGATATTTCCACCTCCATGTCAATTCTCGAAAACGGAAAAAATCACACCCTCCGCCTCGAGCACAACAATGGGTGGTTCACAGATAATGACCAAAAAGAACATCATACACAACCACTTTAAAAACAAAGAAGGGCCCTCCAGCGTTCCAAAAATTTCAATTGGGCAACAATACTTTCTCCACATTGTGAGTCTCAGTGAGGCGTTCACGGAGGAAGAGTTCAAAACCGCGGTGGACAATACTGCTAGTGACAAGGCCCCGGGCCAGATGTCTATACGGGTGCTTTCTTTTAAGCTTGTTGGAACATGACCAAGGTGGATGTCAGGGCAGTCATCAATCAATTCTCAAACTTGCGCACCAACAAACTACATTGGCTCAACTCTGCAAACATTTCATTCATCCCAAACAAAAAAGGAGCCCATGAGATCACCGAATTCTGCCCAATAAGTCTCATTCAAGCCATTGCAAAATTAATCTCAAACATGATGGCCACTAGACTCGCACCTTTCATGAACATGCTTGTCTCCAATGCCCAAAGCGCCTTCACCAAGAAAAGGAGTATCCCTGGCAACTTTTTGTATGTTAAAAACTTGACAAGGAAGTTGCATAAGTCAAGAAGCCAACACTTCTACTCAAGCTTGACATCAAAGATTCGGTTAGGTGGGACTACTTGATTCGTGATTGGATTTCGAGTACACTATCAACCTCCTCTTCAAGAGTGCTACTCAATGGCATTACCAGAGATCCCATTGATCGAGCATGGTAGAGGGCTTCAACAAGGGGACCCCTTATCTCCGCTTCTCGTTGTGTTGACCAGTGATCCTCTTCATCACATCCTCTAAAAGGCCTCCGAGCAAGGACACCTCCATAAGTTGCATGAGAGGACCCCACGATGCATATCTCCCTCTATGCCCGATGGTGCCACTATATTCATGGTGTCCAACAAGGATGATATCAACTACCTTGCCTCCACCTTGTTAAAAATTGGTGATGTCACCAGGCTTGTGAGAGATTGCACAAAAAGACAAGTTGCGGCCATTAGATGTGCGGACCTTGTTCTTAATCACACATTTCAAGCTTTCCGGCTTCCCACACAATATTTCCAATGAAATATATTGGCCTTCCACTTTCGGTCACAAGAATAAAGAAAATCCACTTCCAACCACTTGAAGATAAAGTGTCTGCCAATCTTGTCGTGGAATGGGAAGCATGTCAACATGGTCGGTCGTGCCACCTTAGTGAAGTCACTCCTAACTAACATTATCATATACTTTAGTAACGTACTCAACGTTCTACTGGAGGTTCTCATGAAAATTGATAGCATAATAAGAGCCTTCCTTTGAGTAGCATGTGATAAAGTCACTCGAGGAAAAGAAAATGGTGTGCAAGCTAAAATAATACAGAGGCCTTGGGATCATCAACCTTGCAAAATTCGCTTTGATACTTCGAATGAGGTGGCTATGACATGAATGGAATGACGAGGCAACACCATAGGTGGGCCTTGGATATACATGCATCCCTCGAGACAAAGAGCTCTTCGTCGTGGCTACAAAAGTCACTATCAGAAATGGAAAGAAGACGTTTTTTTTGGGAGGCTCCTTGGCGAGATGGAAGAAGGCCTAAAGATCCCCCCCTCCCCTCATTTTAGAAGGCTCACAAAGAAGGAGATGCTCCGTTAGCAAGGCTTTGGAAGAAAACTTTTGGGTCAGAAAACACGCATGATGGCCTCTCGCTTGAGAACATCATGCAGTTTTCCAATCTTCAGGAAATCCTACAACCGGTGCAAATGGATCCCAATATTCTGGACTCTATCTCATTCGTTGAAATCAGCGTACAACATGCAATTATTGTGTCACCCTAAATCTTATATGCCTTCCCTTGTTTGGAGACCATGGGATCCCCCCAAATGCAAAATCATCTTGGTTGATCATCCAAGACAGAGTTTGGACGGCGGATAGGCTTGATAAGGGAGGATGGAAAAATTGTGGAAGGTGCAAGCTTTGCAATCAAGTTCAAGAATCTGCATCCCACTTTCTCTTCAAATGTCAGTTCACCGTCATGTGTGGTCAGGTGTGAGGAATTGGCTCGGACTCCATGATGTCAATCCAAGTTTTTGGCATGCTAGGTACTCCGCCAAAGAGTGGTGGAAGAAAGAGATCCACAAGCATGGACAAGGAAGGAAGGCCATGGCTTCACTCGCGATGTTGATATCTTGGAAAATATGGAAGGAAAGAAAGGCGTGTTTTCTGAAACAACGGTTCCACCACGACCATGCTTGTTACAAAGATCAAAGAAGAAGTTGCAATGTGGAGTATGGCAGGGGCAAAAGATTTGAGTAATGTAATGCCGCAAGAGTAGGCTTTTTTACTTTTATCTTGACCTTAGGGGTCAAGTTTGGGACAGTAGAACCTCTAAAAACTTCTTTTTTTATTGAAAATATGGCAAATATTTTGCCTTATTTCAAAAAAAAAAACGGGAGAGAGAGAGAGAAAACAGTGTTTGGGCTTGTTGTATGGCTCGGTTCCTCCATATGCATGGACCAAAGACGATTGTAACATTTTGATCTCGTAGTATATGTAGGAGTGGTTTAAGAAAATCATCACTCAATGCAATCAGTGACGTACCACAACTACGCCAGAATAGCAGCAACAAGCGTTTCACAATTTAACAACTTTTTTCCTTTAGAAATCCTACTTTCCAAACAGACAATAATATGCCACCACCAACCACTGCTTGATGCATGTAAATACACCTGCGGCCCCACGAAAGCTCCTGAGGGACCCTTCTACCCCTTTCACCAACAAGCTCATCATGCTATCTCTGAAATGAACGGAAGCCTCTTTTCCAAAGCTGGCACAAGCGTCCCTTTCCATCCCAACTATGCAAAACAGTACAAACCTTCTGCAGTTTGATTTCCATCCACTCTAAGTGTGATCCACAATGTCTCACTCCCACCTGGTGTATGTGCAGTCTCCCTTTCCATTCTGGCTTCAAATGGAAAGGGCAAAGGAAAAAAGGTTTATGGCCTGGAGAGGATTAGATCCGAATCCAACACTAGTAGCACAGAAACCTTGTGTAGGTGTGATCCACTAATGTAACATATGGATCATGTGGGTTCGTTCTCCATTGACGGCACAACATCAGATCGGGAATCGGCCGCTGGATAAACATAGGTGCATGTTAGTTAGATATAATTAAAAAAATCATGGAGGTGGTGTTTTGGCACGTGCGTGCATATGAACCTATTATACAAAATGCAGAACAAATAAAATTTAAAAATGTCAAAAAAAATCCAAGATAAAATTTCGCGTGTACATTCGGACATTCTCTATTCGCGCACTAGTTTTCGGGGAAAACGAACATTTTATTTGGTCTGTGTAAAATGACAAAAAAATATCCCGTGAATAGTGATATTTGAACATAAAAAAATTTATTTTTTACACGGGACACAAAAAATGTTCTTTTTTTCCAAAACTTGTGTGCGAATATAGAATATCTAGTTACATGCGCAATTTTATTTCAGAATTATTTGATATTTTGAAATGTGTTTTCACACAGTGGGTTCATATGCACCCATGAGCCGAAATGAATATCCCAAATTTCATGTACTTGTTGAAACTATAACATGAACAGTTTTTTATTAACGAAATATATTAATATCAATTATACTCAACCTCTACAATAACGTAATATAAGAGCTAGTTAAAACTTTAAGTGTGCACACAACTAGAAAAAAATACATTAACTAGACTTGATTGATTTATAGTTTATGCTTATTTCCAGTGTGAAGTCATGAAACTATTTGAGAAAAGTTGTAGCTGTAAATTGTGGAATGACATGTGAATCAGAAAATAATGCACACTTACTATTCTTGTGTCACGCTGAAAAAGTTCAGACATTATCCGAGTTTGGTGGGCATTGCAAGTGATTCTATCATTGGCGGGAGAAATGGAAGGCTAGAGATATGTCACCTTTTATGGAAAATTCCTTCCTGGCTTTTTCAGCGATGTACTGTTAGCATATTCGTTATGTCATGTCATCGATCTGTCTCCGGATGATCGATCCTACTCAGCTTTATAAAAAAAAGATTGCAGTCTACGTTTTCCTATCCGCTGAAAGGACTTTGTCCACGCATGTGCGGACGCGTTTTGCCTTGCTGGAAGGGAGCACGTTGAGGCCATCTCTAACATTTTTTTTCGTAGATTATGCCGCCGTCTCTGTTCTGATGTTATCGCCACTCTGCGCGCTCGCATCGTATCAAATACCGAACGTAGTACTACGAATACATGCTAACCACGTTTGCCACGTGGTTGAGGCTAACAGGGCGACTAATTCCGCACCCACGCGTCTGGATAGGTTAAACCGGATAAAAATATGGCCCATCGCGCAAACCCATCTAAACCGGATGCCGCGGCGTTCGAGACGATCCAAAGCCGGTCCAAATCTGGGCCTTGTTTGCGTGGCCGCGGACACGGGAGCTGGCCTCTCGCGTCCTCTCTTGTCCTCCCTAGCCCGCATGTCTGCCTCTGAGAATACACCCACCACTCCAAACCTAGAGGATGGTCGACGAAGCTGCCGCCGCCGCCACCACCATTGGAGACGAGGCCGAGCTCGCGGCTGCTGTCGCTCCTGTCGTGGAGGAGGCTCATGTCGTGGACGTTCCGGTGGTCACGCAGCCCACGGCGGCGACGAAGAAGAAGGCGAAGCCCGAGCTCACCGCGGAGCAGAGGGCGATCGAGAGCTGGTTGGGCAGTAAGGGTCGGAGAAGGGCAATCACTCGTTCTTAAGAAGCGGGTCGACCGGCGCAGGACGCTCGAACAACGGAAGAGAGATGCCGCTGCCTTGGAGGAGCGGTAGAGGGCGGTCGAGCAGGCCCAACTCCTCCAAACGGAGCCGAAGGCGAATGCCACGCAAGAGCATGTCATGCTCTTTTACAGCCACACTGCGCCGCGACAGGCACCGACTCGGCCTCGCTGGGAAGCTCCGGCTCGTCCGTGACCCGACCCCTTCCTCCCCGGTCAACAGCCCCACCGACTGCCCCGTTTTGGTACCCGCCCGGTGCGAACGAAATGTTGGCGCCGGCTGGGCGGTACTTGTACTCGCCACGGGATGGGTCACGCCGGAGGTGGGCGAGTCCACATCTCTCATATATAAGAAATATATCTTCAAAGAATGTAGCATTTATGAATTCAAAGATGGTGCCGACATTCATATCACCCACTCCCTATTTCACCATAAGAAATCTATAAGCAATGCTATGAGAAGCATAGCCAAGAAAGGTACAATCCACGATTTTCAGTCCAAGCTTACGCTTCTTGTTTATTCGTAAATTCACTTTATCCAAGCAACCCCAAGTTCCACAAATGGGGTTGTCACTTTATTCTTGGTTGGAACACGGTTTAGGACATGACACGAATTCAGTATGGCCTCCCCCACCATTCCTTCGTAAGCCGGCAATATCTAACATGGCGCCGATTTTACTTTCCGCAATCCCATTTGATTGAGGGGAATTGGAAGGCATCCTCTCATGTATTATACTATGTTCCAAACATAATAAATTGAAATCATTGTAAAAGTACTATCCACCATGACCGAAGCGAATCCTTTTTATCTTTCTTTCAAGTTGAATTTCAACTTCCGCCTTATAGATATTAAAGAAATCAATATCATCATCTTTAGTTTTCAGGAGATACACATAGAAGTACCTAGTGGAATCATCGATCACAACGATCCTCAGTTTCACTAGTGTGTTTGTCTTTTGACCTCGCCTTCTCTCCGATATCTAGAGAGGCAATGGTGTGTTCTCAACCGAGAACTTGTGCCTCTAATTTTTTAGGGAAGTGCCAAAGTTCCTCCACGAAGGAGGAATCTTAGCGACAATGCAACCCACGACAAACTTGTCTGGTAGAGCAAATGAGCTCAAGTTCCTTTGCCATGATATGTAGCTCATAAGTCTGTTCCTCTACATATCGGTTCTCAACCATTCTTTAATCGTTGAACTGCACCATAGCATACAGTTCACCTCCGGCATCAACTGCACCAAACTTAGCGTCCAACTCGTCTCACAATTCCTTCCTATCTCGAATATGAAGATAGGCATCCACCAACTTTTCAACAAGCACACTCAAGACGGCACCCACAGAGAATGGTGGCCTCTCTGAACGCTTTTGCCTCGTCGGGAGAAAGCAGATGTCTCGGAGTGCCAGCAGCTACCCAGTACACACTCATAGCAGTGAGCCACAAGATGGTCTTTATTTTCCATCTCTTAAAATAAAACCTCGTAAACGGGCTCGATTTGAGCGCAGCAACAAAGCCAAACGGTTAAAATTGCCTAAACATATAATGTTTTTGGATTGTTAGGTTATTAGGCAACTTTCGAGTGAGTTTAATCATCAAAATCATCATCACCATCATCACGTAAGAACTCGCATAGTGAGCAAACTTGGCAGATACGCAAATGCAACAACTACTAGTGCTAAGAGTAAGAAGGGAAGCACATAGCGGACGTGGGAAGGCCACCACCATAACATCACCATGGCTTTGATCGATGTCGCCCATGGCGTCGTCAAAGTCACCATTTCCACTGAGGCCGATGAGGCTGCAGAAAGCCGGATATAATGAAGTGAGATGGCGATAAAGAACTTGAACATCAGTGAGCAGTCACGCCGAGACGCTCCTCCAAAAACCTTATCGCCCGCCTCCCGGTGCAACATCTAACAGATGGGATTTCAGAGGCATGCTCTCCCGTACGGTCGTGCACGCGGTCGTCGAGATGGGGAAGACAAGAGGATCACATAGCAGTTGGAACTCACATTGTGTGCGAGAGAGAGAGAAAGAGAGAGATTGATTCTCGATATAGCCTAGAATATGGAGGCGTCTGCCTGCCCAAACCTACACGCGGCAAAGGAAGACTCTAGAAGTCACATGCATGTCACATGCATGTTAACAGATACACCCTAACCCAGCCAGTGGACCAAGCAAAAAAGAAGTCTTCCACAAACTGAACTCGAAGTCAAGTTAAAATGCGACCAGCGTGCGATGCGTGGCGAAGCTAACGACCAAGAGGAGCACGCATGAACCCTTTTTCTCATTCACTTAGTTGAAGAAGAGCTTGCCTTATAAACAACTTCAGTTCTCTCTAAACTAGCAATGCGGGACGTAGTCACAATAGCCCCCATCAGTTTGTCATAGTATTAAGCCTTGAGATTTCAGGAATGTACCGTCTACCCAAATGGGCCGGAGCCCATCTACATCTAACAACGTAAACGAGTTTATGTTTAACATGTTAAATGTCAACCTTAATGTAAAGCAAATATTCCTTTGTCGTAGATTAACTCATAAACTGCTATTACCGCATCAAAACATGAGTATGCTGCACAATCAACCCTATATAACCTACTAAGTGTATCTAGGATGTCAATAGAATGTTATGATCTACATCATGTTCCCATACAGACATGGTATAGGTGGCCTTGTATTCTCAGCACAATGATGAGGTCAAAAATTATATGCTGGGCACAAAAACCGTAATAGCACATACATGTACAACCCGCATCTAAGCTCCACAAGTATTGTAAAAATGATGTACAAACTCTACAGCAACCCAAGACCCAACAAAAACACGAGAACAGGCGGTGGGATGCATACAATCCACGTGGAAACTATGCAAGTCCAAGTTAATGTCTTGGGTGTGAGATTTAGAAATTACAGAGTTCTTCGTTTGCACATGATAATGAAGAAGTCTTGTATCCTGGAGCATCACCGCAACTCCACTTTAGACTGCAGACAGATTGCAACGGTATAACTTGAGCTCAATCAAGGTGAGGAGATATGGATTCTAAGGGTTTCCAACCTTTAATTTTCATTTCCTAAGTTCTGATAACCATACTCAATTTTCTCCAGTGATGTATGTTGTCTACAGAAGTTCCACGATTAGGAGTCAGAGCTTTTGTCTACAGATGATTCTGGTTTTGTGTCGGCGTCATCAGGATGTTTGTTGGCATTGCTCGTGCTGATAACATTTTCTGACATGCTAGCATTCGTCATAATACGGACGCTAGAGGAAGGTGCTAACTCTTCCTCGCAACCCTTCCCATCATTTATAGACATCTTATTACCAGTTGATACCGTATCACTGCTCCTCTTAAACTCATCAACTACAGCATCTGAGGGATTGCTCAAACTGCGTGAGGAATCGTCTGCACAAGCAATATTTTCATCAAGGGAATCTCCCTCAGACCTTCGAGTTCCTCCAAAACTATCATTGTTGTCTTCAAGTGTTGGATCAGCGCCATCATCTGCTAAGTCTCTTTCTTCAGAAACAAACTGGTTGTCATGATCCTGCTGCAATTCGCTCCCAACTTCGTTCCTCGCAGCATGAGCCCATGGCTCGTCGCAATCAACTACTGGATGTCTTGGGACTTCCTCATCATCTTCATACGACGAATCTAGGGATTCCATCTTGGCCTGTGGCTCAAGACTGGAGCACTGTGAAGCAGAGGGTTCCCCAAATTCAGCATCAACAGATTTTATGTCTTCCGTTGCACCAGCCACAGCGTCCGTATCACAAATATCTTCATTAGTATTTTCCTGGGGAGTCTGTTCTTGATGAGAACTTCCAACCGAACCATGTTCGAGAATAGGTGAAACAACTAGAGCAGAATCTGCATTATCCTTCGCAACAGTTGCTGGAAGAGATTGAAAAGTGTCCCAATCATCATCCCAGTCATCATCACTAACTTCGTTTCCATCCTTATCTTCAACTACTTCAGCTCCAGACACTATGGCTACTGGCCCAGGTTTTTTACTGGTACTATCCTGAATATTCTGCTCTGACTGTGCGCTTGTATTCACCGGCACCATTATCTGACCATGGCTGACAGAAGCTCGGATCATGTCCTACAATAAAAAGCAAGAGGATGGGGTACTTTAAGATGCAAATAATGCAGATATTTTACTGCGCAACACACAGAAATTGCCAACACACAGAAATTGCCCAAACCCACATCCAATCAAAAGAAAGCAGCATTGGAGCTGGATATTTAGCAAAGGTCATAGCTGAAGATTTCCCAAAGCACTCAAATGACGAGGATGTATTGCAACATGACAAAATCTTTAAAAAGTCATCATGAAGATCAGGATCAAAATGATGTATAAATTCCATGTGATGCATGCCAGGCAGCAAATACTAATGCACAATACCTGAAGTTGCTGCCTTTTTGTAGGTGGTGCTGAAAGCATTACATCTTTGATCTGCATGGCGGCTGATGGAATCTGAATAAAATGAGAGAACAACTTCCTGGAGATGGTATTTACTTCAGTAAGTTCCTGAAAGAAATCAGTTTAGACAAACATTAATAATCCCAGACTCGATAATAGATGTCCTGATCACATGATGAGAAATTGGGATTCTTTTTTATTGATTTGCTACCTCTGAAGCATCATCACTGGACAAAAAGAAAACCATCAGTAAGGCGTCCAGTAGAAGTATTGTAGCCTCTTGCTGGTATTTCTGTGATTGCGCTAGAGTGTGGAAGAGGAAAAGCAATTTCAAACAATCATCAATGATGTTTACAGATTCCTTGCTTGAACAATTCTGGAGAAAGAAAGTTGTCAGAGAATGCCATCTGATTTCCTAGAAATGTTAATAATAACAAAACTAATAAAGCTACCATACAGTACCTTCAATGCAGTTTGCATCAAATAAAACACATCTTCTAGCAATTCCCCAAGTAGTATCATAAAAGAATGTGTCTTTGTTTGTGAAGCTTCAGTTAGCTCTCTCTGTGCACAAGTTTTCAGCACATGTATCACCAGCATTTGAACCTGCTTAGTTAAACCATCATGTTAGCTTACCAACACAAATTGAAATGTTAGGTGCACGTACTAGGAAAAGCCAGTTTGATACCTGCAAGTTGGTGCTACAAAGTGATTTCTGGATAACGTGTATGCAATGCCCAAAGCTATCCCACATGTGCACACCATTCTTAGTGCCATTTTCAGTAAGAAATCCAATCTCATAAACAAGTTTTGCAAGAGAAATCACTTCTCCCAAACAAAAGAATAGTATCTTCGCCAATAGCCTGTAGGAATCAGAAATCTTGTTTTCCAGCATTGAAATCCTATTATCACATTCTGTGCACAAGTATGCCACCAGGCTAACCAAAGCTACTAAGGAAACTTTTGGATTGCTGTATGCATCACCTGGTTCGACTCTTTCTACAAAACAAAGCCATTATATTTAGAAGAGTACTTCTTGGTCCGCATATTTCACAGAGATAAATTTAAAGCTGCCATTTCATTGTGGCAAGATTGTGGTTTTGGTATATCTGGCGAACATACATACACGTATCCCAGACTGGTTTGACCAGTCACCAGTAGTTTACTGAACAATGAGATGGGTACAGACAGGACTTTCATTAATTTAGCAGCTTAGATACTTATCATGTTGCAAGATCTTTTAAAGACACTAGCAAAATGTTGATCTTTTAAAGACACTAGCAAAATGTTTGATTGAGGAAAGTAGATCATCGGCAATTAATTCGAGAATGGCTTAAGATGGTACCTCTAAAACACCTTTTCATGAAAGGCAAGATACTTTGCAGAAAGGAGGTGATATTTGACAAGCATATATCAGTTGAGACTAGGTGAAACGATTGGTGTGATGTGGATAGCAGCACCATCATCAGCTTCCACAAATGCTGCCACATGAATCAGGTTGTTAGATTTCATACATCATAACCCTTTGAATGGCATTAAGGCATTTTACAGTAGTAGAATTAAGGATATTAGCTCAGGTTGCCTCACATCACTACCTTATTTTTCACTCGACAGCCCATAGTCTCACTGGCAAAACATATTTGAGGAAGCAATGTGTTACTTGACCTTTCCTGAGAACTTCCAGCACTGCTGTAGTGAGAAAAAAGGAACCAATTGCCAATATTATCTCAAAGGAACAAAAGGTATAACCAGGAGCACAGAAAATGAGATTTGGAGCTAAGGACATCACCATGAGAATTACCTTTGAAGAATCATTGCAAGACAATGAGAGTATAACTCCAATGCAACAAGAACGAAGTCTTCTACCTCAAAAAACTTGTCCGGGCAGAGTCGGATAATCTTCGGGAGGAAACAATAGTTAGTGAGGTAGCCATGATTTTTTAAGGCACAAAGGTGCAATGTTCCCACAAGCTTTTTAGCACACGTGAATAAATGTTGGACTTGTATTTGGGATGCAAAAGCCAAAAGTACATGCATTGGCAGATACAGTTAAAAAAATTGCATGCAATGCGTGGATGGAAATGCGATCTGTAACGCTTCGCGCAAGCCGTCGCTCGGAGACATGTAGCTGCTAGAATGGTAGACAGCAGTCTGGCGACATTCAGCACCTTGCCATTGAAGACAGCAACATTTCCATGTTCCCAAATCCACAACACGGATAGCATGGTGAGGGAGGCGGCACCTATCTGTTGCGCACTGTGGGCACGCTGTGAGACTTGGATCTCCACCTCTACAAAGTTATCTCCAACCCCAGGCGGCCGTGCAGTGGACCACCAATACCTATCCATCTGCACAACCTGAACGCCGTCTTGCTCCTCCCGGTGGCTGTGGTTGCGGGGTTACCATCCATCTGCAGGCTTATTTGCTGCTGCACTCGATCCAATGCCAGTCCCTTTGCTGCTGACTTCCCAATTGAGCCTGGCCGCTGCAATCTCCAGTAGATCCCCACCTGCTGCTCTTCCTGCTGGCCAGCTGGCCAAGTCGCCACCACTGCTTGTCGGCGGGTTCCACCGGCTGGTCCACAAGCCGCCTAACAGCCTCGCATGTACCCTTCGGGCGGTGGATGCATCCCCATGCTAGCTAGCTAGTTGATGCGTTTGTGTGCTAACTAGTTGCTCCGTTTGTGCTAGCTAGTTGAGTTGTTCATGTGCTAGATAGTTGATGTTTAAAAAATCACTTCTTGTAAGGTCAACTCTGCTTAGGGCTCGGCTCTGGCGATATGGGCAACCACGCCCTGCCGCCGCCGCCCCTATAGGTGCCGGAGGACGCTAAGAGATTCTATGCATTCTACACGACGCAGAAAGGAGGAAAGATCAAGAGGAGTCCACCCCCCGATACGCAGGAAGAGGCGGTGGGGAGATCCATAAAATCACACGCGGACGGGAACCCTAGAGCACCAAAATCACGAGTTCCTCGAGCGCTCTGCTATTCTCAATCCCGGACGGAGAGCAGATTGCAAGCCACCATGGATGAAGGCGTCGAGGTAAGGGAAGGAGGTGATCGGAGATGACCCTAGGCGGGGCAATCTGGCCAGCGGCAGCACATCGATCAACCCATGATGCCATGCGACGGAGAAACTCTGAGACTCCTGCCCAAGCGAGCGTGTGCGGCAACAGTCGGTTGGCCTGCTGATGGCGCTGACAGATGGTGGGGGCGAACAGGGGGAACTCGTTGAGAGACCTACCCGCCCAAAGCCATCTGGTGGTGGCTCGTCGGCGCCGCTGCCATGCCACAGGGCAATTCTTGGCCTGGAGATGCTGTCTGACGATGATGGCAATTGGGATGATGGTCAACAGATGGAGGACTAGGATTCCGGCAAGGACCAGAGTCACAGATTGGGGGCATTGTCGACATGGAGGACAACGTATACCTGGAATTTGATGAAGAGGGTGTGAAGGAGGCCCTGAGTGATCCCAGTACCTGGAAATTGCTGGACAGAGCAAACTTCAAGCCAAATTGCTGATGAGATCTGGCGTCTCGGCACTGGTATAAGGTACTCAGAGAGGGGGAAAACTACTATATGATCACCTTATTCTTTAGGGGTGACTATGATTTCGTCATGCGTGGAGGACCGTGGATTTTCAACCACAATGATCTGCTTGTGAAGAACTTTAAAGAGGCAGCCCAACCATCAGAGACCGTTCTCGATTCGGTCTGAGCTCTTCTCCTTTGTGGTCACTGTATTTGGTTTTTCGGCAAGAGATCATGATCATGCGCTCTTTGTCCACCTTTTATCACGGGGTCAGACTCTTCTATACGTTGATAGCATGATCATTACTTGAGATGACTCTGGGTGCATTGCCTTTATTAAGGCTAGTCTTGCTGACCAGTTTCTTATATTTGTTCCTAGTCTCTTCGCTACCTTCTTGGGGTTGAGATTTCGTCTATCTCTGATGGCTTCTTCATCTCCCAAGAAAGGTAAATCCAGGATTTTCTTGCTCGTGTGTCCCGTTGAGACTTCGATGGAGCACAATGTTGACTTCCGACCTTCTTATGGTGAGCCTCTTTGTGATCCGACTCGCTATTGTCATCTCTCTTGTCTATCTAGTTATCACTCGTCCGGATATCTCCTACCCAATTCACATTCTTTTTTTTTCGAGGATACACCATGGAAAAGTGTATCAATCGCATAGAAGAAAGCCAAAGAAGGCAAAGTTGATGCTGCCCACACGGGGGAGCAGCTCTCCACGCACGCCTACTCTCCTAGCTGCCACGGGAGAAGACTAGGATCAAGAAAAGCAAAAAGGGTGCCACGGAAGAGCTTGGCAAGCCGCCACCTATCAAACTCCACACTAATCCTGTCTCTAATGGTGAACTGCGAAGCCGCCACGCCGTTGAAGACCACATCGTTCCGGTGCCTCCAAATACACCAGAACACTAGGATGATCGCGGTCCACATGTCCCGCCTATGGGCCGCCGGGCAGGTACGTGAAAACCACCACTCCAGAAGCTCGGTGTCCGCCGCTGGGAGCCAGTCCTCCTTGCCCCAACAGCGAAGGGCCCAAAACCAGACCTCCCGCGACACCACGCAGCCAAGGAGCAGATGCTGCAGGGACTCCGGCTCCTGGTCGCACAAAGGACAGGCCGGTGGGCAAGGCAGGCCACGTCTCCGAAGTCTATCCGCCGTCCAACAACGGTTCTTCGCGGCGAGCCATGCAAAGAACTTGCAACTGTAGGGAGCCCGGGAGAGCCAAATCTCATCGGAGATAGGAGCCCTCACCTGTCCCGCGAAGAAGGCTCCATACGCCGACTTGGCGGAGTAGCAACCGTCAGGCGACCATCTCCACAGAGGCAAATCCTCTCGCTCGGGGTCCAAGTGGAAGTTGGCCAGCCTCTGCCAGAGAAAGAAAAACTCCGGGAGAGCCTTGGCACTCATATCGAGGTCACAATCGCGAAGCCACTGGCACCTTTCTAAGTCCAAGGGGGAGTCCAAAGTACTTGAAAGGGAAAGAGGCCACCTCGCAGCCTAGGATAGAGCTGGCCAGGTCCACTTGCTCCTGAGAGCAGCGAATGGGGTGAAGCGAGCACTTGGCCAGGTTAGTGCGCAGGCCCGATGCCACCCCAAAGTCCTCCACGATCTGAGCGCAGGTCTGGAGATCCAACCTGGTGGGTCTGATGAAGGTGACCACATCATCGGCATACATCGAGGTGCGATGCCGGAAACCACTAGGGGAAAGCTCCGTGAGCAAGCCCACGTCCGCCGCCCTCACAAACATGAGGTGGAGAACATCCATCACCGTGTCAAAGAGCAAAGGGGAGAGCGGGTCACCCTGGCGGAGTCCCCGGCGGTTGAAGATAAGCGCCCCGGCCTGACCGTTGACCATCACACGGGTGGAAGCCGAGCTAAGCAGCCCGCCCACCATGGAGGTCCACTTACGGCCAAAGCCTAACCGGGACATCACCTCTAAGAGGAATGCCCAATCCACAGTGTCGAAAGCTTTGGTGATGTCGAGCTTCAAAAGGATGGCATCGTGCTTAAGCGCATGCAGCTTCCGGGCCGTATGATGCACCAACTGGAAGTTGTCATGGAGGCACCTCCCACGTATGAAAGCGCTCTGCTGAGGGCCAACCAACTCCTCCTTCCTGGGAGCAAGGCGAGAGGACAACGCCTTGGCCATGAGCTTTGCCACACTATGGATGAGGCTAATCGGTCGGAAATCCTTCACTTCCACCGCATCCGCCCGCTTAGGAAGCAAGGACACCAAAGCTTGGTTTGCCACAGGGAGCCCCCGACAGTCCCCCTCCCACAGGGACTGAAAGGCCACCATCACATCAAGCTTGATGATGGGCCAGCAAGCCACATAGAACCTACCCGAAAAACCATCGGGCCCTGGCGCCTTGTCCTTGTCCAGCTCCGGAGAGCGCACCACATCCCAAATCTCCTCGATGAAAGGCCTGTCACCGGCCGACCCACGACCGGAGCGCCCCCCAGCCGGCCAACCGTCGCCAACCAGGCCGACCGCGCCAAGACGGGATCTGCGACGTTTCCGGTTGGCGACGGTCGACCGGCCCACGACCGGACCCCGGCGCCAGGACCGGTCCCAAACCGGATCCGTCGGGATTTTCCCACAAACTGCCTAAGTTATCCTTTTGCGTACCTTTTCGCCTTGCTGGCCATGTATGCCTATATAAGGACACAAGACCCCTCCTTTACCCTCAGACATAATTTTGAGCTTAAACCAACTTTGAGCTTAGTCTCCCTAGGGTTAGCATCCATCTTGGACAAGCATCCCTCAAATCAAGGCACTCTTGTTGTTGATTTTGATATTGTTCAGTGAGATTGTAGTGCAAGGCACTCTCTCCCTCACCAATCTCTTTTCTCCAACACCAATCTCTCAATTCTGCCGCGTGCCTCTTCCTTGGAGATTCTATTGGCGTGGTCCATCGAGCCACGAGGGTAAGTATCGGGTGTATCGGGTTGGTGTGCGTGCGTGAGTACCGGTGTTCATCGTGTTCCTCTCGCTCTCCCTCCTTTTCCCCTTGGATCTTGGGTCAAATCGCGAGATCGGGCCAAACCTTAGATCTCAGATCTCATCAGAAGCCCTCTTCATCCTACATTTCTCGCGGAAGGCCGCCAAACCACATCGCAAGTCCACCGAGCCAGAGCCCGTCGGGGTCGCAGCCGGGGTCACCACCGGCGGCGGGGTCTGCGTCGCGAGTATAGGCGCCTGCACCGGCGGCGGCCTGCTATCGACGCCATCCTCCACGATCTCCCCCTCCTCTACCTCGACAGCCCGCACCACCGCCGGAGGCGTGGCCGATAGCTCCACTGTGAACAAAGAGAGGGGGAGCCAGAGTACGGCTTGTAGCCGGAGCACCACGAGTCAAGGGAGCCAACAGAGCCGGTAGGAGAGAGGGGCCCCCTCAGGGACAGAGGGTCGTCGGCGGCAGCCCACAACACCGGCTGAGCCTTCGGCTAGCCCCTTGGGCTGGACACTTGGATCGAAGCAGAGCTCGAGGAAGAGTCGTGGACGCTGCGCGAAGACGGAGCCGGGTTGCATTCGAGGTCGAAGCCCTCAAAGCCCCCGACAGAAACGTCGTCAACACCACGGGCCATCGCAGCAGCAGGCTCCACCGGCCTATGCTCCAGCACCCTTGGCTCCCGCTGCTGCCAACCATCATACGTGCGGACAGGAGCGGCAGCAGCCAGACGGGGCGCACCATCATCCACTGGGACCCACGGCAGCACGGAGGTGGTGTGGCCCAAAGCCACCCTCCGCTCGGCCCCTCCACGCCACCAGAGACCGCGCGCCGCGGCCAGCTCACCACGTGAGGCAGGGGGGTTGGCGGCGATCGTCAGGAGGAGGGCCCTCGCAACGGTTGCTGTCGAACCCACCTGCGTCACCACCATCAGGGCCCGGACCTGGAGCGCTGCTGTTGGAGGAGCGAGTATCCGCGGCGACGGTGTCCTCCACTCGGACAATGTGGACGTCCGCATCATAGGCAAGCAGCGCCACCTCCTCTGGGACAAGGGCCTCCACCGGGAGCAAAAGATCGTCGTCGTCGCTCCCGAACCTGAGCGGCTCGGCGAGCCACAGCTGCTTGGAGCGGGGAAGCGACGCCAGGTCGTCGGTCCATCGCCGTGATGCAGAAAGTCCCAAGGTCGGCGCGGCTGGCTATCTCCGAGCCCAGCCGCTCCACCCAGCCGGAAGAGCCCAAGATCGTCTTCGCCGAGTCCATGCTCCATGCGATCGGGGGTACGCCCACCACCTCAAGGTGAACCCGATAGCGGAAGCAGCGCCGTGTCGCATGCAGCTGGCGGTTCCAGACTCCGAACCTGAGGGAGAAGTCTCTGCCGTCAAAGGGATTGGCGGCGGAGGTGAGCAGTGTATCTCTCATGGCTCTGGAATCGAAGACCAGCAGCAGCTCAGCCCAGAGAAGTGCCCGTCAAGCTCAGGGAACCTCTCAAGAATAGCTGCAGACGCCGCAGCGCCAGAAACCAGCCGCCGTGTGCCCGACACGAAGGCCACCAAGCCCCAGCGGAGAGCCCTCTCGGCGCCTTCCACCTCCTGGGTCCTATAGATGATCCCTCGCTCGCGCGCCGGCCGCGCCTCTTCCACCTTAGCCACAAGCTCTGCGACGAAACGGAGTGCCACCCCACGCAGCATCTGCTCCCGAACTGCCACGCGATCAAGAAAGGAGCGGCCTTCAGCTCGCTCTTCCGGCCGCAGCGACGGCTCAGCACGGATGGCCCGTTCCACCCGCAGGCCACGCTCATACGACGTCTCGGTGGCCGGCGCACCACGGTCGCCCAACCTGCCCTGCAAGGCAGGAGGAGGGGGCGGCGGCGGAGACCCACCCCTTGTGCCAAGCCGCTGCGCGCCGGGATCCTGTACCGCTCCCCCTGGGTACCCGCGTCCGGCAAGCGGTCGACTGCGGGGGCAGGGTGCCGCGCTTGTGGAGGAGGGCCACCACGAGGCGGCGGCGGCGCGCCGACAGCCACTTCTCCGGCGACGGGAGCAACGGGCAACGTGCAGTTGCGGGCCACATGGTTCTCGCTTTTGCAGTTGAGGCAACGCCGAGGACCTGTGCACATGGCCCGGCTCGGCACAGTTGAAGCAAAGACCGGCGAACCCCGCCGGCACGCCCGGCGGCACCACGTACGTGCCTCTTGGGTTGAGGGCCACGCCGACCACCATGCCCCTGCTGCGCACCACCATGCCCCTGCTGAGCACCACCACCTGGAGGAACAGGGCGTGAAACCACAGAAGCCAAGCGTCGAACAGCTTGCGGGCGCGAGCTGGATGCACCACCCCGCTGCAGGACCTCGGGAGAAGCCGCGCGCCCCGGGCTCGGCGAGCCGTCCTTGACCACGTCGGAGTAGGAGCGCTTGGAGGAGGCCTCCGAGATCGCCATCTCCTCGTCTTCTTCGTCGGCGATGTCCGACCACCGCCAAGATCTGGGAGTGCGCCCCTCGGCCATGGCGACCACGGGGGAGAGGGGGAGGGGTAGAGAGCAGGGCACCGCGGAGGGAAGGGCCGACGGGCTGGGGGTGGACCGCCGCCGCCGGAGTGGCGGGCGACGGGCGCGTAGGGCGGCGCGCGGGGTCGCCTGCTACGCTCGCTCGCTCCACGTCCTTGATCAGTTAAGAGACCCAATTCACATTCAGATTCAGTTTATTTCTACTCCCACTCAGGTTCACTATAGTCACCCTCTTTGACTTCAACATCTTTGTAGGACCATCGCTTGCCATCTTTTCTTTCCATGCTCTAGTTCATTACAGCTTCAAGGATGCTACTTGGGCTAGTGATCCTTCGGATCGTCGATCCCTATCTGCTTACTGTGGTGGTATTCCTGGTGCTTCTCTCATTGGTTAGAAGATAAAGAAACAAACTGAGACAGTGGAGCACCTCAAAGAGACATAATCAGAACACTGAATCAAAGGCAAGCACCGTCAGGGCTTTAGGCGGTGCAGAATCAATATGATCTCCTTCACCATCATAAAGTTTATGCATTCTGCATATATGTGCACTAGTTTGTAGCCACAATAGCCAAATACTTAGGAGAGAGGGGCGATGCTAGCATCTTAGGCAGTTGAGCCTCTCTTCCTTCTCCTGGATCAGTATGTCTCTGCCCGTTGGTTCGTGGCTTCCAGTCATGTCTCTACCATCGGTTTCTGGCTTCCCAATTTACATCATAAACGGTTGCCCATTTTTGGTGGTTTTCTAATAAATTTCTTGAACTTAGTAAGTTTCATGCACCAACTAGTAGAATCAAAAGTCCAAACTGATGGAGAAAGTTGGGCAATCGACATATGTCTCTACCATCGGTTTCTGGCTTCCCAATTTACATCATAAACGGTTGCCCATTTTTAGTGGTTTTCTAATAAATTTCTTGAACTTAGTAAGTTTCATGCACCAACTAGTAGAACCAAAAGTCCAAACTGATGGAGAAGGTTGGGCAATCGACATATACTTCAACACCCCCTCTCACAAGTGGCTGGATAAGGCCTAAACATGGACAAAAAGAGGGCAAGCAGTTTTTTTATCTAAATTGCGTAAGCGGAACAAAACCCAAAACATCTGCTCTGATACTGTATTAAGTTTCATGCACTAACCAGTTAGAACCAAATGTCCCATCTTTGATTTTAGCATGTACTAATAAACATATACCGTTGACATATTATACGAGGATAGAATGCTCATATTCACAACTAGTAAAGACAAAAGCGCAATGAATTGCGATTAGTAGATTAAAATGGATTGGATACCATAGCACTAGCTAGTGTTACATTACCTGTGAGAACAGAGATACGATAGAAGAACCTGAGCAATCAGCATATGTTAGAGCCTGCATTGATACAAATCGGGAACGTAAGAATAACCTTGAGAAGGGTACAACACAAATAATGAAAACTTACAGCTAAATAAAATTATAAAATAGTACTCCCCCCGTCCCATGAAACATGTCTTAGATTTGTCTAAATTTAGATGTATCTAGATACTATCTATTGTATTGATACATCGCAATTGAGACAAATCCAAGACAACTTTCATGGGACGGAGGGAGTAACACATCTCTTGGATCTTATTGAAGTCTACATAATAATCACTTTTGAGAAGGCATAGCGAAAGATCACAGTTGGGGCTTTCAAGTATTTATGTTCATAAAGACAATCAATGTTAAGGGTGTAAGTGTGTTGGTTCTACTGTATATTGGCACTTTAATCCAGAATGTAATATTCTGTTGTGCAACATATGTCCATTTCACATGCATAAAGACCAAGGAGGCAGAAAATCTGAGAACAAAAAAATTATTGTACTAACCATATATATCTCATAATTAATGGCACACTACTTGATTACCACTACTCAGCCCCACTGAAGTAGGTGTAGATAGCCGAGATATACTACTACCACTAGATTCCCTCAATGAACTGACATTGTGTAAAAACACTTCCCAGGAATGGCTTGACATGAAAACAATCTCTAACTTGCTAACGAAAGCGACCCTAGGTTAATTTATCCCTAAGTTAATCCTAGTTGCCTGGAGGACTTGCTGCTGGCCAACTCTTGTGTGTGAGCCAGCCCATGCCTCTCACCTCATAATATTCTTCCTTGTAAATAATGGTGCTTTTTAATCCTCAAATTCTAATATAATGCAGGGCCGACCCTTACAGAAAACTATAGTAGACATCAATCAAGTCCCCGGGAGGTGTACTCAATCTATCTGATCTCCACGAGCAACGCTAGGGCAATCCACTACCAAGTCGTCTTCAATATTATCTATCTTCGATGAAAGTGCTGCTGATCAGACCTGAATAAAATTGTATTGGATGGCCCGGCAAATAAAAAATGGTCTATAACCCCATATGACCTAGATAAGATAAGCTCAGGATGACCTCGAGCGTTACGCACGGCTACACCTATATGAGCTTAGATAAGATAAACTCAGGTTGACCTTAAGTGTAATACACGGCAAACAATGCTAAGCTTAGCATTTGAAGCATAAAGCAAACCGAAGACTGGTATGGCCATACAGCCTTTCACACTAAGATGGCTTCAGTTGTTCCCAGTCTTCAATTGTTCTCATTTACTAAGATTTGCACCACTATAAGGAAGCTCGACTAACTCAAGGTTTTGAAAAAGTACACTAAAGTACCATCATGCCAATTTAATGTGAATATGCACTTTTCAAGTAATGCATACATTAACATTATACTTGATTCTCATCATGATTTTAAGAATACAATCATATCTCTTAAATTAACATAGCACTTCTTACTGAAATGGAGGTTGGCAAGCTTGACAGCGTAAAAAAACACAACAGAGTGCACTGACCTGGAGGAGTTCCTGGCAAGTATCCACTGAAAAGAAATCCTTGCTGAAAAATACTTCAGTTGTGAGGGACAATAACACAGGTAAGACCTTATCACATGGCCTTGGATTATCTAGTCCGTGGAAAACAATGTCCCCAAACTTTTTCTCTTTGCTACAATCCAGCTTCATTTTTACAGAAGTATTCACCGTTGATTGGTGTGCATGAAATAGAACAAGGACCGATAGTCCCCAGAGAAATTGAAAATCACTTGTTTCCAATTTTACCATACTACGTCCAGCAATAAATGTGTGTTCATGCACATCTTCAGAATCATTTGCACCAAACTCCAAGGGAGCTGCATCAATAGCTGTTGCCTGAAGAATCAGAGCCCAAACTTCGTCAAGATACTTATGAACCTTCGACGAGACCAATAATGACTGAATTCCATCAAGGAATGGCTTGTGCTGTTTAAAGAAGACAATATAAGTCATTACATAATCTTGGGGGTGCGGCAACTGGAGTTTGATGGATGGTCTACTCTTACATTAATTTTTGAATGCAAGCCAAAGCTTATACACATGTAATCCTTGAGGGCTCCAACCCAATATTTTCCCAATAGGGATGAGCTATTTTCAAGTAAAGGTGCTAACTGCTGATGTTCATCAGGAACATTTTCCTTCGCCCTCAAGAATTGATAGGTGTAACATTTTACTGCAGCATGTGCAGTAAGAAGGCGCACTTTGATCTATAAGATTATACAGCATAGATCAGAAACAATGCCAGTATGAGATACCCAAAATAAAAACAGAGCAGATGTATCACTGTATAAAACAATCTAGGAGAAGTACCTTACACACAACCCAGTCAGCAAAAGATGGGTAAAAAAGGTCCTCTATGTCACTTAGTGGACGGGATATTAACAAAAACAAACGGTTGAGGGCTACTCTATCCCCACCAATAACGCTGCTTGTCATAACCTGGTGTTAATGAACATAGTTATTTATCAAGGGAAAAAAACTAACAATATTTGTGGTTTGCAACATCAGAGCGAATAGCAATTATTTCAGAATAGACCTTTCACCTTTGTAGCAAGTTCGAGGCCAGCCTCCAAGAGAAGCGGGCCGGAAGCAGTACTTATTGCCATTTTAATAGCAGAAACAAACTGAGCCTGCATTTTCAAGTGCAGAGTGGGTCAGTGACATTAAAATATCAGTCAATTAGATGAATAATTCATATTAGCATAACTAATCCTATCACCATTTGTAAGCTTTAAGCTTCATGGACGTAGTCGATTACACAGTAGGAACACCGGACATCAAGAATTTCTTTTTTGCTCAAAACTGTTATTAGGAAGTGAGGAGATCAGAAAATCACCTGAAACTGTTCCAACAAGATATGTCCAGGAAATTCAGGATCCGCTGCCATGCCAAACTGGAAATAAGAAATGCAAGACTCAGGACTGAGTTTAACAACAGATCAAACAGGGGGATCGGTGAAATAATTAAATCATTGGAAAAGATGTACCGGAAAAAAAATCAGATAATTTAAATTCCCTGTTCAACACTGGATATCCAATGGAACAATTATACAAACTACCACAAGATTTGTGCAACAAGGGGACTTCGTAATTGCATGATATCAGACTAGAGTGTTATCATGTGCCAACACCCTTCAGAACACATGCACAGCACTATCTCAGGACATTTTAATGGCAACAAATATGGTCCACAAGCCATGACCAGGTCTTTCATATTTAAATTCAAGTTATAGACATTTTGCCTTAAAATAGCTACGAAATTGAGTGGTTGTCGCATGAATAACTTATGTACTTACGTCAAGGAATTATATCTTTAGAAAATCTGAACTCCACCGGGCCTAAAAACGACGGTTCCTCTTTCACCCTCCCAGTCGATCCCGGGGATCTTCGAGTTCGTGCCTTCTCACCTGCCGGCGTGCCCGCCGGTCCGTCCCAGCTCCTGGGGCCTGCATGGCCTTCAGGCGCTCGGCGGACCGCGGCTCCTTGCCAGCTGGAAGGGAAAGGTTCCATGTTCTTAGGTTAGGGTTTCTAGGTGAGGGCGGCAAGGCGCTCTCTATTCGGAATAAGT
This sequence comes from Lolium multiflorum, assembly GCA_030979885.1. Lineage (NCBI taxonomy): Eukaryota > Viridiplantae > Streptophyta > Magnoliopsida > Poales > Poaceae > Lolium > Lolium multiflorum. The sequence goes on from CM061753.1 coordinate 235,102,161, forward strand.
CCTCTCCGCTCTGTCCCCGTTCTGGCCGTGCTGGTTATGGTACAGCCAGGGAGAGCGTGGAGGTTTGGTCTCGCCGATCTGGGTATATTGTCCGCCGATTTGGGGCTCCACATCGGGAGGTTTGTGGTACTACGTCAAGGAGCGACGGTTCATGCTCCTTCCCTCGACAGACTTCAGGCTGGAGTTCCTACACCTCTCTGGTTCTTAGTTTGTGGATCTGCAGCGAGTATTCCTTGGGGCGTGGCCCCAGCCGATGTGCTATCCTCTATAGTTTTGCCCCGTCTCAAGCGGCGGGCTTCTACTGCAGCGCATGTAGCCATGTTTGGCATGCTGGTACTCCTGAAAGTTGTGGAGCAGTCTTTCGTGATGCTCTCCTTCACCAACATCAGATCCAAGGGTGTGGTCGGCGTCTCTTCGCCTGCAGCATCAGCAAAGATGGAGTCCAAGACCCTGCTGTTTATCAGTGTATTCTCTTTGTTTTGTGGGTCTTTTCTGAGTCGTTGCACTCCTTAATGCATTGTCAGATCTATGTATGAAATACCTGTGGGTGTTTCTTTTCGGAAAAAAAAAAGGAATTATATCTTTGGAAGAGCTGAGCTACCTTGTCCATAATCAAACATAAAAGCTGCACGCCTATTGGTTGCATGCCTTCAAACTGTCCAGTGCTTATCTGCCATGCAAATGTAGTTGTCAGTTTTAATTGGGAATTTGACTCCGAGCTTCTTCAGATTATTCAATGGTCTGGATGTTGAATTTATTTATGTTTGGACCTGATACGAAAGCGAGACCAAATCCTGTAGCTTAAGCACGAGCCAATCATTTGAGAAGTAAGTTCCTTTAGCTATTGCACTCCTTGCCAACAAGAGATCAAAATGAGCTGGTTCTGTTCCAACTGCAATCGGTACATGGCTAACACATCTGTTTCATCAAAATCAGAAAGTAATAATGAGTGAGAAACAAAAAAATATTACATTGTATCTTCAGGATATTTTGGACTTGATAGAAGCAAAAGTCATATACATAACAGACATACTCTGCTGCGAAAACCCTGGTGCGGTATCTGAGGTGTTTATTCCTTCGAGAAAACTGGCTCACTATAGGAGCAGACGAGTGCCCTTGTTCCTGCTTTGGGCCAGAAATCATATTATCTTCATCTGCTCCATAGTGCGCATCATTCTCATCTGTACTGTAAACAGAATCATGTCCAGAACTGCTCAGGCCTTCACTTGTATTTCTTGTAACTGATGCCGCAAGAACCTGAATGGCATCAAAAAATATCAATAAATCTACCAACTCTAAAGCTTGGGTTTTCCTCCTAAAGAATTATGTACTACTTCAATGAAGGAACTAATAAGCATGTGATCCTCATGTATAACAGATGCATGATGAATGTAACAAAAAATCAACAGTCTACTATTCAGTTAGTTCGAATATACAATCATGATGCAATTCAACAAGTTAGAGGCAAGAAAATGCTCAGGCATATAGTACCAAAAGCATATTCTGAGTGTGCATGTAAATAGGAAGGCAGGCATGCAGAAAACAGATGGTATAAAGCTACAATTAAATAGTATAGGACATGCTAGTCAAGAGAATCTACAGGAGTTTGCAAGAAACATTTTGACAAGAGGAATAGCATGATAATAGAGATATGATATACGCACTTGACATGGAATATTGGAATTGATAACTGGAACATGTAATAACACAACATATGTCAATCCGAGCAATTATGGTGATGCATGCATGTATTCTTGGTGGGAACAAAGTAACATGGACAAGTTTAAGTTCAAATTAATAAAAAAAATCTTAAGAACAAAACAAAATAAATTGTAGTGCAATGCAAAGTCTATTGAACATACCATATTACGCAGAATGGCTAACCACCGAGATGGATGTAGTGGACATGATGTATACAATAAGCGGATAATAGTCGCCCGAACCAGTGTTGCTATTCTACACCATTAAAAGCCGAATAATTAATCCCATTTCACAACTCATAAGAACTTTTCACAATAGAAAATTACTCCGTATATTAATTATGCACCTTCACAACTATTCAAATAGATCTCCTAACCCAAAATAAGTATCTTGTATCAGCAATTCACACAAAGGTGGTAGAAGCTACAGATGGGTGCTGAAATACGACATGTTGGCACCTAATAATGGCGCACCACATTCCGTCAATTGTACGCTTGTATCACTCCACCTTTATGTTGGTAAATGTATAATATAATGCTGGTAAGAAGCTACAGATGGGTGCTAAAATATGCAGATGACGCACTGCCAAATATGACAATGTCAGTCATGGCATCTTTGTGTTATGCAGCAAAAGGGCAGCATCACAGCATGGTGATGCATCCCTAGGCAGGAAGATGTAGGGTGTGTTTGGTTTTGCCTAAGATTGCCCTACCAAAGTTTGATTAACCAATATTTTGAGTGAGCTATTCCTTGCCAACAAGTTGGCCAACATTGGCTAAAGAAATGACCTAGAGTACGTTGTGAAGCATTGGCATGCCAAAAAGTTAACAACTATCCAAACAAGAAGCAATCTTTTGGTCATGACCAAAAAATTAGTAGGGTACTTTGTAAGCAATCTAAACACACTCCATACTGACACCAAAATGCAAGCTAAACTATAATTCACGAGTAATACAAACTAGCTTACTCGAAAGCAACAACCAAAAATTCGAGCAACCAAAAAAGGGACCAAACATTTTAAGAACACATGCAACTTTTCATCGAAGGTAAATAATAAATTGTATAACACAGATGAAAAAAGCGATAGTAACATACTCAGAGTCAGTTTCCCCATCAAGCATGCTGAACAGATTCTCTTCAATGTTTTCATTAATCATTGCAGCCTGACAGAGAGGATACAGCAGCAAATAAGACAAGTAAAGTATAATTCCATGGGATTCTTCCACAACAGCATGCACTTTTACCATAAGGATCCCACTGCTACTACTGGATTTTTTCTTTACTAGGAACCCATCAATGACATATCTTCCAGAATTATCAATAGGTTTAAACAGTTCGTCTTCAAAGAAACTTGCATGCACAGGTAGCCTTTACAGCAACATAAGAAACCAGTATGACAACATATGGCATATAATATACACCGAGTTGCAGTCAGAAATAAATCCTCATTTCCATGCTATTGTACAAAGATGAAACTGAAAACTTTTTATACCAGCATGCAAATGATACCAGAGACTGTCAGGTATTTGGACGGCCGTACTAAAATATGGTGTTTCAGCTTGCGTGCCTTACCGGGTCTCTGTCAATCAGATGACGCAGTGTCGATACTGCCAGATACCTATGGCTTGGCTGTTACACAAGATCCACAGTGAGGGAAAGGGATGGCTGTATCGAAGTAATACATATAGCATCACCTGCCTGTCTAGAGAAAAGGAAATGCTAACAAGTTAATAAACAGCACACCTACCTGTCTTGAGTAAAGCGTTGGGACAAGACTTTGAACATGGGAATGCACAGGAACAGCTTGAGGAGCAAACAGAACAAGCTGTTGAGCAAACCTAACTGATCTGCAATGTTACATGCAAATCATTACATATAACAGAATATACTTTGAGAACTATAGCCAAATCTGGCCTCTCCTAACCAACTGATTGCTGAAGAAAGTAAAAATTATTTATAATCATTACGTACTCCAGAAGTGTAGCCGATTCATTCGAGGAGCTTATCTCTGCAATCACAGACTGAACTCAAAGGCGTGAGTTGCATGACAATTGACAACCTCTCTAGAAATGAAAAGGGAGAAAAACAGCTGCAATTTCATATCTTCTAAAGACAATAAGTGATCCCTCTATTACTGTCATTCTAGCAACATGCACGAAAGCTCAGGCATAAGGTAGAATGACCAAGATAAACTTTCCCATAGCTACAGCTAGCAGTTCTCTTTATGGCAAAAAAAAAATGTGGCATCTGCATCTCAAAAGTTTTAGGATGACATGTATCTAATAGCAAAACTAAAAGGCTAGAGTGACATGTGTTTATTAACGAGACAGTAATTATTAACAGGAAGCAGGAACAATGGAAAATAGGGCAGATATTTTTTCTTGAATAAGGGTTACCGGAAGCTTTTAAAGGAAAAAAAAAGTTGTCCAACCTTGCAGCGTGAAAAGAATATGCTACCCGGAGCAAGTTCGGGACCAAGAACTGCCACTACTGCATTGATAAGATGGCCTATTTCCTGTCTAAAATCCACGTATCCATTTTCTTCTAATAGAAGAATTTCCATAGCAAGGAAAAGTGTCCCCTGTGTATCAAGAATAAGCACCCATTACATATTTACAATCAGCAGTACAAGGATGTAATTAAGTAAGCATGGTGACCAAATAAAGACAAAAAGTGATATTAAGAAGGGAAAAGCTGATTATCATCCGGGGGATCTTAGCGTTTGCATCGTCCCCCCTGTTTGCCTGACACACGTCCCTTGCGTGGAAAGGGAAAGGAAAAGTTTGGTACTCCTGCCGCGTTCTCATGTGTCACACGCGACCACGTGGACCCCTCGCAGCATGTCCTGTGGGCTGTGATCCCCTCCCACCCTCCACCCCCTTTTTCTCGTTTCTGCCTTTCCACCAAATCAGTCGTGGGGTTCTCTGCCGTGCGTCACCGCCGCTTGCTGCTGCAAGCGAGGTTGCAGCCGCCACTATTTTCTGCCATCGCCAACATGAGTGCGATTTCGCCGCTGCCCAATCTTCACTGCGCCAGCATGCACGCCGGCCAAACCACCACTTTCTTCTCGATAGTGCCGCACGTCCCGGTGCTTGCTGTCAATTCCATCCGCGTTCGCTACAATTGATGGCCGTCGCAGCTACAAATGTCGGCCGCGGGTGCTGGAAGGGTTCAGCGCTGCCACGACCGCTTTGCTGCAAGCGCCGGCCACCACCGCTGCAATCGCCGGTAGCCGCTGCTACGAGTGACGACCGCCGCTGCTGCAAGGTCGACCGCCGCTCACCCCTTGCTGCAAACGCCGTCCCCCGCTGCTACAAACGTCGGTGGCCGCTGCTACGTTCGACAATAGCCGCTGCTGCAAGGTCGACCGCCACTGCGCCGCCCTTGCTGCAAACGCCGTCCCTCGCTGCTGCAAACGCCAGCGGTCGCTGCTACAAATGGCGGCTGCTGGTGCTGCAAGGGTTCGCCGCTGCCGCGACTGTTTTGCTGCAAGCGTCTGCAACCACCGCTGCGATGAGCGACGACCGCCGCTAACCCCTTGCTGCAAATGCCGGCGGCCGCTGCTAAAAATGCTGGCTGCCTTTGCTGCGCAAGGGTGGGTCCGATGGCCAGGGCTGCTGGCGGCCATGGCGGAAGCTGCGGACGATGACGGCGGTGCTGCGACATGCGGCGGCGGGCTACGAACACGGGTGGCAACCATGCTTCTTTTGCTCGTCGAGGGGAGGCGAGCAGCGTAGGTGATGGAGGCACAAGGGTTCTCCGGCCACCACCGTAGGCGAGCTGCAGGACAGATAGAGCAGGGAGGTGGAGTTCGTGGAGAATTTTTTTCTCTTGGCAGAGACGACGCGCACGGCTAAGTTGGACGACCTGGTCAACGACAATCCTGGACGTACGCTCAAACCATCTGACGGTGCGGGAGGCGGGGGATCAGATGCCAGATCCCCCGGGGGACGCTCAGCTCTACCCTATTAAGTAGGCCAGTTTGGTTGGTGCCTAGCATGCCACACTTTGCCACACTGCAAGTTAAGCTAGTTTGACTTAATCCCCTGTTCGGTTTGAAGCGGCACTTGTGGTCAGATTATTTTCCTATAACCTGGGGTTTCAGCACTGACTCACAAAAGTATGGCGAAAATTCCTTTGGTTTTAGCAAGTGTTGTGCTTATTTTGATCGCCTAACCTTAGGCATGTTTGGCACATAAAAGTGTGGCAACTATTGGGAACCTTAGGGTCTGTTTGGTTCCAGGACTAGGTTCGTCAAGCCTAAGCTTAGGCGCACCACATTTTCTGTATATTGTTGGTCGCTACAGTTGTGGCTTCCCACACTTCATTACTTATGGCCCATCGGTCAGACGGCTTTTTGCCAAAATTTACCATGAGCGCGAAGCTGATTTTTCTCTTTCTACATTTTTTTGTGTCAAGCCACATTCTACCTACACTCAGGTGTGGGCCGTGTGGCAAGGTCAGCTTTGAACCAAACATGCCCCTGGTACACCAACCAAACATGCCCTAACCCAAGAAACTGACATTTTTTATCTGTGAAGGCTTGCTTCTACATTGGATGCTTTTATGCATCTGTTCCATTTCTTGGAAGCATGCCTCCTGATTAAGTATCCAGCGATGCCTTGCACTAGAGGGAAATTGTTTTCCCTAGGTGACACAGTTATGATGCTAAACATATAGATCATGTTGCACTCAAATAGAATAATACTGAACAAAATTCAGGACCAAGCCAGCAGCAAGGAACACAATTAGTAGGAAGGATCGCTGTAGTGTTCCTCTTGAGATAGAAAATGGTGAAGGTTACAATCCTGGCATCCTAATACCTCAATGTAAAGAGAGATGTTTAACGAAAATGTACTTAATACTGGTGATGTTATATAAATCGTCACACTATGAACACAACAGTGTAGAAACTTTACAAATAAGATTACGAGGTATGTATGAAGATGAACAATGTCAATATAACCCACTTCCACACATTTGTAAAGGTTGAACTCATGCAACTCATGTTCTAAAAGAGGTGACTGTGCAACTTAGTAAATAAGAATGCAGTGACTAATACCTGAACTTGGGAGACGTAAGACAAGCCAGCAGCTTCAATGGTCAAAAGAAGAGCATGGAGTGACCACAGCTGCAGGTTACAATTAGAACTCTTACTCAAATGGGACAGCGAGCTCACAGTTGGACTGACCAAAGTAGATAATGCCATTCCCCCTGCACTGCACCAACAAAAAGTACATTAGACCACTACGGCAATGACCTCCAAATATCAAACATACCCACACTAGTACAATTACCTCCACATTCATGGACACCACTACAACACCCCATATAATCCCATAATATACATACTTCCAAGGAGAAATTTAACAAAAATAAGACGGTTAAATGAGAGTGGATTTTGTACACCCACGCATGGGAGAAAGGAATCTTTCTCTCTTCCATGGTGGGCACGAATCTCGAGGAATAAATAAACGGTGATAGAAACACCCACACCCATGCGTGGGTGTACAAAAGTATTTCCGCGGTTAAATACTAGAACTTTTAACATAAATGAGTCAAATGCATTTGCTACACATACAAAGGAAAAAATCATACGACATGCTCTAACCACACACCCTATGGTTTTTAGTTGCAGCTCTTGCACTTCAGCCCAGACCTTTTGGAACCTTACAATTTTTCACAAAGGCTCTATCGCAACTCCCAGTCATGGTCCACGCCAACAGTCATCGCACCTTCGCCGTTCTGCCTGGCCCATGCTATGCCCTTGACTGTGCCACAGTCAATCTTATGCCACACCAGGCCCCTAACTACGTAGACATTCCCCTTGTCTCGGATCGCCAATGGTGAAATCAAACCTCCCCACCAGTTGTTGCTACAGTTTGCTTATCCTAATGAAGACATTAACATGCTAGAGAGCTAGTGCACGTATAGAACAAAGCATGGGTGGGCAGTTTAGGAGTTGAAACGAGAAATTACTCTACTAAATTGCCTAATTTTTGCATTTGCCTTCTTACCTTTCGTCCAAACTCCGCTAATAAAGGCAAGTATGGTGTACTGGTGTTATTTTGTTTTTACACAGGTTGCAGGGTGTTGATTTAGGGTTTTGGTTATGAGATTATCTTGCAAGATAGTTAGGATTTAGTCATGTTTTCTCTCTGGTTTTGTATTAGTTGTTTTTTTAGAACTGTGAGTTGGGGACGCAAAGCGAAGATATCACGACAACAACACTAGTGAAGTCTTTAAACTACTAGTAAAGAAACAAATTGAACTACAAATTTATGAGAGGAGGTCAACAACAGGACAAAATACTTCAACATACACACTTGTACTGTAGAGCCTGAATTGTCCACTATATAGGAAGAGAAAGAAACAAAACAATAAGCACAACTTACGTTCGATGAATGCAGCCCAATGAAAGGGCAACCGACGCTGTATAGCTCAGATCTACTGGTGTTATCAGCTCCCCAAGAAGGGAACGAGCCTAGCCAATCAAAAATCACTTGAATTATTATAGAGTTCACAAAAATGAAAAATAAATGTACAATCTCATTACATAACAAAAAGGAAACATACAAAGATTGCTCAAACGCGGTTGATTAAGAAATGGCATCAAAGAACAAGTGTCCAGTGCTAGAAAACTGAATAAGAAGAAATGCTAGCTTTTATTTCCCACACACCAGTGCTTCAGCTGCTAATGGTTCATGAAACAAGATGCTTAATGCCATGTGTTTATATTGCATGCAGACTGCCAAAAAAGGGGCCTTGAATCACACAGATTTGCATGGCTTCACACATGGAGGAAATTATTGGTGTTTGTACAAAATATCAAAGTAGACACAGCAGATAAATATTAATGCTGACAGATATAAAGTGGAAAAGTATAATTAAGAGACAAACCATTCTTGCGGTGAATATATCATTCCCAGTACGTGCTAGTAAACCAAGACCCTCACACGCTGCCCGCCTTTGTGCTATAGAAATTTCACTCAACAATAGGATGCCCTGATGCAGTGATCATGTTAAATTTGAAAAGAGGGGGAGGGATGGGGATCATAATTTCGAAGGTTTAAAATGGCGTGTACCAATTACCTTGAATATAGATTGGACCATACTAAATATATCAGTTGGCAATGATTGAGCACCACGTGAAGTCAATAACTCCTGAATAGATAGCATGATAAATATTAAAATTAAGAAAATACATCAGACTGTTTGCGCTCAGTTTGTAACAAATATTAGAAGTACCTTAAGTCCTGACAGTAGAGCAACACAAGCATTTGAAACAAGAAGCATATACCACGAGTACTTCCTCCCAGCCTTCAGGCACTGGTCAAGATTGTTCAGGAGTCTTATCTTGACAGTATTATCCTGTAAATAGTTGTATGAACAAATAACAGTAAGGAATTTTACGAAAAATGAAGCAGAATCCTCAAGTTAAAATGAATGAATCCCCGAAGTTAAGAATGCACCTGACATGCAAAGATAGAACCATAGCAAAGAAGCATCTGATTAACCAGCATTTTGCTAACTGATTCTGGCTTCAATAAGAAAAAGAAACATATATTAGCCTACTCAGAATGTGTACCTGAGTATAGAACGTAAATTGCATCCATATGTGTCAAGGGCAAGAAGCTTAAAAAGTTTGACATAATCTCTTAAAGGAAGCTATTGATGAGTATGTTATAAATCAGCAACACTACAACGATTATCCCTGCTGAAAAATAACTTGTGTGTAACTGACAAGTGGCCATAACCTCATACGACTAACTTGCTATCATCTACCCTTTTACTTCGCAATCCTCACATGGGATGATATTTTATCCTGTCTACACTTCGCATAATTTTGTTCAAATAAAAGAAGTGCAGTTTAAGTTAGAAATAGTATTGATTTTCAGAATGGTGGTATACCCTCAATATGCGCATCTAATGGGGTTGCAAGGCACATGCAACTTTGTTAGTTAGCAATTGCTTCTGTGGCAAATGGGAAGAAGAAACGAAAATCCTTCCGTACATGGTTACTTTCTAGGTGTAAAATTAATTTAATATTCTTCTTTACCAACGCTAAGTTAGTTCCTTCCTGAAACAGACAACCAGTTATTGTATTTTACGACTGGCCTAAGTGTTACTTCCCAGTCTGGATCAATAGTACTCCCTCTATCTGGAATTACTCGTTTTAGTGTATAGAACTATAGATACATGCAAATCTAGACAAATCTGTGACATCTAATTCGGGACATAGGGAGTATCATTGTTTTAAGCAAGCATAAACATAAAGACAGATGGCTGAGCATTAACAAGATAACCACCTGAGGAAAGTTGCTGATTTCATCATCCCACACACATGGTAGAAATCCATCAACACCACCATCAAAAGCCCGTAGTTCATCCTCAAATGAATCCCTGACAACAAATGAACCATCAATATGGATAAAAAGAAGATAGCATAATTGGCTGTATTTCACAGCGAGAACCCATACTTGACATTACCTTCCAGGTATCCACGGGCCCAAAGAAGCATCTCTCTTATCCAACAGAAATTTCAAGCATGAGCTTTCTTCCCATCCAGAAGGGTCACTAGTTTCACCAACCAGAATATCAATACACGAAACAAAAGGCAAGTAATGCAATATTGCAAAATAAGAAAATAGAAGGAATATAGGCTGGCAAAAGCTAAAGATAAATTACATGATAGAAGTGTTAATGTTTTAGAGCACGCCAAGGAGGAGCAGTACTGCAATTATATATGTAGACTACAGACGTTTTATCATATTGGGAATTCATGTAGGCAGGTTCCATCATAAAGTGTACGTGAGAGGAGCATTTCAAATAGAGTAAATTGAGGAGCCAGAATTTTGCATAAGACAAGGATATTACAGTATTGCGGAATTCTTAGTAATGAAGTACACAGTACATCCTAGTTGAAAAAATTCTGAGTAGTTGAATACCTAAAGAATATCAAAAGGTTAAATTACACTAAATTGAGTAATAGACGAGTTGAAATAACAAAACAAGCTCAGGTAATTGATTGCAAAAAAATAAGTTGAGGGCCTTGCAGTATAATGTTCCCAAGCAATCATGAGGGGGTTTGGAATGTGATATGGTAGCAGGTGTTAATGCTCATTATATTTACAAAATAAACCATGCTATTCAAAATAAACCACCTGAATGGGCTTGAACACAGCTGAAGCAATTGCTCGTGCTCTGATTTATAAACCATCGGATTGGAAAGGGACTGATATGCCATCAATGTTCTAGTTGTGAAGAGGTTCAGTGCAGACTTGAGATGTGGCAGTTGCTTAGTGCTCAACGAAGATATAAGGGATAAAGCTCTGGATCATATAGCTTGAACTTAGCTACCATAAAATACACATTAAAGTCTTAAACAGGAATTCAGCATTAAATTTTACGCACCCACCAAGGTAGGCCAGCACAGGGTTAAGCAGGATTCCACCATTAGCAGTTGTGATGATTGGAGAAACGAAACTTCTTATGAAAGCAGTAAGTGCCTCGATTGCAACTGACAAAACGCTGCAGCAAACAAGCTAACAGATCAGTGAACCTCTCATTAACTGAAAGAAATGAAAATTTAGCAATGAACAAATATGCAGTTGTCTGATGTAAATTTCTTTTCATCTCTAAGTTCCTATCTATCTATACTTGTATCTGGTAGGAACCGATGTGAACCGCAACCATAAATTCATCACGCTCTTGCCAAAGAAACCCCTATACTAGATTGCCCTAATGTCCCTCTTGGTAGCAAAGAAAGAATCATAGAAGAAATAGAAGTACCAAAGTTATATGTGGGGTATGGAAGATATATGAACATCCAGGAAGCTAATGGCCGGTATCAATTAAAAGATGGTCCATACGGTTATTATCAAACTATATCTTAACTAGCAATACATGCAATCCAGATGTAGTTGGTGAAACAAACCGCAGTTCTGATGTCCAATCCTGTATCTGACTAAGGTAGGACTCAGGATTTCCAGTAAAAGGACTAGCCCATAGCAAAAGAACATCAAACACCTGATCTTCCAGCTCCTGAGTACATACCATAGGAAAAGAATCATTGCAAGGTAAGCTTCATGGCAATTCATTGCGTGAGACAGAGACATTATGTGCAATACCTCTTTTGGCATGGATGCTAAAAGAGAGGCTAAGAGCAACCAACCAGCTTCACGCTCTGCAGTAGCAGCTACTGGATTTCGGCTGAAACCATTAAGCATCTTTTTGGAAAGCTCAAGTACGGACTTGGGCAGCCTGCAGATTTATTGATATGCAAAATAAGACAATTTAATATATTTATATATATGTGTGTGTGATGGTTAAATCATTAAAAAAACAAAGAGCATTAATTTCTCAGGCATAATTTCCATAAAAAAAAGTTGCCCTATAAACCAAAGACTAAATAAGAGTTATTATCTCATCCATTCTAAATGTGATTTCAATAAATGTTAGCAGACCTTTAAGAATGCATATGTGAACATACAAAAATACATCTAAAACAAAGTTGGCACAACCTTTTTTTTAGATGAAGTTGGCACAACCTGGTATAACATACCATTTGCATGCCAAATACATGGTTCAGATTTCAGAATGTCAGAGCATTTATTTATCCATTGCTTCTGCTTCGTTCACATGAATCACAAGGTATGTTATGCACCAACTACAGATACGCAAAGATAGGTGCTAATATGTTATGTTATACAATTATTTGTGTTGTGCTGGAAGGACTCTGATATGGCATCAAGCTATCAACAGGTGAATGAGCTGGCACCGACAACTTGACAAAACAAGATGGCCCAGTAAAATTACAATTTCATGATTTATGAATGCTTCTCGGAGACATACGAGAGCATGCAACACACTATCAAAAAGAAAATTGGTGCAACCCAATATTGAACGCAGTTAGCCCCACCAAATCACACTGCTAAAGACCCAATCTAGAACTTGCCTAGGCTCTATTTTACCAACCAAATATAGGAATATAGCAGCAAACTGATGTAACACCATCTTTCGAGGCAATTTTCTAAGCATAAAATGTATAGTAGTGAAAACAGCTTGTAAACTAATGTCATACAGATGAATAATGAAAAAAATGGCCCTTTCCCTTTCACGAGTAGGGAACAGCAAGAATACACTTTGACCAAAAGGTACACCCTTTGTTAATTTACAATAAGTTATTACAACCAAGAAAAATCAGAAAGTATAATGAAATGAACCTTGCAGGGTAACCAAGAAGTAATTTTGGTGAGATCGCAACCAGAGATGCTAATACAGTAGCCTGTCCATGTAGTGAATCAAGCTCATGGTTCAGATTTTTACCCTGCTTTAAATAAATTTTCAAAAGGGTAGATGTTAAAGGAGTAAACGTTATCATGAATAGGCGATGCCGGATAGAGTATAAAGCAATAACAAATAAGAAGGAAGTCCCTGATAACATATTACCCTAAAAACACTACATGTATGTTCCAGACTAGTGCCATCTTATACCATAAGAATTTGAAGTCACGAAACTTTTGTAATGACAGATGAGTAACTTAAGTAAAATACAAGTGTACAAAACTGTGCATGTTAGTGCTGGAAGTACTATGCTCTAGTCGTACAAATACTTAATTACGTATGCACAGTGCACTGCACCGCTGTTTTCTCCTTGTGAGACAGCAGAAAGTAATTTATGAAGCTTACACAAATCAATTCTCAAAAACTGTAACATGTTAGAAAGTAATTGCAATTTCGGTTGACTCCACATTTTAAAGAATAACTATTTAGTATTTTTTGTGAATATAGCAGTACACATTGCTCCCACTATATGGCAGCAAAACAGATAAACATTTGCTGCAAGCCTGCACACTTTTAAAAATATTCGAGTGTTCTTGTGTCAGCAGCCTACTCGAGATGTTGAAGCTCCATGCTGATTGGGTACTAAAACACATACACCACTCTGAATTGGTACTGCTTAAGTATATGTTCCTTATTAAGGTAAACGGCCACAGAGATATTCCACACTCATGATAGGGAATACCACCTGCAGGCATAGGAAATTACTGGACCAATACTAGAAATGCTAGATCTCCATATATTAAAGATTAAAGCAGCGTCGCTAGGGGTGCACTGTAGACTAGCTGGACAGCCACTTGCATCCCTAAGTGTAGCAAGCGCATGGAACAAAACAAACAAGCACTTCATTATACCTTATCAAATGACAAAGTTTCTCTGAGGGCGTGTAATGTTGTAATACCATATGAAACTAAACCGCCAACACATGTAGGATCAACTTCCGCTAAAGCACGCAATGTTAAAGCTGCCTCAACACGAACCTATAAATGTGAAAAGAAGATGTTAGAGTCGCTCAATCACTTAATACAACATACCCAAAATAACACTCATGGCATAAGCTGACAAATAACAGAAAAACTAAGCATGGCTTCACTTCATTTCAAGAAGAAAATGTACACTACAAACTGAAAAGGTACAGAAACGAAATGGTATTTAGAGGAATGTTGCAGGATATAAAAAAAAAGATCAGAGTAATACTTAGTCTTCCTCAGTACTCAGTACTCAGCAAGATGAACCAGATGGTACACTGAATATTAAATTCAAGACACTCATGAAAATTCTATATCAACAACCATCAAGTGGGTGATAAGCTATATTGCTCGTTTTTAAGGAACAGATTGGGCGACCATGTAATGGAATCAGAACAATCAATAGTAGCACCAGAAACGAAGCACATATGTGTAGTTTCAACATCAATGGTTTACTGTTTCATTGGTGTTGAGAGAAAGAAATAGTTCAACAAAACACGACAATGTACTCCAGATAGAGTAACATATTACAAGTAATATGGCAATGGCACACGCAAGTGAATCTGTGCTTATGAAATTACATGGTTATTTAGTCACCCGATATATATCCTTGAAAGTAAAATGTCATAACTGAGGGTCTTTTATTCAGCTAGACGTATTTAATCACAAGGCTTCACAGCACATGTGCTATAGCAGAGATGATGACAAAAAAACATAGTATTGGCTATGGGGCATGGACTTCTGAATTATAGAAGAAACAAAATGGGAAACCCAGGAAACCTATTCTGTAACATACATTCGCTGAAGAATGAGATAGTGCTGCAACAACTGTGTTATCAAGAACATCCTTAAATTCAGATGGAACCTGCATGATCAAACATGTGGTGTTACTGATGTATGCATAGCGTTGATGCAGAAATGGATAATTAGCTCAGTACTCTGAGTCTCTACAAAGAGGTATAAACTGGAAACATCATCACTTGTGAGAACTGTATTTGAGTCCCAGGATCCACACATGTGAGTAACATACTGGGTCGCGTTTTTCCAACTCAATGATCTCTATGATGGTACCGAGCAATTGTCCATAAATAATAGATAACCAACAGGAATTTTACTTTTGCTAAGAGAGGATAAAATTTAGTCATGCAAAAAATAATTGGAAATGCACCAAGTATGCCAATTGGTTGAGTTATAACAATCAATGCTGCAAATTAAACAGGTAAAAAACATGCATGATACACAATTCCCTTGCGTACAAATACCTGTCCCAGGCTTCTCAAGAGGTAAGATAGAATGCGTAATGTTGCCACTCTCGTCGGAGCAGTATAATTTGAAGACTCCAGCTGCACTCAATAATGCACACAAATGATTCAACAAAATTAACTCAGAATTTGTTTGTACTTTTTGGCACCGGATCGAAGCTAACAAACCTTTCTTCCCAAAAATACCAAAAATTCACGCTGTGTCGGCTCAGTCATCTGGTCAGCAAAACCAACTCGGAGGATGTATAGCACACATGCCTGGGCATTTAGATATAAGAGCAATAAGGACCTTTACACTAAAGGAATTGGAGTGGCATAAAAATTTAATTCCCAGTATTTGATGTCCTGCTTTCTTAACAAATAAAACTATAAACCATACTAATTTAGGCTAAGTGGAAACAAGCATCAAACTGCTGGGCTTCTTACACAGCACATGTTCCAACTATTTGGGCCTTATTTCTGGCATCGAAATGTGAACTCATGCCATGGACATACGACGTATCATTTCTAGGTACTCCCTCCGTCCGGATTTAATGGACGCGAGTGGATGTCGTTTCCGGCTAGCATCGTTCAGAAACATAGATCTGATCGCGTCGATTAAAAACGTCCAGAGGTAGTAACTCCTAAGCTGCCTCAATCGCCTCGATCCGTCCTCAAATAAATTCTAACTAGTTGATAAATCATGTGGGAAAAAGGTCTCTCTTGCAAAGGGCATATTTGCACAATGCAGCAAACTAAACATGATATGAATTCATGGTTGAAAAAACCTTAATACAAAGTTTGAAACTTTGAACTAAAATTGACAAAGGGAGTTACCAGTGCATGTGGATCAGGAGAACCATTCCCTTGAAGAATATCCATCACCTGTACGGCATAGTTTTGAAGTTCACTATCTAAGGTGCCGTACTTCATGTGGATCATCTGCACCACATAAATACTGTTAATGGAGTGAAGTATGAATGCATTGCAAAACGTAGTCAAACTAACTTGTGGGTTAAGGTAAATTTAGAAGAATTGAGATGTAGAATCATTCTATTCAACGGGTAGACAACCTTTTGTGAGCGAGAGAAACCACAGTGCCTAGGAGAACTATGTACAGAAGAAAGGCACTGATTTTTAAGTTAAAGATGGCAAATATCTTGGTGATGGGATTTTACATCGATTCCCCCACTCAAGCTAGGATAAGTTCCTAATTCAGTAAGACGATAACCTAACTATGTAAAAGATATATATAATTAAAGTTGAGATGACTGGTGATGCAAACCTTAGGGCGGAAGTGAACAGCAACAGTCCTTTGAAAGTGTTCATACTTGATAATCAGTTCGGTACATTTGTACAGATACGATAATTTAACAGAATTGCCTATTAGGAGTCTAAGCCCACTTCAGCGTTAAAATTTATCTTTGTGCATATTTACCCTGTGGCATTCTCACTTGAATGTTTTGAGTATTGTTTACATACCTTTTCAGTTATTTAATACTCCCTCAGTTCCATATCAGTTGTTGCTGATTTTGTACATAATATGGAACAGAGGAAGTAGTGTTTTAACTAATCATTATTATACTCTTCTTGCATAAACTTTGTCATCTTACTATCTGCATTATAATTCCGTGGTCTTCCTTTAACAACCCTTGTGTTTACTTCCTACTAAATCTCAAAGAATTACCTGCAAAAAGAACACCCACGATAGAGACAAACCAATCCGGAGTTTCTTTGCGTTGGCTCCATTTGCTGCAATAGGAAAACAAGGAACATTGCAGTCAATGGACGTAAGAACGGATATCGCCTAAAGTCATACAATATCCAAGCTTTTTCTGTCAAACACAAAAGTGATGAAAGTACGGCAAGCTAAAAGAGAAACAACAAACATAAGAAAAAAAAAACACCTAATGTAATGCCCCAGCCACTCTCAGGCTGGCAGTAGTTACTCATAGCTGCTCTCTAGGCTATAGACTGGCCCCACAGACCAACAGAAGTCTTTTCCAACCGAAGGCAAAAAGGCTAAGAACCTAGAAGCCTACAGAACTGAAATTACAGCTACGGCTTGGCCTAAGAGCATCTGGAGATCTAGATATATCCAAGCTATCTGTGCCATACTCAAGCCCACATGCTTTATATTCACAGTCTTACTGATAAAAAAGATTACCATATTACAAATTCAAAGGATTGCAGAAAATAAGAAAAGCGGAAGATAAAGTAGTGCACAGAGCCACAGATAACTATCAACAAAAAGATGACCAAAATGGAAGGAACCCCAGCATATGTTCCTAGGTGGAAGGTGGGATCTGAACCAGGGTGCTTGATTGCACAACCAAGTGCCAACCATTGAGCTACCTAGGAATTCCCCAATGATTCCAATATTGCCCAAGTACTCAGAATGCTAGTTTCACATAGCGGTGAGTGTGCTACTAGCAGTAAGCACATCTAGGATCGATGACAATTTTTGGTATAGTGTAAGTTCAGCAACAAGTTTAATAGTTATGGTTCACACTGCTACAGATCTGGGAACACATAATTTCAGTTTCACTTGTCTCTCTTCATAATGTTTTGATATTAGCATTTTTCTGAATAAAGTCGAGACATGCAAAAATTGAACCAAAAAATGCAGCATTCGAGTTGGTGCTACAGTAGCATACATAGACATTCATGTGTTTAGATGTCTTTCATCACACACTCAGAAAAGGACACAGCTTTGTTTACCTTTAAGAAATGGTAAAATTAAATGCTTCTGTAGACCATCATCAAACTTCTTTGCAGAAACATTTTGCTTTTTACCTCCTTTGGTTACCTGTCAACTGAAGTCATATACAAAAGCTGACAAGATAAAAGTTTTAAAAAAAATACAAAAATTATATACCTGTGCATCTGGGTTCACGGCAAGAGCAAGTATGGCACCAAGTGCTTCTGCAAATGAATCTCTAACTGCTGACACATTATCTTCCAAGCCCTATATAATGTTGTCAGACAAGGAACAGATTCAGCTAAAAACACAGCAGCCACTTGTTTTCAGCTTGCAGTGGACATGAGAAATGAGAGGAGTAGACAGTACCTTAACACAACAGGACATTGAAGTATCAAGTTCAGACATCCCCAACCCAGGCCCACCTATATTAGCAAAGGCCTTCAAGCATCGTGCTGCTGCTACTTTAACAATATATGCTTTGTCACTTATGCCTCCTCGCATGATTATGCGGAAAGCCTCCAAATAAGCTGCACCACTACCACCACCACCAGAGCCTTCCAATGCGTTCTCAAGCAAGAGGAGTGCATCTTGTCTCACAAAGTCCTGAAGTTTCAAGTAAGAAAATTTGCTTTACTGGTACAAAATGAAGCAGAAGCACAAATTTACACCAAACGGTTGGCTGGAGATCAGCAACAACACTCCTAAAAGAAACATTGGATCCTTGGAGACAAGAAAGAAAGTGGGGAATGAAAAGTTCCACAGGTGAACATGTTTCAGATTTACAATACAATCCCCCGACCATGTAGGAAACCTTGTTCTTAGAAGAAAAAAAACAGAGAACTCCACCGGTTAACACAGCCATTGTATTGCAAGAGATAACAAAAATAACATGAATACCCAAAACAGTTAGATAATTTCCTGGAGAAGACACTGGAAGGAGAACAGAAAGAACAAGAAACTGAAGGAAGAAAAACACAACCTCATGATACTTCATGAGTTTGGCTACGATGTTTGATGTCTCGATCAATCCTGCGGTAATCTTGCGTCCAAATAAGCGATAAATTTCCCCTAGGCACTGTGCTGCACCTGTTAGGAATTATTGTGTTTTACAATATTAGGAATACAAGTTAGGGATTATCACAATGAATAAGCAAACCACAAGGTCGTATATGATTATAGTGTGACTTGTACAAGAAATTGAAGGGAAGTCATCAGACCATTGCACGATACACAATTATACACCATGGTAAAATGCATCCCTTGATCATACTATACTATTTTAGGCGGTATCATAACAATATAATATAAGCATATCTTCTTATCTGATAAAGGACTTAGCAGTATATGCACCCGATGCATTCCAAG
Organism: Lolium multiflorum; assembly: GCA_030979885.1. Classification (NCBI taxonomy): domain Eukaryota; kingdom Viridiplantae; phylum Streptophyta; class Magnoliopsida; order Poales; family Poaceae; genus Lolium; species Lolium multiflorum. The sequence continues at coordinate 235,121,483 of CM061753.1, forward strand.
AACATGATCAAACATCGGGTATATCAGGATAAAAAGCAGTCTCTCTGGCCAACTCCCAAGTGTTGAGGAGCTGAATGAAGGATGACATATGCATTTGCTTTTTGAGGTCAGCGATCCATTGTGAGTTCAGGAGAGCTTCTGCCACCGTGTGTTTAGTAGGCAATTGTTTCGATTGAGCGACCACACAGACAATTATCCATCCAGAAGAGATCCCTGGAGCCAAATCCTGGTAGCAGCTCTGAAAATAGCCAGCTCTTGCTCACTGAATTGAAGGGGCGGAGCAAGCCAGGGCCTGTTTTTGGTTGGCATTGAAGGCACTTCCACATGTGAGCCTTTCAGTACAGTTTGGCTTGGCACGGCTTAAGATTCTCTGAGATTTGGGAGCTTATCACAGGGGAGCCACCAAAATTTACTTTTTGGAGAGAAACCGGAAGGTTTATTGAAAAGAGTAAATAGGCTTATTTATACCAGCAACAAATCTCTACCATATTCTTCTTCACGTTGAAATACAGAATCACAGGAGCAACGTTGGCAAGAGGCAAATGGCAGTGATGGCTTCACCTTCAATGGGCAAAGGTGGTGGCGCCTTCAAGAGCAAGACGGTGGCTTCGACGGGTCAATCAAGCTAAGGTGGAAATGGCGGTGACGTTTTATGGGTCATCTAAACCAAGGGGGCGACACATTTGGGTGACAGTGTCTCGTCACCTGTGAATCAATTTACCCGGACACAAATAGAGTGATAGCAATGGCTATGAGTGAATTATTCACAGTTCAGCGACTAGAAATTTGTGCACTATAGGGATAAAATATACGAGCTCAATTTTTCAAGATCAATGAACTCATCCCAGAAATTTTGGATCTTCAAAATCGCGTTACTAAGGTGATGTATACGTGGTAAGACCTATAAAATATATTTGTCACGCAGCTATAACACCTCTCGTTAATGTTCCGTAAATCTCCAGCACTACTACTGGTCTCAACAAATAAACGGTGTAGACCCTTAATTTTTCATTCAGCTAATGAGAGCATTTCATGATTTCCCTTTTTCTGGCTTAAAAGACTTGTAAGCCTTTATGTTCCCCTGTTAGTCAGGTCTATACAGATAAATGGATAACTATATTACTTACAATTGCCAGCACATTTCAAAAAAGTCATCCATAGAAGATGAATTGCGATTCCTGACCTGCGCATGCCATGGGATCCGCTCTTTTCCCATCTACCAACCACCCCTGCAAGGTACTCGCTCTTGCGTACACTGATATTGCATCGCCTTTCTGAATTATCCTCCCCATTGCCGATGACGCCAAACGCCGAACCGGGCGGCAAGCGCCAAAGACGAGCAAGGATTGGAGAGCATCCTCGCATTTCCTTTGCCAAAGCTGTATGGTCTCCTGAATAGCAACACAAATATACAATTCAAAAAACCAGACATACTAGGACAGTAGAACCCAACACGTAACCCGAACTAGGATCCTCCGACCCAGCAGCTAGAGACTGCTGGAGCTTCGCGAGGACAGCGGGGTATAGGCAGTGAACTGCCGAAATTGCTCTCCGTGGGGAGCCAATTCAAGCAGATCACGGCCCAGCAGCACCGTTGGCTACTCGCCGGAAACCCGTTCAGGGAGCTCTTGCGGCAACAGCCAGTATACGCGTAAGCAATGGTTTAGCAGCTGGGATCTGGGAGGCGAGATCTAGGGGTACGGGAGATGAGGGTTGGTAGCGACCTTGGGCGCCTCGTCGAGCGCCGATGAGAGCTCGGAGAGGAGGTCGAAGCAGAGGAGCGCGTCGGGGGGCTTCTGCCTGGCCGACGCCACCACGGACTCCAGCTGCGCCACCAGCGCGCCGAACCGCGACAGCGGAATAGGGTCGCCGGCAGCGGCGGCGGCGCCGGCGACGCCGCGCTTCGCCATGGGAATTGAAAGGGTGGGGCGGGAGGGCGTGCGGGTGTTTGGGCCCGATGGCCTTTTTCCGGTACGAGCGAGGCGAGATCAGATGGCAATGAGAGCCAGATCTGGCCACAGTCGACGTGCCGCGTGGTTAGAGTCCGTGTACCGGTAGGAGGTGGTCACCTAGGGTGTGTTCGGTTTGAGAATTTGCTGGAACGGGATGGAACGTTCCGCGCGTGAGAAGGATTCTCGTGTTCGGTTTCGGCAGGGAATGGAACCAACTCATTCCATAGAAACGGATATTCGCCGAAGATGCGGAATCCACCCGTCCGGCCGATTCGGTCGGACGAGGTGGAACGGCTGCTAACCACGCGCTGAAAAAATTGATACTCGCTAACCACCACCCCTGTCTCCATCGAGGTCGCCGCCGGTACAAGGTTCTCCGCCCGTCCGAGGTCGTTGCCGCCGCCGCTGGTCGTGACGCAAGCGCGAGGTCGCCGACGCGGGCGGGGGCCGGAGGTCGCCGCGAGGTCGCCGACGCGGGCCAGAGGTCGCCGGACGCGAGGCGCAGGGGCAGCGGGCGCGAGCTCGCCGGACGCGGGCCGGAGGTCACCGCTTTCCTCCTGTCCCATGATTTGGAGTCTGATTAATGGAATATTTAGATTATTTAGGCACTGATTAATTAAGTTTAGGCACAAATTCGATTTGGTTCCATTCCACATTTTTTGGATGAACCGAACGTGAGAATGGGTTGGAATGGGATGAAGTGGAATGGAATGGTTCCATTCCATTCCACTTGATCCAGAAAACGAACACACCCCTAAATGTCCTCCTGCTAACGCAAAAGGACTAATTTCTTTTGATACAGTGAATACATGCGCGACCTATCCTCTGCAACGACGCAATATGATAATATTAGTATGAATACACACATAAAAATAAGTTTAAAAAGAAAGATAAAAGTAGATCTGGATCTCCTCTTTTATTTTCTCGTAGGGATTTGATTTTTGATGGAGGAATGGGTAGATCTCTAGACTTTGGTGATGTTGAACAATGGAGGATACAAGCTTGCATATTTTTCATTTCGTGTGAGGGGGTAGGTAAGTGATCCGGGAAGAAAGGGTTAAGAAAAAGGTTCACCACAAAACTAGCCGTTTGGACCATTCTCGTGAAAATCGGAAATGGTTTAGAATACTCTGAATCCATTCCGAATTTTATTTTGATCCAATAACTGATGACCCACAAGTACGGAAGTGTATCGTAGTACTTTCGATAAATAAGAGTGTCGAACCTAAAGAGCAACCTAAAGAGCAGAAGATATTGACAAGCAGTTTAGATCAAGAATTCACTGTACACACTAGCAAACAGGTTTTCAGATTATTTGATATTGCAAATGAATAAAGTACGAGTAAATAAAAGACAGTAATAATAATTGCAACGAGTGGCCCAATCCTTTTTAGAGCAAAAGACAAGTCGGTTGATTTACTTATGATGACTAAACATTTCTGAGGACACACGGGAATTTCGTCAAGTGTTTTCGCTTCACGAGGCTGAATAATCTTTATCGGTTTGATAGGTGTTGTGTGGGTGAACCTATGCTAATGCACTAGGCCTACTTGGACTAATGCATACTTGTGATTATACCCC